>CM061114.1:1205135-2405135 GCA_030770115.1 Daphnia galeata
ATTTGTTACTTTGAATACCCGTAATCAGAAACTACAAATGATTTTTCTATCCAACTGCAAAATATCTTCTTAAAAAAGCTTAAAAAATTAGGAAATGTATTATTCTAGAGGATTGTACATTTCAAATAGTTTATCTCAAAATAAACCAAGTTAACCTAATGATAAAATAGTTGTTACTTTGAAGACCCGTATCTAAGAGACTTCAAATGATTTTTCTATCCAACTGCAAAATATCTTCTTTAAATAGCTCAAAGAATAAGGAAATGTGTTATTCTAGAGGATTGTACATTTCAAACTAGTTTATCTCAAAATAAACCAAGTTAACCTAATGATAAAATAAGTTGTTACTTTGAAGACCCGTATCTAAGATACTTCAAATGATTTTTCTATCCAACTGCAAAATATATTCTTTAAATAGCTCGAAGAATAAAGAAAATATGTTATTCTAGCGGATTGTACATTTCAAACTAGTTTATCTCAAAATAAACCAAGTTAACCTAATGATAAAATAAGTTGTTACTTTGAAGACCCGTATCTAAGAGACTTCAAATGATTTTTCTATCCAACTGCAAAATATCTTCTTTAAATGGCTCGAAGAATAAGGAAATGTGTTATTCTAGAGGATTGTACATTTCAAACTAGTTTATCTCAAAATAAACCAAGTTAACCTAATGATAAATAAGTTGTTACTTTGAAGACCCGTATCTAAGAGACTTCAAATGATTTTTCTATCCAACTGCAAAATATATTCTTTAAATGGCTCGAAGAATAAGGAAATGTGTTATTCTAGAGGATTGTACATTTCAAACTAGTTTATCTCAAAATAAACCAAGTTAACCTAATGATAAAATAATTTGTTACTTTGAATACCCGTAATCAGAAACTTCAAATGATTTTTCTATCCAACTGCAAAATATCTTCTTAAAAAAGCTTAAAAAATTAGGAAATGTGTTATTCTAGAGGATTTTACATTTCAAATAGTTTATCTCAAAATAAACCAAGTTAACCTAATGATAAAATAAGTTGTTACTTTGAAGACCCGTATCTAAGAGACTTCAAATGATTTTTCTATCCAACTGCAAAATATCTTCTTTAAATAGCTAAAGAATAAGGAAATGTGTTATTCTAGAGGATTGTACATTTCAAACTAGTTTATCTCAAAATAAACCAAGTTAACCTAATGATAAAATAAGTTGTTACTTTGAAGACCCGTATCTAAGAGACTTCAAATGATTTTTCTATCCAACTGCAAAATATCTTCTTTAAATAGCTCAAAGATAAGGAAATGTGTTATTCTAGAGGATTGTACATTTCAAACTAGTTTATCTCAAAAAAACCAAGTTAACCTAATGATAAAATAAGTTGTTACTTTGAAGACCCGTATCTAAGAGACTTCAAATGATTTTTCTATCCAACTGCAAAATATATTCTTTAAATAGCTCGAAGAATAAGAAATGTGTTATTCTAGAGGATTGTACATTTCAAACTAGTTTATCTCAAAATAAACCAAGTTAACCTAATGATAAAATAAGTTGTTACTTTGAAGACCCGTATCTAAGAGACTTCAAATGATTTTTCTATCCAACTGCAAAATATCTTCTTTAAATAGCTCGAAGAATAAGGAAATGTGTTATTCTAGAGGATTGTACATTTCAAACTAGTTTATCTCAAAATAAACCAAGTTAACCTAATGATAAAATAAGTTGTTACTTTGAAGACCCGTATCTAAGAGACTTCAAATGATTTTTCTATCCAACTGCAAAATATCTTCTTTAAATGCTCGAAGAATTAAGGAAATGTGTTATTCTAGAGGATTGTACATTTCAAACTAGTTTATCTCAAAATAAACCAAGTTAACCTAATGATAAATTAGTTGTTACTTTGAAGACCCGTATCTAAGAGACTTCAAATGATTTTTTCTATCCAACTGCAAAATATCTTCTTAAAAAGCTTAAAAAATTAGGAAATGTATTATTCTAGAGGATTTTACATTTCAAATAGTTTATCTCAAAATAAACCAAGTTAACCTAATGATAAAATAAGTTGTTACTTTGAAGACCCGTATCTAAGAGACTTCAAATGATTTTTCTATCCAACTGCAAAATATCTTCTTTAAATGGCTCGAAGAATAAGGAAATGTGTTATTCTAGAGGATTGTACATTTCAAACTAGTTTATCTCAAAATAAACCAAGTTAACCTAATGATAAAATAAGTTGTTACTTTGAAGACCCGTATCTAAGAGACTTCAAATGATTTTTCTATCCAACTGCAAAATATCTTCTTTAAATAGCTCAAAGAATAAGGAAATGTGTTATTCTAGAGGATTGTACATTTCAAACTAGTTTATCTCAAAAAAACCAAGTTAACCTAATGATAAAATAAGTTGTTACTTTGAAGACCCGTATCTAAGAGACTTCAAATGATTTTTCTATCCAACTGCAAAATATATCTTTAAATAGCTCGAAGAATAAAGAAATATGTTATTCTAGAGGATTGTACATTTCAAACTAGTTTATCTCAAAATAAACCAAGTTAACCTAATGATAAAATAAGTTGTTACTTTGAAGACCCGTATCTAAGAGACTTCAAATGATTTTTCTATCCAACTGCAAAATATCTTCTTTAAATAGCTCGAAGAATAAGGAAATGTGTTATTCTAGAGGATTGTACATTTCAAACTAGTTTATCTCAAAATAAACCAAGTTAACCTAATGATAAAATAAGTTGTTACTTTGAAGACCCGTATCTAAGAGACTTCAAATGATTTTTCTATCCAACTGCAAAAATATCTTCTTAAATAGCTCGAAGAATAAGAAATGTGTTATTCTAGAGGATTGTACATTTCAAACTAGTTTATCTCAAAATAAACCAAGTTACCTAATGATAAAATAAGTTGTTACTTTGAAGACCCGTACTAAGAGACTTCAAATGATTTTCTATCCAACTGCAAAATATCTTCTTTAAAAAGCTTAAAAAATAAGGAAATGTGTTATTCTAGAGGATTTTACATTTCAAACTAGTTTATCTCAAAATAAACCAAGTTAACCTAATGATAAAATAAGTTGTTACTTTGAAGACCCGTATCTAAGAGACTTCAAATGATTTTTCTATCCAACTGCAAAATATATTCTTTAAATAGCTCGAAGAATAAGGAAATGTGTTATTCTAGAGGATTGTACATTTCAAACTAGTTTATCTCAAAATAAACCAAGTTAACCTAATGATAAAATAAGTTGTTACTTTGAAGACCCGTATCTAAGAGACTTCAAATGATTTTTCTATCCAACTGCAAAATATCTTCTTTAAATAGCTCGAAGAATAAGGAAATGTGTTATTCTAGAGGATTGTACATTTCAAACTAGTTTATCTCAAAATAAACCAAGTTAACCTAATGATAAAATAAGTTGTTACTTTGAAGACCCGTATCTAAGAGACTTCAAATGATTTTCTATCCAACTGCAAAATATCTTCTTTAAATAGCTCGAAGAATAAAGGAATATGTTATTCTAGAGGATTGTACATTTCAAACTAGTTTATCTCAAAATAAACCAAGTTAACCTAATGATAAAATAAGTTGTTACTTTGAAGACCCGTATCTAAGAGACTTCAAATGATTTTTCTATCCAACTGCAAAATATTTCTTTAAATAGCTCGAAGAATAAGGAAATGTGTTATTCTAGAGGATTGTACATTTCAAACTAGTTTATCTAAAAATAAACAAGTTAACCTAATGATAAAATAAGTTGTTACTTTGAAGACCCGTATCTAAGAGACTTCAAATGATTTTTCTATCCAACTGCAAAATATATTCTTTAAAAGCTCGAAGAATAAGGAAATGTGTTATTCTAGAGGATTGTACATTTCAAAATAGTTTATCTCTCAAAATAAACCAAGTTAACCTAATGATAAAATAAGTTGTTACTTTGAAGACCCGTATCTCAGAAACTTCAAATGATTTTTCTATCCAACTGCAAAATATCTTCTTTAAAAAGCTTAAAAAATTAGGAAATGTGTTATTCTAGAGGATTGTACATTTCAAACTAGTTTATCTCAAAATAAACCAAGTTAACCTAATGATAAAATAAGTTGTTACTTTGAAGACCCGTATCTAAGAGACTTCAAATGATTTTTCTATCCAACTGCAAAATATCTTCTTTAAATGGCTCGAAGAATAAGGAAATGTGTTATTCTAGAGGATTGTACATTTCAAACTAGTTTATCTCAAAATAAACCAAGTTAACCTAATGATAAATAAGTTGTTACTTTGAAGACCCGTATCTAAGAGACTTCAAATGATTTTTCTATCCAACTGCAAAATATATTCTTAAATAGCTCGAAGAATAAGGAAATGTGTTATTCTAGAGGATTGTACATTTCAAACTAGTTTATCTCAAAATAAACCAAGTTACCCTAATGATAAAATATTTGTTACTTTGAATACCCGTATCTCAGAGACTTCAAATGATTTTTCTATCCAACTGCAAAATATCTTCTTTAAATAGCTTAAAAATAAGGAAATGTGTTATTCTAGAGGATTGTACATTTCAAATAGTTTATCTCAAAATAAACCAAGTTAACCTAATGATAAAATAAGTTGTTACTTTGAAGACCCGTATCTAAGAGACTTCAAATGATTTTTCTATCCAACTGCAAAATATCTTCTTTAAATAGCTCGAAGAATAAGGAAATGTGTTATTCTAGAGGATTGTACATTTCAAACTAGTTTATCTCAAAATAAACCAAGTTACCTAATGATAAAATAAGTTGTTACTTTGAAGACCCGTATCTAGAGAGACTTCAAATGATTTTTCTATCCAACTGCAAAATATCTTCTTAAAGCTCAAAGAATTAGGAAATGTGTTATTCTAGAGGATTGTACATTTCAAACTAGTTTATCTCAAAATAAACCAAGTTAACCTAATGATAAAATAAGTTGTTACTTTGAAGACCCGTATCTAAGAGACTTCAAATGATTTTTCTATCCAACTGCAAAATATCTTCTTTAAATAGCTCGAAGAATAAAGAAATGTGTTATTCTAGAGGATTGTACATTTCAAACTAGTTTATCTCAAAATAAACCAAGTTAACCTAATGATAAAATAAGTTGTTACTTTGAAGACCCGTATCTAAGAGACTTCAAATGATTTTTCTATCCAACTGCAAAATATATCTTTAAATAGCTCGAAGAATAAGGAAATGTGTTATTCTAGAGGATTGTACATTTCAAACTAGTTTATCTCAAAATAAACCAAGTTAACCTAATGATAAAATAAGTTGTTACTTTGAAGACCCGTATCTAAGAGACTTCAAATGATTTTTCTATCCAACTGCAAAATATCTTCTTTAAATAGCTCGAAGAATAAGGAAATGTGTTATTCTAGAGGATTGTACATTTCAAACTAGTTTATCTCAAAATAAACCAAGTTAACCTAATGATAAAATATTTGTTACTTTGAAGACCCGTATCTAAGAGACTTCAAATGATTTTCTATCCAACTGCAAAATATCTTCTTAAAAAGCTTAAAAAATTAGGAAATGTGTTATTCTAGAGGATTGTACATTTCAAATAGTTTATCTCAAAATAACCAAGTTAACCTAATGATAAAATAAGTTGTTACTTTGAAGACCCGTATCTAAGAGACTTCAAATGATTTTTCTATCCAACTGCAAAATATATTCTTTAAATAGCTCGAAGAATAAGGAAATGGTTATTCTAGAGGATTGTACATTTCAACTAGTTTATCTCAAAATAAACCAAGTTAACCTAATGATAAAATAAGTTGTTACTTTGAAGACCCGTATCTAAGAGACTTCAAATGATTTTTCTATCCAACTGCAAAATATCTTCTTTAAATAGCTCGAAGAATAAGGAAATGTGTTATTCTAGAGGATTGTACATTTCAAACTAGTTTATCTCAAAATAAACCAAGTTAACCTAATGATAAAATAAGTTTGTTACTTTGAAGACCCGTATCTAAGAAACTTCAAATGATTTTTCTATCCAACTGCAAAATATTTCTTTAAATAGCTCGAAGAATAAAGAAATGTGTTATTCTAGAGGATTGTACATTTCAAACTAGTTTATCTCAAAATAAACCAAGTTAACCTAATGATAAAATAAGTTGTTACTTTGAAGACCCGTATCTAAGAGACTTCAAATGATTTTTCTATCCAACTGCAAAATATCTTCTTTAAATAGCTCGAAGAATAAGGAAATGTGTTATTTCTAGAGGATTGTACATTTCAAACTAGTTTATCTCAAAATAAACCAAGTTAACCTAATGATAAAATAAGTTGTTACTTTGAAGACCCGTATCTAAGAGACTTCAAATGATTTTTCTATCCAACTGCAAAATATCTTCTTTAAATAGCTCGAAGAATAAGGAAATGTGTTATTCTAGAGGATTGTACATTTCAAACTAGTTTATCTAAAAAAAAACCAAGTTAACCTAATGATAAAATAAGTTGTTACTTTGAAGACCCGTAACTCAGAAACTTCAAATGATTTTTCTATCCAACTGCAAAATATCTTCTTAAAAAAGCTTAAAAAATTGGAAATGGTTATTCTAGAGGATTTTACATTTCAAATAGTTTATCTCAAAATAAACCAAGTTAACCTAATGATAAAATAAGTTGTTACTTTGAAGACCCGTATCTAAGATACTTCAAATGATTTTTCTATCCAACTGCAAAATATTTCTTTAAATAGCTCGAAGAATAAGGAAATGTGTTATTCTAGAGGATTTACATTTCAAACTAGTTTATCTCAAAATAAACCAAGTTAACCTAATGATAAAATAAGTGTTACTTTGAAGACCCGTATCTAAGAGACTTCAAATGATTTTTCTATCCAACTGCAAAATATCTTCTTTAAATAGCTCGAAGAATAAGGAAATGGTTATTCTAGAGGATTGTACATTTCAAACTAGTTTATCTCAAAATAAACCAAGTTAACCTAATGATAAAATAAGTTGTTACTTTGAAGACCCGTATCTAAGAGACTTCAAATGATTTTTCTATCCAACTGCAAAATATATTTCTTTAAATAGCTCGAAGAATAAGGAAATGTGTTATTCTAGAGGATTGTACATTTCAAACTAGTTTATCTCAAAATAAACCAAGTTAACCTAATGATAAAATAAGTTGTTACTTTGAAGACCCGTATCTAAGAGACTTCAAATGATTTTTCTATCCAACTGCAAAATATCTTCTTTAAATAGCTTAAAGAATAAGGAAATGTGTATATTCTAGAGGATTGTACATTTCAAACTAGTTTATCTCAAAATAAACCAAGTTAACCTAATGATAAAATAAGTTTGTTACTTTGAAGACCCGTATCTAAGAGACTTAAAATGATTTTTCTATCCAACTGCAAAATATATTCTTTAAAATAGCTCGAAGAATAAAGGAAATGTGTTATTCTAGAGGATTGTACATTTCAACTAGTTTATCTCAAAATAAACCAAGTTAACCTAATGATAAATAAGTTGTTACTTTGAAGACCCGTATCTAAGAGACTTCAAATGATTTTTCTATCCAACTGCAAAAATCTTCTTTAAATAGCTCGAAGAATAAGGAAATGGTTATTCTAGAGGATTGTACATTTCAAACTAGTTTATCTCAAAATAAACCAAGTTAACCTAATGATAAAATAAGTTGTTACTTTGAAGACCCGTATCTAAGAGACTTCAAATGATTTTTCTATCCAACTGCAAAATATCTTCTTTAAATAGCTCGAAGAATAAGGAAATGTGTTATTCTAGAGGATTGTACATTTCAAACTAGTTTATCTAAAAATAAACCAAGTTAACCTAATGATAAATTAGTTGTTACTTTGAAGACCCGTATCTAAGAACTTCAAATGATTTTTCTATCCAACTGCAAAATATCTTCTTTAAATAGCTTAAAAAATTAGGAAAAATGTGTTATTCTAGAGGATTGTACATTTCAAATAGTTTATCTCAAAATAAACCAAGTTAACCTAATGATAAAATAAGTTGTTACTTTGAAGACCCGTATCTAGAGACTTCAAATGATTTTTCTATCCAACTGCAAAATATCTTCTTAAAAAGCTCAAAGAATAGGAAATGTGTTATTCTAGAGGATTGTACATTTCAAACTAGTTTATCTCAAAAAAACCAAGTTAACCTAATGATAAATAAGTTGTTACTTTGAAGACCCGTATCTAAGAGACTTCAAATGATTTTTCTATCCAACTGCAAAATATCTTCTTTAAATAGCTCGAAGATAAGGAAATAGTTATTCTAGAGGATTGTACATTTCAAACTAGTTTATTCTCAAAATAAACCAAGTTAACCTAATGATAAAATAAGTTGTTACTTTGAAGACCCGTATCTAAGAGACTTCAAATGATTTTTCTATCCAACTGCAAAATATCTTCTTTAAATAGCTCAAGAATAAGGAAATGTGTTATTCTAGAGGATTGTACATTTCAAACTAGTTTATCTCAAAATAAACCAAGTTAACCTAATGATAAAATAAGTTGTTACTTTGAAGACCCGTATCTAAGAGACTTCAAATGATTTTTCTATCCAACTGCAAAATATCTTCTTTAAATAGCTCGAAGAATAAGGAAATGTTTATTCTAGAGGATTGTACATTTCAAACTAGTTTATCTCAAAATAAACCAAGTTAACCTAATGATAAAATAAGTTGTTACTTTGAAGACCCGTATCTAAGAGACTTCAAATGATTTTTCTATCCAACTGCAAAATATATTCTTTAAATAGCTCGAAGAATAAAGAAATGTGTTATTCTAGAGGATTGTACATTTCAAACTAGTTATATCAAAAATAAACAAGTTAACCTAATGATAAAATAAGTTGTTACTTTGAAGACCCGTATCTAAGAGACTTCAAATGATTTTTCTATCCAACTGCAAAATATCTTCTTTAAATAGCTCGAAGAATAAGGAAATGTGTTATTCTAGAGGATTGTACATTTCAAACTAGTTTATCTCAAAATAAACCAAGTTAACCTAATGATAAATAAGTTGTTACTTTGAAGACCCGTATCTAAGAGACTTCAAATGATTTTTCTATCCAACTGCAAAATATCTTCTTAAAAGCTAAAGAATAAGGAAATGTGTTATTCTAGAGGATTGTACATTTCAAACTAGTTTATCTCAAAATAAACCAAGTTAACCTAATGATAAAATAAGTTGTTACTTTGAAGACCCGTATCTAAGATACTTCAAATGATTTTTCTATCCAACTGCAAAATATCTTCTTTAAATAGCTCGAAAAAATAAAGAAATATGTTATTCTAGAGGATTGTACATTTCAAACTAGTTTATCTCAAAATAAACCAAGTTAACCTAATGATAAAATAAGTTGTTACTTTGAAGACCCGTATCTAAGAGACTTCAAATGATTTTTCTATCCAACTGCAAAATATCTTCTTTAAATAGCTCGAAGAATAAGGAAATGTGTTATTCTAGAGGATTGTACATTTCAAACTAGTTTATCTCAAAATAAACCAAGTTAACCTAATGATAAATTAAGTTGTTACTTTGAAGACCCGTATCTAAGAGACTTCAAATGATTTTTCTATCCAACTGCAAAATATCTTCTTTAAATAGCTCGAAGAATAAGGAAATGTGTTATTCTAGAGGATTGTACATTTCAAACTAGTTTATCTCAAAATAAACCAAGTTAACCTAATGATAAAATAAGTTGTTACTTTGAAGACCCGTATCTAAGAGACTTCAAATGATTTTTCTATCCAACTGCAAAATATCTTCTTTAAATAGCTCGAAGAATAAGGAAATGTGTTATTCTAGAGGATTGTACATTTCAAACTAGTTTATCTCAAATAAACCAAGTTAACCTAATGATAAAATAAGTTGTTACTTTGAAGACCCGTATCTAAGAGACTTCAAATGATTTTTCTATCCAACTGCAAAATATCTTCTTTAAAAAGCTCAAAAATAAGGAAATTGTTATTCTAGAGGATTGTACATTTCAAACTAGTTTATCTCAAAATAAACCAAGTTAACCTAATGATAAAATAAGTTGTTACTTTGAAGACCCGTATCTAAGAGACTTCAAATGATTTTTCTATCCAACTGCAAAATATATTCTTTAAATAGCTCGAAGAATAAAGGAAAGTGTTATTCTAGAGGATTGTACATTTCAAACTAGTTTATCTCAAAATAAACCAAGTTAACCTAATGATAAAATAAGTTGTTACTTTGAAGACCCGTATCTAAGAGACTTCAAATGATTTTTCTATCCAACTGCAAAATATCTTCTTTAAATAGCTCGAAGAATAAGAAATGTGTTATTCTAGAGGATTGTACATTTCAAACTAGTTTATCTCAAAATAAACCAAGTTAACCTAATGATAAAATAAGTTGTTACTTTGAAGACCCGTATCTAAGAGACTTCAAATGATTTTTCTATCCAACTGCAAAATATATTCTTTAAATAGCTCGAAGAATAAGGAAATGTGTTATTCTAGAGGATTGTACATTTCAAACTAGTTTATCTCAAAATAAACCAAGTTACCCTAATGATAAAATTATTTGTTACTTTGAAGACCCGTATCTCAAGAGACTCAAATGATTTTTCTATCCAACTGCAAAATATCTTCTTAAAAAGCTTAAAAAATTAGGAAATGTGTTATTCTAGAGGATTTTACATTTCAAATAGTTTATCTCAAAATAAACCAAGTTAACCTAATGATAAAATAAGTTGTTACTTTGAAGACCCGTATCTAAGAGACTTCAAATGATTTTTCTATCCAACTGCAAAATATCTTCTTTAAATGGCTCGAAGAATAAGAAATGTGTTATTCTAGAGGATTGTACATTTCAAACTAGTTTATCTCAAAATAAACCAAGTTAACCTAATGATAAATAAGTTGTTACTTTGAAGACCCGTATCTAAGATACTTCAAATGATTTTTCTATCCAACTGCAAAATATCTTCTTTAAATAGCTCGAAGAATAAAGGAAATATGTTATTCTAGCGGATTGTACATTTCAAACTAGTTTATCTCAAAATAAACCAAGTTAACCTAATGATAAAATAAGTTGTTACTTTGAAGACCCGTATCTAAGAGACTTCAAATGATTTTTCTATCCAACTGCAAAATATATTCTTTAAATAGCTCGAAGAATAAAGAAATGTGTTATTCTAGAGGATTGTACATTTCAAACTAGTTTATCTCAAAATAAACCAAGTTAACCTAATGATAAAATAAGTTGTTACTTTGAAGACCCGTATCTAAGAGACTTCAAATGATTTTTCTATCCAACTGCAAAATATCTTCTTTAAATGCTCGAAGAATAAGGAAATGTGTTATTCTAGAGGATTGTACATTTCAAACTAGTTTATCTCAAAATAAACCAAGTTAACCTAATGATAAAATAAGTTGTTACTTTGAAGACCCGTATCTAAGAGACTTCAAATGATTTTTCTATCCAACTGCAAAATATCTTCTTTAAATAGCTCGAAGAATAAAGAAATGTGTTATTCTAGAGGATTGTACATTTCAAATAGTTTATCTCAAAATAAACCAAGTTAACCTAATGATAAAATAAGTTGTTACTTTGAAGACCCGTATCTAAGAGACTTCAAATGATTTTTCTATCCAACTGCAAAATATCTTCTTAAATAGCTCGAAGAATAAGGAAATGTGTTATTCTAGAGGATTGTACATTTCAAACTAGTTTATCTCAAAATAAACCAAGTTAACCTAATGATAAAATAAGTTGTTACTTTGAAGACCCGTATCTAAGAGACTTCAAATGATTTTTCTATCCAACTGCAAAATATCTTCTTTAAATAGCTCGAAGAATAAGGAAATGTGTTATTCTAGAGGATTGTACATTTCAAACTAGTTTATCTCAAAATAAACCAAGTTAACCTAATGATAAAATAAGTTGTTACTTTGAAGACCCGTATCTAAGAGACTTCAAATGATTTTTCTATCCAACTGCAAAATATATTCTTTAAATAGCTCGAAGAATAAAGAAATGTGTTATTCTAGAGGATTGTACATTTCAAACTAGTTTATCTCAAATAAACCAAGTTAACCTAATGATAAAATAAGTTGTTACTTTGAAGACCCGTATCTAAGAGACTTCAAATGATTTTTCTATCCAACTGCAAAATATCTTCTTAAAATAGCTCGAAGAATAAGAAATGTTATTCTAGAGGATTGTACATTTCAAACTAGTTTATCTCAAAATAAACCAAGTTAACCTAATGATAAAATAAGTTGTTACTTTGAAGACCCGTATCTAAGAGACTTCAAATGATTTTTCTATCCAACTGCAAAATATCTTCTTTAAATAGCTCGAAGAATAAGGAAATGTGTTATTCTAGAGGATTGTACATTTCAAACTAGTTTATCTCAAAAATAAACCAAGTTAACCTAATGATAAAATAAGTTGTTACTTTGAAGACCCGTATCTAAGAGACTTCAAATGATTTTTCTATCCAACTGCAAAATATCTTCTTAAAAGCTCGAAGAATAAGAAATGTGTTATTCTAGAGGATTTTACATTTCAAACTAGTTTATCTCAAAATAAACCAAGTTAACCTAATGATAAAATAAGTTGTTACTTTGAAGACCCGTATCTAAGAGACTTCAAATGATTTTTCTATCCAACTGCAAAATATCTTCTTTAAATAGCTCGAAGAATAAGGAAATGTGTTATTCTAGAGGATTGTACATTTCAAACTAGTTTATCTCAAAATAAACCAAGTTAACCTAATGATAAAATAAGTTGTTACTTTGAAGACCCGTAACTCAGAAGACTTCAAATGATTTTTCTATCCAACTGCAAAATATCTTCTTTAAAAAAGCTTAAAAAATTAAGGAAATGTGTTATTCTAGAGGATTTTACATTTCAAATAGTTTATCTCAAAATAAACCAAGTTAACCTAATGATAAAATAAGTTGTTACTTTGAAGACCCGTATCTAAGAGACTTCAAATGATTTTTCTATCCAACTGCAAAATATCTTCTTTAAATAGCTCGAAGAATAAGGAAATGTGTTATTCTAGAGGATTGTACATTTCAAACTAGTTTATCTCAAAATAAACCAAGTTAACCTAATGATAAAATAAGTTGTTACTTTGAAGACCCGTATCTAAGAGACTTCAAATGATTTTTCTATCCAACTGCAAAATATCTTCTTTAAATAGCTCGAAGAATAAGGAAATGTGTTATTCTAGAGGATTGTACATTTCAAACTAGTTTATCTCAAAATAAACCAAGTTAACCTAATGATAAATAAGTTGTTACTTTGAAGACCCGTATCTAAGAGACTTCAAATGATTTCTATCCCAACTGCAAAATATCTTCTTTAAATAGCTCGAAGAATAAAGAAATGTGTTATTCTAGAGGATTGTACATTTCAAACTAGTTTATCTCAAAATAAACCAAGTTAACCTAATGATAAAATAAGTTGTTACTTTGAAGACCCGTATCTAAGAGACTTCAAATGATTTTTCTATCCAACTGCAAAATATCTTCTTTAAATGGCTCGAAGAATAAGGAAATGTGTTATTCTAGAGGATTGTACATTTCAAACTAGTTTATCTCAAAATAAACCAAGTTAACCTAATGATAAAATAAGTTGTTACTTTGAAGACCCGTATCTAAGATACTTCAAATGATTTTTCTATCCAACTGCAAAATATCTTCTTTAAATAGCTCGAAGAATAAGGAAATATGTTATTCTAGAGGATTGTACATTTCAAACTAGTTTATCTCAAAATAAACCAAGTTAACCTAATGATAAAATAAGTTGTTACTTTGAAGACCCGTATCTAAGAGACTTCAAATGATTTTTCTATCCAACTGCAAAATATCTTCTTTAAATAGCTCGAAGAATAAGGAAATGTGTTATTCTAGAGGATTGTACATTTCAAACTAGTTTATCTCAAAATAAACCAAGTTAACCTAATGATAAAATAAGTTGTTACTTTGAAGACCCGTATCTAAGAGACTTCAAATGATTTTTCTATCCAACTGCAAAATATATTCTTTAAATGGCTCGAAGAATAAGGAAATGTGTTATTCTAGAGGATTGTACATTTCAAACTAGTTTATCTCAAAATAAACCAAGTTACCTAATGATAAACTTATTTGTTACTTTGAAGACCCGTAACTCAAGAAACTTCAAATGATTTTTCTATCCAACTGCAAAATATCTTCTTTAAATAGCTCGAAGAATAAGGAAATGTGTTTTTCTAGAGGATTGTACATTTCAAACTAGTTTATCTCAAAATAAACCAAGTTAACCTAATGATAAATTAAGTTGTTACTTTGAAGACCCGTATCTAAGAGACTTCAAATGATTTTTCTATCCAACTGCAAAATATCTTCTTTAAATAGCTCGAAGAAAAGGAAATGTGTTATTTTAGAGGATTGTACATTTCAAACTAGTTTATCTAAAAATAAACCAAGTTAACCTAATGATAAAATAATTGTTACTTTGAAGACCCGTATCTAAGAGACTTCAAATGATTTTTCTATCCAACTGCAAAATATCTTCTTAAAAAGCTTAAAAAATTAGGAAATCTGTTATTCTAGAGGATTGTACATTTCAAATAGTTTATCTCAAAAAAAACAAGTTAACCTAATGATAAAATAAGTTGTTACTTTGAATACCCGTAACTCAGAAACTACAAATGATTTTTCTATCCAACTGCAAAATATCTTCTTTAAAAAGCTTAAAAAATTAGGAAATGTGTTATTCTAGAGGATTTTACATTTCAAATAGTTTATCTCAAAATAAACCAAGTTAACCTAATGATAAAATAAGTTGTTACTTTGAAGACCCGTATCTAAGAGACTTCAAATGATTTTTCTATCCAACTGCAAAATATCTTCTTTAAATAGCTCGAAGAATAAAGAAATGTGTTATTCTAGAGGATTGTACATTTCAAACTAGTTTATCTCAAAATAAACCAAGTTAACCTAATGATAAAATAAGTTGTTACTTTGAAGACCCGTATCTAAGAGACTTCAAATGATTTTTCTATCCAACTGCAAAATATCTTCTTTAAATAGCTCGAAGAATAAGGAAATGTGTTATTCTAGAGGATTGTACATTTCAAACTAGTTTATCTAAAAATAAACCAAGTTAACCTAATGATAAAATAAGTTGTTACTTTGAAGACCCGTATCTAAGAGACTTCAAATGATTTTTCTATCCAACTGCAAAATATCTTCTTAAAAAGCTTCGAAAATTAGGAAATGTGTTATTCTAGAGGATTTTACATTTCAAACTAGTTTATCTCAAAATAAACAAGGTAACCTAATGATAAAATAAGTTGTTACTTTGAATACCCGTAAATCAGAAACTACAAATGATTTTTCTATCCAACTGCAAAATATCTTCTTAAAAAAGCTTAAAAAATTAGGAAATGTATTATTCTAGAGGATTTTACATTTCAAATAGTTTATCTCAAAATAAACCAAGTTAACCTAATGATAAAATAAGTTGTTACTTTGAAGACCCGTATCTAAGAGACTTCAAATGATTTTTCTATCCAACTGCAAAATAATTCTTTAAATAGCTCGAAGAATAAAGAAATGTGTTATTCTAGAGGATTGTACATTTCAAACTAGTTTATCTCAAAATAAACAAGTTAACCTAATGATAAACTTAAGTTGTTACTTTGAATACCCGTAACTCAGAAACTAAAATGATTTTTCTATCCAACTGCAAATATATCTTCTTTAAATAGCTCGAAGAATAAGAAATGTGTTTTTCTAGAGGATTGTACATTTCAAACTAGTTTATCTCAAAATAAACCAAGTTAACCTAATGATAAATAAGTTGTTACTTTGAAGACCCGTATCTAAGAGACTTCAAATGATTTTTCTATCCAACTGCAAAATATCTTCTTTAAATAGCTCGAAGAATAAGGAAATGTGTTATTTTAGAGGATTGTACATTTCAAACTAGTTTATCTCAAAATAAACCAAGTTAACCTAATGATAAAATAATTTGTTACTTTGAAGACCCGTATCTAAGAGACTTCAAATGATTTTTCTATCCAACTGCAAAATATCTTCTTAAAAAGCTTAAAAAATTAGGAAATCTGTTATTCTAGAGGATTGTACATTTCAAACTAGTTTATCTCAAAAAAAACCAAGTTAACCTAATGATAAATAAGTTGTTACTTTGAAGACCCGTAATCAGAAACTTCAAATGATTTTTCTATCCAACTGCAAAATATCTTCTTAAAAAAGCTTAAAAAATTAGGAAATGTATTATTCTAGAGAGGATTTTACATTTCAAATAGTTTATCTCAAAAAAAACCAAGTTAACCTAATGATAAAATAAGTTGTTACTTTGAAGACCCGTATCTAAGAGACTTCAAATGATTTTTCTATCCAACTGCAAAATATATTCTTTAAATGGCTCGAAGAATAAGGAAATGTGTTATTCTAGAGGATTGTACATTTCAAACTAGTTTATCTCAAAATAAACCAAGTTACCCTAATGATAAAACTTATTTGTTACTTTGAATACCCGTAACTCAGAAACTACAAATGATTTTTCTATCCAACTGCAAAAATATCTTCTTTAAATAGCTCGAAGAATAAGGAAATGTGTTTTTCTAGAGGATTGTACATTTCAAACTAGTTTATCTCAAAATAAACCAAGTTAACCTAATGATAAAATAAGTTGTTACTTTGAAGACCCGTATCTAAGAGACTTCAAATGATTTTTCTATCCAACTGCAAAATATCTTCTTTAAATAGCTCGAAGAATAAGGAAATGTGTTATTCTAGAGGATTGTACATTTCAAACTAGTTTATCTAAAAATAAACCAAGTTAACCTAATGATAAAATAATTGTTACTTTGAAGACCGTATCTAAGAGACTTCAAATGATTTTTCTATCCAACTGCAAAATATCTTCTTTAAAAAGCTTAAAAATAAGGAAATGTGTTATTCTAGAGGATTGTACATTTCAAATAGTTTATCTCAAAATAAACCAAGTTAACCTAATGATAAAATAAGTTGTTACTTTGAATACCCGTATCTAAGAAACTTCAAATGATTTTTCTATCCAACTGCAAAATATCTTCTTAAAAAAGCTCGAAAAATAAGGAAATGTGTTATTCTAGAGGATTTTACATTTCAAATAGTTTATCTCAAAATAAACCAAGTTAACCTAATGATAAATAAGTTGTTACTTTGAAGACCCGTATCTAAGAGACTTCAAATGATTTTTCTATCCAACTGCAAAATATATTCTTTAAATAGCTCGAAGAATAAGGAAATGTGTTATTTCTAGAGGATTGTACATTTCAAACTAGTTTATCTCAAATAAACCAAGTTAACCTAATGATAAAATAAGTTGTTACTTTGAAGACCCGTATCTAAGAGACTTCAAATGATTTTTCTATCCAACTGCAAAATATCTTCTTTAAATAGCTCGAAGAATAAGGAAATGTGTTATTCTAGAGGATTGTACATTTCAAACTAGTTTATCTAAAAATAAACCAAGTTAACCTAATGATAAAATAATTTGTTACTTTGAAGACCCGTATCTAAGAGACTTCAAATGATTTTTCTATCCAACTGCAAAAATATCTTCTTAAAAAAGCTTAAAAAATTAGGAAATGTGTTATTCTAGAGGATTTACATTTCAAAATAGTTTATCTCAAAATAAACCAAGTTAACCTAATGATAAAATAAGTTGTTACTTTGAAGACCCGTATCTAAGAGACTACAATGATTTTTCTATCCAACTGCAAAATATCTTCTTTAAAAAGCTTAAAAAATAGGAAATGTATATTCTAGAGGATTGTACATTTCAAACTAGTTTATCTCAAAATAAACCAAGTTAACCTAATGATAAAATAAGTTGTTACTTTGAAGACCCGTATCTAAGAGACTTCAAATGATTTTTCTATCCAACTGCAAAATATATTCTTTAAATAGCTCGAAGAATAAAGAAAATGTTATTCTAGAGGATTGTACATTTCAAACTAGTTTATCTCAAAATAAACCAAGTTAACCTAATGATAAAATAGTTGTTACTTTGAAGACCCGTAACTCAGAAACTTCAAATGATTTTTCTATCCAACTGCAAAATATCTTCTTTAAATAGCTCGAAGAATAAGGAAATGTGTTATTCTAGAGGATTGTACATTTCAAACTAGTTTATCTCAAAATAAACCAAGTTAACCTAATGATAAATTAAGTTGTTACTTTGAAGACCCGTATCTAAGAGACTTCAAATGATTTTTCTATCCAACTGCAAAATATCTTCTTTAAATAGCTCGAAGAATAAGGAAATGTGTTATTCTAGAGGATTGTACATTTCAAACTAGTTTATCTAAAAATAAACCAAGTTAACCTAATGATAAAATAATTTGTTACTTTGAAGACCCGTATCTAAGAGACTTCAAATGATTTTTCTATCCAACTGCAAAATATCTTCTTAAAAAAGCTTAAAAAATTAGGAAATCTGTTATTCTAGAGGATTTTACATTTCAAATAGTTTATCTCAAAAAAACCAATTAACCTAATGATAAAATAAGTTGTTACTTTGAATACCCGTAACTCAGAAACTACAAATGATTTTTCTATCCAACTGCAAAATATCTTCTTAAAAAGCTTAAAAAATTAGGAAATGTATTATTCTAGAGGATTTTACATTTCAAATAGTTTATCTCAAAATAAACCAAGTTAACCTAATGATAAAATAAGTTGTTACTTTGAAGACCCGTATCTAAGAGACTTCAAATGATTTTTCTATCCAACTGCAAAATATATTTCTTTAAATAGCTCGAAGAATAAGGAAATGTGTTATTCTAGAGGATTGTACATTTCAAACTAGTTTATCTCAAAATAAACCAAGTTAACCTAATGATAAAATAAGTTGTTACTTTGAAGACCCGTACTAAGAAACTTCAAATGATTTTTCTATCCAACTGCAAAATATCTTCTTTAAATAGCTCGAAGAATAAGGAAATGTGTTTTTCTAGAGGTTGATTGTACATTTCAAACTAGTTTATTCAAAATAAACCAAGTTAACCTAATGATAAAATAAGTTGTTACTTTGAAGACCCGTATCTAAGAGACTTCAAATGATTTTTCTATCCAACTGCAAAATATCTTCTTTAAATAGCTCGAAGAATAAGGAAATGTGTTATTCTAGAGGATTGTACATTTCAAACTAGTTTATCTCAAAATAAACCAAGTTAACCTAATGATAAAATAATTTGTTACTTTGAAGACCCGTATCTAAGAGACTTCAAATGATTTTTCTATCCAACTGCAAAATATCTTCTTTAAATAGCTCGAAGAATAAGGAAATGTGTTATTCTAGAGGATTGTACATTTCAAACTAGTTTATCTAAAAATAAACCAAGTTAACCTAATGATAAAATAAGTTGTTACTTTGAAGACCCGTATCTAAGAGACTTCAAATGATTTTTCTATCCAACTGCAAAATATCTTCTTAAAAAAGCTTAAAAAATTAGGAAATGTGTTATTCTAGAGGATTTTACATTTCAAATAGTTTATCTCAAAAAAAAACAAGGTAACCTAATGATAAAATAAGTTGTTACTTTGAATACCCGTAACTCAGAAACTACAAATGATTTTTCTATCCAACTGCAAAATATCTTCTTTAAAAAAGCTTAAAAATTAGGAAATGTATTATTCTAGAGGATTTTACATTTCAAATAGTTTATCTCAAAATAAACCAAGTTAACCTAATGATAAAATAAGTTGTTACTTTGAAGACCCGTATCTAAGAGACTTCAAATGATTTTTCTATCCAACTGCAAAATATATTCTTTAAATAGCTCGAAGAATAAAGAAATAGTTATTCTAGAGGATTGTACATTTCAAACTAGTTTATCTCAAAATAAACCAAGTTACCCTAATGATAAATTATTTGTTACTTTGAAGACCCGTAACTCAGAAACTTCAAATGATTTTTCTATCCAACTGCAAAATATCTTCTTTAAATAGCTCGAAGAATAAGGAAATGTGTTTTTCTAGAGGATTGTACATTTCAAACTAGTTTATCTCAAAATAAACCAAGTTAACCTAATGATAAATAAGTTGTTACTTTGAAGACCCGTATCTAAGAGACTTCAAATGATTTTTCTATCCAACTGCAAAATATCTTCTTTAAATAGCTCGAAGAATAAGGAAATGTGTTATTTTAGAGGATTGTACATTTCAAACTAGTTTATCTAAAAATAAACCAAGTTAACTAATGATAAAATAATTTGTTACTTTGAAGACCCGTATCTAAGAGACTTCAAATGATTTTTCTATCCAACTGCAAAATATCTTCTTAAAAAGCTTAAAAAATTAGGAAATCTGTTATTCTAGAGGATTTTACATTTCAAATAGTTTATCTCAAAAAAAACAAGGTAACCTAATGATAAAATAAGTTGTTACTTTGAATACCCGTAACTCAGAAACTACAAATGATTTTTCTATCCAACTGCAAAATATCTTCTTAAAAAAGCTTAAAAAATTAGGAAATGTATTATTCTAGAGGATTTTACATTTCAAATAGTTTATCTCAAAATAAACCAAGTTAACCTAATGATAAAATAAGTTGTTACTTTGAAGACCCGTATCTAAGATACTTCAAATGATTTTTCTATCCAACTGCAAAATATATTCTTTAAATAGCTCGAAGAATAAGGAAATGTTATTCTAGAGGATTGTACATTTCAAACTAGTTTATCTCAAAATAAACCAAGTTAACCTAATGATAAAATAATTTGTTACTTTGAAGACCCGTATCTAAGAGACTTCAAATGATTTTTCTATCCAACTGCAAAATATCTTCTTTAAATAGCTCGAAGAATAAGGAAATGTGTTTTTCTAGAGGATTGTACATTTCAAACTAGTTTATCTCAAAATAAACCAAGTTAACCTAATGATAAAATTAAGTGTTACTTTGAAGACCCGTATCTAAGAGACTTCAAATGATTTTTCTATCCAACTGCAAAATATCTTCTTTAAATAGCTCGAAGAATAAGGAAATGTGTTATTTTAGAGGATTGTACATTTCAAACTAGTTTATCTAAAAATAAACCAAGTTAACCTAATGATAAAATAAATTTGTTACTTTGAAGACCCGTATCTAAGAGACTTCAAATGATTTTTCTATCCAACTGCAAAATATCTTCTTAAAAAGCTTAAAAAATTAGGAAATCTGTTATTCTAGAGGATTTACATTTCAAATAGTTTATCTCAAAAAAAACAAAGTAACCTAATGATAAAATAAGTTGTTACTTTGAATACCCGTATCTCAGAACTTACAAATGATTTTTCTATCCAACTGCAAAATATCTTCTTAAAAAAGCTTAAAAAATTAGGAAATGTATTATTCTAGAGGATTTTACATTTCAAATAGTTTATCTCAAAATAAACCAAGTAACCTAATGATAAAATAAGTTGTTACTTTGAAGACCCGTATCTAAGAGACTTCAAATGATTTTTCTATCCAACTGCAAAATATCTTCTTTAAATGGCTCAAAGAATAAGGAAATGTGTTATTCTAGAGGATTGTACATTTCAAACTAGTTTATCTCAAAATAAACCAAGTTAACCTAATGATAAATAAAGTTGTTACTTTGAAGACCCGTATCTAAGATACTTCAAATGATTTTTCTATCCAACTGCAAAATATATTCTTTAAATAGCTCGAAGAATAAAGAAATATGTGTTATTCTAGCGGATTGTACATTTCAAACTAGTTTATCTCAAAATAAACCAAGTTAACCTAATGATAAACTTATTTGTTACTTTGAAGACCCGTAACTCAGAAACTTCAAATGATTTTTCTATCCAACTGCAAAATATCTTCTTTAAATAGCTCGAAGAATAAGGAAATGTGTTTTCTAGAGGATTGTACATTTCAAACTAGTTTATCCAAAATAAACCAAGTTAACCTAATGATAAATTAAGTTGTTACTTTGAAGACCCGTATCTAAGAGACTTCAAATGATTTTTCTATCCAACTGCAAAATATCTTCTTTAAATAGCTCGAAGAATAAGGAATGTGTTATTTAGAGGATTGTACATTTCAAACTAGTTTATCTAAAAATAAACCAAGTAACCTAATGATAAAATAATTTGTTACTTTGAAGACCCGTATCTAAGAGACTTCAAATGATTTTTCTATCCAACTGCAAAATATCTTCTTAAAAAGCTTAAAAAATTAGGAAATGTGTTATTCTAGAGGATTTACATTTCAAATAGTTTATCTCAAAAAAAACAAGTAACCTAATGATAAAATAAGTTGTTACTTTGAATACCCGTAACTCAGAAACTACAAATGATTTTTCTATCCAACTGCAAAATATCTTCTTAAAAAAGCTTAAAAAATAGGAAATGTATTATTCTAGAGGATTTTACATTTCAAATAGTTTATCTCAAAATAAACCAAGTTAACCTAATGATAAAATAAGTTGTTACTTTGAAGACCCGTATCTAAGAGACTTCAAATGATTTTTCTATCCAACTGCAAAATATCTTCTTTAAATGGCTCGAAGAATAAGGAAATGTGTTATTCTAGAGGATTGTACATTTCAAACTAGTTTATCTCAAAATAAACCAAGTTACCCTAATGATAAAAATATTTGTTACTTTGAAGACCCGTATCTAGAAACTACAAATGATTTTTCTATCCAACTGCAAAATATCTTCTTTAAATAGCTCGAAGAATAAGGAAATGTGTTATTCTAGAGGATTGTACATTTCAAACTAGTTTATCTCAAAATAAACCAAGTTAACCTAATGATAAAATAAGTTGTTACTTTGAAGACCCGTATCTAAGAGACTTCAAATGATTTTTCTATCCAACTGCAAAATATCTTCTTTAAATAGCTCGAAGAATAAGGAAATGTGTTATTTTAGAGGATTGTACATTTCAAACTAGTTTATCTAAAAATAAACCAAGTTAACCTAATGATAAAATAATTTGTTACTTTGAAGACCCGTATCTAAGAGACTTCAAATGATTTTTCTATCCAACTGCAAAATATATCTTAAAAAAGCTTAAAAATTAGGAAATGTGTTATTCTAGAGGATTGTACATTTCTAGTTTATCTCAAAAAAACAAGTTAACCTAATGATAAAATAAGTTGTTACTTTGAAGACCCGTATCTAAGAAACTTCAAATGATTTTTCTATCCAACTGCAAAATATCTTCTTTAAAAAGCTCGAAGAATTAGGAAATGTGTTATTCTAGAGGATTGTACATTTCAAACTAGTTTATCTCAAAATAAACCAAGTTAACCTAATGATAAAATAAGTTGTTACTTTGAAGACCCGTATCTAAGAAACTTCAAATGATTTTTCTATCCAACTGCAAAATATATTCTTTAAATAGCTCGAAGAAAAAGGAAATGTGTTATTCTAGAGGATTGTACATTTCAAACTAGTTTATCTCAAAAAAAACCAAGTTAACCTAATGATAAAATAAGTTGTTACTTTGAAGACCCGTATCTAAGAGACTTCAAATGATTTTTCTATCCAACTGCAAAATATCTTCTTTAAATAGCTCGAAGAATAAGGAAATGTGTTATTTAGAGGATTGTACATTTCAACTAGTTTATCTCAAAATAAACCAAGTTAACCTAATGATAAAATAATTGTTACTTTGAAGACCCGTATCTAAGAGACTTCAAATGATTTTTTCTATCCAACTGCAAAATATCTTCTTAAAAAGCTTAAAAAATTAGGAAATGTGTATTCTAGAGGATTTACATTTCAAACTAGTTTATCTCAAAAAAAACAAGTTAACCTAATGATAAAATAAGTTGTTACTTTGAATACCCGTAACTCAGAAACTACAAATGATTTTTCTATCCAACTGCAAAAATATCTTTTAAAAAGCTTAAAAATTAGGAAATGTATTATTCTAGAGGATTTTACATTTCAAATAGTTTATCTCAAAATAAACCAAGTTAACCTAATGATAAAATAAGTTGTTACTTTGAAGACCCGTATCTAAGAGACTTCAAATGATTTTTCTATCCAACTGCAAAATATATTCTTTAAATAGCTCGAAGAATAAAGAAATATGTTATTCTAGCGGATTGTACATTTCAAACTAGTTTATCTCAAAATAAACCAAGTTACCTAATGATAAAATTAGTTGTTACTTTGAAGACCCGTAATCTAAGAAACTTCAAATGATTTTTCTATCCAACTGCAAAATATCTTCTTTAAATAGCTCGAAGAATAAGGAAATGTGTTATTCTAGAGGATTGTACATTTCAAACTAGTTTATCTCAAAATAAACCAAGTTAACCTAATGATAAATTAAGTTGTTACTTTGAAGACCCGTATCTAAGAGACTTCAAATGATTTTTCTATCCAACTGCAAAATATATTCTTTAAATAGCTCGAAGAATAAGGAAATGTGTTATTTAGAGGATTGTACATTTCAAACTAGTTTATCTAAAAATAAACCAAGTAACCTAATGATAAAATAATTTGTTACTTTGAAGACCCGTAATCTAAGAGACTTCAAATGATTTTTCTATCCAACTGCAAAATATCTTCTTAAAAAAGCTTAAAAAAAATAGGAAATGTGTTATTCTAGAGGATTTGTACATTTCAAAATAGTTTATCTCAAAAAAAACCAAGTTAACCTAATGATAAATAAGTTGGTTACTTTGAAGACCCGTATCTAAGAGACTTCAAATGATTTTTCTATCCAACTGCAAAATATCTTCTTTAAAAAGCTAAAAAATAAGGAAATGTGTTATTCTAGAGGATTTTACATTTCAAATAGTTTATCTCAAAATAAACCAAGTTAACCTAATGATAAAATAAGTTGTTACTTTGAAGACCCGTATCTAAGATACTTCAAATGATTTTTCTATCCAACTGCAAAATATATTCTTTAAATAGCTCGAAGAATAAAGAAATATGTTATTCTAGCGGATTGTACATTTCAAACTAGTTTATCTCAAAATAAACCAAGTTACCTAATGATAAAATAATTGTTACTTTGAATACCCGTAACTAAGAAACTTCAAATGATTTTTCTATCCAACTGCAAAATATCTTCTTTAAATAGCTCGAAGAATAAGGAATGTGTTTTTCTAGAGGATTGTACATTTCAAACTAGTTTATCACAAAATAAACCAAGTTAACCTAATGATAAATAAGTTGTTACTTTGAAGACCCGTATCTAAGAGACTTCAAATGATTTTTCTATCCAACTGCAAAATATCTTCTTTAAATAGCTCGAAGAATAAGGAAATGTGTTATTTAGAGGATTGTACATTTCAAACTAGTTTATCTAAAAATAAACCAAGTTAACCTAATGATAAAATAATTTGTTACTTTGAAGACCCGTATCTAAGAGACTTCAAATGATTTTTCTATCCAACTGCAAAATATCTCTTAAAAAAGCTTAAAAAATTAGGAAATCTGTTATTCTAGAGGATTTTACATTTCAAATAGTTTATCTCAAAAAAAACAAGGTAACCTAATGATAAAATAAGTTGTTACTTTGAATACCCGTAACTCAGAAACTTACAAATGATTTTTCTATCCAACTGCAAAATATCTTCTTTAAAAAAGCTTAAAAAATAGGAAATGTATTATTCTAGAGGATTTTACATTTCAAATAGTTTATCTCAAAATAAACCAAGTTAACCTAATGATAAAATAAGTTGTTACTTTGAAGACCCGTATCTAAGAGACTTCAAATGATTTTTCTATCCAACTGCAAAATATCTTCTTTAAATGGCTCAAAGAATAAGGAAATGTGTTATTCTAGAGGATTGTACATTTCAAAACTAGTTTATCTCAAAATAAACCAAGTTAACCTAATGATAAAATAAGTTGTTACTTTGAAGACCCGTATCTAAGATACTTCAAATGATTTTCTATCCAACTGCAAAATATTCTTTAAATAGCTCGAAGAATAAAGAAATATGTTATTCTAGCGGATTGTACATTTCAAACTAGTTTATCTCAAAATAAACCAAGTTAACCTAATGATAAAATAAGTTGTTACTTTGAAGACCCGTATCTAAGAGACTTCAAATGATTTTTCTATCCAACTGCAAAATATCTTCTTTAAATAGCTCGAAGAATAAGGAAATGTGTTATTCTAGAGGATTGTACATTTCAAACTAGTTTATCACAAAATAAACCAAGTTAACCTAATGATAAATTATGTTACTTTGAAGACCCGTATCTAAGAGACTTCAAATGATTTTTCTATCCAACTGCAAA
Organism: Daphnia galeata; assembly: GCA_030770115.1. Lineage (NCBI taxonomy): Eukaryota > Metazoa > Arthropoda > Branchiopoda > Diplostraca > Daphniidae > Daphnia > Daphnia galeata. Next base: position 1,231,378 of record CM061114.1, read on the forward strand.
ATATCTTCTTAAAATAGCTCGAAGAATAAGGAAATGTGTTATTCTAGAGGATTGTACATTTCAAACTAGTTTATCTAAAAATAAACCAAGTTAACCTAATGATAAAATAAGTTGTTACTTTGAAGACCCGTATCTAAGAGACTTCAAATGATTTTTCTATCCAACTGCAAAAATATATTCTTTAAAAAGCTTAAAAAATAGGAAATCTGTTATTCTAGAGGATTTTACATTTCAAAATAGTTTATCTCAAAAAAAAACAAGTAACCTAATGATAAAATAAGTTGTTACTTTGAATACCCGTAACTCAGAACTACAAATGATTTTTCTATCCAACTGCAAAATATCTTCTTAAAAAAGCTCAAAAAATTAGGAAATGTATTATTCTAGAGGATTGTACATTTCAAATAGTTTATCTCAAAAAAACCAAGTTAACCTAATGATAAATAAGTTGTTACTTTGAAGACCCGTATCTAAGAGACTTCAAATGATTTTTCTATCCAACTGCAAAATATCTTCTTTAAATAGCTCGAAGAATAGGAAATGTGTTATTCTAGAGGATTGTACATTTCAAACTAGTTTATCTCAAAATAAACCAAGTTAACCTAATGATAAAATAAGTTGTTACTTTGAAGACCCGTATCTAAGAGACTTCAAATGATTTTTCTATCCAACTGCAAAATATATTCTTTAAATAGCTCGAAGAATAAAGGAATATGTGTTATTCTAGAGGATTGTACATTTCAAACTAGTTTATCTCAAAATAAACCAAGTTAACCTAATGATAAAATAAGTTGTTACTTTGAAGACCCGTATCTAAGAGACTTCAAATGATTTTTCTATCCAACTGCAAAATATATTCTTTAAATAGCTCGAAGAATAAGGAAATGTGTTATTCTAGAGGGGATTGTACATTTCAAACTAGTTTATCTCAAAATAAACCAAGTTAACCTAATGATAAATAAGTTGTTACTTTGAAGACCCGTATCTAAGAGACTTCAAATGATTTTTCTATCCAACTGCAAAATATCTTCTTTAAAATAGCTCGAAAAATAAGGAAATGTGTTATTCTAGAGGATTGTACATTTCAAACTAGTTTATCTAAAAATAAACCAAGTTAACCTAATGATAAAATAATTTGTTACTTTGAAGACCCGTATCTAAGAGACTTCAAATGATTTTTCTATCCAACTGCAAAATATCTTCTTAAAAAAGCTTCAAAAATAAGGAAATGTGTTATTCTAGAGGATTTTACATTTCAAATAGTTTATCTAAAAAAAAACAAGTTAACCTAATGATAAAAAAGTTGTTACTTTGAAGACCCGTAACTAAGAACTTCAAATGATTTTTCTATCCAACTGCAAAATATCTTCTTAAAAAAGCTTAAAAAATTAGGAAATGTATATTCTAGAGGATTTTACATTTCAAATAGTTTATCTCAAAATAAACCAAGTTAACCTAATGATAAAATAAGTTGTTACTTTGAAGACCCGTATCTAAGAGACTTCAAATGATTTTTCTATCCAACTGCAAAATATCTTCTTTAAATGGCTCAAAGAATAAGGAAATGTTTTATTCTAGAGGATTGTACATTTCAAACTAGTTTATCTCAAAATAAACCAAGTTAACCTAATGATAAAATAAGTTGTTACTTTGAAGACCCGTATCTAAGAGACTTCAAATGATTTTTCTATCCAACTGCAAAATATTTCTTTAAATAGCTCGAAGAATAAGAAAATGTGTTATTCTAGCGGATTGTACATTTCAAACTAGTTTATCTCAAAATAAACCAAGTTAACCTAATGATAAAATAAGTTGTTACTTTGAAGACCCGTATCTAAGAGACTTCAAATGATTTTTCTATCCAACTGCAAAATATATTCTTTAAATAGCTCGAAGAATAAGGAAATGTGTTATTCTAGAGGATTGTACATTTCAAACTAGTTTATCTCAAAATAAACCAAGTTACCCTAATGATAAATTATTTGTTACTTTGAAGACCCGTAACTAAGAACTTCAAATGATTTTTCTATCCAACTGCAAAATATCTTCTTAAAAAAGCTTAAAAAATTAGGAAATGTATTATTCATAGAAATATATTCTTTAAATAGCTCGAAGAATAAAGAAATATGTTATTCTAGCGGATTGTACATTTCAAACTAGTTTATCTCAAAATAAACCAAGTTAACCTAATGATAAAATAAGTTGTTACTTTGAAGACCCGTATCTAAGAGACTTCAAATGATTTTTCTATCCAACTGCAAAATATCTTCTTTAAATGGCTCGAAGAATAGGAAATGTGTTATTCTAGAGGATTGTACATTTCAAACTAGTTTATCTCAAAATAAACCAAGTTACCCTAATGATAAAATAATTTGTTACTTTGAAGACCCGTATCTAAGAACTTCAAATGATTTTTCTATCCAACTGCAAAATATCTTCTTTAAATAGCTCGAAGAATAAGGAAATGTGTTTTTCTAGAGGATTGTACATTTCAAACTAGTTTATCTCAAATAAACCAAGTTAACCTAATGATAAATTAAGTTGTTACTTTGAAGACCCGTATCTAAGAGACTTCAAATGATTTTTCTATCCAACTGCAAAATATCTTCTTTAAATAGCTCGAAGAATAAGGAAATGTGTTATTTTAGAGGATTGTACATTTCAAACTAGTTTATCTAAATAAACCAAGTTAACCTAATGATAAAATAATTGTTACTTTGAAGACCCGTATCTAAGAGACTTCAAATGATTTTTCTATCCAACTGCAAAATATCTTCTTAAAAAAGCTTAAAAATAAGGAAATGTGTTATTCTAGAGGATTTTACATTTCAAATAGTTTATCTCAAAAAAAACAAGTTACCTAATGATAAAATAAGTTGTTACTTTGAATACCCGTATCTAAGAAACTACAAATGATTTTTCTATCCAACTGCAAAATATCTTCTTAAAAAGCTTAAAAATTAGGAAATGATTATTCTAGAGGATTTTACATTTCAAATAGTTTATCTCAAAATAAACCAAGTTAACCTAATGATAAATAAGTTGTTACTTTGAAGACCCGTATCTAAGATACTTCAAATGATTTTTCTATCCAACTGCAAAATATATTCTTTAAATAGCTCGAAGAATAAAGAAATGTGTTATTCTAGCGGATTGTACATTTCAAACTAGTTTATCTCAAAATAAACCAAGTTAACCTAATGATAAAATAATTTGTTACTTTGAAGACCCGTATCTAAGAGACTTCAAATGATTTTTCTATCCAACTGCAAAATATCTTCTTTAAATAGCTCGAAGAATAAGGAAATGTGTTATTCTAGAGTTGTACATTTCAAACTAGTTTATCTCAAAATAAACCAAGTTAACCTAATGATAAAATATTTGTTACTTTGAAGACCCGTATCTAAGAGACTTCAAATGATTTTTCTATCCAACTGCAAAATATCTTCTTTAAAAAGCTCGAAAAATAAGGAAATGTTTATTCTAGAGGATTGTACATTTCAAACTAGTTTATCTCAAAAAAAAACAAGTTAACCTAATGATAAAATAAGTTGTTACTTTGAAGACCCGTATCTAAGAGACTTCAAATGATTTTTCTATCCAACTGCAAAATATCTTCTTAAAAAAGCTTAAAAAATTAGGAAATGTGTTATTCTAGAGGATTGTACATTTCAAATAGTTTATCTCAAAATAAACCAAGTTAACCTAATGATAAAATAAGTTGTTACTTTGAAGACCCGTATCTAAGAGACTTCAAATGATTTTTCTATCCAACTGCAAAATATCTTCTTTAAATGGCTCAAAGAATAAGGAAATGTGTTATTCTAGAGGATTGTACATTTCAAACTAGTTTATCTCAAAATAAACCAAGTTAACCTAATGATAAAATAAGTTGTTACTTTGAAGACCCGTATCTAAGAGACTTCAAATGATTTTTCTATCCAACTGCAAAATATCTTCTTTAAATAGCTCGAAGAATAAGAAAATGTGTTATTCTAGAGGATTGTACATTTCAAACTAGTTTATCTCAAAATAAACCAAGTTAACCTAATGATAAAATAAGTTGTTACTTTGAAGACCCGTATCTAAGAGACTTCAAATGATTTTTCTATCCAACTGCAAAATATCTTCTTTAAATAGCTCGAAGAATAGGAAATGTGTTATTCTAGAGGATTGTACATTTCAAACTAGTTTATCTCAAAATAAACCAAGTTAACCTAATGATAAAATAATTTGTTACTTTGAAGACCCGTATCTAAGAGACTTCAAATGATTTTTCTATCCAACTGCAAAATATCTTCTTTAAATAGCTCGAAGAAATAAGGAATGTGTTATTCTAGAGGATTGTACATTTCAAACTAGTTTATCTCAAAAAAACAAGTTAACCTAATGATAAATAAGTTGTTACTTTGAAGACCCGTATCTAAGAACTTCAAATGATTTTTCTATCCAACTGCAAAATATCTTCTTAAAAAAGCTTAAAGAATAGGAAATGTGTTATTCTAGAGGATTTTACATTTCAAATAGTTTATCTCAAAATAAACCAAGTTAACCTAATGATAAAATAAGTTGTTACTTTGAAGACCCGTATCTAAGAGACTTCAAATGATTTTTCTATCCAACTGCAAAATATCTTCTTTAAATGGCTCAAAGAATAAGGAAATGTGTTATTCTAGAGGATTTTACATTTCAAACTAGTTTATCTCAAAATAAACCAAGTTAACCTAATGATAAAATAAGTTGTTACTTTGAAGACCCGTATCTAAGATACTTCAAATGATTTTTCTATCCAACTGCAAAATATCTTCTTTAAATAGCTCGAAGAATAAAGAAATATGTTATTCTAGAGGATTGTACATTTCAACTAGTTTATCTCAAAATAAACCAAGTTAACCTAATGATAAAATTATTTGTTACTTTGAAGACCCGTATCTCAGAAACTTCAAATGATTTTTCTATCCAACTGCAAAATATCTTCTTTAAATAGCTCGAAGAATAAGGAAATGTGTTTTTCTAGAGGATTGTACATTTCAAACTAGTTTATCTCAAAATAAACCAAGTTAACCTAATGATAAATTAAGTTGTTACTTTGAAGACCCGTATCTAAGAGACTTCAAATGATTTTTCTATCCAACTGCAAAATATCTTCTTTAAATAGCTCGAAGAATAAGGAAATGTGTTATTTTAGAGGATTGTACATTTCAAACTAGTTTATCTAAAATAAACCAAGTTAACCTAATGATAAAATAATTTGTTACTTTGAAGACCCGTATCTAAGAGACTTCAAATGATTTTTCTATCCAACTGCAAAATATCTTCTTAAAAAAGCTTAAAAAATTAGGAAATGTGTTATTCTAGAGGATTTTACATTTCAAATAGTTTATCTCAAAAAAAACAAGTTAACCTAATGATAAAATAAGTTGTTACTTTGAAGACCCGTATCTAAGAAACTTCAAATGATTTTTCTATCCAACTGCAAAATATCTTCTTAAAAAAGCTTAAAAAATTAGGAAATGTGTTATTCTAGAGGATTTTACATTTCAAATAGTTTATCTCAAAATAAACCAAGTTAACCTAATGATAAAATAAGTTGTTACTTTGAAGACCCGTATCTAAGAGACTTCAAATGATTTTTCTATCCAACTGCAAAATATCTTCTTTAAATAGCTCAAGAATAAGGAAATGTGTTATTCTAGAGGATTGTACATTTCAAACTAGTTTATCTCAAAATAAACCAAGTTAACCTAATGATAAAATAAGTTGTTACTTTGAAGACCCGTATCTAAGATACTTCAAATGATTTTTCTATCCAACTGCAAAATATCTTCTTTAAATAGCTCGAAGAATAAGGAAATGTGTTATTCTAGAGGATTGTACATTTCAAACTAGTTTATCTCAAAATAAACCAAGTTAACCTAATGATAAAATAAGTTGTTACTTTGAAGACCCGTATCTAAGAGACTTCAAATGATTTTTCTATCCAACTGCAAAATATCTTCTTTAAATAGCTCGAAGAATAAGGAAATGTGTTATTCTAGAGGATTGTACATTTCAAACTAGTTTATCTCAAAAAAACCAAGTTAACCTAATGATAAAATTAGTTGTTACTTTGAATACCCGTATCTAAGAACTTCAAATGATTTTTCTATCCAACTGCAAAATATCTTCTTTAAAAAGCTCGAAAAATAAGGAAATGTGTTATTCTAGAGGATTGTACATTTCAAACTAGTTTATCTCAAAATAAACCAAGTTAACCTAATGATAAAATAAGTTGTTACTTTGAAGACCCGTATCTAAGAGACTTCAAATGATTTTTCTATCCAACTGCAAAATATCTTCTTTAAAAGCTCAAAGAATAAGGAAATGTGTTATTCTAGAGGATTGTACATTTCAAACTAGTTTATCTCAAAATAAACCAAGTTAACCTAATGATAAAATAAGTTGTTACTTTGAAGACCCGTATCTAAGAGACTTCAAATGATTTTTCTATCCAACTGCAAAATATATTCTTTAAATAGCTCGAAGAATAGGAAATATGTTATTCTAGAGGATTGTACATTTCAAACTAGTTTATCTCAAAATAAACCAAGTTAACCTAATGATAAAATAATTGTTACTTTGAAGACCCGTATCTAAGAGACTTCAAATGATTTTTCTATCCAACTGCAAAATATCTTCTTAAAATAGCTAAAGAATAAGGAAATGTGTTATTCTAGAGGATTGTACATTTCAAACTAGTTTATCTCAAAAAAAACAAGTTAACCTAATGATAAAATAAGTTGTTACTTTGAAGACCCGTATCTAGAAACTTCAAATGATTTTTCTATCCAACTGCAAAATATCTTCTTTAAAAAGCTCGAAAATAGGAAATGTGTTATTCTAGAGGATTGTACATTTCAAACTAGTTTATCTCAAAATAAACCAAGTTAACCTAATGATAAAATAAGTTGTTACTTTGAAGACCCGTATCTAAGAGACTTCAAATGATTTTTCTATCCAACTGCAAAATATCTTCTTTAAATAGCTCAAAGAATAAGGAAATGTGTTATTCTAGAGGATTGTACATTTCAAATAGTTTATCTCAAAATAAACCAAGTTAACCTAATGATAAAATAAGTTGTTACTTTGAAGACCCGTATCTAAGATACTTCAAATGATTTTTCTATCCAACTGCAAAATATATTCTTTAAATAGCTCGAAGAATAAGGAAATATGTTATTCTAGAGGATTGTACATTTCAAACTAGTTTATCTCAAAATAAACCAAGTTAACCTAATGATAAAATAAGTTGTTACTTTGAAGACCCGTATCTAAGAGACTTCAAATGATTTTTCTATCCAACTGCAAAATATATTCTTTAAATAGCTCGAAGAATAAGAAATGTGTTATTCTAGAGGATTGTACATTTCAAACTAGTTTATCTCAAAATAAACCAAGTTAACCTAATGATAAAATAATTTGTTACTTTGAAGACCCGTATCTAAGAAACTTCAAATGATTTTTCTATCCAACTGCAAAATATCTTCTTTAAAAGCTTAAGAAATTAGGAAATGTGTTATTCTAGAGGATTGTACATTTCAAACTAGTTTATCTCAAAATAAACCAAGTTAACCTAATGATAAAATAAGTTGTTACTTTGAAGACCCGTATCTAAGAGACTTCAAATGATTTTTCTATCCAACTGCAAAATATCTTCTTTAAATAGCTCAAAGAATAAGGAAATGTGTTATTCTAGAGGATTGTACATTTCAAACTAGTTTATCTCAAAATAAACCAAGTTAACCTAATGATAAAATAAGTTGTTACTTTGAAGACCCGTATCTAAGATACTTCAAATGATTTTTCTATCCAACTGCAAAATATATTCTTTAAATAGCTCGAAGAATAAAGAAATGTGTTATTCTAGAGGATTGTACATTTCAAACTAGTTTATCTCAAAATAAACCAAGTTAACCTAATGATAAAATAATTTGTTACTTTGAAGACCCGTATCTAAGAGACTTCAAATGATTTTTCTATCCAACTGCAAAATATCTTCTTTAAATAGCTCGAAGAATAAGGAAATGTTTATTCTAGAGGATTGTACATTTCAAACTAGTTTATCTCAAAATAAACCAAGTTAACCTAATGATAAAATAAGTTGTTACTTTGAAGACCCGTATCTAAGAGACTTCAAATGATTTTTCTATCCAACTGCAAAATATCTTCTTTAAATAGCTCGAAGAATAGGAAATGTGTTATTCTAGAGGATTGTACATTTCAAACTAGTTTATCTCAAAATAAACCAAGTTAACCTAATGATAAAATAATTTGTTACTTTGAAGACCCGTATCTAAGAGACTTCAAATGATTTTTCTATCCAACTGCAAAATATCTTCTTTAAAAAGCTTAAAAAATTAGGAAATGTGTTATTCTAGAGGATTGTACATTTCAAACTAGTTTATCTCAAAATAACCAAGTTAACCTAATGATAAAATAAGTTGTTACTTTGAAGACCCGTATCTAAGAAACTTCAAATGATTTTTCTATCCAACTGCAAAATATCTTCTTAAAAAAGCTCGAAAAATAGGAAATGTGTTATTCTAGAGGATTGTACATTTCAAATAGTTTATCTCAAAATAAACCAAGTTAACCTAATGATAAAATATTTGTTACTTTGAAGACCCGTATCTAAGAGACTTCAAATGATTTTTCTATCCAACTGCAAAATATCTTCTTTAAATGGCTAAAGAATAAGGAAATGTGTTATTCTAGAGGATTGTACATTTCAAACTAGTTTATCTCAAAATAAACCAAGTTAACCTAATGATAAAATAAGTTGTTACTTTGAAGACCCGTATCTAAGAGACTTCAAATGATTTTTCTATCCAACTGCAAAATATCTTCTTTAAATAGCTCGAAGAATAAAGAATATGTTATTCTAGAGGATTGTACATTTCAAACTAGTTTATCTCAAAAAAAACCAAGTTAACCTAATGATAAATAAGTTGTTACTTTGAAGACCCGTATCTAAGAGACTTCAAATGATTTTTCTATCCAACTGCAAAATATCTTCTTTAAATGGCTCGAAAATAAGGAAATGTGTTATTCTAGAGGATTGTACATTTCAAACTAGTTTATCTCAAAATAAACCAAGTTAACCCTAATGATAAAATATTTGTTACTTTGAATACCCGTACTCAGAACTTCAAATGATTTTTCTATCCAACTGCAAAATATCTTCTTAAAAAGCTTAAAAAATTAGGAAATGTATTATTCATAGGAAATTATTCTTTAAATAGCTCGAAGAATAAAGAAATATGTTATTCTAGCGGATTGTACATTTCAAACTAGTTTATCTCAAAATAAACCAAGTTAACCTAATGATAAAATAAGTTGTTACTTTGAAGACCCGTATCTAAGAGACTTCAAATGATTTTTCTATCCAACTGCAAAATATATTCTTTAAATGGCTCGAAGAATAAGAAATGTGTTATTCTAGAGGATTGTACATTTCAAACTAGTTTATCTCAAAATAAACCAAGTTACCCTAATGATAAACTTATTTGTTACTTTGAATACCCGTAACTCAGAAACTACAAATGATTTTTCTATCCAACTGCAAAATATCTTCTTTAAATAGCTCGAAGAATAAGGAAATGTGTTTTTCTAGAGGATTGTACATTTCAAACTAGTTTATCACAAAATAAACCAAGTTAACCTAATGATAAATTAAGTTGTTACTTTGAAGACCCGTATCTAAGAGACTTCAAATGATTTTTCTATCCAACTGCAAAATATCTTCTTTAAATAGCTCGAAGAATAAGGAAATGTGTTATTTTAGAGGATTGTACATTTCAAACTAGTTTATCTAAAAATAAACCAAGTTAACCTAATGATAAAATAATTTGTTACTTTGAAGACCCGTATCTAAGAGACTTCAAATGATTTTTCTATCCAACTGCAAAATATCTTCTTAAAAAAGCTTAAAAAATTAGGAAATCTGTTATTCTAGAGGATTTTACATTTCAAATAGTTTATCTCAAAAAAAACAAGTAACCTAATGATAAAATAAGTTGTTACTTTGAATACCCGTAACTCAGAAACTACAAATGATTTTTCTATCCAACTGCAAAATATCTTCTTAAAAAAGCTTAAAAATTAGGAAATGTATTATTCTAGAGGATTTTACATTTCAAATAGTTTATCTCAAAATAAACCAAGTTAACCTAATGATAAAATAAGTTGTTACTTTGAAGACCCGTATCTAAGAGACTTCAAATGATTTTTCTATCCAACTGCAAAATATCTTCTTTAAATGGCTCAAAGAATAAGGAAATGTGTTATTCTAGAGGATTGTACATTTCAAACTAGTTTATCTCAAAATAAACCAAGTTAACCTAATGATAAAATAAGTTGTTACTTTGAAGACCCGTATCTAAGATACTTCAAATGATTTTTCTATCCAACTGCAAAATATATTCTTTAAATAGCTCGAAGAATAAAGAAATATGTTATTCTAGAGGATTGTACATTTCAAACTAGTTTATCTCAAAATAAACCAAGTTAACCTAATGATAAAATAAGTTGTTACTTTGAAGACCCGTATCTAAGAGACTTCAAATGATTTTTCTATCCAACTGCAAAATATCTTCTTTAAATAGCTCGAAGAATAAGGAAATGTGTTATTCTAGAGGATTGTACATTTCAAACTAGTTTATCTCAAAATAAACCAGTAACCTAATGATAAATTAAGTTGTTACTTTGAATACCCGTAACTCAGAAACTTCAAATGATTTTTCTATCCAACTGCAAAATATCTTCTTTAAAAAGCTTAAAAAATTAGGAAATGTGTTATTCTAGAGGATTGTACATTTCAAACTAGTTTATCTCAAAATAAACCAAGTTAACCTAATGATAAAATAAGTTGTTACTTTGAAGACCCGTATCTAAGAGACTTCAAATGATTTTTCTATCCAACTGCAAAATATCTTCTTTAAATGGCTCAAAGAATAAGGAAATGTGTTATTCTAGAGGATTGTACATTTCAAACTAGTTTATCTCAAATAAAACCAAGTTAACCTAATGATAAAATAAGTTGTTACTTTGAAGACCCGTATCTAAGAAACTTCAAATGATTTTTCTATCCAACTGCAAAATATCTTCTTTAAATAGCTCGAAGAAAAAGAAATGTGTTATTCTAGAGGATTGTACATTTCAAACTAGTTTATCTCAAAATAAACCAAGTTAACCTAATGATAAAATAAGTTGTTACTTTGAAGACCCGTATCTAAGAGACTTCAAATGATTTTTCTATCCAACTGCAAAATATCTTCTTTAAATAGCTCGAAGAATAAGGAAATGTGTTATTCTAGAGGATTGTACATTTCAAACTAGTTTATCTCAAAATAAACCAAGTTAACCTAATGATAAAATAATTTGTTACTTTGAAGACCCGTATCTAAGAGACTTCAAATGATTTTTCTATCCAACTGCAAAATATCTTCTTTAAATAGCTCGAAGAATAAGAAATGTGTTATTCTAGAGGATTGTACATTTCAAACTAGTTTATCTCAAAATAAACCAAGTTAACCTAATGATAAAATAAGTTGTTACTTTGAAGACCCGTATCTAAGAGACTTCAAATGATTTTTCTATCCAACTGCAAAATATCTTCTTTAAAAAGCTCGAAGAATAAGGAAATGTGTTATTCTAGAGGATTGTACATTTCAAACTAGTTTATCTCAAAATAAACCAAGTTAACCTAATGATAAAATAATTTGTTACTTTGAAGACCCGTATCTAAGAGACTTCAAATGATTTTTCTATCCAACTGCAAAATATCTTCTTTAAAAAGCTTAAAAAATAAGGAAATGTGTTATTCTAGAGGATTGTACATTTCAAACTAGTTTATCTCAAAATAAACCAAGTTAACCTAATGATAAAATATTGTTACTTTGAAGACCCGTATCTAAGAAACTTCAAATGATTTTTCTATCCAACTGCAAAATATCTTCTTTAAATAGCTCGAAGAATAAGAAATGTGTTATTCTAGAGGATTGTACATTTCAAACTAGTTTATCTCAAAATAAACCAAGTTAACCTAATGATAAAATTATTGTTACTTTGAAGACCCGTATCTAAGAACTTCAAATGATTTTTCTATCCAACTGCAAAATATCTTCTTTAAATAGCTCGAAGAATAAGGAAATGTGTTATTCTAGAGGATTGTACATTTCAAACTAGTTTATCTCAAAATAAACCAAGTTAACCTAATGATAAAATAAGTTGTTTACTTTGAAGACCCGTATCTAAGAGACTTCAAATGATTTTTCTATCCAACTGCAAAAATATTCTTTAAATAGCTCGAAGAATAGGAAGAAATGTGTTATTCTAGAGGATTGTACAAAAACTAGTTTTTCAAAATAAACCAAGTTAACCTAATGATTTTTTTTTTGAAGTATCTAAGAGACTTCAAATGATTTTTCTATCCAACTGCAAAATATCTTCTTTAAATAGCTCGAAAATAAGGAAATGTGTTATTCTAGAGGATTGTACATTTCAAACTAGTTTATCTCAAAATAAACCAAGTTAACCTAATGATAAAATAAGTTGTTACTTTGAAGACCCGTATCTAAGAGACTTCAAATGATTTTTCTATCCAACTGCAAAATATCTTCTTTAAAAAGCTTAAAAAATAAGGAAATGTGTTATTCTAGAGGATTGTACATTTCAAACTAGTTTATCTCAAAAATAAACCAAAGTTAACCTAATGATAACTTAGTTGTTACTTTGAATACCCGTACTCAGAAACTACAAATGATTTTTTCTATCCAACTGCAAAATATCTTCTTAAAAAAGCTTAAAAAAATTAGGAAATGTATTATTCTAGAGGATTGTACATTTCAAATGGTAAATCTCAAAATAAAACCAAGTTAACCTAATGATAAAATAAAGTTGTTACTTTGAAGACCCGTATCTAAGAGACTTCAAATGATTTTTCTATCCAACTGCAAAATATCTTCTTTAAAATGGCTCAAAGAATAAGGAAATGTGTTATTCTAGAGGATTGTACATTTCAAACTAGTTTTATCTCAAAATAAACCAAGTTTAACCTAATGATAAAATAAGTTTGTTACTTTGAAGACCCGTAGCTAAGATACTTCAAATGATTTTTCTATCCAACTGCAAAAATATATTCTTTAAATAGCTCGAAGAATAAAGAAAATATGTTATTCTAGCGGATTGTACATTTCAAACTAGTTTTATCTCAAATAAACCAAGTTAACCTAATGATAAAATAAGTTGTTACTTTGGAAGACCCGTATCTAAGAGACTTCAAATGATTTTTCTATCCAACTGCAAAATATATTCTTTAAATGGCTCGAAGAATAAAGGAAATGTGTTATTCTAGAGGATTGTACATTCAAACTAGTTTATCTCAAAAATAAAACCAAGTTAACCTAATGATAAATAAGTTGTTACTTTGAAGACCCGTATCTAAGAGGCTTCAAATGATTTTTCTATCCAACTGCAAAATATATTCTTAAATGGCTCGAAGAATAAGGGAAATGTGTTATTCTAGAGTATTGTACATTTCAAACTAGTTTTATCTCAAAAATAAACCAGTTACCCTAAATGATAAACTTATTTGTTACTTTGAATACCCGTAACTCGAGAAACTACAAATGATTTTTCTATCCAAACTGCAAAATATCTTCTTAAAAAAAGCTTAAAAAATTAGAAAATGTATTATTCTAGAGGATTTTACATTTCAAATAGTTTTATCTCAAAATAAACCAAGTTAACCTAATGAATAAAATAAGTTGTTACTTTGAATACCCGTAACTCTAAGAGACTTACCAATGATTTTTCTATCCAACTGCAAGAATATATTCTTAAAAATAGCTTAAAAGAATTAAGGAAATTGTTATTCTAGAGGATTTTACATTTCAAAACTATTTTATCTCAAAATAAACCAAGTTAACCTAATGATAAAATAAGTTGTTACTTTGAAGACCCGTATCTAAGAGACTTCAAATGATTTTTTCTATCCAACTGCAAAATATCTTCTTTAAATGGCTCAAAGAATAAGGAAATGTGTTATTCTAGAGGATTGTACATTTCAAACTAGTTTATCTCAAAATAAACCAAGTTAACCTAATGATAAAATAAGTTGTTACTTTGAAAGACCCGTATCTAAGATACTTCAATGATTTTTCTATCCAACTGCAAAAATATATTCTTTAAATAGCTCGAAGAATAAAGAAATATGTTATTCTAGCGGATTGTACATTTCAAACTAGTTTATCTCAAAATAAACCAAGTTAACCTAATGATAAAATAAGTTGTTACTTTGAAGACCCGTATCTAAGAGACTTCAAATGATTTTTCTATCCAACTGCAAAATATATTCTTTAAATGGCTCGAAGAATAAGGAAATGTGTTATTCTAGAGGATTGTACATTTCAAACTAGTTTATCTCAAAATAAACCAAGTTAACCTAATGATAAAATAAGTTGTTACTTTGAAGACCCGTATCTAAGAGACTTCAAATGATTTTTTCTATCCAACTGCAAAATATATTCTTTAAAATGGCTCGAAGAATAAGGAAATGTGTTATTCTAGAGGGATTGTACATTTTCAACTAGTTTATCTCAAAATAAACCAAGTTACCCTATGATAAAACTTATTTGTTACTTTGAATACCCGTAACTCAGAAACTACAAATGATTTTTTCTATCCAACTGCAAAAATATCTTCTTAAAAAAGCTTAAAAATTAGGAAATGTATTATTCTAGAGAGATTTTACATTTCAAATAGTTTATCTCAAAAATAAACCAAGTTAACCTAATGATAAAATAAGTTGTTACTTTGAAAGAACCCGTAATCTAAGAGACTTCAAATGATTTTTCTATCCAACTGCAAAATAGTATTCTTTAAATAGCTCGAAGAAATAAAGAACTATGTTATTCCTAGCGGATTGTACATTTCAAAACTAGTTTATCTCAAAATAAACCAAGTTAACCTAATGATAAAATAAAGTTGTTACTTTGAAAGACCCGTATCTAAGAGACTTCAAATGATTTTTCTATCCACTGCAAAATATCTTCTTAAATGGCTCAAAGAATAAGGAAGATGTGTTATTCTAGAGGATTGTAACAGTTTCAAACTAGTTTATCTCAAAATAAACCAAGTTAAACCTAATGATAAAATAAGTTGTTTACTTTGAAGGACCCGTATCTAAGATACTTCAAAATGATTTTCTATCCAACTGCAAAAATATATTCTTTAAATAGCTCGAAGAATAAAGACATATGTTATTCTAGCGGATTGTACATTTCAAAACTAGTTTATTCTAAAAATAAACCAAGTTTAACCTAATGATAAAATAGTTGTTACTTTGAAGACCCGTATCATAAGAGACTTCAAATGATTTTTCTATCCAACTGCAAAATATTTTCTTTAAATGGCTCGAAGAATAAGGGAAATGTGTTTATTCTAGAGGATTGTACAGTTCAAACTAGTTTTATCTCAAAAATAAACCAAGTTAACCTAATGATAAAATAAGTTGTTACTTTGAAGACCCGTATCTAAGAGACTTCAAATGATTTTTCTTCCAACTGCAAAATATATTCCTTTAAATAGGCTCGAAGAATAAGGAAATAGTGTTATTTCTAGAGGATTGTAACATTTCAAACTAGTTATATCGTCAAAATAAACCGCAAGTTACCTAATGATAAAATTAAGTTGGTTACTTTGAAATAGCCGTGAATCTAAGAGACTGCAAAAATGATTTTTCTATCCAACTGCAAAATATTCTTTAAAAAATGGCTCGAAGAATTAGGGAAATGTAGTTATTCTAGAGGATTGGAACATTTCAAAATAGTTTATCTCAAAATAAACCAAGTTAACCTAATGAATAAAATTAAGTTGTTACTTGAAGACCCGTAACTCTAAGAGAACTTACAAATGAATGTTTCTATCCCAACTGCAAAATATATTCATTAAAAATAGCTTAAAGATTAAAGGAAGATGTATTATTCTAGCGGATTGTAAATTTCAAACTAGTTTATCTCAAAATAAACCAAGTTAACCCTAATGATAAAAATAAGTTGTTACTTTGAAGACCCGTATCTAAGAGAACCTTCAAATGATTTTTCTATCCAACTGCAAAATATATTCCTTTAAAATGGCTCAAAGAATAAGGAACATGTGTTATTCTAGAGGATTGTACATTTCAAACTAGTTTATCTCAAAAATAAACCAGTTACCTAAATGATAAAATAAGTTGTTACTTTGAAGACCACGTAATCTAAGATACTACAAATGATTTTTCTATCCAACTGCAAAATATATTCTTAAAATAGCTCGAAGAAATAAAGACAATATGTTATTCTAGCGGATTGTACATTTCAAACTAGTTTTATCTCAAAATAAACCAAGTTAACCTAATGATAAAAATAAGGTTGTTACTTTGAAGACCCGTATCTAAGAGACTTCAAATGATTTTTCTATCACAACTGCAAAAATATTTTCTTTAAATGGCTCGAAGAATAAGGAAAAATGTGTTATTCTTAGAGAGGATTGTACATTTCAAACTAGTTTATCTCAAAATAAAACCAAGTTAACCTAATGATAAAATAAGTTGTTTACTTTGAAGACCCGTATCTAAGAGACTTCAAATGATTTTTCTATCCAACTGCAAAAATATATTCTTTAAATGGCTCGAAGAATAAGGAAATGTGTTATTCTAGAGGATTGTACATTTCAAACTAGTTTTATCTCAAAATAAACCAAGTTACCCTAATGATAAACTTATTTGTTACTTTGAATACCCGTACCTCAGAAACTACAAATGATTTTTCTATCCAAACTGCAAAATATCTTCTTAAAAAAGCTTAAAAATTAGGAAATGTATTATTCTAGAGGATTTTACATTTCAAATAGTTTTATCTCAAAATAAACCAAGTTAACCTAATGATAAAATAAGTGTGTTGACTTTGAAGACCCGTATCTAAGAGACTTCAAATGATTTTTCTATCCAACCTGCAAAATATATTCTTTAAATAGGCTCGAAGAATAAGGAAATGTGTTATTCTAGAGGATTGTACATTTCAAACTAGTTTATCTCAAAAATAAACCCAAGTTAACCTAATGATAAAATAAGTTGTTACTTTGAAGACCCGTATCTAAGAGACTTCAAATGATTTTTCTATCCAACTGCAAAATATTATTCTTTAAAATGGCTCAAAAATAAGGAAATGTGTTATTCTAGAGGATTGTAACATTTCAAACTAGTTTATCTCAAAATAAACCAGTTAACCTAATGATAAAATAAGTTGTTACTTTGAAGACCCGTAACTCAGAAACTACAAATGATTTTTCTATCCAACTGCAAAATATCTTCTTAAAAAAGCTTAAGAAATTAAGAAATGATGATTATTCTAGAGGATTTTACATTTCAAAATAGTTTATCTCAAAATAAACCAAGTTAACCTAATGATAAAATAAGTTGTTACTTTGAAGACCCGTATCTAAGAGACTTCAAATGATTTTTCTATCCAACTGCAAAATATATTCTTTAAATAGGCTCGAAAGAATAAAGGAAATATGTTATTCTAGCGGATTGTACATTTCAAACTAGTTTATCTCAAAATAAACCAAGTTAACCTAATGATAAAATTAAGTTGTTACTTTGAAGACCCGTATCTAAGAGACTTCAAATGATTTTTCTATCCAACTGCAAAATATCTTCTTTAAATGGCTCGAAAGAATAAGGAAATGTGTTATTCTAGAGGATTGTACCATTTCAAACTAGTTTATCTCAAAATAAACCAAGTTAACCTAATGATAAATAAGTTGTTACTTTGAAGACGCCGTATCTAAGATACTTCAAAATGAATTTTTCTATCCAACTGCAAATATATTCTTTAAATAGCTCGAAGAAATAAGGAAATAGTGATTATTCTAGCGGATTGTACATTTCAAAACTAGTTTATCTCAAAATAAACCAAGTTAACCTAATGATAAAATAAGTTGTTACTTTGAAGACCCGTATCTAAGAGACTTCAAATGATTTTTCTATCCAACTGCAAAAATATATTCTTTAAAATGGCTCGAAGAATAAGGAAATGTTGTTATTCTAGAGGATTGTACATTTCAAACTAGTTTATCTCAAAAATAAACCAAGTTAACCTAATGATAAAATAAGTTGTTACTTTGAAGACCCGTATCTAAGAGACTTCAAATGATTTTTCTATCCAACTGCAAAATATATTCTTTAAATAGGCTCGAAGAATAAGGAAATGTGTTATTCTAGAGGATTGTACATTTCAAACTAGTTTATCTCAAAATAAAACCAAGTTAACCTAATGATAAACTAAGTTGTTACTTTGAAGACCCGTATCTAAGAAACTTCAAATGATTTTTCTATCCAACTGCAAAATATCTTCTTTAAATAGCTCGAAGAATAAGGAAATGTGTTATTCTAGAGGATTGTACATTTCAAACTAGTTTATCTCAAAATAAAACCAAAGTTAACCTAATGATAAAAATTAAGTTGTTACTTTGAAGACCCGTAATCTAAGAGACTTCAAATGATTTTTCTATCCAACTGCAAAATATATTCTTTAAATAGCTCGAAGAATAAAGAAATATGTTATTCTAGCGGATTGTACATTTCAAACTAGTTTATCTCAAAATAAACCAAGTTACCTAATGATAAAATAATTTGTTACTTTGAATACCCGTATCTAGAGACTTCAAATGATTTTTCTATCCAACTGCAAAATATCTTCTTAAAATGGCTTAAAAGAATAAGGAAATGTGTTATTCTAGAGGATTGTACATTTCAAACTAGTTTATCTCAAAATAAACCAAGTTAACCTAATGATAAAATAAGTTGTTACTTTGAAGAACCCGTATCTAAGAATACTTCAAATGATTTTTCTATCCAACTGCAAAATATATTCTTTAAAATAGCTCGAAGAATAAAGAAATATGTTATTCTAGCGGATTGTACATTTCAAACTAAGTTTATCTCAAAATAAACCAAGTTAACCTAATGATAAAATAAGTTGTTACTTTGAAGACCCCGATATCTAAGAGACTTCAAAATGATTTTTCTATCCAACTGCAAAATATCTTCTTTAAATGGCTCAGAAGAATAATGGAAATGTGTTATTCTAGAGGATTGTACATTTCAAACTAGTTTATCTCAAAATAAAACCAAGTTAAACCTAATGATAAAATAAGTTGTTACTTTGAAGACCCGTATCTAAGATACTTCAAATGATTTTTCTATCCAACTGCAAAATATATTCTTTAAAATAGGCTCGAAGAATAAAGGAAATAGTGTTATTCTAGAGGATTGTACATTTCAAACTAGTTTATCTCAAAATAAACCAAGTTAACCCTAATGATAAACTTAATTTGTTACTTTGAAGACCCGTACTCTAAGAGACTACAAATGAATTTTTCTATCCAAACTGCAAAATATCTTCTTTAAATAGCTCTAAAGAATAAGGAAATGTGTTTTTCTAGAGGATTGTACATTTCAAACTAGTTTTATCTAAAAATAAACCAAGTTAACCTAATGATAAAATAAGTTGTTACTTTGAAGACCCGTATCTAAGAGACTTCAAATGATTTTTCTATCCAACTGCAAAATATCTTCTTTAAATAGCTCGAAGAATAAGGAAATGTGTTATTTCTAGAGGATTGTACATTTCAAACTAGTTTATCTCAAAATAAACCAAGTTAACCGTAATGATAAAATTAATTTGTTGACTTTGAATACCCGTATCTAAGAAACTTCAAATGATTTTTCTATCCAACTGCAAAATATCTTCTTAAAAAAAGCTTAAAAAATTAGGAAATTGTTATTATCTAGAGGATTTACATTTCAAAATAGTTTATCTCAAAAATAAACCAAGTAAACCTAATGAATAAAATAAGTTGTTACTTTTGGAAGACCCGTATCTAAGAGACTTCAAATGATTTTTCTATCCAACTGCAAAATATATTCTTTAAATAGCTCAAAGATAAGGAAATTGTATATTCTAGAGGATGTACATTTCAAACTAGTTTATCTCAAAAATAAACCAAGTTAACTAATGATAAAATAAGTTGTTACTTTGAAGACCCGTATCTAAGAATACTTCAAATGATTTTTCTATCCAACTGCAAAATATCTTCTTTAAAATGGCTCAAAGAATAAGGAAATGTGTTATTCTAGAGGATTGTACATTCAAACTAGTTTATCTCAAAATAAACCAAGTTACCTAATGATAAAAATAGTTTGTTACTTTGAAGACCCGTAATCTAAGATACTTACAAATGATTTTTCTATCCAACTGCAAAATATATTCTTTAAATAGCTCGAAGAATAGAGAAATATGTTTTCTAGCGGATTGTACATTTCAAAACTAGTTTATCTCAAAAATAAACCAAGTTAACCTAATGATAAAATAAGTTGTTACTTTGAAGACCCGTATCTAAGAGACTTCAAATGATTTTTCTATCCAACTGCAAAATATTTCTTGAAATAGCTCGAAGATAAGGGAAATGTGGTTATTCTAGAGGATTGTAACTTTCAAACTAGTTTATCTCAAAAATAAACCAAGTTACCTAATGATAAAAATAAGTTGTTACTTTTGAAGACCCGTATCTAAGAGACTTCAAATGATTTTTTCTATCCAACTGCAAAATATATTCTTTAAATGCTCGAAGAATAGGAAATGTGTTATTCTAGAGGATTGTACATTTCAAACTAGTTTATCTCAAAAAAACCAAGGTAACCTAATGATAAACTTAAGTTGTTACTTTGAATACCCGTAACTCAGAAACTACAAATGATTTTTCTATCCAACTGCAAAATTATCTTCTTAAAAAAGCTTAAAAAATTAGGAAATGTATTATTCTAGAGGATTTTACATTTCAAATAGTTTATCTCAAAATAAACCAAGTTAACCTAATGATAAAATAAGTTGTTACTTTGAAGACCCGTATCTAAGAGACTTCAAATGATTTTTCTATCCAACTGCAAAATATCTTCTTTAAATGGCTCAAAGAATAAGGAAATGTGTTATTCTAGAGGATTGTACATTTCAAAACTAGTTTATCTCAAAATAAACCAAGTAACCTAATGATAAAATAAGTTGTTACTTTGAAGACCCGTATACTAAGATACTTCAAATGATTTTTCTATCCAACTGCAAAATATATTCTTTAAAATAGCTCGAAGAATAAAGAAAATATGTTTATTCTAGCGGATTGTACATTTCAAACTAGTTTATCTCAAAATAAACCAAGTTAACCTAATGATAAAATAATTTGTTACTTTGAAGACCCGTATCTAAGAGACTTACAAATGATTTTTCTATCCAACTGCAAAATATATTCTTTAAATAGCTCGAAGAATAAGAGAAATGTGTTATTTCTAGAGGATTGTACATTTCAAACTAGTTTATCTACAAAATAAACCAAGTTAACCTAATGATAAAATTAAGTTGTTACTTTGAAGACCCGTATCTAAGAGACTTCAAATGATTTTTCTATCCAACTGCAAAATATCTTCTTTAAATGCTCGAAGAATAAGGAAATGTGTTATTCTAGAGGATTGTACATTTCAAACTAGTTTATCTCAAAAATAAACCAAGTTAACCCTAATGATAAGAATAAGTTGTTACTTTGAAGACCCGTAATCTAAGAGACTTCAAATGATTTTCTATCCAACTGCAAAATATATTCTTAAAATAGCTTAAAAAATTAGGAAAGTATGTTATTCTAGAGGATTTTACATTTCAAACTAGTTTATCTCAAAAATAAACCAAGTTAACCTAATGAATAAAATAAGTTGTTACTTTGAAGACCCGTATCTAAGAGACTTACAAATGATTTTCTATCCAACTGCAAAATATATTCTTAAAATAGCTCGAAAGAATAAAGGAAATATGTTTATTCTAGCGGATTGTACATTTCAAACTAGTTTATCTCAAAATAAACCAAGTTAACCTAATGATAAAATAAGTTGTTACTTTGAAGACCCGTATCTAAGAGACTTCAAATGATTTTTCTATCCAACTGCAAAATATCTTCTTTAAATGGCTCAAAGAATAAGGAAATGTGTTATTCTAGAGGATTGTACATTTCAAACTAGTTTATCTCAAAATAAAACCAGTTAACCTAATGATAAAATAAGTTGTTACTTTGAAGACCCGTATCTAAGATACTTCAAATGATTTTTCTATCCAACTGCAAACATATATTCTTTAAATAGCTCGAAGAATAAGGAAATATGTTATTCTAGCGGATTGTACAATTTCAAACTAGTTTATCTCAAAATAAACCAAGTTAACCTAATGATAAAATAAGTTGTTACTTTGAAGACCCGTATCTAAGAATACTTCAAATGATTTTTCTATCCAACTGCAAAATATCTTCTTTAAATAGCTCGAAGAATAAGGAAATGTGTTTTTTTCTAGAGGATTGTACATTTCAAACTAGTTTATCACAAAATAAACTAAGTTAAACCTAATGATAAAATTAAGTTGTTACTTTGAAGAGCCGTATCTAAAAAGACTTCAAATGATTTTTCTATCCAACTGCAAAATAGTCTTCTTTAAATAGCTCGAAGAATAAGGAAATGTGTTATTTTAGAGGATTGTACATTTCAAACTAGTTTATCTAAAAATAAACCAAGTTAACCTAATGATAAAATAAGTTGTTACTTGAAGACCCGTATCTAAGAGAACTTCAAATGATTTTTTCTATCCAACCTGCAAAATATATTCTTTAAATAGCTCGAAAGATAAAGAAATATGTTATTCTAGCGGATTGTACATTTCAAACTAGTTTATCTCAAAATAAACCAAGTTAACCTAATGATAAAATAAGTTGTTACTTTGAAGACCCGTATCTAAGAGACTTCAAATGATTTTTCTATCCAACTGCAAAATATCTTCTTTAAATGGCTCAAAGAATAAGGAAATGTGTTATTCTAGAGGATTGTACATTTCAAACTAGTTTATCTCAAAATAAACCAAGTTAACCTAATGATAAAATTAAGTTGTTACTTTGAAGACCCGTATCTAAGATACTTCAAATGATTTTTCTATCCAACTGCAAAATATATTCTTTAAATAGCTCGAAGAATAAAGGAAATATGTTATTCTAGCGGATTGTACATTTCAAACTAGTTTATCTCAAAATAAACCAAGTTAACCTAATGATAAAATAAGTTGTTACTTTGAAGACCCGTATCTAAGAGACTTCAAATGATTTTTCTATCCAACTGCAAAATATCTTCTTTAAATAGCTCGAAGAATAAGGAAATGTGTTATTCTAGAGGATTGTACAATTTCAAACTAGTTTATCTCAAAATAAACCAAGTTAACCTAATGATAAAATAAGTTGTTACTTTGAAGACCCGTATCTAAGAGACTTCAAATGATTTTTCTATCCAACTGCAAAATATATTCTTTAAATGGCTCGAAGAATAAGGAAATGTGTTATTCTAGAGGATTGTACATTTCAAACTAGTTTATCTCAAAATAAACCAAGGTTACCCTAATGATAAACTTAATTTGTTACTTTGAATACCCGTAACTCAGAAACTACAAATGATTTTTCTATCCAACTGCAAAATATCTTCTTAAAAAAAGCTTAAAAAATTAGGAAATGTATTATTCTAGAGGATTTTACATTTCAAATAGTTTATCTCAAAATAACCAAGTTAACCTAATGATAAAATAAGTTGTTACTTTGAAGACCCGTATCTAAGAGACTTCAAATGATTTTTCTATCCAACTGCAAAATATCTTCTTTAAATGGCTCAAAGAATAAGGAAATGTGTTATTCTAGAGGATTGTACATTTCAAACTAGTTTATCTCAAAATAAACCAAGTTAACCTAATGATAAAATAAGTTGTTACTTTGAAGACCCTGTATCTAAGATACTTCAAATGATTTTTCTATCCAACTGCAAAATATATTCTTTAAATAGCTCGAAGAATAAAGGAAATATGTTATTCTAGCGGATTGTACATTTCAAACTAGTTTATCTCAAAATAAACCAAGTTAACCTAATGATAAAAATAAGTTGTTACTTTGAAGACCCGTATCTAAGATACTTCAAATGATTTTTCTATCCAACTGCAAAATATATTCTTTAAATAGCTCGAAGAATAAAGAAATATGTTATTCTAGCGGATTGTACATTTCAAACTAGTTTATCTCAAAATAAACCAAGTTAACCTAATGATAAAATAAGTTTGTTACTTTGAAGACCCGTATCTAAGAGACTTCAAATGATTTTTCTATCCAACTGCAAAATATCTTCTTTAAATGGCTCGAAGAATAAGGAAATGTGTTATTCTAGAGGATTGTACATTTCAAACTAGTTTATCTCAAAATAAACCAAGTTAACCTAATGATAAAATAAGTTGTTACTTTGAAGACCCGTATCTAAGATACTTCAAATGATTTTTCTATCCAACTGCAAAATATATTCTTTAAATAGCTCGAAGAATAAAGAAATATGTTATTCTAGCGGATTGTACATTTCAAACTAGTTTATCTCAAAATAAACCAAGTTAACCTAATGATAAATAAGTTGTTACTTTGAAGACCCGTATCTAAGAGACTTCAAATGATTTTCTATCCAACTGCAAAATATATTCTTTAAATAGCTCGAAGAATAAAGGAAATATGTTTATTCTAGCGGATTGTACATTTCAAACTAGTTTATCTCAAAATAAACCAAGTTAACCTAATGATAAAATAAGTTGTTACTTTGAAGACCCGTATCTAAGAGACTTCAAATGATTTTTCTATCCAACTGCAAAATATCTTCTTTAAATGGCTCAAAGAATAAGGAAATGTGTTATTCTAGAGGATTGTACATTTCAAACTAGTTTATCTCAAAATAAACCAAGTTAACCTAATGATAAAATAAGTTGTTACTTTGAAGACCCGTATCTAAGATACTTCAAATGATTTTTCTATCCAACTGCAAAATATATTCTTTAAATAGCTCGAAGAATAAGGAAATATGTTATTCTAGCGGATTGTACATTTCAAACTAGTTTATCTCAAAATAAACCAAGTTAACCTAATGATAAAATAAGTTGTTACTTTGAAGACCCGTATCTAAGAGACTTCAAATGATTTTTCTATCCAACTGCAAAATATCTTCTTTAAATGGCTCGAAGAATAAGGAAATGTGTTATTCTAGAGGATTGTACATTTCAAACTAGTTTATCTCAAAATAAACCAAGTTAACCTAATGATAAAATAAGTTGTTACTTTGAAGACCCGTATCTAAGAGACTTCAAATGATTTTTCTATCCAACTGCAAAATATATTCTTTAAATAGCTCTAAGAATAAAGAAAATATGTTATTCTAGCGGATTGTACATTTCAAACTAGTTTATCTCAAAATAAACCAAGTTAACCTAATGATAAAATAAGTTGTTACTTTGAAGACCCGTATCTAAGAGACTTCAAATGATTTTTCTATCCAACTGCAAAATATCTTCTTTAAATGGCTCGAAGAATAGGAAATGTGTTATTCTAGAGGATTGTACATTTCAAACTAGTTTATCTCAAAATAAACCAAGTTAACCTAATGATAAAATAAGTTGTTACTTTGAAGACCCGTATCTAAGAGACTTCAAATGATTTTTCTATCCAACTGCAAAATATCTTCTTTAAATGGCTCGAAGAATAAGGAAATGTGTTATTCTAGAGGATTGTACATTTCAAACTAGTTTATCTCAAAATAAACCAAGTTAACCTAATGATAAAATTAATTTGTTACTTTGAATACCCGTAACTCAGAAACTACAAATGATTTTTCTATCCAACTGCAAAATATCTTCTTAAAAAAGCTTAAAAAATTAGGAAATGTATTATTCTAGAGGATTTTACATTTCAAATAGTTTATCTCAAAATAAACCAAGTTAACCTAATGATAAATAAGTTGTTACTTTGAAGACCCGTATCTAAGAGACTTCAAATGATTTTTCTATCCAACTGCAAAATATCTTCTTTAAAATAGCTCAAAGAATAAGGAAATGTGTTATTCTAGAGGATTGTACATTTCAAACTAGTTTATCTCAAAATAAACCAAGTTAACCTAATGATAAAATAAGTTGTTACTTTGAAGACCCTGTATCTAAGATACTTCAAATGATTTTTCTATCCAACTGCAAAATATATTCTTTAAATAGCTCTAAGAATAAAGGAAATATGTTATTCTAGCGGATTGTACATTTCAAACTAGTTTATCTCAAAATAAACCAAGTTAACCTAATGATAAAATAAGTTGTTACTTTGAAGACCCGTATCTAAGAGACTTCAAATGATTTTTCTATCCAACTGCAAAATATATTCTTTAAATAGCTCGAAGAATAAAGAAATATGTTATTCTAGCGGATTGTACATTTCAAACTAGTTTATCTCAAAAATAAACCAAGTTAACCTAATGATAAAATAAGTTGTTACTTTGAAGACCCGTATCTAAGAGACTTCAAATGATTTTTCTATCCAACTGCAAAAATATCTTCTTTAAATGGCTCAAAGAATAAGGAAATGTGTTATTCTAGAGGATTGTACATTTCAAACTAGTTTATCTCAAAATAAACCAAGTTAACCTAATGATAAAATAAGTTGTTACTTTGAAGACCCGTATCTAAGATACTTCAAATGATTTTTTCTATCCAACTGCAAAATATCTTCTTTAAAATAGCTCTAAGAAATAAGGAAATATGTTATTCTAGAGGATTGTACATTTCAAACTAGTTTATCTCAAAATAAACCAAGTTAACCTAATGATAAAATAAGTTGTTACTTTGAAGACCCGTATCTAAGAGACTTCAAATGATTTTTCTATCCAACTGCAAAATATATTCTTTAAATAGCTCGAAGAATAAGAAATATGTTATTCTAGAGGATTGTACATTTCAAACTAGTTTATCTCAAAATAAACCAAGTTAACCTAATGATAAAATAAGTTGTTACTTTGAAGACCCGTATCTAAGATACTTCAAATGATTTTTCTATCCAACTGCAAAATATATTCTTTAAATAGGCTCGAAGAATAAGGAATATGTTATTCTAGCGGATTGTACATTTCAAACTAGTTTATCTCAAAATAAACCAAGTTACCCTAATGATAAAACTTATTTGTTACTTTGAATACCCGTAACTCAGAAACTACAAATGATTTTTCTATCCAACTGCAAAATATCTTCTTTAAATAGCTCGAAGAATAAGGAAATGTGTTATTTCTAGAGGATTGTACATTTCAAACTAGTTTATCTACAAAATAAACCTAAGTTAACCTAATGATAAATTAAGTTGTTACTTTGAAGAGCCCGTATCTAAGAGACTTCAAATGATTTTTCTATCCAACTGCAAAATATCTTCTTTAAATAGCTCGAAGAATAAGGAAATGTGTTATTCTAGAGGATTGTACATTTCAAACTAGTTTATCTAAAAAATAAACCAAGTTAACCTAATGATAAAATAATTTGTTACTTTGAAGACCCGTAATCTAAGAGACTTCAAATGATTTTTCTATCCAACTGCAAAATATCTTCTTAAAAAAGCTTAAAAAATTAGGAAATCTGTTTATTCTAGAGGATTATACATTTCAAATAGTTTATCTCAAAAATAACCAAGGTAACCTAATGATAAAATAAGTTGTTACTTTGAATACCCGTAACTCAGAGAACTACAAATGATTTTTCTATCCAACTGCAAAATATCTTCTTAAAAAGCTTAAAAAATTAGGAAATGTATTATTCTAGAGGATTTTACATTTCAAATAGTTTATCTCAAAATAAACCAAGTTAACCTAATGATAAAATAAGTTGTTACTTTGAAGACCCGTATCTAAGATACTTCAAATGATTTTTTCTATCCAACTGCAAAATATATTCTTTAAATAGCTCGAAGAATAAAGAAATATGTTATTCTAGCGGATTGTACATTTCAAACTAGTTTATCTCAAAATAAACCAAGTTAACCTAATGATAAAATAAGTTGTTACTTTGAAGACCCGTATCTAAGAGACTTCAAATGATTTTTCTATCCAACTGCAAAATATCTTCTTTAAATAGCTCGAAGAATAAGGAAATGTGTTATTTTAGAGGATTGTACATTTCAAACTAGTTTATCTAAAAATAAACCAAGTTAACCTAATGATAAAATAATTTGTTACTTTGAAGACCCGTATCTAAGAGACTTCAAATGATTTTTTCTATCCAACTGCAAAATATCTTCTTAAAAAAGCTTAAAAAATTAGGAAATCTGTTATTCTAGAGGATTTTACATTTCAAATAGTTTATCTCAAAAAAAACAAGGTAACCTAATGATAAAATAAGTTGTTACTTTGAATACCCGTAAATCAGAAACTACAAATGATTTTTCTATCCAACTGCAAAATATCTTCTTAAAAAAGCTTAAAAAATTAGGAAATGTATTATTCTAGAGGATTTTACATTTCAAATAGTTTATCTCAAAATAAACCAAGTTAACCTAATATAAAATAAGTTGTTACTTTGAAGACCCGTATCTAAGAGACTTCAAATGATTTTTCTATCCAACTGCAAAATATATTCTTTAAATAGCTCGAAGAATAAAGAAATATGTTATTCTAGCGGATTGTACATTTCAAAACTAGTTTATCTCAAAATAAACCAAGTTACCCTAATGATAAACTTATTTGTTACTTTGAATACCCGTAACTCAGAAACTACAAATGATTTTTCTATCCAACTGCAAAATATCTTCTTTAAATAGCTCGAAGAATAAGGAAATGTGTTTTTCTAGAGGATTGTACATTTCAAACTAGTTTATCACAAAATAAACCAAGTTAACCTAATGATAAATTAAGTTGTTACTTTGAAGACCCGTATCTAAGAGACTTCAAATGATTTTTCTATCCAACTGCAAAATATCTTCTTTAAATAGCTCGAAGAATAAGGAAATGTGTTATTTTAGAGGATTGTACATTTCAAACTAGTTTATCTAAAAATAAACCAAGTTAACCTAATGATAAAATAATTTGTTACTTTGAAGACCCGTATCTAAGAGACTTCAAATGATTTTTCTATCCAACTGCAAAATATCTTCTTAAAAAAAGCTTAAAAAATTAGGAAATCTGTTATTCTAGAGGATTTTACATTTCAAATAGTTTATCTCAAAAAAAAACAAGGTAACCTAATGATAAAATAAGTTGTTACTTTGAATACCCGTAACTCAGAAACTACAAATGATTTTTCTATCCAACTGCAAAACATCTTCTTAAAAAAGCTTAAAAAATTAGGAAATGTATTATTCTAGAGGATTTTACATTTCAAATAGTTTATCTCAAAATAAACCAAGTTAACCTAATGATAAAATAAGTTGTTACTTTGAAGACCCGTATCTAAGAGACTTCAAATGATTTTTCTATCCAACTGCAAAATATATTCTTTAAATGGCTCGAAGAATAAGGAAATGTGTTATTCTAGAGGATTGTACATTTCAAACTAGTTTATCTCAAAATAAACCAAGTTAACCTAATGATAAAACTTAATTTGTTACTTTGAATACCCGTATCTAAGAGACTTACAAATGATTTTTCTATCCAACTGCAAAATATCTTCTTTAAATAGCTCGAAGAATAAGGAAATGTGTTATTTCTAGAGGATTGTACATTTCAAACTAGTTTATCTACAAAATAAACTAAGTTAACCTAATGATAAAATTAAGTTGTTACTTTGAAGAGCCGTATCTAAGAGACTTCAAATGATTTTTCTATCCAACTGCAAAATATCTTCTTTAAAATAGCTCGAAGAATAAGGAAATGTGTTATTTTAGAGGATTGTACATTTCAAACTAGTTTATCTAAAAATAAACCAAGTTAACCTAATGATAAAATAATTTGTTACTTTGAAGACCCGTATCTAAGAGACTTCAAATGATTTTTCTATCCAACTGCAAAATATCTTCTTAAAAAAGCTTAAAAAATTAGGAAATCTGTTATTCTAGAGGATTTATACATTTCAAATAGTTTATCTCAAAAAAAACAAGGTAACCTAATGATAAAATAAGTTGTTACTTTGAATACCCGTAACTCAGAAACTACAAATGATTTTTTCTATCCAACTGCAAAATATCTTCTTAAAAAAGCTTAAAAATTAGGAAATGTATTATTCTAGAGGATTTTACATTTCAAATAGTTTATCTCAAAATAAACCAAGTTAACCTAATGATAAAATAAGTTGTTACTTTGAAGACCCGTATCTAAGATACTTCAAATGATTTTTCTATCCAACTGCAAAATATATTCTTTAAATAGCTCGAAGAATAAGAAATATGTTATTCTAGCGGATTGTACATTTCAAACTAGTTTATCTCAAAATAAACCAAGTTAACCTAATGATAAATAAGTTGTTACTTTGAAGACCCGTATCTAAGAGACTTCAAATGATTTTTCTATCCAACTGCAAAATATCTTCTTTAAAATAGCTCGAAGAATAAGGAAATGTGTTATTTTAGAGGATTGTACATTTCAAACTAGTTTATCTAAAAATAAACCAAGTTAACCTAATGATAAAATAATTTGTTACTTTGAAGACCCGTATCTAAGAGACTTCAAATGATTTTTCTATCCAACTGCAAAATATCTTCTTAAAAAAGCTTAAAAAATTAGGAAATCTGTTATTCTAGAGGATTTTACATTTCAAATAGTTTATCTCAAAAAAAAACAAGGTAACCTAATGATAAAATAAGTTGTTACTTTGAATACCCGTAAATCAGAAACTACAAATGATTTTTTCTATCCAACTGCAAAATATCTTCTTAAAAAAGCTTAAAAAATTAGGAAATGTATTATTCTAGAGGATTTTACATTTCAAATAGTTTATCTCAAAATAAACCAAGTTAACCTAATAATAAAATAAGTTGTTACTTTGAAGACCCGTATCTAAGAGACTTCAAATGATTTTTCTATCCAACTGCAAAATATATTCTTTAAATAGCTCGAAGAATAAGAAATATGTTATTCTAGCGGATTGTACATTTCAAACTAGTTTATCTCAAAATAAACCAAGTTAACCCTAATGATAAACTTATTTGTTACTTTGAATACCCGTAACTCAGAAACTACAAATGATTTTTCTATCCAACTGCAAAATATATTCTTTAAATAGCTCGAAGAATAAGGAAATGTGTTTATTCTAGAGGATTGTACATTTCAAACTAGTTTATCACAAAATAAACCAAGTTAACCTAATGATAAAATTAAGTTGTTACTTTGAAGACCCGTATCTAAGAGACTTCAAATGATTTTTCTATCCAACTGCAAAATATCTTCTTTAAATAGCTCGAAGAATAAGGAAATGTGTTATTTTAGAGGATTGTACATTTCAAACTAGTTTATCTAAAAATAAACCAAGTTAACCTAATGATAAAATAATTTGTTACTTTGAAGACCCGTAATTAAGAGACTTCAAATGATTTTTCTATCCAACTGCAAAATATCTTCTTAAAAAAGCTTAAAAAATTAGGAAATCTGTTATTCTAGAGGATTTTACATTTCAAATAGTTTATCTCAAAAAAACAAGGTAACCTAATGATAAAATAAGTTGTTACTTTGAATACCCGTAACTCAGAAACTACAAATGATTTTTCTATCCAACTGCAAAATATCTTCTTAAAAAAGCTTAAAAAATTAGGAAATGTATTATTCTAGAGGATTTTACATTTCAAATAGTTTATCTCAAAATAAACCAAGTTAACCTAATGATTAAATAAGTTGTTACTTTGAAGACCCGTATCTAAGATACTTCAAATGATTTTTCTATCCAACTGCAAAATATATTCTTTAAATAGCTCGAAGAATAAAGAAATATGTTATTCTAGCGGATTGTACATTTCAAACTAGTTTATCTCAAAATAAACCAAGTTACCCTAATGATTAACTTAATTTGTTACTTTGAAGACCCGTAACTCAGAAACTACAAATGATTTTTCTATCCAACTGCAAAATATCTTCTTTAAATAGCTCGAAGAATAAGGAAATGTGTTATTCTAGAGGATTGTACATTTCAAACTAGTTTATCACAAAATAAACCAAGTTAACCTAATGATAAATTAGTTGTTACTTTGAAGACCCGTAATCTAAGAGACTTCAAATGATTTTTCTATCCAACTGCAAAATATCTTCTTTAAATAGCTCGAAGAATAAGGAAATGTGTTATTTCTAGAGGATTGTACATTTCAAACTAGTTTATCTAAAAATAAACCAAGTTAACCTAATGATAAATAATTTGTTACTTTGAAGACCCGTATCTAAGAGACTTCAAATGATTTTTCTATCCAACTGCAAAATATCTTCTTTAAATAGCTCGAAGAATAAGGAAATGTGTTATTTTAGAGGATTGTACATTTCAAACTAGTTTATCTAAAAATAAACCAAGTTAACCTAATGATAAAATAATTTGTTACTTTGAAGACCCGTATCTAAGAGACTTCAAATGATTTTTCTATCCAACTGCAAAATATCTTCTTAAAAAAGCTTAAAAAATTAGGAAATCTGTTATTCTAGAGGATTTTACATTTCAAATAGTTTATCTCAAAAAAAAACAAGGTAACCTAATGATAAAATAAGTTGTTACTTTGAATACCCGTAAATCAGAAACTACAAATGATTTTTCTATCCAACTGCAAAATATCTTCTTAAAAAAGCTTAAAAAATTAGGAAATGTATTATTCTAGAGGATTTTACATTTCAAATAGTTTATCTCAAAATAAACCAAGTTAACCTAATAATAAAATAAGTTGTTACTTTGAAGACCCGTATCTAAGAGACTTCAAATGATTTTTCTATCCAACTGCAAAATATATTCTTTAAATAGCTCGAAGAATAAAGAAATATGTTATTCTAGCGGATTGTACATTTCAAACTAGTTTATCTCAAAATAAACCAAGTTACCCTAATGATAAACTTATTTGTTACTTTGAATACCCGTAACTCAGAAACTACAAATGATTTTTCTATCCAACTGCAAAATATCTTCTTTAAATAGCTCGAAGAATAAGGAAATGTGTTTTTCTAGAGGATTGTACATTTCAAACTAGTTTATCACAAAATAAACCAAGTTAACCTAATGATAAATTAAGTTGTTACTTTGAAGACCCGTATCTAAGAGACTTCAAATGATTTTTCTATCCAACTGCAAAATATCTTCTTTAAATAGCTCGAAGAATAAGGAAATGTGTTATTTTAGAGGATTGTACATTTCAAACTAGTTTATCTAAAAATAAACCAAGTTAACCTAATGATAAAATAATTTGTTACTTTGAAGACCCGTAATTAAGAGACTTCAAATGATTTTTCTATCCAACTGCAAAATATCTTCTTAAAAAAGCTTAAAAAATTAGGAAATCTGTTATTCTAGAGGATTTTACATTTCAAATAGTTTATCTCAAAAAAAACAAGGTAACCTAATGATAAAATAAGTTGTTACTTTGAATACCCGTAACTCAGAAACTACAAATGATTTTTCTATCCAACTGCAAAATATCTTCTTAAAAAAGCTTAAAAAATTAGGAAATGTATTATTCTAGAGGATTTTACATTTCAAATAGTTTATCTCAAAATAAACCAAGTTAACCTAATGATTAAATAAGTTGTTACTTTGAAGACCCGTATCTAAGATACTTCAAATGATTTTTCTATCCAACTGCAAAATATATTCTTTAAATAGCTCGAAGAATAAAGAAATATGTTATTCTAGCGGATTGTACATTTCAAACTAGTTTATCTCAAAATAAACCAAGTTACCCTAATGATTAAACTTATTTGTTACTTTGAATACCCGTAACTCAGAAACTACAAATGATTTTTCTATCCAACTGCAAAATATCTTCTTTAAATAGCTCGAAGAATAAGGAAATGTGTTTTTCTAGAGGATTGTACATTTCAAACTAGTTTATCACAAAATAAACCAAGTTAACCTAATGATAAATTAAGTTGTTACTTTGAAGACCCGTATCTAAGAGACTTCAAATGATTTTTCTATCCAACTGCAAAATATCTTCTTTAAATAGCTCGAAGAATAAGGAAATGTGTTATTTTAGAGGATTGTACATTTCAAACTAGTTTATCTAAAAATAAACCAAGTTAACCTAATGATAAAATAATTTGTTACTTTGAAGACCCGTATCTAAGAGACTTCAAATGATTTTTCTATCCAACTGCAAAATATCTTCTTAAAAAAGCTTAAAAAATTAGGAAATCTGTTATTCTAGAGGATTTTACATTTCAAATAGTTTATCTCAAAAAAAAACAAGGTAACCTAATGATAAAATAAGTTGTTACTTTGAATACCCGTAACTCAGAAACTACAAATAATTTTTCTATCCAACTGCAAAATATCTTCTTAAAAAAGCTTAAAAAATTAGGAAATGTATTATTCTAGAGGATTTTACATTTCAAATAGTTTATCTCAAAATAAGCCAAGTTAACCTAATGATAAAATAAGTTGTTACTTTGAAGACCCGTATCTAAGAGACTTCAAATGATTTTTCTATCCAACTGCAAAATATCTTCTTTAAATGGCTCAAAGAATAAGGAAATGTGTTATTCTAGAGGATTGTACATTTCAAACTAGTTTATCTCAAAATAAACCAAGTTAACCTAATGATAAAATAAGTTGTTACTTTGAAGACCCGTATCTAAGATACTTCAAATGATTTTTCTATCCAACTGCAAAATATATTCTTTAAATAGCTCGAAAAATAAAGAAATATGTTATTCTAGCGGATTGTACATTTCAAACTAGTTTATCTCAAAATAAACCAAGTTACCCTAATGATAAACTTATTTGTTACTTTGAATACCCGTAACTCAGAAACTACAAATGATTTTTCTATCCAACTGCAAAATATCTTCTTTAAATAGCTCGAAGAATAAGGAAATGTGTTTTTCTAGAGGATTGTACATTTCAAACTAGTTTATCACAAAATAAACCAAGTTAACCTAATGATAAATTAAGTTGTTACTTTGAAGACCCGTATCTAAGAGACTTCAAATGATTTTTCTATCCAACTGCAAAATATCTTCTTTAAATAGCTCGAAGAATAAGGAAATGTGTTATTTTAGAGGATTGTACATTTCAAACTAGTTTATCTAAAAATAAACCAAGTTAACCTAATGATAAAATAATTTGTTACTTTGAAGACCCGTATCTAAGAGACTTCAAATGATTTTTCTATCCAACTGCAAAATATCTTCTTAAAAAAGCTTAAAAAATTAGGAAATCTGTTATTCTAGAGGATTTTACATTTCAAATAGTTTATCTCAAAAAAAAACAAGGTAACCTAATGATAAAATAAGTTGTTACTTTGAATACCCGTAACTCAGAAACTACAAATGATTTTTCTATCCAACTGCAAAACATCTTCTTAAAAAAGCTTAAAAAATTAGGAAATGTATTATTCTAGAGGATTTTACATTTTAAATAGTTTATCTCAAAATAAACCAAGTTAACCTAATGATAAAATAAGTTGTTACTTTGAAGACCCGTATCTAAGAGACTTCAAATGATTTTTCTATCCAACTGCAAAATATATTCTTTAAATGGCTCGAAGAATAAGGAAATGTGTTATTCTAGAGGATTGTACATTTCAAACTAGTTTATCTCAAAATAAACCAAGTTACCCTAATGATAAACTTATTTGTTACTTTGAATACCCGTAACTCAGAAACTACAAATGATTTTTCTATCCAACTGCAAAATATCTTCTTTAAATAGCTCGAAGAATAAGGAAATGTGTTTTTCTAGAGGATTGTACATTTCAAACTAGTTTATCACAAAATGAACTAAGTTAACCTAATGATAAATTAAGTTGTTACTTTGAAGAGCCGTATCTAAGAGACTTCAAATGATTTTTCTATCCAACTGCAAAATATCTTCTTTAAATAGCTCGAAGAATAAGGAAATGTGTTATTTTAGAGGATTGTACATTTCAAACTAGTTTATCTAAAAATAAACCAAGTTAACCTAATGATAAAATAATTTGTTACTTTGAAGACCCGTATCTAAGAGACTTCAAATGATTTTTCTATCCAACTGCAAAATATCTTCTTAAAAAAGCTTAAAAAATTAGGAAATCTGTTATTCTAGAGGATTATACATTTCAAATAGTTTATCTCAAAAAAAAACAAGGTAACCTAATGATAAAATAAGTTGTTACTTTGAATACCCGTAACTCAGAAACTACAAATGATTTTTCTATCCAACTGCAAAATATCTTCTTAAAAAAGCTTAAAAAATTAGGAAATGTATTATTCTAGAGGATTTTACATTTCAAATAGTTTATCTCAAAATAAACCAAGTTAACCTAATGATAAAATAAGTTGTTACTTTGAAGACCCGTATCTAAGATACTTCAAATGATTTTTCTATCCAACTGCAAAATATATTCTTTAAATAGCTCGAAGAATAAAGAAATATGTTATTCTAGCGGATTGTACATTTCAAACTAGTTTATCTCAAAATAAACCAAGTTAACCTAATGATAAAATAAGTTGTTACTTTGAAGACCCGTATCTAAGAGACTTCAAATGATTTTTCTATCCAACTGCAAAATATCTTCTTTAAATAGCTCGAAGAATAAGGAAATGTGTTATTTTAGAGGATTGTACATTTCAAACTAGTTTATCTAAAAATAAACCAAGTTAACCTAATGATAAAATAATTTGTTACTTTGAAGACCCGTATCTAAGAGACTTCAAATGATTTTTCTATCCAACTGCAAAATATCTTCTTAAAAAAGCTTAAAAAATTAGGAAATCTGTTATTCTAGAGGATTTTACATTTCAAATAGTTTATCTCAAAAAAAACAAGGTAACCTAATGATAAAATAAGTTGTTACTTTGAATACCCGTAAATCAGAAACTACAAATGATTTTTCTATCCAACTGCAAAATATCTTCTTAAAAAAGCTTAAAAAATTAGGAAATGTATTATTCTAGAGGATTTTACATTTCAAATAGTTTATCTCAAAATAAACCAAGTTAACCTAATAATAAAATAAGTTGTTACTTTGAAGACCCGTATCTAAGAGACTTCAAATGATTTTTCTATCCAACTGCAAAATATATTCTTTAAATAGCTCGAAGAATAAAGAAATATGTTATTCTAGCGGATTGTACATTTCAAACTAGTTTATCTCAAAATAAACCAAGTTACCCTAATGATAAACTTATTTGTTACTTTGAATACCCGTAACTCAGAAACTACAAATGATTTTTCTATCCAACTGCAAAATATCTTCTTTAAATAGCTCGAAGAATAAGGAAATGTGTTTTTTCTAGAGGATTGTACATTTCAAACTAGTTTATCACAAAATAAACCAAGTTAACCTAATGATAAATTAAGTTGTTACTTTGAAGACCCGTATCTAAGAGACT
This sequence comes from Daphnia galeata, assembly GCA_030770115.1. Classification (NCBI taxonomy): domain Eukaryota; kingdom Metazoa; phylum Arthropoda; class Branchiopoda; order Diplostraca; family Daphniidae; genus Daphnia; species Daphnia galeata. The sequence goes on from CM061114.1 coordinate 1,268,831, forward strand.
TCAAATGATTTTTCTATCCAACTGCAAAATATCTTCTTTAAATAGCTCGAAGAATAAGGAAATGTGTTATTTTAGAGGATTGTACATTTCAAACTAGTTTATCTAAAAATAAACCAAGTTAACCTAATGATAAAATAATTTGTTACTTTGAAGACCCGTAATTAAGAGACTTCAAATGATTTTTCTATCCAACTGCAAAATATCTTCTTAAAAAAGCTTAAAAAATTAGGAAATCTGTTATTCTAGAGGATTTTACATTTCAAATAGTTTATCTCAAAAAAAACAAGGTAACCTAATGATAAAATAAGTTGTTACTTTGAATACCCGTAACTCAGAAACTACAAATGATTTTTCTATCCAACTGCAAAATATCTTCTTAAAAAAGCTTAAAAAATTAGGAAATGTATTATTCTAGAGGATTTTACATTTCAAATAGTTTATCTCAAAATAAACCAAGTTAACCTAATGATTAAATAAGTTGTTACTTTGAAGACCCGTATCTAAGATACTTCAAATGATTTTTCTATCCAACTGCAAAATATATTCTTTAAATAGCTCGAAGAATAAAGAAATATGTTATTCTAGCGGATTGTACATTTCAAACTAGTTTATCTCAAAATAAACCAAGTTACCCTAATGATTAACTTATTTGTTACTTTGAATACCCGTAACTCAGAAACTACAAATGATTTTTCTATCCAACTGCAAAATATCTTCTTTAAATAGCTCGAAGAATAAGGAAATGTGTTTTTCTAGAGGATTGTACATTTCAAACTAGTTTATCACAAAATAAACCAAGTTAACCTAATGATAAATTAAGTTGTTACTTTGAAGACCCGTATCTAAGAGACTTCAAATGATTTTTCTATCCAACTGCAAAATATCTTCTTTAAATAGCTCGAAGAATAAGGAAATGTGTTATTTTAGAGGATTGTACATTTCAAACTAGTTTATCTAAAAATAAACCAAGTTAACCTAATGATAAAATAATTTGTTACTTTGAAGACCCGTATCTAAGAGACTTCAAATGATTTTTCTATCCAACTGCAAAATATCTTCTTAAAAAAGCTTAAAAAATTAGGAAATCTGTTATTCTAGAGGATTTTACATTTCAAATAGTTTATCTCAAAAAAAACAAGGTAACCTAATGATAAAATAAGTTGTTACTTTGAATACCCGTAACTCAGAAACTACAAATAATTTTTCTATCCAACTGCAAAATATCTTCTTAAAAAAGCTTAAAAAATTAGGAAATGTATTATTCTAGAGGATTTTACATTTCAAATAGTTTATCTCAAAATAAGCCAAGTTAACCTAATGATAAAATAAGTTGTTACTTTGAAGACCCGTATCTAAGAGACTTCAAATGATTTTTCTATCCAACTGCAAAATATCTTCTTTAAATGGCTCAAAGAATAAGGAAATGTGTTATTCTAGAGGATTGTACATTTCAAACTAGTTTATCTCAAAATAAACCAAGTTAACCTAATGATAAAATAAGTTGTTACTTTGAAGACCCGTATCTAAGATACTTCAAATGATTTTTCTATCCAACTGCAAAATATATTCTTTAAATAGCTCGAAAAATAAAGAAATATGTTATTCTAGCGGATTGTACATTTCAAACTAGTTTATCTCAAAATAAACCAAGTTACCCTAATGATAAACTTATTTGTTACTTTGAATACCCGTAACTCAGAAACTACAAATGATTTTTCTATCCAACTGCAAAATATCTTCTTTAAATAGCTCGAAGAATAAGGAAATGTGTTTTTCTAGAGGATTGTACATTTCAAACTAGTTTATCACAAAATAAACCAAGTTAACCTAATGATAAATTAAGTTGTTACGTTGAAGACCCGTATCTAAGAGACTTCAAATGATTTTTCTATCCAACTGCAAAATATCTTCTTTAAATAGCTCGAAGAATAAGGAAATGTGTTATTTTAGAGGATTGTACATTTCAAACTAGTTTATCTAAAAATAAACCAAGTTAACCTAATGATAAAATAATTTGTTACTTTGAAGACCCGTATCTAAGAGACTTCAAATGATTTTTCTATCCAACTGCAAAATATCTTCTTAAAAAAGCTTAAAAAATTAGGAAATCTGTTATTCTAGAGGATTTTACATTTCAAATAGTTTATCTCAAAAAAAAACAAGGTAACCTAATGATAAAATAAGTTGTTACTTTGAATACCCGTAACTCAGAAACTACAAATGATTTTTCTATCCAACTGCAAAACATCTTCTTAAAAAAGCTTAAAAAATTAGGAAATGTATTATTCTAGAGGATTTTACATTTTAAATAGTTTATCTCAAAATAAACCAAGTTAACCTAATGATAAAATAAGTTGTTACTTTGAAGACCCGTATCTAAGAGACTTCAAATGATTTTTCTATCCAACTGCAAAATATCTTCTTTAAATGGCTCAAAGAATAAGGAAATGTGTTATTCTAGAGGATTGTACATTTCAAACTAGTTTATCTCAAAATAAACCAAGTTAACCTAATGATAAAATAAGTTGTTACTTTGAAGACCCGTATCTAAGATACTTCAAATGATTTTTCTATCCAACTGCAAAATATATTCTTTAAATAGCTCGAAGAATAAAGAAATATGTTATTCTAGCGGATTGTACATTTCAAACTAGTTTATCTCAAAATAAACCAAGTTAACCTAATGATAAAATAAGTTGTTACTTTGAAGACCCGTATCTAAGAGACTTCAAATGATTTTTCTATCCAACTGCAAAATATATTCTTTAAATAGCTCGAAGAATAAAGAAATATGTTATTCTAGCGGATTGTACATTTCAAACTAGTTTATCTCAAAATAAACCAAGTTAACCTAATGATAAATTAAGTTGTTACTTTGAAGACCCGTATCTAAGAGACTTCAAATGATTTTTCTATCCAACTGCAAAATATCTTCTTTAAATAGCTCGAAGAATAAGGAAATGTGTTATTTTAGAGGATTGTACATTTCAAACTAGTTTATCTAAAAATAAACCAAGTTAACCTAATGATAAAATAATTTGTTACTTTGAAGACCCGTATCTAAGAGACTTCAAATGATTTTTCTATCCAACTGCAAAATATCTTCTTAAAAAAGCTTAAAAAATTAGGAAATCTGTTATTCTAGAGGATTTTACATTTCAAATAGTTTATCTAAAAAAAAACAAGGTAACCTAATGATAAAATAAATTGTTACTTTGAATACCCGTAACTCAGAAACTACAAATGATTTTTCTATCCAACTGCAAAATATCTTCTTAAAAAAGCTTAAAAAATTAGGAAATGTATTATTCTAGAGGATTTTACATTTCAAATAGTTTATCTCAAAATAAACCAAGTTAACCTAATGATAAAATAAGTTGTTACTTTGAAGACCCGTATCTAAGAGACTTCAAATGATTTTTCTATCCAACTGCAAAATATCTTCTTTAAATGGCTCAAAGAATAAGGAAATGTGTTATTCTAGAGGATTGTACATTTCAAACTAGTTTATCTCAAAATAAACCAAGTTAACCTAATGATAAATTAAGTTGTTACTTTGAAGACCCGTATCTAAGAGACTTCAAATGATTTTTCTATCCAACTGCAAAATATCTTCTTTAAATGGCTCAAAGAATAAGGAAATGTGTTATTCTAGAGGATTGTACATTTCAAACTAGTTTATCTAAAAATAAACCAAGTTAACCTAATGATAAAATAATTTGTTACTTTGAAGACCCGTATCTAAGAGACTTCAAATGATTTTTCTATCCAACTGCAAAATATCTTCTTAAAAAAGCTTAAAAAATTAGGAAATCTGTTATTCTAGAGGATTTTACATTTCAAATAGTTTATCTCAAAAAAAACAAGGTAACCTAATGATAAAATAAGTTGTTACTTTGAATACCCGTAACTCAGAAACTACAAATAATTTTTCTATCCAACTGCAAAATATCTTCTTAAAAAAGCTTAAAAAATTAGGAAATGTATTATTCTAGAGGATTTTACATTTCAAATAGTTTATCTCAAAATAAGCCAAGTTAACCTAATGATAAAATAAGTTGTTACTTTGAAGACCCGTATCTAAGAGACTTCAAATGATTTTTCTATCCAACTGCAAAATATCTTCTTTAAATGGCTCAAAGAATAAGGAAATGTGTTATTCTAGAGGATTGTACATTTCAAACTAGTTTATCTCAAAATAAACCAAGTTAACCTAATGATAAAATAAGTTGTTACTTTGAAGACCCGTATCTAAGATACTTCAAATGATTTTTCTATCCAACTGCAAAATATATTCTTTAAATAGCTCGAAAAATAAAGAAATATGTTATTCTAGCGGATTGTACATTTCAAACTAGTTTATCTCAAAATAAACCAAGTTACCCTAATGATAAACTTATTTGTTACTTTGAATACCCGTAACTCAGAAACTACAAATGATTTTTCTATCCAACTGCAAAATATCTTCTTTAAATAGCTCGAAGAATAAGGAAATGTGTTTTTCTAGAGGATTGTACATTTCAAACTAGTTTATCACAAAATAAACCAAGTTAACCTAATGATAAATTAAGTTGTTACTTTGAAGACCCGTATCTAAGAGACTTCAAATGATTTTTCTATCCAACTGCAAAATATCTTCTTTAAATAGCTCGAAGAATAAGGAAATGTGTTATTTTAGAGGATTGTACATTTCAAACTAGTTTATCTAAAAATAAACCAAGTTAACCTAATGATAAAATAATTTGTTACTTTGAAGACCCGTATCTAAGAGACTTCAAATGATTTTTCTATCCAACTGCAAAATATCTTCTTAAAAAAGCTTAAAAAATTAGGAAATCTGTTATTCTAGAGGATTTTACATTTCAAATAGTTTATCTCAAAAAAAACAAGGTAACCTAATGATAAAATAAGTTGTTACTTTGAATACCCGTAACTCAGAAACTACAAATGATTTTTCTATCCAACTGCAAAACATCTTCTTAAAAAAGCTTAAAAAATTAGGAAATGTATTATTCTAGAGGATTTTACATTTTAAATAGTTTATCTCAAAATAAACCAAGTTAACCTAATGATAAAATAAGTTGTTACTTTGAAGACCCGTATCTAAGAGACTTCAAATGATTTTTCTATCCAACTGCAAAATATATTCTTTAAATGGCTCGAAGAATAAGGAAATGTGTTATTCTAGAGGATTGTACATTTCAAACTAGTTTATCTCAAAATAAACCAAGTTACCCTAATGATAAACTTATTTGTTACTTTGAATACCCGTAACTCAGAAACTACAAATGATTTTTCTATCCAACTGCAAAATATCTTCTTTAAATAGCTCGAAGAATAAGGAAATGTGTTTTTCTAGAGGATTGTACATTTCAAACTAGTTTATCACAAAATGAACTAAGTTAACCTAATGATAAATTAAGTTGTTACTTTGAAGAGCCGTATCTAAGAGACTTCAAATGATTTTTCTATCCAACTGCAAAATATCTTCTTTAAATAGCTCGAAGAATAAGGAAATGTGTTATTTTAGAGGATTGTACATTTCAAACTAGTTTATCTAAAAATAAACCAAGTTAACCTAATGATAAAATAATTTGTTACTTTGAAGACCCGTATCTAAGAGACTTCAAATGATTTTTCTATCCAACTGCAAAATATCTTCTTAAAAAAGCTTAAAAAATTAGGAAATCTGTTATTCTAGAGGATTATACATTTCAAATAGTTTATCTCAAAAAAAACAAGGTAACCTAATGATAAAATAAGTTGTTACTTTGAATACCCGTAACTCAGAAACTACAAATGATTTTTCTATCCAACTGCAAAATATCTTCTTAAAAAAGCTTAAAAAATTAGGAAATGTATTATTCTAGAGGATTTTACATTTCAAATAGTTTATCTCAAAATAAACCAAGTTAACCTAATGATAAAATAAGTTGTTACTTTGAAGACCCGTATCTAAGATACTTCAAATGATTTTTCTATCCAACTGCAAAATATATTCTTTAAATAGCTCGAAGAATAAAGAAATATGTTATTCTAGCGGATTGTACATTTCAAACTAGTTTATCTCAAAATAAACCAAGTTAACCTAATGATAAAATAAGTTGTTACTTTGAAGACCCGTATCTAAGAGACTTCAAATGATTTTTCTATCCAACTGCAAAATATCTTCTTTAAATAGCTCGAAGAATAAGGAAATGTGTTATTTTAGAGGATTGTACATTTCAAACTAGTTTATCTAAAAATAAACCAAGTTAACCTAATGATAAAATAATTTGTTACTTTGAAGACCCGTATCTAAGAGACTTCAAATGATTTTTCTATCCAACTGCAAAATATCTTCTTAAAAAAGCTTAAAAAATTAGGAAATCTGTTATTCTAGAGGATTTTACATTTCAAATAGTTTATCTCAAAAAAAACAAGGTAACCTAATGATAAAATAAGTTGTTACTTTGAATACCCGTAAATCAGAAACTACAAATGATTTTTCTATCCAACTGCAAAATATCTTCTTAAAAAAGCTTAAAAAATTAGGAAATGTATTATTCTAGAGGATTTTACATTTCAAATAGTTTATCTCAAAATAAACCAAGTTAACCTAATAATAAAATAAGTTGTTACTTTGAAGACCCGTATCTAAGAGACTTCAAATGATTTTTCTATCCAACTGCAAAATATATTCTTTAAATAGCTCGAAGAATAAAGAAATATGTTATTCTAGCGGATTGTACATTTCAAACTAGTTTATCTCAAAATAAACCAAGTTACCCTAATGATAAACTTATTTGTTACTTTGAATACCCGTAACTCAGAAACTACAAATGATTTTTCTATCCAACTGCAAAATATCTTCTTTAAATAGCTCGAAGAATAAGGAAATGTGTTTTTCTAGAGGATTGTACATTTCAAACTAGTTTATCACAAAATAAACCAAGTTAACCTAATGATAAATTAAGTTGTTACTTTGAAGACCCGTATCTAAGAGACTTCAAATGATTTTTCTATCCAACTGCAAAATATCTTCTTTAAATAGCTCGAAGAATAAGGAAATGTGTTATTTTAGAGGATTGTACATTTCAAACTAGTTTATCTAAAAATAAACCAAGTTAACCTAATGATAAAATAATTTGTTACTTTGAAGACCCGTAATTAAGAGACTTCAAATGATTTTTCTATCCAACTGCAAAATATCTTCTTAAAAAAGCTTAAAAAATTAGGAAATCTGTTATTCTAGAGGATTTTACATTTCAAATAGTTTATCTCAAAAAAAACAAGGTAACCTAATGATAAAATAAGTTGTTACTTTGAATACCCGTAACTCAGAAACTACAAATGATTTTTCTATCCAACTGCAAAATATCTTCTTAAAAAAGCTTAAAAAATTAGGAAATGTATTATTCTAGAGGATTTTACATTTCAAATAGTTTATCTCAAAATAAACCAAGTTAACCTAATGATTAAATAAGTTGTTACTTTGAAGACCCGTATCTAAGATACTTCAAATGATTTTTCTATCCAACTGCAAAATATATTCTTTAAATAGCTCGAAGAATAAAGAAATATGTTATTCTAGCGGATTGTACATTTCAAACTAGTTTATCTCAAAATAAACCAAGTTACCCTAATGATTAACTTATTTGTTACTTTGAATACCCGTAACTCAGAAACTACAAATGATTTTTCTATCCAACTGCAAAATATCTTCTTTAAATAGCTCGAAGAATAAGGAAATGTGTTTTTCTAGAGGATTGTACATTTCAAACTAGTTTATCACAAAATAAACCAAGTTAACCTAATGATAAATTAAGTTGTTACTTTGAAGACCCGTATCTAAGAGACTTCAAATGATTTTTCTATCCAACTGCAAAATATCTTCTTTAAATAGCTCGAAGAATAAGGAAATGTGTTATTTTAGAGGATTGTACATTTCAAACTAGTTTATCTAAAAATAAACCAAGTTAACCTAATGATAAAATAATTTGTTACTTTGAAGACCCGTATCTAAGAGACTTCAAATGATTTTTCTATCCAACTGCAAAATATCTTCTTAAAAAAGCTTAAAAAATTAGGAAATCTGTTATTCTAGAGGATTTTACATTTCAAATAGTTTATCTCAAAAAAAACAAGGTAACCTAATGATAAAATAAGTTGTTACTTTGAATACCCGTAACTCAGAAACTACAAATAATTTTTCTATCCAACTGCAAAATATCTTCTTAAAAAAGCTTAAAAAATTAGGAAATGTATTATTCTAGAGGATTTTACATTTCAAATAGTTTATCTCAAAATAAGCCAAGTTAACCTAATGATAAAATAAGTTGTTACTTTGAAGACCCGTATCTAAGAGACTTCAAATGATTTTTCTATCCAACTGCAAAATATCTTCTTTAAATGGCTCAAAGAATAAGGAAATGTGTTATTCTAGAGGATTGTACATTTCAAACTAGTTTATCTCAAAATAAACCAAGTTAACCTAATGATAAAATAAGTTGTTACTTTGAAGACCCGTATCTAAGATACTTCAAATGATTTTTCTATCCAACTGCAAAATATATTCTTTAAATAGCTCGAAAAATAAAGAAATATGTTATTCTAGCGGATTGTACATTTCAAACTAGTTTATCTCAAAATAAACCAAGTTACCCTAATGATAAACTTATTTGTTACTTTGAATACCCGTAACTCAGAAACTACAAATGATTTTTCTATCCAACTGCAAAATATCTTCTTTAAATAGCTCGAAGAATAAGGAAATGTGTTTTTCTAGAGGATTGTACATTTCAAACTAGTTTATCACAAAATAAACCAAGTTAACCTAATGATAAATTAAGTTGTTACGTTGAAGACCCGTATCTAAGAGACTTCAAATGATTTTTCTATCCAACTGCAAAATATCTTCTTTAAATAGCTCGAAGAATAAGGAAATGTGTTATTTTAGAGGATTGTACATTTCAAACTAGTTTATCTAAAAATAAACCAAGTTAACCTAATGATAAAATAATTTGTTACTTTGAAGACCCGTATCTAAGAGACTTCAAATGATTTTTCTATCCAACTGCAAAATATCTTCTTAAAAAAGCTTAAAAAATTAGGAAATCTGTTATTCTAGAGGATTTTACATTTCAAATAGTTTATCTCAAAAAAAAACAAGGTAACCTAATGATAAAATAAGTTGTTACTTTGAATACCCGTAACTCAGAAACTACAAATGATTTTTCTATCCAACTGCAAAACATCTTCTTAAAAAAGCTTAAAAAATTAGGAAATGTATTATTCTAGAGGATTTTACATTTTAAATAGTTTATCTCAAAATAAACCAAGTTAACCTAATGATAAAATAAGTTGTTACTTTGAAGACCCGTATCTAAGAGACTTCAAATGATTTTTCTATCCAACTGCAAAATATCTTCTTTAAATGGCTCAAAGAATAAGGAAATGTGTTATTCTAGAGGATTGTACATTTCAAACTAGTTTATCTCAAAATAAACCAAGTTAACCTAATGATAAAATAAGTTGTTACTTTGAAGACCCGTATCTAAGATACTTCAAATGATTTTTCTATCCAACTGCAAAATATATTCTTTAAATAGCTCGAAGAATAAAGAAATATGTTATTCTAGCGGATTGTACATTTCAAACTAGTTTATCTCAAAATAAACCAAGTTAACCTAATGATAAAATAAGTTGTTACTTTGAAGACCCGTATCTAAGAGACTTCAAATGATTTTTCTATCCAACTGCAAAATATATTCTTTAAATAGCTCGAAGAATAAAGAAATATGTTATTCTAGCGGATTGTACATTTCAAACTAGTTTATCTCAAAATAAACCAAGTTAACCTAATGATAAATTAAGTTGTTACTTTGAAGACCCGTATCTAAGAGACTTCAAATGATTTTTCTATCCAACTGCAAAATATCTTCTTTAAATAGCTCGAAGAATAAGGAAATGTGTTATTTTAGAGGATTGTACATTTCAAACTAGTTTATCTAAAAATAAACCAAGTTAACCTAATGATAAAATAATTTGTTACTTTGAAGACCCGTATCTAAGAGACTTCAAATGATTTTTCTATCCAACTGCAAAATATCTTCTTAAAAAAGCTTAAAAAATTAGGAAATCTGTTATTCTAGAGGATTTTACATTTCAAATAGTTTATCTAAAAAAAAACAAGGTAACCTAATGATAAAATAAATTGTTACTTTGAATACCCGTAACTCAGAAACTACAAATGATTTTTCTATCCAACTGCAAAATATCTTCTTAAAAAAGCTTAAAAAATTAGGAAATGTATTATTCTAGAGGATTTTACATTTCAAATAGTTTATCTCAAAATAAACCAAGTTAACCTAATGATAAAATAAGTTGTTACTTTGAAGACCCGTATCTAAGAGACTTCAAATGATTTTTCTATCCAACTGCAAAATATCTTCTTTAAATGGCTCAAAGAATAAGGAAATGTGTTATTCTAGAGGATTGTACATTTCAAACTAGTTTATCTCAAAATAAACCAAGTTAACCTAATGATAAATTAAGTTGTTACTTTGAAGACCCGTATCTAAGAGACTTCAAATGATTTTTCTATCCAACTGCAAAATATCTTCTTTAAATAGCTCGAAGAATAAGGAAATGTGTTATTTTAGAGGATTGTACATTTCAAACTAGTTTATCTAAAAATAAACCAAGTTAACCTAATGATAAAATAATTTGTTACTTTGAAGACCCGTATCTAAGAGACTTCAAATGATTTTTCTATCCAACTGCAAAATATCTTCTTAAAAAAGCTTAAAAATTAGGAAATCTGTTATTCTAGAGGATTTTACATTTCAAATAGTTTATCTCAAAAAAAACAAGGTAACCTAATGATAAAATAAGTTGTTACTTTGAATACCCGTAACTCAGAAACTACAAATGATTTTTCTATCCAACTGCAAAACATCTTCTTAAAAAAGCTTAAAAAATTAGGAAATGTATTATTCTAGAGGATTTTACATTTCAAATAGTTTATCTCAAAATAAACCAAGTTAACCTAATGATAAAATAAGTTGTTACTTTGAAGACCCGTTTCTAAGAGACTTCAAATGATTTTTCTATCCAACTGCAAAATATCTTCTTTAAATGGCTCAAAGAATAAGGAAATGTGTTATTCTAGAGGATTGTACATTTCAAACTAGTTTATCTCAAAATAAACCAAGTTAACCTAATGATAAAATAAGTTGTTACTTTGAAGACCCGTATCTAAGATACTTCAAATGATTTTTCTATCCAACTGCAAAATATATTCTTTAAATAGCTCGAAGAATAAAGAAATATGTTATTCTAGCGGATTGTACATTTCAAACTAGTTTATCTCAAAATAAACCAAGTTACCCTAATGATAAACTTATTTGTTACTTTGAATACCCGTAACTCAGAAACTACAAATGATTTTTCTATCCAACTGCAAAATATCTTCTTTAAATAGCTCGAAGAATAAGGAAATGTGTTTTTCTAGAGGATTGTACATTTCAAACTAGTTTATCACAAAATAAACCAAGTTAACCTAATGATAAATTAAGTTGTTACTTTGAAGACCCGTATCTAAGAGACTTCAAATGATTTTTCTATCCAACTGCAAAATATCTTCTTTAAATAGCTCGAAGAATAAGGAAATGTGTTATTTTAGAGGATTGTACATTTCAAACTAGTTTATCTAAAAATAAACCAAGTTAACCTAATGATAAAATAATTTGTTACTTTGAAGACCCGTATCTAAGAGACTTCAAATGATTTTTCTATCCAACTGCAAAATATCTTCTTAAAAAAGATTAAAAAATTAGGAAATCTGTTATTCTAGAGGATTTTACATTTCAAATAGTTTATCTCAAAAAAAACAAGGTAACCTAATGATAAAATAAGTTGTTACTTTGAATACCCGTAACTCAGAAACTACAAATGATTTTTCTATCTAACTGCAAAATATCTTCTTAAAAAAGCTTAAAAAATTAGGAAATGTATTATTCTAGAGGATTTTACATTTCAAATAGTTTATCTCAAAATAAACCAAGTTAACCTAATGATAAAATAAGTTGTTACTTTGAAGACCCGTATCTAAGAGACTTCAAATGATTTTTCTATCCAACTGCAAAATATCTTCTTTAAATGGCTCAAAGAATAAGGAAATGTGTTATTCTAGAGGATTGTACATTTCAAACTAGTTTATCTCAAAATAAACCAAGTTAACCTAATGATAAAATAAGTTGTTACTTTGAAGACCCGTATCTAAGATACTTCAAATGATTTTTCTATCCAACTGCAAAATAGATTCTTTAAATAGCTCGAAGAATAAAGAAATATGTTATTCTAGCGGATTGTACATTGCAAACTAGTTTATCTCAAAATAAACCAAGTTAACCTAATGATAAAATAAGTTGTTACTTTGAAGACCCGTATCTAAGAGACTTCAAATGATTTTTCTATCCAACTGCAAAATATATTCTTTAAATGGCTCGAAGAATAAGGAAATGTGTTATTCTAGAGGATTGTACATTTCAAACTAGTTTTTCTCAAAATAAACCAAGTAACCCTAATGATAAACTTATTTGTTACTTTGAATACCCGTAACTCAGAAACTACAAATGATTTTTCTATCCAACTGCAAAATATCTTCTTTAAAAAGCTTAGGAAATTAGGAAATGTGTTATTCTAGAGGATTGTACATTTCAAACTAGTTTATCTCAAAATAAACCAAGTTAACCTAATGATAAAATAAGTTGTTACTTTGAAGACCCGTATCTAAGAGACTTCAAATGATTTTTCTATCCAACTGCAAAATATCTTCTTTAAATGGCTCAAAGAATAAGGAAATGTGTTATTCTAGAGGATTGTACATTTCAAACTAGTTTATCTCAAAATAAACCAAGTTAACCTAATGATAAAATAAGTTGTTACTTTGAAGACCCGTATCTAAGATACTTCAAATGATTTTTCTATCCAACTGCAAAATATATTCTTTAAATAGCTCGAAGAATAAAGAAATATGTTATTCTAGCGGATTGTACATTTCAAACTAGTTTATCTCAAAATAAACCAAGTTAACCTAATGATAAAATAAGTTGTTACTTTGAAGACCCGTATCTAAGAGACTTCAAATGATTTTTCTATCCAACTGCAAAATATCTTCTTTAAATGGCTCAAAGAATAAGGAAATGTGTTATTCTAGAGGATTGTACATTTCAAACTAGTTTATCTCAAAATAAACCAAGTTAACCTAATGATAAAATAAGTTGTTACTTTGAAGACCCGTATCTAAGATACTTCAAATGATTTTTCTATCCAACTGCAAAATATATTCTTTAAATAGCTCGAAGAATAAAGAAATATGTTATTCTAGCGGATTGTACATTTCAAACTAGTTTATCTCAAAATAAACCAAGTTAACCTAATGATAAAATAAGTTGTTACTTTGAAGACCCGTATCTAAGAGACTTCAAATGATTTTTCTATCCAACTGCAAAATATATTCTTTAAATGGCTCGAAGAATAAGGAAATGTGTTATTCTAGAGGATTGTACATTTCAAACTAGTTTATCTCAAAATAAACCAAGTTACCCTAATGATAAACTTATTTGTTACTTTGAATACCCGTAACTCAGAAACTACAAATGATTTTTCTATCCAACTGCAAAATATCTTCTTAAAAAAGCTTAAAAAATTAGGAAATGTATTATTCATAGGAAATATATTCTTTAAATAGCTCGAAGAATAAAGAAATATGTTATTCTAGCGGATTGTACATTTCAAACTAGTTTATCTCAAAATAAACCAAGTTAACCTAATGATAAAATAAGTTGTTACTTTGAAGACCCGTATCTAAGATACTTCAAATGATTTTTCTATCCAACTGCAAAATATATTCTTTAAATGGCTCGAAGAATAAGGAAATGTGTTATTCTAGAGGATTGTACATTTCAAACTAGTTTATCTTAAAATAAACCAAGTTACCCTAATGATAAACTTATTTGTTACTTTGAATACCCGTAACTCAGAAACTACAAATGATTTTTCTATCCAACTGCAAAATATCTTCTTTAAATAGCTCGAAGAATAAGGAAATGTGTTTTTCTAGAGGATTGTACATTTCAAACTAGTTTATCACAAAAAAAACCAAGTTAACCTAATGATAAATTAAGTTGTTACTTTGAAGAGCCGTATCTAAGAGACTTCAAATGATTTTTCTATCCAACTGCAAAATATCTTCTTTAAATAGCTCGAAGAATAAGGAAATGTGTTATTTTAGAGGATTGTACATTTCAAACTAGTTTATCTAAAAATAAACCAAGTTAACCTAATGATAAAATAATTTGTTACTTTGAAGACCCGTATCTAAGAGACTTCAAATGATTTTTCTATCCAACTGCAAAATATCTTCTTAAAAAAGCTTAAAAAATTAGGAAATCTGTTATTCTAGAGGATTTTACATTTCAAATAGTTTATCTCAAAAAAAACAAGGTAACCTAATGATAAAATAAGTTGTTAATTTGAATACCCGTAACTCAGAAACTACAAATGATTTTTCTATCCAACTGCAAAATATCTTCTTAAAAAAGCTTAAAAAATTAGGAAATGTATTATTCTAGAGGATTTTACATTTCAAATAGTTTATCTCAAAATAAACCAAGTTAACCTAATGATAAAATAAGTTGTTACTTTGAAGACCCGTATCTAAGAGACTTCAAATGATTTTTCTATCCAACTGCAAAATATCTTCTTTAAATGGCTCAAAGAATAAGGAAATGTGTTATTCTAGAGGATTGTACATTTCAAACTAGTTTATCTCAAAATAAACCAAGTTAACCTAATGATAAAATAAGTTGTTACTTTGAAGACCCGTATCTAAGATACTTTAAATGATTTTTCTATCCAACTGCAAAATATATTCTTTAAATAGCTCGAAGAATAAAGAAATATGTTATTCTAGCGGATTGTACATTTCAAACTAGTTTATCTCAAAATAAACCAAGTTAACCTAATGATAAAATAAGTTGTTACTTTGAAGACCCGTATCTAAGAGACTTCAAATGATTTTTCTATCCAACTGCAAAATATCTTCTTTGAAAAGCTTAAAAAATTAGGAAATCTGTTATTCTAGAGGATTGTACATTTCAAACTAGTTTATCACAAAATAAACCAAGTTAACCTAATGATAAATTAAGTTGTTACTTTGAAGAGCCGTATCTAAGAGACTTCAAATGATTTTTCTATCCAACTGCAAAATATCTTCTTTAAATAGCTCGAAGAATAAGGAAATGTGTTATTTTAGAGGATTGTACATTTCAAACTAGTTTATCTAAAAATAAACCAAGTTAACCTAATGATAAAATAATTTGTTACTTTGAAGACCCGTATCTAAGAGACTTCAAATGATTTTTCTATCCAACTGCAAAATATCTTCTTAAAAAAGCTTAAAAAATTAGGAAATCTGTTATTCTAGAGGATTTTACATTTCAAATAGTTTATCTCAAAAAAAACAAGGTAACCTAATGATAAAATAAGTTGTTAATTTGAATACCCGTAACTCAGAAACTACAAATGATTTTTCTATCCAACTGCAAAATATCTTCTTAAAAAAGCTTAAAAAATTAGGAAATGTATTATTCTAGAGGATTTTACATTTCAAATAGTTTATCTCAAAATAAACCAAGTTAACCTAATGATAAAATAAGTTGTTACTTTGAAGACCCGTATCTAAGAGACTTCAAATGATTTTTCTATCCAACTGCAAAATATCTTCTTTAAATGGCTCAAAGAATAAGGAAATGTGTTATTCTAGAGGATTGTACATTTCAAACTAGTTTATCTCAAAATAAACCAAGTTAACCTAATGATAAAATAAGTTGTTACTTTGAAGACCCGTATCTAAGATACTTTAAATGATTTTTCTATCCAACTGCAAAATATATTCTTTAAATAGCTCGAAGAATAAAGAAATATGTTATTCTAGCGGATTGTACATTTCAAACTAGTTTATCTCAAAATAAACCAAGTTAACCTAATGATAAAATAAGTTGTTACTTTGAAGACCCGTATCTAAGAGACTTCAAATGATTTTTCTATCCAACTGCAAAATATCTTCTTTGAAAAGCTTAAAAAATTAGGAAATCTGTTATTCTAGAGGATTGTACATTTCAAACTAGTTTATCACAAAATAAACCAAGTTAACCTAATGATAAATTAAGTTGTTACTTTGAAGAGCCGTATCTAAGAGACTTCAAATGATTTTTCTATCCAACTGCAAAATATCTTCTTTAAATAGCTCGAAGAATAAGGAAATGTGTTATTTTAGAGGATTGTACATTTCAAACTAGTTTATCTAAAAATAAACCAAGTTAACCTAATGATAAAATAATTTGTTACTTTGAAGACCCGTATCTAAGAGACTTCAAATGATTTTTCTATCCAACTGCAAAATATCTTCTTAAAAAAGCTTAAAAAATTAGGAAATCTGTTATTCTAGAGGATTTTACATTTCAAATAGTTTATCTCAAAAAAAACAAGGTAACCTAATGATAAAATAAGTTGTTACTTTGAATACCCGTAACTCAGAAACTACAAATGATTTTTCTATCCAACTGCAAAATATCTTCTTAAAAAAGCTTAAAAAATTAGGAAATGTATTATTCTAGAGGATTTTACATTTCAAATAGTTTATCTCAAAATAAACCAAGTTAACCTAATGATAAAATAAGTTGTTACTTTGAAGACCCGTATCTAAGAGACTTCAAATGATTTTTCTATCCAACTGCAAAATATCTTCTTTAAATGGCTCAAAGAATAAGGAAATGTGTTATTCTAGAGGATTGTACATTTCAAACTAGTTTATCTCAAAATAAACCAAGTTAACCTAATGATAAAATAAGTTGTTACTTTGAAGACCCGTATCTAAGATACTTCAAATGATTTTTCTATCCAACTGCAAAATATATTCTTTAAATAGCTCGAAGAATAAAGAAATATGTTATTCTAGCGGATTGTACATTTCAAACTAGTTTATCTCAAAATAAACCAAGTTAACCTAATGATAAAATAAGTTGTTACTTTGAAGACCCGTATCTAAGAGACTTCAAATGATTTTTCTATCCAACTGCAAAATATATTCTTTAAATGGCTCGAAGAATAAGGAAATGTGTTATTCTAGAGGATTGTACATTTCAAACTAGTTTATCTCAAAATAAACCAAGTAACCCTAATGATAAACTTATTTGTTACTTTGAATACCCGTAACTCAGAAACTACAAATGATTTTTCTATCCAACTGCAAAATAACTTCTTTAAAAAGCTTAGGAAATTAGGAAATGTGTTATTCTAGAGCATTGTACATTTCAAACTAGTTTATCTCAAAATAAACCAAGTTAACCTAATGATAAAATAAGTTGTTACTTTGAAGACCCGTATCTAAGAGACTTCAAATGATTTTTCTATCCAACTGCAAAATATCTTCTTTAAATGGCTCAAAGAATAAGGAAATGTGTTATTCTAGAGGATTCTACATTTCAAACTAGTTTATCTCAAAATAAACCAAGTTAACCTAATGATAAAATAAGTTGTTACTTTGAAGACCCGTATCTAAGATACTTCAAATGATTTTTCTATCCAACTGCAAAATATATTCTTTAAATAGCTCGAAGAATAAAGAAATATGTTATTCTAGCGGATTGTACATTTCAAACTAGTTTATCTCAAAATAAACCAAGTTAACCTAATGATAAAATAAGTTGTTACTTTGAAGACCCGTATCTAAGAGACTTCAAATGATTTTTCTATCCAACTGCAAAATATACTCTTTAAATGGCTCGAAGAATAAGGAAATGTGTTATTCTAGAGGATTGTACATTTCAAACTAGTTTATCTCAAAATTAACCAAGTTACCCTAATGATAAACTTATTTGTTACTTTGAATACCCGTAACTCAGAAACTACAAATGATTTTTCTATCCAACTGCAAAATATCTTCTTTAAATAGCTCGAAGAATAAGGAAATGTGTTTTTCTAGAGGATTGTACATTTCAAACTAGTTTATCACAAAATAAACCAAGTTAACCTAATGATAAATTAAGTTGTTACTTTGAAGACCCGTATCTAAGAGACTTCAAATGATTTTTCTATCCAACTGCAAAATATCTTCTTTAAATAGCTCGAAGAATAAGGAAATGTGTTATTTTAGAGGATTGTACATTTCAAACTAGTTTATCTAAAAATAAACCAAGTTAACCTAATGATAAAATAATTTGTTACTTTGAAGACCCGTATCTAAGAGACTTCAAATGATTTTTCTATCCAACTGCAAAATATCTTCTTAAAAAAGCTTAAAAAATTAGGAAATCTGTTATTCTAGAGGATTTTACATTTCAAATAGTTTATCTCAAAAAAAACAAGGTAACCTAATGATAAAATAAGTTGTTACTTTGAATACCCGTAACTCAGAAACTACAAATGATTTTTCTATCCAACTGCAAAATATCTTCTTAAAAAAGCTTAAAAAATTAGGAAATGTATTATTCTAGAGGATTTTACATTTCAATTAGTTTATCTCAAAATAAACCAAGTTAACCTAATGATAAAATAAGATGTTAATTTGAAGACCCGTATCTAAGAGACTTCAAATGATTTTTCTATCCAACTGCAAAATATCTTCTTTAAATGGCTCAAAGAATAAGGAAATGTGTTATTCTAGAGGATTGTACATTTAAAACTAGTTTATCTCAAAATAAACCAAGTTAACCTAATGATAAAATAAGTTGTTACTTTGAAGACCCGTATCTAAGAGACTTCAAATGATTTTTCTATCCAACTGCAAAATATCTTCTTAAAAAAGCTTAAAAAATTAGGAAATCTGTTATTCTAGAGGATTTTACATTTCAAATAGTTTATCTCAAAAAAAAACAAGGTAACCTAATGATAAAATAATTTGTTACTTTGAATACCCGTAACTCAGAAACTACAAATGATTTTTCTATCCAACTGCAAAATATCTTCTTAAAAAAGCTTAAAAAATTAGGAAATGTATTATTCTAGAGGATTTTACATTTCAAATAGTTTATCTCAAAATAAACCAAGTTAACCTATAATGATAAAATAATTTGTTACTTTGAATACCCATAACTCAGAAACTACAAATGATTTTTCTATCCAAATATATACCAGATACCAGAAATTGAAAACTGCGTTCCCTGGCATGTTCAATAGCTTTCCAAAACATTCTGAATTATGGGTTACTGCTGTATTCCACCAAGTGATTGTTTCAAAAAGTTTTCATTGATATCGTTTGAAAAACAAATTATTTCAAAATTTCAAATTGAAATATCTCCAATAAACACCGACAGAATTTGATTAAACTTGCACCATACCTTGAGCATATCTTGCTTAACAAGGAAAAAATGATTGAATCATAATCATCATAAGCTCCTTGAAATTTTGGTTCAACTTTTTCCAAACTTTGTGACCTTCCTATGGGATTTTGAAGAACAAATAGCATAAAATTATTGAAAATATAGAATAAGGGAGTCCCCACAAATGTGTTTATGTAAAAATTAAAAACAAATACCATAGATTTTATGAGTAGCATCACCTCGAAGATCATCAAGATCCATCACAAGCTCCTTGAAATTTTGGTTCCACTTTTTCCAAACTTTGTGACCTTAGGGGAGACCGGGGCTATATGGGACAAATTCTTGAAAAAATTTTCAAGTTGGATTTTTAAATACAAAATTTAACGGATTTTAACTTTTTTTGTACAAATATAATAGTAAACTATCTCCCCTCTCAAAATCTTTTTTCAGAATTCCTTTATTTAAACCCTGTAATTAACTACAATTTTTTAAATGACTAGACCTCTTTTTGTCGAACGGGAAAAAAGGCCGGGGTTACCAGGGACACTTCAATTTTTTTATTTTTTAGCTATAATGAAGTAATCTATTTTAAAAACTAAGATAGCCATTGTATAGAAAATTCTGTATAGAAAATTCAATTTCCTATTCATTGGTTATAAAAAAGTTTTAAAAAAATACAATTACAGTGTAGATATTTGTGTAAAACAAAAAAAGGCTTCGAAAAGGCCATTTTTTGTCGGACTCCGCCCTTTTGGGCAGGCCTAAACATGTCCCAAATAGCCCCCAGTGGAAATGTCCCGTTTAACCCCGCATGACTTTCCGCATATTTTTAATTATAACTACTTAACTATAACACCTACACAAATTTACTGTACACCAAAAAAAAAGTAGAATGAATTTCCTATCGAATGGCCTATCTCGTTTTTTATTTACTTATCTGCAAAATGCACTTATTTTAGCTTAAACATTTTACGAGTTTTCTCCGCCCCCCCAAAAAAATTTATTTTCACTCATAACTAGCAAACTACTTGTACAATTTCGATGAAAATTTTTCTCAGTGTGCGTTATGTGAATCCCCATGTATGGTATAAAAATTATAAAAAAAATGTTACGGGAACATGCTGAAAACTGCGATGTCCCATCCAGCCCCTGTCCCATATAGCCCCGGTCTCCCCTACTATGGGATTTTGAGGAACAAATAGCATAAAATTATTGCAAATTTAGAATAAGGGAGTCCCCACAAATGTGTTTTTGTAAAAATTAAATTCAAATATCATAGATTTTATGAGTAGCATCACCTCGAAGATCATCAAGATCCATCATAAGCTCCTTGAAATTTTGTTCCAAGCTTTGTGACATTACCATGTGATTTATAAATTATTCAATCACTTTTGCCTTGTTAAGCAAGATATGCTCAAGGTATGGTGCAAGTTTAATTAAATTCTGTCGGTGTTTATTGGAGATATTTCAATTTGAAATTTTTAAATAATTTGTTTTTCAAATGATATCAATGAAAACTATTTGAAACAATCACGGTGATGGTGAATGGGGAATTTTTTCACCCATTCTATAGGAATGTGGGTGGTGATCGAAAAAAAAAGAGGACGTAGGGGGTAAGAATACCAAAAAGAAGATTATCTTTAGATTTCGCCGACGGAATCAGCCGATCGGAATCGCCGAAGAAAAGCCTTTTTTCTTCATGGCTGAAATAGCGAGAAATAGTAGACAATAATGTTCAACTTTCTAACAAAGAATTGTCCACTTTAAACTGGAGACTTTTTTGTTCATATTTTGTGGACAATATTCTCCAGTTTTACCATGAGACATATATTTCCTATATTTTAGACGATTTTAGACAATATTTTCCGCGAATTGAAGACAATATTGTCTACTTTTGCGCGAGACAATATTATTACTTTGAAAGTGGACATATTTCTCAAGGAGTACGGTTATAAACACCGAAAGAAAATGATTCAATCACTTTTGCCTTGTTAAGCAAGATATGCTCAAGGTATGGTGCAAAATTAATCTAATGAGAAAATAAGTTATTACTTTGAAGTTTGAAGACCCGTATCTAAGAAACTACAAATGATTTTTCTATCCGACTGCATAAAATCGCCTTTAAAAAAATTAGAACATAAGGAAATGTGTTATTCTAGAGGATTGTATATTTCAAATAGTTGCTTAAATGCTTAAAATCTAAATTTTATTTCTGAGGTATCCTTTAGAACCCAATTAATCAAGTTTTGATTTTATATATATTTTGTTCAATTCAGGAGTAACCAATGCTTCAGAATACAGTGTACAGCTTTAAAATTAGCCATAAAACGCATTTGGAAACTTCTGGAATCCTATCTACATGTTCAATTTTAAATTTAACAATTTATTCACAAAATCAAATTTTAGATTCACCACTTTGACCGGGAGCTTTTTTATCGTAGTATCTCCTCATTTTTCCCTAGTTTTAAAAATAGGTTTCAAGAATATTGCAAAAAATTCCATCGCTTTTCTTACGCTGACTAGACTAGATGTCTTAAATAATAAGTTACCCCGCCATACTTATACAGTATGACTGCGAGCCTGCGATGCCTGCGAGAGTGCGCAGTGGCGGCAGAACTACCTTCTATTTTGTCTCGACGAATACCTTTTTATCGCAATAAGATCTAATAGAAGACTAATCGGTTCCGCGAATAAATTCCTTATCCTTATTTTTAAACGCGTACCGGTATCTGGTCTCTTCTTCCGGAAGAAACGAATTAGCGGAATGGAATTTTCTACAGGCCGTGGTGCAAGATGACTGCTCGTGTATGTAGCTAGACAGCCTAGACTTTAATTGACTGCTGGTGTATTTGTTTAATCAATTAGTTAAAAATGGAATAATTACAATAACCGAAAGCAGTTTTTAAATCTTGAGGACCGATCTACAACAGCAAAAAATTGGAAAATTAGGTTCAGAATAAACATACAAATACAAATTCTACTCGATAATCGTATATGCATACAAAATAATGTCTCGTGTGTATCGTTTTTCTTCAGCATAGCGTAGCAGAATTTTTGTAATGCTAGCAATTACTTAATTCAGTGACTACGGAAGAAACTATGGAACGAAACAAGCAGCACAACAATAGCAACAAAAACCTTAAATTACAATATTTCATTTTACAAAGATATAAGATGAATTCACATATGGACCAGCTGATGAAAAGATTCACATTTATGGGTTATGAGATAAGACAAAATTCGACGGAACCAGAGAAATGAGAAAATTTATTTGAAAAGTGCTGAGCGTATCAGCAACGCCTTTGAACATACCAGCAACTAAAGATAATAGTACAGTACAGCATAATCAAAACTACGATGCAAACGAAGATTGTAGTAAAATGCTTGCTTCTGCTTGGTACCATATTCGCTTCATCAGTTCATCCTAGTTTTATAATTTCATGTTTGAAATCAATTTGGCACTCAAATAATATTTTCTAATAGACGCCATAAGCAGAGGTACAAATGAGGTGTGATTGATTGAATATTCAAATAAAATATACTTTATGAATGAGGGGGTTTTTAAAAGAAAAAGGCGAAGTGCAAAACACTGAACAATTTTTTTTCAAAAGTGTGAACACGATTTAATGCAATAATACTGAAAATTTGAAAAAAAAACCCTTGGCTTTGTCTGTAACAGCGAATATTATTATAATCTGTAGGTTGTGGCTTACTGATTAATAATTGAACATTGAAATTGAATGACAGACTAGCGAAATTCGAGAGACGATGATGGTAAACTTTGTAAATGTTCCATTCGATGTCTGCCTTGATTACGATGAGAAATTTATGTTGTCCATCTTTTATACTTGCTTTTAATTATCAAATTGTTCCATTTTGCACGCTATTTTCAGCAAACAGCACACACATATACGAAGTTAATTGTTGAAGATCAATAGAACAAATCCTTCTTATTTAGTGCTGCGAACTGTGTGCGTCATGAAGTCGGAGCCGCTGGCTGCCGAATTGGGATCCATTAGTCTTGTTGAAGAAGCAGGGCCAACTTCAACTGTAATGGAAGCGCGTCCAGGGATAGTGTTTGCGAAGTCGTCCTCGTCATCTTCCTCATCATTGGATGCAGCAGCGGTGGATGTATTGTTACTGGTTGAACGTTGGGCTCGCCAAGCTTTAAAATCCAGCGGCTCGTAATTTTCAGTTGAGGAAGCGTCGTTGTTATCCTCATTATCTGTTCCACTTGAATGATGGCCACCACCTTCACCACTGGTCTCGTGCTGTTGCTGCTTGATCACTACTAAACTGCTACCTCCAGCCGGATTGCGACAATAATACTCTTCCGATGGTATAGCGGGCGCTTTCATGCTACAACTACTGAGTTCCTCATCTGGAGCTTCCATCTTGACACGTTTTGCTCCTAGACTCAACGTCCCATCGTGCATCTGATGTTGGTGATGATGGAAGCCGGACGAACGATCCAGTGGACTTTGTGATGACGAAGATTGGCTTCTGTGTAAAAAACTCATGTTGCTCTCTGCCAAAGCAGCCTGTAAAATTAAATTTATAAATTAGGCTTAATACATTTCAAGTTTTTTTTGTAAACGCAACTTTTCCCCTAAATGTACCTGTAAACTGGCGTTGAGAGCTTCACCAAAAAGCGTTGGACTGGGCGTCATGCTGGGACTTTTTGATTGAACTCCCCTGTGAAAAAGTCATAATTAAAATCAACTGATGATCCTTCCAAATGCAATGTCTGGGAAAACGTTGTCTAAGAGTGACGAAAGAGGACAAAGATGAAACAGAGAACAGAAAGCAGACCAAGCCAGATGGAAGCATGATATAATGTGGAAGAGACTATACTTTTACAATGTTATAAGACAATCGTCTTTTGACATGCACTTATAGCTTCTCAGTAAATAAATATAAACAGTGCAGGATTCAAAGATTACATGATGTGTATGGAACAAGCAGATTATCTATAAGGCAATAGTATTTTGCACAGAAATTTGAACAAACCACTAGAAAGAAGAAAAGATTGTTCTCCTAAGACTGTAATAGGAGGAAAACCTATTGCCATAAAGCGATTTGTGTGAAAGATATCTAACTTAAAACATTCAAAATGTCAACTAAAAACAAGCAAACCGTGCAAAGCGGATTTAACTCAAAATCTGAAACAGGGAAACTATAAAATTCCCTTTAAGTAGTATGTTGGTTCGGATTGGTTTAAAAAAGAAAGCGTGATAAGCAAAGACAAATAACACCCAAGATTCTTAGCTATTTCATATGGTTTTCTGTAAATTTCTAAACAACGTTCATTCACGCCTATTACGTGCCTAATGCCAATCATGGATAGACTGGCTCTTGCACTTCAATCAACAATCACCACTGCCAAATTAGCATTTTTTTTTTATTTTCAGAGTAGTACCAACATCAAGATCTATTCTATTCGACATAATTGGTCACAAAGAGTTGCATCAAGACGCTGGCCAAACGAAAGAAGCGCACGAAATTCGGATCACTGACACCAGTTATTATATGCCGTATTAGGACTTTGACTAATGAATCTCACTCAGTGGCTACAGTTTTGCAGCTTTCGTACCCATCGTCTTAGGACCATTCGATCTTCAACTGGACTTACGTAATACTGGAATGAATTATAATACCCGCCCATCTAGCAAACTTCGAAAACAGTTTCAATCGTTGAATCCAGAGAAGATTGGTGGTACACTGACGATGGATGGTGCTACACATAATGACTGGAGGGGTTTTTTTTCTGTTTGTTTGAACACTTCGCTTACTGGGTCGCAATTTTAGCGCGATTAGCGCAAGGAGAATTGATGGTCACATTCTTGTCGTCAGAGATCAGGGGTTGTGCAGATTCGGTTGTCACTCCATCAGTGCTGTGATTTTGGATTATAGATGATGACGCTGGTGGTTGTAGAAAATTCGGAGAAGTTGGACGATTTAGATTAAGCTGAAGTTGGTGGTGCTGGACAGCGGCGGCGGCCGCAGCAGCTGCTGCTGCAGGGATTTCAAATTTTCGCGGCCGGCCGCGTGCCAAGTGTCGACGTCTGACGAATTCGGCATCATCGACCATCCAGTATGAACCAAAGTCATCTTCGTATCGAACGAAGCATTTATGCAGCGAGAGATTGGTGCGGATGGCATTCTGCGTGTGTGTTGTTCCGGAAAGAAACAAAATAGAACGGCACCTCGACAAATAGTTCGTTGATTGTTGGCCCAAACATTAAATTAATGACTGAGACCCTATCGGATAAATTCGGATCTGTTTTGGTATTGCTAATGACAAATTGTAATAGTTTCCGCTAATTATTTCTGGTTATAACGGCTAATCGCTTTAAGAAATGAACTCTCGTGATCAAATCATATTTAACGAACAGCAGCGAAGAATCAATGCTATGAGGAATGTTGTAATGACAGAATGAAATTCCGGAAGCAACAGGGGAACGAAACGGAGTGGTGTTGTCCTTTCCTTCCCTTCTTCGTCCATAAACATATAGCCATCCACCACTGGGCATCCGACCAACTGAAAACCGTCCAGTTCGAGGAAGACAATGAGGCATATGGCAATAAAGCAGAAAAGGGCAAATACAAATCCATCTAAGAGGAGCAACTCCATTCCCATTGTAATATATCCGAAATAATAGGCGACTTGGTCCAATCGACTGTGACATTCATGTACACTATATGTTATTTTGTACACGTTTGCAGAACACACTCGGTCACATATGTCCAGTTGTTCTGAATTTTATGTTCCGACAAAAGAACCAGATATCAATAGAAAGAGAATTCATTTTGGCCATAAGCCAACCGATTCAATCACATTCCATCGCTTTCCAATATAGCTATTTGAAAACACGGATTCGGTCATTTGTGGGATTATCTCCAAGTAACAGATCTTAAAAACAAATCTTGGCTACTTTGATTCAATTAATTTCGACGCGCTCTGTATAAACAGTCCCGTTAAAACGTGACCAAGAATAAATTGGATCTAGTTGGCATACTCAGACTTTGTGTGGTTATATAGATGTTGATATCAGGCAAGTGCCGGTCAGGGACATGATAAGCTTAACGAAGCATACGATCAAGGGATGCAAACCACGATCGTATATAGCTTATGTTGTACGTTTAGCTACACAATGTAATGTGAGTAATTAGAAAAGAATTTAAAAAAACAGAGCGAATAAAGATAATAACAGTCTGAGCCAAAAGTATAGAAATTGTTATAAAAACAATGAAACATTCAAATGTGATTGTGTGAAGTAATAGGCGAAAAAATGTGCAATGTGTTTGGGGTGATAACTGGAAAAGAAAATAGGAAGCCCGCAAATATTGAAAAGGAAAATTCAAACGGAAAACCGCCAATAAATAAAATCGTTGAGACCATATTTTTAGTCAACCGTTTTGTCTTTAGTGGAAGGAGAGGAGAGAGGATCTCGAAAGAAGTCAAGAGTGAGACTAAGAGAGATTATAGTGATTAGATTAGGTTTGTATGGTCGTACCCCGAAGTGGACCTTTGAGGTCGGCGCTTGTGAAACTCCACCTCGTCGACGGTCCAGACGGCTCCTTTGACGTTCTCCACTCGCATGAAACACTTGTGCAGCGACAGATTGTGACGCACTGCGTTCTATTATAGGGTTTGTACGGGCTAGTTCAGGGTTCTTTTTTTTTTTTTGCGTTTATGGGACACTCCTACACCTCTTATTCTATTTAATTTAAATATAAACTAACTACCCACCCAATATAAACCAGCTTATGACCCACCCTTTTTGAGGTTGTAACAAGCGATCCCAAGAATAACTAAATCTATTCTATCAAATCAAATGAGATAAAAAAAATAGCTAAAACAATTTGCGATTTGGTACCTTCCAAGTTGCGGCGTTGTGGCGGAAGTAGCAAAATGTGTTCTGGAACCAGGTATAAATCTCGTTGAGCGTCAACTGTCTTTCTGGAGACTCTATAATGGCCTGTAAAAAAATCATGTTCATTTTCAATATTCTCTCTACCAAATGAATTTAACAAGTTGAAGAACACTAACCTGACGTATGAGAGAGGCGTAAGTAAAAGGTGGGCGGACGTCTGTGCTCCGGTACCACTCACGATTGCGTTGCAATTCTGTTGATTCATTCGTAATAAAATTTAAATAAATCAGTCCAGTTTAAATTACAAGCTTATGACAAATTGAAGCTCAAACACTGATTAATGTAAAGCATGTTACAAGAGAAACTGAAGTTTAACAGAATGTTTCAGAAATATGAAAGAATGGTCAAAGTGTTAAAATCAATGCTGAGACCGATCCCATAGTTTATCCAATTTAGCCTAGTATTATTTGCACAACAGAGAAACCGTTTCAAGCACAAGTTTATCAATATACCTTGATGAACATCCAGACCGGTTCTGTCAAGCAGATAAGGCAGTCCTTTATGTCACCAAGTAACCGTGAAGAGTATATAACACCAAAGAGTTATAGACAGCCGGAGAAGGAAAGAGATCGGTCATCGAAGATTGAAAAGACAGAAAAATACGGAATAGCCGGAATGGCGGGAAAAAATCGAGAAATCAAAGAGAAAAAAAAACATAAAAACATTGTGTTAAAAAAATATTTGTCATTATTGATTTATTGTTGAATGGATTAATGTGTATGTATTATTGGTGTATAGAAAATATATAGCGGTTAGTTTTAGCGTAGAAAATGTGAAATATACTAGAGAAAGGAATACAAGAAACATAAAATCTACGTGAAGAAGTTAAGAAGTACGATAACGAATGATCAATCGACGGTACCTTCGGAAATATCCATTGCCGAGCGTTCAGTGACACTCCTTTTGCGTAAGCGGATATCTTCGACGGTGCCTGTACAATGAGACACAGCGATAAGCAAACACACACATTCAGCCGATGCGAACGAAGACGGACGTGGACGCGAATGAGGACAGGACACGACATTGTGAGCCAACCATGTAGAAATAAGGAAGACGTAAATAAATCAGTAATCATGATAGCAAGACGTGATGACATTCAGCGTCAGTGAAATGACCAACTAACCGGAATTGGACCCTGAATTGGGTTTCTCCGACAGCCTTCGACGCGACTGAGACTGGCTTTGTTGGTTCATAGACGAAGAGCCGTGATGTTGAGACGAAGGAGTCGGCGGATGGAGCAACAGGTGATGGTGGGATGAACCTGTCACCGGATTCATTACTCCACGCATCGTGGCTGAAACGAGTGCGGCCAGCGAAGGGGACATTCTATGATGTTGGTGTTGAAGCGCGTTCATTGAATCACCAGACGAGTTGACTGAAAGCTGCGGGCCGCGCATTGCGGAACCGTTGCTCTTTACGGGTGACTGCTTGGTTGGAAGGGTTGATTGTTGTTGCTGTTGCTGTCGGGCTCGGTTAAGGTGATCCATCATGGATTGAAGTCGATCACGTTCTTTCTGTAATTGCAGCTCTAGCTGAGCCACAACTTGCATTTGAACGCGGGTTTGAGCAGTCGAACGATCATCTAGCACGTGCTCACGATTCAAATGCCTAGACAATCAAAGTAATCAACATGAAATTGAAATGGTTAGTCGAAAAATACAGTGGTAATACACATTAAATGAGATTGTTACTCTATAAAGGTAGTGACGTCGTCACAAGGGGATTCGCATCCTGGCCAGCGACACACTCCAAAAAGAAATAGTGGGTGGGATGATGATGAAGAAGACGACAGAGGAGTTGACGATGAAGAGGAGATCCGCTGTTGATCACCACTCTTGATGCCATTCGATCCGGAAGTGTTGAATACACTACTGTTGTGATGATGATCGATCAAATTGTCGTTCAAGTCTCCTGCGGAAGTTGTCTGCTGATAGTGCGAATGAAGCGACGAGTAGACGCCGCTGTTGTTCATGTGGCCGTTGGTTACAGCTTTGCCGGAATCGGCAGACGATCGAATAGGACTGATGGAAGCTGGAGAGTCACAAGCGGTGACTTGCAGTGTTGGGAGACCGGATGTCGAAACGTTTACATTCAATCCACCAGGTAATGGTGTCGATGAATCTTTGCTGTTCCAGATGGAAGTCGGTTTACTGTTTGACATTTCTGTCGTCGCTTCTTCGCCTTAAATAAGAATAAATGGAATTGAACGGATCTCTGACATTGTTTTGCCTAATTATTTCTAAGCCTACCAGCTGAAGTGGGTGGTGATGTAAGTAAATTATTCTGTTGAACCGATCCAAGCACAAAGTGCTGATGAGTCAGCTGGATCTGATGAATAATCTGTTGCTGTTGTCCAGCCAAAGTCTGGGCAAGTTCGTTGTTCTTTCTCCGATCGGCGGCGCTGACGCCCGTTCCGCTTCGCTGTTGCATCAGTTGAGTTTGCTGAAACAAGTTGAGTTGAAGCTGTTCCTGCAGTTGAGACAACAACGCCTCCAACTGTTTACGACCCATGTCCGCCAGTTTTTCTTGTTGTTGCTTCTGGTACAGCAACATACTCTGCAACTAAAGGAATACCGTACAACTCTTAGTAAATGCTGGTGTAACGCGCTTAAAAGCTTGGATTTGTTTGCATACCTGTGGGTGAATTAGTTGATCACGCAGCAACTGCTGGACGTGCTGTTGAAGAGCTAGACCTTGTGGTGTCATGAGCAACGGATGAGCTCTTATCGCTGCTGCCGCCGCTGCTAGAGGATCAGCTGGATCGGCGTCAGAAGAAATAGGCTGATCGGTTTTCTTATGAAGAGACGTAAGCAACGTGTCCGGTTCCCAGTGAATCACCGGCGGGCTGCTACTTTTGCTGCTGTCACTGCTATCACTGCCGCTACTACAACCTGTACTGCTACTGGTGCTGTGAATCGGCAAGTTTTCAGGTTCGCGAATGGGTGAACTGCCGTCCAACTTGGTCACAGGCGAAAGCGATCCTTTTGAAACAGCCTAAATGGATAGGAAAACGGAGATAATCAAGCGAGTGTATTCATAATGCACTTCTACAAAGTTAGTGAATGATTACATGAATAACAAAGAGAGAATATTTATATCATTCGAACAAATATAATTAGCTAATTATGCGAAACGCATACGTATATAACTCAATAACTTTGGCTTCGTTTTCTCACGTCGTCCTACGCCATTATATAGGATCCAGTTGGAGCAAGTATCGTTTGAGTTACATAGACTTCTACAAGCAAGTCCGTGCAACAAAGGCGAGAGATAGTTTCAATTTCGAATGCTTATTGCACAACATTTTTATCGAACTTGTAGCTCTTGTCTGACTTCATCAACACTCTTTCGTGCTGCTTGATGCCTGCAGCAGTTCAATTTATATTTATATACAATCCATTGATAGGACAAAAGGTTGGTGACTATACTCGGCCTCGCCTCCGTGTGTGTGTATAAGTGTATATAGGCTTTACACAGAAACCAAGTTGGCCGTTTTCCGACTGTTTGAATTAGCAATTCTTACAGTTGGATGAAAAGCCAACGTCTGAAACACTTGCCGACGACGACGACGCATCCGGCAAAGGGGGTTCGGTTTTCAATCGAGTTTCACAAAGTTTTGCCGACAGAATGAGGCCTCCTTCCGGCCGCCGAGACTTACAGAAGGCAGGGTGAGACTGCTGATTGCTCTGCAATTTATACGACCCGCTATCTCATCGTCTGACCTCCAAGTCTCGTCTCGGCTATGTAATAAATGAACACGACTTTCAAAAGCAGCCAGAACAAACAAGCACGTTTTACGATATTATTAATAACTAGTCTATATGATCTGATTCCCACAAACTGGCCAAATGTGAATATAACAATTCATAATGCTTTCACGAGTAATTCATTCTTTTTTGACATATAGTCAATCGTTCAGTCGTCATCGATTGCCGAGTATTACGTGATCCATATAGCTGATGAATCTTTGCGTAAATAAATGTTGTCGACATTCTGCACAACTTGCCGACATTATGCTCGTCCTTATTCATCGGTGTGATTATAATAGCATCAACCAGCAGCACTCGAGTAACGAGCCGTAAGAGGAGGGCCTTGGAGAGAGCTCTAAATCAAGAAAACCTATAATGTACACTTGCGGTATGTTTACGTCACCCACTTGAAACGTGCGCGACGACGAGGACGACCGATTGTCTTTAGAATTTATGTTTTTTTGTGTGTGTGTGATGAACTCTACTCGATATAAACAACGAGACGGCACGTTGTCCGTGTGCTGGCGCGTGAAACGTTGAACAAAAACCTCTTCTAAACTCGAAACACTTGACCGAGCCGCTCGTCAGTCTACTCTCTCTCTCTTGCCAGATCGTCGTGAGAGTGATGTTCAATGACGTTGACACAATGCATCTTTCTCCATTTTTTTCTTTTCTAGCCCCTCGACATTCGTCACAACAAGATTTTGGTTTTGTTTTTAATTTTCCTTTTTTTTCTTGTAAAGAATTCAGAGTATAGTATATAGTGGGGGCGAGAATAGGGCAAAGAAGCAGAAGAGGCAGCATCGCTGCATAGCACTTGTGATTATTGTCTCCTTGCTGACAAATGAAATAGGGTGAACAACAAAAGGAAATAATACAAGCAATACACATCAGCCCGTATCATTCGGGAAGACTTGACAATGTTTTTTCTGCCAACACATCACGATTGTTTCACGCGCTTTTCTTAAACAATGGGCCAAACTTGTCCCCTTTGTTTTTGCTTCGTTTTTTTTTTTTCTTAAACAACGTAGACAGTCAGAGAAATTTTAGTAACAGTATAGCAAACTGAGCGTCATACTGGGAAAGAAGGGCCTATACAGTTCAGTTTAAAGACACATAAATTATTTTTCATCTTTTCGATGATTTTTAAATTTCTTTTTTTATTTGTAAACGTTTTAGATCGGTTAAACTTATTTTAAAGCCTTCCTTACATAGAAATGCAAGCAGGCCAAATAATGTGTGGGAGAGTAAGACAAAAAAAGGACAGTTTTGTCCTTGTTTCTCGAATTTTTTATTTGCAGTGGGTGTAAAACGAATGTTTGTTTCCACAAACGTATGCAACCTTTTTGTTACTTGTCCAGCACTGGGATTTTGATTTATTCGTAAGAGTGAATCCACTCTCTTAGTTTTTCTATTGAAAAATATTGGAAAATATTTACTGAATGTATCAAGGTTTGTAGTCCTTCTTCATGCAGGATTCAATTTTCCGGATCACAATTCAAATTATTGAATTGAAAAAAAGAAAGAAAAATATAAAACTTGAATCAAACAAGATCCGAGTCCTGTAGTGTTTTCAGTTTGAAAAGGAGCGAAGAAAAGAGACGAATAACCAGATAAATAGTGAAACCTATAAGATTTGAGAGCATATATATAATATATATAAATATACATATGGGGTAGGCGTATGTATAGGCTTATATATACTTTTTTTTTCTCTCAAGGTATTGTGTGAACTGGCCATGCAGCAAACTAGTATAAATACCGAGACTCGTCATAAACAAACAGAATCAGGCTTCGCCAGTCGGCCGGACAGCACGTTCGCATCGACTGTGTTCTCCCCTCCCCCCCACCGTCTTTTTCTATTTGTATTTGTGTGTGCTTTGTGTGTGTACATATATGCCGAGTGAATTTGAATAACCGAAAATATACACACAAGAAAAATTGTATGGGTATGCGGAGATGTGGTGCTAGAATAAAGAGACGCAGCAGAAACAAAAGAGAGCGGATACATACACAGTACACACACACACGCACACACACACGACACGAGAAGCATGATTTCCCTGGCCTTAGCAGGACTCTGGAAAAAAAATGACAGAATCAACAACGGGGGCCCCAAACGCCGGAGCCGGATTATATATCAAGAAGAGAGTCTCGATATTGTGATTTATCTCTGCGTTGCTGCTGCTGCTGGCCCTTCTTCTTCTCTTGTGATATTTACCTCCGGTTAGGACTAGAAGGATAAAGAGAGTTTGTTTGATAAGAGGAAAAGAGAAGAGAGAGAGAGAGAAAAAAAAATAAAAAGAGACGAGAGACATCGGCGAGTATAGAATGTTGTTGTTCATGGGTCGTTGTCATCGTTGGTAAAAGGAAAGCCTCCACCAACTTCTCTTATTCTCCCTCTACCCTTATTCTTGTGATATTTCTCCTATTGTGTGTAGGCTGTATGCGTATTTTGTCTTATTCCTTCTTCGACGAGTTTGATGTCTATACTCGCCGGGCTGATGCGTGCAACTTGCTCTAAGCAAATATCAGCAAACGCGCAGCGCACAACAGCACAGCGTCCACCGGAGTCGTCGACTCTCCCTGATGCTGCTGCGGGATGTATGGGCCCACGTTTGTCCCGATAAAGTGGTCTGTGTTGACTCGTTGCACTATCTTTCATCCGTAAAAGAGTACGAAAAACTATTTTTGTGTTGTGTGTGCATCACCCCTTTCTGCCTAGCTGAAAGCTGGAAGTCAAACAACACACAACTATAAAACTTAGGCCCATATACAGCCCCACCTTCACGTTTTTAAGACCTGTGTATAAGCCTATGTGGCCCTAGCTGTTAACATCAAATCCCCCCTGTCTATAGGTTGATTTTGACTATATGTAGGGAGTAGGATAAAGCGGAGCTTCTTGTATAGCCTATATTGTGCAGATTTCAAATGTTTCGCTTTCTTTCGGTTAGGCTTCCTTTTTAGATGGCTTATCAAATGTTTAATCACTAAGACGACACTGAAAAGTAGATTTGAAAAGAGAGAATCGATCAATGTATGTATACCTATAGATAACGATGCTACATCAAAGGAAAAGATATTAGACGAAACGTCTGAATTGGATCGATTAACTGGGCTGCCATTGTTATCGAAGAAAAAAAAATTGTGTATAGAAGAGAATGTAGGTATATATATAAATCAACCGAGAAAAAGAAAAAGGACCTATATATAAGACGCGGAGAAAAGATCACCCGTCAAGCCAATAAATATTGACAAGCTCCGGCGGCATTTTGAGAGCCGTATACACGAAAGACGTGAAAGAGGCTAGGCGAGAGAAAACAGCAACCATATTGACCACATATACGGCATTGTCAAGGCAGGCCCGTTGCTGTCCCGCCCACTCCCGGCTAAGTCATCGGAACTAGGTATATAGCGACGTTCCTACTACATCAACCATCTGTATAATATGCAATATACTGTAATATCAAAATAACCTCAAAATAAAAAAAAAAAAGGAAAGACTAAACGATTGGGAAATAATAATAATAAGAGAAGAAACACACACACAGAAGAGAGCAGTCTCAGCAGCAGCAGTATATAATAATATATAAAGAATGCGGTAACTGTTGTAGTCAAGGATATCGCGGTCTGAGCTTTGAAGAGAAGCGGAGAAAATAACATTTCATCGGACGATGGGCAGCAGCAACGGAACAATCGACAATAAGAAGAGGTGGAAGAAGAACTGGTGAATTGGAGGCAGAGACAGAGGCAAACGACAATCGGTCGCTGTTTTTTTTTATGACTGGCATCAAGATAGAAAAAAAAGGACGGGTTCGCTGCATATAGGGGAGCAGGAGGAGGAGGTTGACGCGCGGTCACGCTGGACAGAAAAAGATAGTCGGAAGGAAGTTTGCAATAGAAACAGGAGGGAGTGTACACACACACATATATATATACCGAGGATGTTGAGGGATCGACGAGTAGGAGGAGTAGAATAAAGAGAGAGAGAGAAAAGGTATGGAAGATGTCGGCCGTGTGCTTTTCGGTTGGTTGAGGGCTTATAAAAAGCTATAGAGAACCTTGCCAAATGCTAATGTCAGCAGTATAGCCGCTGAAAATCCCCTCTTCAATGTCTTTTTACCTCCTCCGACGTCGTCCGCACAGTCCCTTCCAAAGATTCCACCAAGCAACAAATTGGGGCGGTGGTTGAGGGTGGTCGTCGCCGTCGTGGGCAACTTATATTATGGCGTCGAGCCATCCCTTATAGGACAACCAAAAACTCGTTGGGTCTTTTTTCATCTCAGCGTGTCTCTTTTCTTTCTCTCTATTAAGAATAAGGTTGTCTCCGCAGTATTCCAACCAAACGGGAACATTGCGCGCACACACACACACACACACAGGTGACTGGTTCCCTATATGGCAGTTTATATAGAAGGTAATAGATTGCACCCTCAAAACCAACAAGCCGATTGTCGGGCAGTTATATGTCGCAATCAAAGTTAGCCGCTGTCAATCAATGACTATACAGCCCACTGCATTTTTATGTACGGTGAGTCACACATATTGGCAAAGAAACAAACTAATCCAGTTCAATTCCAGCCTGGTCGATATGCAATATAGGCCTAAAAGTTGTAGCCTGGGTGTACCATATCTATATTGCACTGATGTAATGATTTTTGACGCTCCCCAACATAACGGAATGAATGACTAAAATAAGAGCATTGTTCATTACGTAAAAAGAATCCCTCTCGCAAGAATAAAGTCAACAAACATAGTATAGGAACTAAACGCAAAGAGATTTCAACAACATCCTCCAAGTCATTTGCAATAAAATTTTTCAAATGCACAAAGTTTTCATGACATTTTGATGGTCGGCGCGTTGTAAGTCAAATGGAGAAGACGGATGTGTAAACACACAGGCCGATGATGATAGACTGGGGAGGATGTTGAGAAGTTATAAGATTTTGATGCTCAATATATACAGCTTTTGCTAGAGGCCATTTGCGTGTCATGATATACATAAAAGGGGAGTATAGACGACGAGAGAAAATGGAGGAAGCGTTGTTCATTTGGGTGAATAAATACCGGTCGAGCGTGCACATAAAAATAGAAAGACTTAAAAAAGAAAGAAAGAAAAAATAAGAGTTTGGAATATATATTGAAAACTGGACGCGTTCCGAAAACTATGCAACTGACCGACGGAAAAGTAGAGGCCGTTCGTCTGGAAGAAACAACGAACGATGGGGGTGGGGGGGGGGGGGGGAAGAAAAAACAACAAAAATAATAAAATAATAATAAAAAAAAATAAAAAAACAGTGAACATACACAAACGGCAAACCCGCAAGCCATTTGTCGTCGGTTGGAGAGAGCGCGCCGGGTGGAATCATCACCGACCGGCGTTATATCTCGCTACTATGAGCATCAGTTGCATCAGGAAGAGAACAAACATTATAGGACACTATTATATATGAGCTCTAGCTGTGTCCTCTCTCTCTCTCTCCCCCCCCCCCCTTATTCTCATGCCTCTTTTATTATATGCGGCATGATCGTTGTCAAAGGGGAGACATTACTCCGATTCTCTGATATTTATGTTGAATAAAGAGAGCCAGAGAGAGAGATACAGGAGAGCATTCGCTTCGATGCATCAACTATTTTCTAATGTATTCCTCTCTCCGTTGAGATGACGGTGGACAAGGATTTCGATTGAAGGAAAGTTCTGGCCAGCAGCTATGTATATAGGCATTATTATAGGCTATAGATAGCCTACGCTGTACACAAAATGGAAATCTTGTAGCTATACTGCCGAAATGGCCGTCTTTGTGTGTGAGTTGTGACTGGCTAATCGCGAGCTCTTTTTTACATCATTGAATTCCTTCTTTTTCACTCTCTCTCTCTCTCTCTCAACGGCAAAATCCACATTTCCTGTTACACCATTTTTCTACTTCCGCCCCGATGGAAAAAAGAGGATGTAATATTTACTATAATAACCGGATCCAGTGTGTCCACAAGAATATCTTTCACCCTTGCAAGAAATCAAAGGCGACGAGTCCAGCAATCGACACTCTTGCCACATTGATGAGAACTAGTGGCTGTTCACAAACTACTCTTCAATGCGTACTTCAAAGGGGAAACGTTATGTAGGCTAGGTAACTCGTTTGTGTAAATGAGAGCTATCGATAAAAGGTTCTGCTCTATGTT
The DNA here is from genome assembly GCA_030770115.1 of Daphnia galeata. Taxonomy (NCBI): domain Eukaryota; kingdom Metazoa; phylum Arthropoda; class Branchiopoda; order Diplostraca; family Daphniidae; genus Daphnia; species Daphnia galeata. The sequence continues at coordinate 1,306,064 of CM061114.1, forward strand.
TAACTGCTGTATATACTATATAAATGTGTGTGCGATCCCCTTAGTGGTAAAGCGGACAATCCATCATAGAGCACGTGACTCGAGCAGGGACTTTGAGCATTGCGCGCTCTTTCTATCACCATCAGAATAAAACAAGAAACGCGTGCTGAGCCGCTGACCCAAGTGAAAGACGATGATCGAGAATGCTAACTATACAACAACAGTATTGCTAACAAATGTGTAACTATAAGTTGCGTAATCAAGCGGTAGACACACCATCACGCAACAGCTATTACATAGACGCAATAGATCCTGAAATATTGTATGTGTATATAATGTAAAACCATTTCATTTTAATGACGGCCAGTCAATCTCCAAGTCATCGTCTAGAAATAATGACGCAATATGTAAATTTCAAAGGCCCAATTGTCAATTCAAATTGGTGAACATCAAGAAAAATAAAGGCCTAATGTATACACAGTGCGATGGTGATCCAGATGGAACGACTACGGTACAAGTGACTATATACCAGGTATCAGTTAGCTATAAAGTTTGCCTAGGAAATGTGATAAATATGATTAGCATTTCCCTCTCTGCTGTGTCTCTATTTAGACGTTTTTACTAATGAGTCAGCATATGGGGGGGGGGGGGAGGCTGTGTAGTTAAGTTTTAAGTTGGTGCTTTTCTTTTTTGTCTCTTCCAGTCTGTTTCTCTCTTTCTCTCTCCACTCGACTCGAAGGAAAATTCATAATAAGGCCTGACACACGAGTTGAAATGATTGTGTTGTGAGAAAAAGTCACCGCCCTTGTCGTATATACCCAACTGCCGCTTGCGTCTCCGAATAAACAAGCGGCTAACGAGCCCGTCCCATCAGCATCACCAACGAGTCAGTTAATTAGTTTGCCCTGCCGTTCGCTCAAACCTTCCACCCACCTTCACAACCGTTTCGTCGCCGAAGATATACAGAGAGAACCAGTTGTTTCAATATCTTGCTGACATATCGTACGCGTATATACATACAGTTATCATTTGGAGTGTCACAACATCATTGCCGTGGTGGTACAGCGATTGCATCAGCGATGATTGACATCACATCTAATAACAATAAAGCGGCCTATATACGATACGATACTTTTTCTGTGGATTCAGTAGATTGCTGCGGGGTTCTCTCTGTTGTCTTAAGGGACAATTCTGTTGGGATTCTTCACAGCCCAAAAAGAAGAAGAAGAAGAAGAAGAAGAAGAAGAAAGATGGGCATACGAGATGGATCCAGTCAATATCTATATATAAAGATGATTGGTACGCGGCTATCAGCAAGACGGAAAGGCCATCTCAAAATGCGATGGATTGGTCGTTTATTTGGTGTGCGGAACGACGATGAACTCGGACGCGGCATCAAGTCAAGACGACATAGACACACAAATACAAACGGCGGCCGTTTAGACTGTAGCTATAGGCTTGTATATAGTAGCCCTGTGACTCAACTCAACCGATGGCGGGACCCTCTCGAGTCTCCTCGACGTTGGGGTCGGCCGATGGCGATGCCGCCTTTAATCTCCCAGCGGGACCATTCAATGGAGACGTGCGTGAGCTGCGGCGAGTCAACCGGACTCTCGTTCGTTCTTGGTCGTCGCTCCGGTGAGAGCCGCCCGAGACCCACCACAATACACAAAATGGTAAGCGATTGTTCGCCGGCATCTTGTGACGCGAGTGAGTGCCATACTCGCAATCTAATAAGATCCTTGACAGGTTGCCGCTCGACACGGAGGAATAGTTATCCCCTTTTATACTGGCCGGTATAGGCCTAACCTGCTCCTATACACTACCGAGCATTTATGACGTCATTACCGTCAAACTCGGCGATATGTCATATAATAATATGTGTTGTGTAGCTACTGTATTATAAGTGTACTGTACACCACGCAAGTATAGACACAAATATACTGTAAGGAATAGCAGCGCACCTTAGCTGCATTATGAATTTATGATTTCAAGAGCCTTATGTGTAAATATATTTAGCATATTACTCTATTTACACCGTGTGTGGCTCTCTATTGTTGGTGAATGTTAATCCATGCCGAAGAAATGACTACGGCAATATAACGCCAAGAATTTAATTGAGACTCACGTCTTGGCTTCGATGGATGGACGACGTGGTGATGGTCGTTTGTTGGTCAACAATAAGAACGGCTGGGCGTGGTTGATTGTCGGACTGCTGCTCTTGCTGCTGCTGATGAGTGCTCAGGTTGATGGCACCGTCTACGTCCGTCTGCGGATCCATCACGCGCTCCCCAACCTATTTCGAGTCAATAATCAAAACAAAGCGTTTTTTTTTTAATATTAGAAAAAAAAAGGAATGAATTTATCAGAGGAAAACATTCAATGTCGAGAATTGCAATTTCAATTCCGCAGTGTACCAGCGCGTTTGTTGGATAGCTCGAGGGAGGTAAAAGGAAGACGCGTTTGTTTGATTTGGGTTTTTTTTTTTTGGATGAGTCGCAAGACGCAGTTGCATAAGACAAGCATCTCTTTTGTTCATAAGAAACTATGAATACGTATAATATATACACTGTACGCGTATGTATAGTGCGCCGATCCAATTATGAGCAGAGAGAGAGCAGAGAGGAGTCAGTGAAGAGTTCAACAATCGGTCGATTCAAACGCAATTAAAAAGACAAGAGCCAGCACACACGAATAAGACGAGATAGAGAGAGAGAGAGAGAGAGAGACAAGGAAGGAATATAAAAAGATATGAGGTGGGTGGGTAGAGTCTGCGGTCGAGCTGTTGTATAGAATCAAAAGATGATGATGAAATAATGAAGTGTCCCATCCTTTTCTTCCTATCATCATCATCATCATCAAGAGCCTGGTCGCTCTTCTTGTCTTGATATACAACATGTTGTCTCTCGCTCTTTGCTTCGCAGAGCCCCACCACCAAGAGTGGTGGTGGTGGTTACATGAACACAACCCCAAAAACCGACCGGCCACGCGTACAAACACACATACACACACACACACACACCACTCTTCCCTTTGCTAATGAGTTGCTCCGTCCGACTCATCTCTCGGCCGCATATATAAAATATAAAAAAAGGAAACCCCTAAATAACAACCTCTTCTTGCGTACTCTTCTTCTTCTTCTGTCTCTCTCAGACTTCTTTTTCTTTTTTCGTTGGGGGGATTTTTAATGAAGCAATTCGACAACAGACACAAAGCCAAACATCATCACTTGAGGAGAGACCAAACACCTTTTTTTTCCCCTCATTTGTCGCCGTTATTTTTCAGAAAAATATTTTAATTATTTTTTTTCCTTTTTTATTCTCTCTGTTTGGTGTGTGAGTTGAGTCAAAATCGTTAAGAAATCAACGGCTTTGATTGTGCGACTAGACACGTTAACGGTATTATGATGTGCGATTTGAATAAATGAAAAGAAAAAAAACCAAAAGAACGGCCCTTAAAGTTAGGAGATATATTATGTCTATATATAGGTTACTCACCGGCATGAGTCCATATTTGAACGCACCGACTTTCAACTGTTTGGTGATTGGGTCTTTCTTTGGTCGTGAGTGGCACGCGGAAGAACGTCAAGTGAAGAAAGTGAAATAGACGGGACACGTTCCGCACTTTCCGTCGAGCGGGAAAAACCAAAAATTTCAAATGTTTCTTTTTTTTTTTTTTTAAACTGATTGTGTAGCGAGCAGGTAGAAACGGATGCTGGTGAACGACCAGGTAAGACGCGCAGGAAGGAGGAAAGAGCCAAAAAACAAAAACAAAAAACCAAATGAGTACCAACGAGGAGCTGTGTCAAGTGCGCGGAGTGAAGAAGAGAGCACCCAACTGCGGCCGCATTCAACACGACCACCCAGTGATATACACCCTTCGTTGAAGGCTCTTAACTCTTTGCTGCTGCTGCTGCTGCTCTGTGTGTTTTATTCGACGCTATACTCTCCCCATTGTGGAATGACGCTAGTCCGCTACCGCCGCCGCCCCCTTTCTCCACCCAACCCTCCTTTTTGGCTGTCCACAATAGCCAAAGGCAGCAGACGAAGAAATAAGACTATAAGAAGAATAAAAAAGGGAAGAACTTGCGCGCCGATGCAACTCGACGGTGTACCTCAATGCTTCTCCGCCTCCTCATTCTTCCTCCCTCAGCAGAAAAAAGAATCAAACACCCTATAGTCTTACCCACCCAACTAACTCCCAGCTACTACTGACACCTTCCGATTCGTATCGGCCGTCGACTCCCCTCCTCTTCTTTTCTTCTCCTTTTGACAAGCCACCACGAGCCGTATCGTGCCATCATCAACCACACACAATCTAACTGATGTAGAGATTAGAAAGAATAGAATTTAAGAAAAGAAAAGAAAAGAAAAGAAAGAACTTCTTTTGATTTACTACTGAGATAGGCCCCTATTTAGATTTTATTTTCATTTGTTTTCTTCACGCTTCTGTTATTATTCAATAGGATTAAAAAAGGAAATGAAATTCCTCGACCATCGTCCGCATCATTCGAAAAACAAAACAGATACGCCGGGTGATATCAAAGTGATTACCGCACTATAAACGTGAATAATTAAACAAATAAAACTATTTTTTTTTTCTTCTTCTTCTCGTAGCGGTTTCTACCGTACACATTCAATGACCGACCTTCGTTCATTTAGTTAACAATAGCTCATTCATTAATCAATTAATATTTTAACATGATTTTTTTTTTTTTTAAATTCAAATTTCCAAAATTTTATTTAATTTGATTGAACATTGCACACATCAATTAGATTTAATCACACATCACCTCAAAAAAAAATGTAAAGTTAAGCTACGGCGTGTAGGCGGCAACTGATGGAGTTGAGGAAATAGAAGGAGTCCCTCACCATTCGTCCCCTTTACACACACACACACACAAAAAGGCGAAAAGGAAAGTCCTTCTCCTCATCGTCCCTGGTTTTTTTTTTTTTTTTTTTTTCCTTTGAGCGATAGTTTATCATCGAGTGAATAAAATATATAGATCATCGGTCTTTCTCTCTCTCTTTCAATGGGGAAAATGCAAAGAGGTGAAGGCAGGAGCAGCGCGTGAAGGCGTCATCCGTGTCTGTTGTAATATGAGGAAAAGGGGGAGATCGTATATAGAGAGCTGCTGGAGCGCGGAGAGAGATCTATGATTTTCGCTACTCCGCTTCCAGCGCAAGACTCGACATTCAAAGTCTTTCTCGCCCTCGCCTCACTTTAATACTCTACGTGTACCCGATTTTGATGTGATATGTTGTTAATATAACGTATAGTCAGCTCCCAATATTTTATTAACGTAACGTCATAGTCGTTATACACATATATAGTGTGAAACTTTGATCGTTTGAATGGATGCTGGAACAATTTCCGGCGATAAGATTTCCGAACTTGTCGATGGAAATAATTCAGCGCGTGAAAATCCGATGAGATAACCCGCTCCCCCCCCCCCCCCCCCCTCGAAAAAATAGAAAGATAGTATTCAATTTACTATGTACATGATATAATAACCCTTACATGAAGGCCGGCCAACTCGCCGCGGCTTAAATAAATAATAAAATAATAAATCGTTCCACTGTGATTCATTTTCTCAGAATTTTAACGCTTGTTTCATTCACTATATTCAATTTGAAAAAATTGACAGATTAGCGAAGCGGTCACGCAGCGGGAGGGAGAGGCATGGTCGAACGCGGCGCGGCACATTGAACGTGATGCGATACGAGAGCAAACAGGATAGAGTCTTGGATATAAAGGACGAAAGAAAATGAAAAAATAAAAATAAAAAAAACAACAACCAAAAACATTCCGTGAGCAGTGAGCCAAGCGAACTGAACTGAACTGGAACCAAACAGCAGCCAAACAATGCAGCACTGATCCAACAACACACAACAATAAAACAAAACACCGGGAGAAAGAGATAGGCAAGGCCAACTCATCCATTGACTTTTCTCTCTCGAAACTATCGACAAATGCGTACAGAAGGTCTTTCTCGACATGTCTACTGAAATATCGTTTCAGTTTCTTGTGTCTTTTGTTAATGGCGAAAGACAACAACAAAAACAAGACCGGCAAAAAGTGGAAATAAAGGCCGGAAGATGTTTGATCAACCATTCATTGACGAGCCACAAAGAAGCCGCAAGAAATCAGAAATAAATATCGCCCAAGACCACCGCAGAGTATTCGGTATAGGAAAGAGCTGGCCGCGATCAAGGTATACCTATATTCTTTTGTAAAGATATGCAGTATAGTACTGTATATATTTAAAGGGCGGAGGACCTAATCTACACAATAACGCCCCTTTTTTTCAAAAAAAACGGACAAATGAAATGTTGTAGTAGTCTATAGCTTTTATAGTATTGCCGAAGATGGATGGTACGGACTCATGAAACAATTCGTCAAAAACTAAAGACGCTTTTGACAACTCGTGTGCGCGATGAAAAAAAAACACTGGAATCATACATAACAGACTGTATTTTAAGCTGATATCCTACATTAGGACTATGTACATGTATACAGTACACGCATCATCTGGCGGAACAGCTTTACCTTGCAATCCTCATGTCAGACGATGTCGATAACCGTCCCACAAACGAAAAAAATTGTGGTCAAGTTTATAAAGAGAAGAGAAGAGAAAAAAAAAATGAAAAGAAAAGGCGAGCAATATTTATTGATGATAAAGCTTTCGATGACCCGTCATTGTATTCTTTGCTGTTGTCCTTATGTGCATGGCCAAAAGATACAGCCCGATCCAAACGATCGGATGCGGACGGGTAAGGGGGGGGGGGGGGGGGATGGAGCTATATAGGCCAAGACATGGATGAATAAAACGAGGGGTAAAAAAAAAAAAAAAGGGCCAGATATCCGAAATGATCCGGGAGTTCATCAATCGAAACCTGGCGGGCGGTACGGCAGCCGCCAACGCGTGGACATGACATTTTGAAAAAGCGCATCATCGCAAAGCCTCTTCTTTTATCTTCTTTGCTGTGTACACTGCGCGATGAAGTGAAGTGTATACGCTGAAGAAAAAAAAGAAAACCATTTCGATTGCCTGGCAAAAACCAGAAGAAAAGAAGAAGCTATATACCTACATACATATAGGACGATCTAAAAAGTAAAAAGAAAGAAGGAGAGAAAAAAAAATAATAATAATACTATATAAAGATGTTCCGCCATCTTCAATCATTTGTCATGCAACCGAACGACAGAAAAGAAAGAGAAACACTGTGTTCGCCTCGACGTGCGCATCATTCTCTGGTACCTCCGTCTCTACCGTATATTATACGTCGACCTTTTGATAACTATAGTCAAATTGAAAATGATATAACAGCACAAAGAGGTGATTTCTTTCATTTATCTGTACCAAGTCGAAACGTCTGGAAAACCAACTAATTGTATCTTAACAATAATAATAATAATCTAACTTGCGCTGATGAGAATCAAAGAAAAAAAGGGGCAGAATTTAAAAAAAAAATAAAATAGGCGGCTCACCAAGTTTGTTATTGATTGGTGTAGTCTGATATTGTATGTTTTTGAAAAAAGGAACATGAAGAACAAAAAGCGACTGCTGATGGTGAAATGACAGAAAATAACGTATCCGGGGAAACGTTTTGTAATTGTTTGTGTTGTGTTTGTTGTTGTCTCCGGGCTTACATACATCCACAAAGAGTTGTAGAGAGAGAGAGAGAGAGAGAGAGGCTAAATTCATTAGTAAACGCACGCGCGCGTTCCTCTTGCCCGTCAAAGGTGCTAGCGAGTGACGGGTGCAGGTGTAGAGGTAAAACATATATAGAGCCGACGATGCGACTTTGCTACCTCCTACCCCGTTCCTTCACCCCGTTCCTCCCACTTCCAAACTGGCACAAAGTTTTGTTGGCAGCAACAATTAGATAAACAAGCAATTAGAGACGACTTGCTTTCCTGCCAGCACAGACTATAGAGAGAAGAAAAACCTAAACTGCTGCTGCTGCTGGTCGCTATGTTTTTCACGACAGGTATACTACTATATATATACGTGTAGGATATAAAAGGGTGGTGGTGACATCGAGACATAGAGCGGGTGGTGGTTGGAGGGAAACTATATAGCTAGACCAACTTTTCACGACGTTCTTGTCGTGCGTTGTTGTGTATGTTTGTGTGTGTGTGTGTGTAATCTGGCGAGTTGACTATATATACTATCTCTGACAACTGCTATGATGATACTCTCTATCTCTCTTTTCTCTATGCTGTTGATAAAACTCAAACTGCTGAGCTACAACCGCACTTTTAACGAATCCCAGAGTCTCTCATGTGCGGTTACCCGCGACTGCCGAAACTGTACACAAAACTTTTGCAATTCTCCTCCTTTATTTCCTTTAGAGCGGAATAAAAAACAAAAAACAAAAATGAAAGTTTACACACACACACACACACACACATATCTTATTCTTTTCTACGAGATCGACAGACTACCTCGTCTCCACTTGGTACCATAATGAAGTTCGATCGATTTCATTTGTTTTCTCTTATAATATCAAGTGCTGGTCCATGAAAAAAAAAATGCCAGCCATAGCCGTCCGGGACGCACAAGATGATGATGATGGCCAACAACATCATGAACAACAACAACAAGAAGAAGAAGAAGAAGCAACCATGAATCATTTTCCTTTGGCCCTTGTAAGAGAAGGAAAGAGGGGAGAAACAACCGGCTGATATTTTCTGTCGGGGTTGAAACTATCCATCAGAAATGATCAGATGAAAACAACAAAACAACAAGAATCTTCTGGGAACGGCGTAAAAACAACAACAACAACAACAGACCAGAACAACAAAAACAGGTCAAAGGCCACACATCAGCAAAGCAAAGCAAAGCAAAAAAAAAAAAAAGGGGGGAAAAAAAGGTCCGAGGTCGTCCATGGGGGTTGTTGTTGGCACACGTACGGCTTATACTATATGCCCAGCATATATAGACAAGGTGAAAAGGGTGTACGTATATAGTATTTGAGATGAGGGAAAAAGAAAAGCGAAGAAAATAGAGAGAAGGGAGGGGGGACGGCGGCGGCCGGAGAAGGATATGCAGCCGGGCGAAACAACACAGTCAACAACATCTTCCACCCGGCTCTTTTCCCGCGCCACCAACACACAGACTGGGAATAGGAGAGAGAGAGAGAGAGTATATATACAGTACACACATACCCCCACTACTTTCTTTGCTTGGTTGGCATGTCTATATGTTGTCCGAAAAACATCCCGGGAGATAAATAGAAAGTTCTTCTTTCCTCCCTTCGCCCTCTCATTGGTCCTTTTTGCTACCGCACAAAACACAAACAGGAACAGCAGCGAGCAGGGACAGACAACAACAACAACACACACACACATATATATATATACTGCTGTAGTATATACTGTAGACCATCATCATCATCATCATCGGTCGTATTTTCTTCTTCCTACAGTTTCTTTCTCTCTCTCTCTCCATGGGCAACAACCATTTCTCTATCGGCAAAATATTTTTGTATACACACACACACACACACAGAGGCCATGACTCGTTCTCTAGCTCGACTTTGCTTTTTTATCTTTTTCCCTCCCTCCCCTCCAACGAAAAGAAGAAAAACAATCACATTCGAGGAAATCACGAGGGCTTCGTTCTTCTTCTTCACCCACCCACATTTTGTTTTGTTTTGACAAAAGAGTCATTTTTCTATTTAGATTTGAATTCCAAAAGCTTTATATTATGTTTTACCAGTGCTGTTTTTGTTGTTGTTGTTGTTGTTGCTCTTTTTTGGCCATCACTACTAGACGGGACGTTTTTGTTGGCAACGCGGTCTAGTCCATCAGAAATGAGAGAGAGAGAGAGAGAGAAATAACTATTTGACGTGGAATATACCTGAGAATATATAGGATACAGGCTCTAGCGACTATCTAACTACGCCGGATGCTAGTCGATTTGTTGTTGTTGTTGTTGTTATTTTGTTTGCTGGTGGCTGGATAGTGGTATATATCGACCCCTTCTTGTTTTTGTGCTCCCCTCCATCCATCAGCACAGTTGGGAAAGGAAAATATAAGAAGAAAAGATCATCATTAAGGCTAAAGCTGGCTCCATCCTAGTGCCTCGATTTGTTGTATAATTCACGAGATTTGTTGGCTCAATGGACTGGCGGAGAAAAGAAATACGAATCCTATTGTCTAATGTCTCTGTACAGTGTTCATATAATGTTTGGATGGACGAGTTACCTAACATCTAAATAAACTACAACAAACAGAGAGAGAGATAGACGACGATATATAGACGGAGACAGAGTTTCAACAGATTCAATAATAGGTTGACGTTGCCTGGTCAACCGCTGCACATCTCAATGCGGGAGGGAAGAGATGCCAGGGCAAAAAGAGACTCACGGAGATTGATAAACACATCCAAGGCGGGTGTAATCAATAGGGGGTGATACGCGGAGACGAACGATGACAAAACGAGAAAGTCAAATAAATAAAAGAAAAAGAAAAGAATGATTTCCTATCGTCTCTCTGTTGAACGTCAAACGACGACTTGTTGTTGTTGTTGTTGTTTCCATCGAACGCGACAACAAGCGTCATCGTCGTTGTTATTTTTGTGCCCACCCAATGATGAAACAATAATCAAAGATGGATCACTCCAATTAAAGTCGATTCGTTCCATTTTCTTTCGTATTATATTCGCTGGTTGCTTGGAGGGAGGAACCCGAGCAACGCAAACAACAAGTCGCGTCTCCATCCCGAATAGCGTACACACAGGCGCAATCAACACAGGAATGCGTGTGTGTGTGTGGGTTTGTTATTCGGAAGCCGGTCAGAGTTTGACATTTGTGTATAAAAATAGCGGCCACCGAAAAACGGTCCCAGAGAAAAGAAACATAATCGTCTCGGGCCCAAAATTGTACAAAATGTTGATGAGTTAATGACGTACAATAAAAAAAAACAAAAAAAAGGAAGAAATTCATTTTTTTTTTTTAAATAAATACTATACAAAATATCTAACCTGGAGAAAATCCGTGTAGAATTCATCCTTTTTTGTCCGTAGTATGTGTTCGTGCTGTTACACTGTCACAGTATTTAAGGATAAATGAAAATATGAGCGCCGCAATGTTTTTTCCCTTTTTTCTTTTATTAAACCAACAAGAGCATCGGAAAACTCTTCACTCAACAACAAAAACAAAAAAAAAACTGAATAGAAACAAAAACAACAACGGTCCCGACTAGTGGGTGGTGGTAGTATCAACAACACAATTGCGCGCAACTGCCGTCGTCGATTTTAATCCGATTTGATAACTGTTGTTGTTTCACGAAGATTATAAGATCTGGAAGAAAAGCGCTACTCTGATGGGCGCTGGATGCGCTGCCGTGTTTAAGTTTGAATGAAGCGACGAGAAGAGCGCCAGAGTTGTGAGTGAGAGAGCGACTGGTGGCTGCTGAACACCAGGTTTCGTGAGTGTGTGTGTCTGTTCACTGTGTGTATGTGTGTGTGTGTGTGTTTGTGACGTGACCGTCCATCAGAGGAGAGAGCCTTCGAAGAGAGAGAGAGAGGAGGGGGTCTGTTGTTGTTGTTGTTGTTGGCGCTGGATAAACTTGAAGCCCCCCCCCCCCCCAGCCCCGCATCTTCTCTCTCACTCGGCCACCACCCTCTATTTGCTTCCATCAAATCTCCTTACTCACCCACTCCACCTTCGCCCTCATTTTTAAAAGCCTCCTCTTTTTTTTCTCCCTGTATAGACACACTATGTGCCACCCTCTATTTATTCTCCCTTCTTCCTCCTCACAGACTTGTTTGTCGTTAGCAACGGCTCTTATATTGCATCCCATAATAAACAACAACAACAACTCCCTTCCTCCGTTTGCCTTGCCTCCCCCCCCCCCTTCCCAATCTCTTCCCCTTCCTCCAAAACAAAATGGCGGACAGCGAGAAAGAGAGTAAACAAGTTGGCAGTCAACACACACACACACACATACAGACACATACAGACATAGAGAGAGAAAGAGAGAGAGAAAATTAATTAGCTAGCCAGGCGAACCCGCGCCGCGACGAGCGTCTCGGCTGACGCCGTTTTTTCCCGAACGAATAGTGAAAAGAAAAGAGCGCGGGCGACAAAACAACAATCCGTCCATCCGTATACGCGTATATAGAGCTAAACTCTGTATCAATTGAAGTGTATATAGTATAGAGACTTACATTAACGTAATAAGAGACATTCGACCAGGGCTCTGAGGCATGAGAATCTTCCATGAGAATGCCGACTGGCATCAGGATCGCTTGATTTATTCACTTTAATTTGGCAAACGTGCCAATCGATCCTAGCCAATTGTGTGTTTCTATTATTGAGTGATGCATACCTACATATATGTGCACTTGTACATATAGAGGAGTAGTAACAAAAGGCCAAATTATATGAGAGAAAAATATCCGCATCACACACAAGGTGAATTAAGGGCGACAGTCGCGACGGATTGCGTGACTCTAAATCTGTCGTCTATCGTGATCTAATATCAATCGGCAGGGCGGCGTGAATCTTTGCCTACCTACCAGGAGCGAATTTTCTCTATCATTATTAGATCGTGAATGCAGAGCCAAAAATTAAAAAAAAAAAAAAAAAAAATCCGCTTTACTTTTTGGATCTATGACTCTGATGGAGCGCGTGACTCGGCGGACGAAGAAGACGAACGCGGAAGACGTTGTCGACGCTTCTGACGTTTTTTTTTTTGAAAGGGAAAATATTTGCAACACGACTTCTGCCGTCTTTTTTCATACGCATATAATAGCGCTCCTGTCAAGTGTGTCTAATTGATGTGACAAAAAAAAAAGGGGACATCAAACAGGTGTTGAGACGGTTGTCTATTTATTCCACCTTCACAAACCTTGTTTTTGTCCTGCCAAACGACCAATCAATGTCGATTTCATTTTAAAAAAAAAAATAATAATCAAAACATTAACTCTGCCGTTGGGTTACCTGGACCGAATTATAGGTAATGCACACAAATGACATTGATATGTAGGTATGAATGTTAATGTAATTACAGAGTTTGAAGCTTCTCATGTCACGCCATTTGGGATATATTCTTTCGTTTATTTTCATCCGATGCGGACCGACGATTTCTGTGCCGTCAGACTCGGGTTGATATTTCGACTTGGCAGGGTCGATGCCTTGCAAAGTGGCTAATAATTGATGTGACACATCCTATTATAATACCAGGTGAATTGCGCTATACTGTCAAATAATAATAACATCAAAGCTCGACCGTCGTGTAATTTATACACGGCCGACAGCGCACGCGGTTTATACATTTGATCGATAACTTGGCGACAATTTGTTGTATTTTTTTTCCTAACAATTTGTTGATGACGATGATGACATGCCACATACAAGTCGGACTCCCCCAAATAATAACGTTCCCCTAAAAAAGAACTTTTTTTTTTTCCTATTTTTTTGAAATCTAAAGGAGGAAAAAGAGAGGGAGAGAAGACTAACCCTTTAATGATTAGCGACAGGGTTACACATTTAATGGTAGGTAGTACCGCAACGTTCCTGTGTCCAGTTGCGGCTTCCATCAAATCATAAAAAAAAATAAAAAAATGTCTATTCCCCTCTCTCACTGAAAAATATACGTCAAATAAAAACGAGGAGAAACATAAAGAAACCAGAAAAAAAGTTTCATAGTCGCTACACGATATGTTTTAGAGGGACACAAGCGTGATTTTTTTTTGTTTTTTGTTTTTTTTGTTTAAATTTCTTATATATTTTTTTATTTTTTTTGGTACATCAATAATTAACCGTTGAGAACCAAACAAGAGCGTGGCCCGTGCCTTTATTCACTACTGAACGGGGTGGGTGGGGTGAAAATCACAAGTGTGATACACAGCACAGTACGTCACGAAACAATTGTGTCGCCTTCTCTTTTACTTTTTTTTTTCCCTGAAATGTCAAATCCATTACGTTTCACCCACACATCAAAAGAACTTTTTTTTTCGGGGGGGGGGGGGGGGGGGAGATAATAACCGACGACTTTAGACATGGGGGGGGGCTTCTGTATTATTATTATGATGAGACATCGTCTCTATAAGCTAAATATTATATGTATAATAATGTAAGAAAACTGCACACCAGCACAGCACTGTAGTACTACACCCGGCATCCAATTAATGGACTGAACTGTGTCTGGCGTGCTCCGCTCCGTTCAAATGAATATTACCTACACAGTATGTAATAATACATCATCGTAACATTACGTGCAGTAGTAGTACATCTATGCAGACACATCCGGATCAAGTTAATTTAAAAAAAAAAAAAGTGAAAAAAAAATGCGCATAGAATTAAAACAGAGGTGAGCCGAGCAGAGCGCTCTCTGTCATGATAGAAGTAAATATTTAAAAAAAAAGGAAAAAAACTTGTGTGAAATTGAGAATTCTAACCCGGTTTCTCTCGTTCTCTGATTATTGACCAAACGTTTTTAAAAAAGCTTCAGAGTTTTGTGTCTCTCATTTCCTCTGTGTCATTTTTGCGCAAAGTCTCTTGTCTCGCAAAAAAAAAATAAAATAAAATAAAATAAAACATTTGAAATTGGCTGGCCGAGTTTTTGGTGAGCGACGTCTTTTGAATACGGAAAATCGGTTGGGTTCGTCTTGTTTCTCTCTCCGTTGGGTTTTTTGGAGCTTTTTTTTTCAAAAATTCTGCTTGCCAATCCAGTCGACTATGAGAAGAAGAAGACGACGAAGGAAGAGCGAGAGCCGATTGGCCACCGAGTTTTGTGTTAAACAAGAAAATCTGAAGGAGGGAAGCGGACGACGTAGTGGGAAGAAGAAGTAGAAGGAACTACTGTAACCTCTTCAAAAATGACTATGGGACGGGCACTAATTAGCAACATAAAAGAGACAAGGCTTCGTCAACTATTGAAAGGTTTGCCAGCTACTTTGGCTCCTTATATATACTACTCTTGTCTATATATACGTATATAATATACTTCACTTGCTCTGCTTACTCCTTCCTGTGCCTCGCTTAGAAATTGGGGTGGTGGTGCTGATGGGCGGGGATGGCAAAACGTATAGGCATACAGAGAGGAGCAACTTGCTCATTTGCATTATTCCAATTAGTAGTAGCCCTGCTCGGCTGTGACTCTCTTTGGGTGAGTGCGTCCCCCCCCCCTCCCGTCGGCCCAAGTTGATCAACTCTCGGCCCCCCGTTTCTCTCTCCTGTGCCCAAGAGGAAAGGCCAAAAAGAGGAATACAAACACACACACACGATAGTATTATTCATAGTAGATGTACTGTATCTGTGGCTATACATGTAGCAATCCTGACTCCTGAGGAACAGCTCCTCGTGAGACGTGTATATTATAGTGTTCATGCACACACAGCCTTTAGATACTAGACACAAAACTTTGGACGACGACGACGACGACGACTCTTCTGTATATATTCGGCTCTCTGTGCATCTTCATTTCTATCTTCTTTCTCTAGCTCGTCTCTCTTCCATCAAAAGGGACCCTTTTCTCTTTATTCCTATAAAGAGTTGCCATAGAGAGTTGTCGGGCCCTCTTTCTCTTTCTGTGTCAAAATGGAAATGAACTTTTATTTGTACACAGCCACACATTCATATATGTTTCAAGGGAGATCGGGAGAACGGGAAGGGGGTACGATATGGTATAGAGTCAAGGGAAGAAGAAAAAAAATAAAAAAAGTCCACTTTTTTTCATTTGGAAACTTGTGCGGATTCAAACGAACGGGACGAGAATAGCGGGGCGGCTAGCAGGAAAACATCTAATGAAGAAAATTCAAACTATTTCTCAGTACACTCAGAGCAGAGCAGCACAGCAGTCTGAGAGCTAGCAGTTTCACTTTTCGACTTTTTGTTTCTCTCTCAAGTTTTTTTTTTGTGGCAATATATTGTGTATATATTTCGTCTTTTACTATACTCCAGTTCGTTTACCCAACTCGCCTTTTGAGCCCAGGTGTTCCAGTCAACTAGTCGACTATAGTATATATACTACGCTGTTTGTCCGAGCATATTTTTTCGCTGACAATATATTATAATAAACGCGCTTCACAGTTTCACAAACACACACACACACACACAGTCACACACAGCAAAGAGCAGAAGAAACTTTAACGCGCACAGCCACCCCCTCCCCGTCCGTCTCTATTGTCTATTTTCTGTTGACCTGAGTTTGGACTCTCCTTATAAAGATTTTTTTTTTTGTTTTGTTTATTATGTTATATAGTGAAAAACGGACGATACACAGACAGTGAAAATGACCGTGGCTGGCGTATATAACCAAAAAAATAAGAGAGAAAGAGACACACCATGGCAATTCATTGAGAGGTCCATAGGGTCCATATGGAAAGAAGAAGAAAAGTCTTGATTGTGTGAGCCCAAAAAAAAAGATGGACGAAGGAGGAGTCACAAAACAGACGGTTATATGGTCTTGTGTTGTGTGTGACGAGGGCTCTGAAAGAGTTTCGTTGCAGCGGCACACAACACACACACACACACAAAAAGAAAAAATAGCATTTTTCTTAGTTTGACATCGGTCATCGAGGGTCCCTTTTTTTGCTCCTTCTCTGGAACACACAAAGAGGAGGTGCATTGAAATTTGAAGGCGAAAATAACCAGCGGTGTAGTATATATATACTAGTATATGGGAATGTAATAAGAAAAAAAGTCGTCCGCCCGATCCCCTTTTCCGAAGGTTCCCCTCAGAAAGAAGTTCAGAAAAAAAAAAAACAGTTCCAGTTACCCCTCCCACACATAGGAACCATGAGACCTTTTGGGTTCTTGTGTTAACAACGACGCAATGGATATATATATATACAGTGTACCAGGACCCCAGAGCAGAAGAGACTGACCACTCTCATCTCTCTCACTGTGCTGCCAGTGTTTGCCAGTGTGTGTGTGTGTGTGTGTTTGAGCCGCGCTCGGAAGTGTCGTAAAATTGTTTTTAAAAAAGCTTCAAAGAAAAAAAAAGGTCAAAATGAAAGAATAGGCTACATAAGAAAAAGAGAGAAGGAGAGAGGAGTTGAAACGGGAGATGGAACAACTGCTAGAACGGCTGACCTGTTCCAGTGAAAATCCATGATGGTACAGAGAAAGGAAGCTAAAAAGCCGGTCTGATTTTCGGGAGAGCGCTCAACACGCACAAAAGTATATGTATACTATATCTATATGACTTGTATAGTCACAGGGGGAAGGAGGAGCTCGGAATTTCAATAATGAATGACCTCCTCCTCCGCCTGCTGGACTTCTTGGGAGGAAAAAAAAGCTATTAGAGATCTCATCGACAGCAGAGTTGGGGCACACTGGCTGCGAGAGAAACGGCGGGGACACTTTGGCTTGAGATATCAATGGACACCTCCCTACCACCTCCCTACCACCAAATCCCCCAATGGATATGTTTCACCCTCATATAAATTCCCTATATACATTCAATTGTTTTTGTTTTTGTTTTTTTTTTCCTTCATTTTTTACCCCATCGTTCCCATCAAATATGTGAAAGAAACCACTTCGGGGGTCTATATGAAATGTTATTCAATTAAAAACAAATTATCTTAATGTATGTACGTACGTCGAACTGACGTTTTATAGTAGGTACTAGTCGCATTAGACATACTTTATACAATTGAAAAATTCGCAGTATTTTAAAGAAAATTAAATTCGCTGGAAATTGTCAGCTTGGGGAATCATATTTTCACTCTCCATTAGTAGTCTCCACATATTATTTGGCTCATTGAAGTATAATAATACGAAAAATTAAATTTTTAAAATCAATTTCAAGGGACTTACGGATTGGATGCCGAAAAAGATGAGGCGCCGTAATTCCGCGACAACCGGAAGTTTTCCCGTCTCGGACACTATACGCTCGGCTGGACTGCGTCCGTATATATATATATACAGGAAAGCGCTTCCAATCCGCGCAATCGGTTTAAACACAAAACTGTTTTGTTTTTTACTTTTTTTAAAAAAACAAAAAAACAAAACACCAAGATTGAGGTTTTAATCACAAATTAAGCAGATTATATCCTGATTGATCGTTCGTTCGCTGTCCATTTAAACAATGACACTCAAGATATAATTTCCAGATCACAAAATAAACAAATTCGTTTCCGGATGTTTTGCGACGTCCACCAGATGAGCACAGGTGACGGATATACGACTGGAATACGATAGTCGGATGATAAAATAGTCGTTTAAGAAAAATACAACTCAACTTTTGAAGAAACGTCTGATAATGTTGAAAGTCACTTAATATTTATCAAACTAGCATTTTTTTGTGTGTGCTTCTGCTCACGTCTAAGAAAGCAAGTCTAATGAGTCTCCGTGGTGGCTGGACCTTGCTGACCATTCGCCTCCTCGAGTAGTACTACACACAGTTTGTGACTTGGACAAGAAGATGGAAGAGAGATCTGCTGCTGCTGTTTGTAGTATACATGTGTGTACATTTGAGAGGGTGGTAAGATGGGAGGGTGAAAATCTCAATAAGATGAGAGCCATCATATACAGTAGGGTAGGCTGGTGGGAGGGGGGTTTTGGGGGTTAGTTTCTTTTTAAAGGGGGTTTGGCTTGTAAGAAAATCTCAGAAAACCAGTTTTTTCAGGCACACTTTAAAAAAATTGGAAAAGAACATACACAACAAAAAAAAAAAAAACTGGACAATTTAGAACATGGTGTGACAAATTCCCCCCCCCTTCCTTAGGTTTTTAGCTTATTTCTCTCAGCTCGTTTCTATGTATATAATTATTATTATCATTTGAGTCGAAAACAAAACTGTCGTCGTCGTCTCAAGAGTTGAGCTCATTTACGAGGCAAAAGGGCCACCTTTTGTTTTTTGTTTCTGGCACCTTACACCTCCTTAATGTCATTGGCAGAAGATAAACCCCCGTAACGTCACATATGACAGACCTATCGGTCGAAAAAATCTAGTCCAAACAAACAACACAAGTGAAATATCTTGATTTTTTCTTTCGACAAATTATTATTATGAACTAGAAACTTCGGAGCACTAAAAACGTCGAACATGGCACATTTCACCATCAGATTCTACCATAGCTACCATCATAGCAGTTTCAAATTTCCCGCATCGATTGAATCTTTTGGCCATCTGTTGGCGGTGACCGTTTGATTACCCCCCTTCCAAAAAAAAAAAAAATGAAAGGGAGTCGAAAAAAAAGGCTTCAAAAGTTAGTTAATCAACAGTTTTTTTTTTCTAGGTTCTTTTCTTGTGTTTTTCCACAGTTTTTTGGGAGGAAAATGTTCTTTTACGAGTTAGGGTAAGTGACCTTTCGTCTCGGAATATTGCATCTCTTCTTATTCTTCTTAGTGTTGGTGATGGCCACCCAAGGAAAGGAACAAGAAGAGGCCCACCTTCTCACCACCCCGCGTCAGCCACCCTCGACCCACACACAAACATATATACACACACACACACACACACACACCAAACTAACAGAGACTAACACACGAATACACACGCAAGTTTACAATAGGCATTTTCAGCAACTCTCTTAAAGGTATATATGGCCGGGGTTATATACCTTTCGCAGCAGCCGATGTAATTTATGTCTGACAGCCTCTCTCTCTTTTTTTTGTTGAAACTCCCCCTCAAAAACTGGAAAAAAAGTCCTCTACTATTTTTGCCGTTTTTTTTTTTTGTGTGTGTGTCCCTTCTTCCTCCTCCTCCTTAACCAATGATTACCAGCGTTAAGTCATTGGACACTACGCAGAATACAAGAAGGAAACCTCCAGTGTCAAGAAGGACCAAAAAACTAAAAAAAAAATAAAAAGGAGAGAGGAAAGAAAAGCCGCGCGTTTTTCGTTTGTGCTGTGTATAACACAAGGCAAAAACGGCATTTCCTTATGTTCCCGATATCCATATGTAACTGCTTTGTCCTCTCTCTTTTTCTAACTTGCACCCCCCCCCCCGTCCTTTGAACATTTATATTTTTTTTTTCGCTTTGATTTTTTCGCTTCTTGTTACACACAAGCAGAAGGAGGAGAACAAGTTATAAACGCCATCGTCTGTGTGCTGTGTGCTGTGTGTGTTTGATGGTCATACATCACAGTCGACCCCGGGAAAAGAAAAAAAATTCTATGAAAATGCGCGACTTTTCTGACTTGAAAAGAAGAACATTCTGGTTTCTTTATGTGTACACAGCAGCAGCAGCAGAGAGGAATATCAAATTTAGGCAATAAGTTGAGTACAGGGTGGTAGCGGTAGCAGAGCTCTCTATGCCATTTTCTTCTGTAGTATATATTCAGGCGTTGCGCGGTAGGAGACGACGATGCCTATCTACGTAAAAACGTGGGTCTCTCGAGTATTTTAACACCTATTTTTTTTTTTTCCTTTTTACTGTTGAGAGATGCGATGAATGAACGAGTATTTAAAAAAAGAAAAACAAGAATTCTGCGACCGTAACGAATTAACGAACGCAGAAATCAATGAATTCTGATCAGATATGGTCAATGCCAAAAAACAAAGAAAAAGATTTTTTCTTTTCTTATTTTTTGGCAACGGCATCTCCGTTCCGGGAATTGGCGGAACGCGATGATGTCACCTCCTTCCGGTACTTAAAAAATATCAAGAAAATTAACTTGTTTTTTTTTTTCTTTTTCGGGGGGGTTGACTATTATAGAGTTACTTATATATTCTCCCCTTTTTCTCTATTGTGTGTATTTCTTTTTCTCCGAAATGAAACAATAACAGCAGAGAAAAACACACACACACACACACACAGAGAGAAACCAAATTGATGTGTGTTTAATGATTGAAGAAATGTCGAAAAAGAGCTACACTCTAAGGAGATGAAGCGGTTAACTACGCGGCGGCTATGTGTGTTTAACGAGCTCTACCCTTCCATCACAACAAGTTTAAATGTTGCGCTTATTATTTTTATTTTATTTTTGTTTTGTTTGTGTGTGACGTCTACGACGAAACGAAATCAGAAGACGGTCAAAAAAGCCAAAGGAAACGAGATCTCGGCGTGCGGTCGCTCGAATGAAAAAAACTGTTATTTCGTCTCAATAAAATTTAACGATTTCATTTAAGTTTTTGCGCCTTTATTTTCCACCCAAACCGACTTGTTAGTGTAGAACTTTGGATTGTTTGTACATAATTTTTTCAAATATTTTTGTTGGAAGATGTGGAGGGGGTACGAAAAAAAATGAAATTACACGGTGAGTGAGTTTTCGGTCCCGCGTAACAAACGTCAAGTTATTAGGCCAACACCGCCCGTCAGTCGGTCTCCGCGCACAAAAACCTTGGTAACAAATTGCGAAATCAAAAAAAATCTTTCATTAATGTCAATAAGCTGTTGAATTCTTCTTTTGTCGCACATTTTTGAAAAGAAATCTTTGTTTTTCATTCCTAACTATTTAATAATAGAAAATGTAAAAGGACAATAATAAGTGTCACGAAAGGTGGGTGACTGTGGAAATCAATCAAGTATTAGTATATACACTCAGAGACGCGACGACATATAAAAGAGATATGAGGGATATCCATCGCTGGAAAACAAAACAAAAAAAAATATTCACAATGAGCCAGCATCTTCGTCTTCTTTTTTGTTTTGTTTTGTTTTGTTTACCACTGACTTTTTCTTTAGACAAACAAAAAAGCGCATTCACTCTAGGGGGAATGAAATGATGGCGGCGGCTCCGATGTTTGCATGTGTACCAATGACAGTACGAAGTGTTCCTTCTTCTTCTTCTATTCGATTTACTAGAGGGTCACGCGAGGTCATTTGCTTTCCGATAATGGACATGGAGGAGGTCATCTTTGCCGTCCCACAAGGACAATGAATGACGGACCGACGTCCGATCAATGTTTGTGTTTGTGTCTATCCGAAAGAAAGCAACTTCTCTCTTATTGTTTCACCTTTATTGTGTCTCGATGTGACCTTGCTTCTTAATTCTTCTTGCCTTGTGATTGGACCAGGTCATCATTTTACTCTACACATTTTTTTTACTATATACGTATTACTATATATGTCATGGTAGTAGTAGTAGTGAGTGGAGGCCTACTACAATTACTATATCGATTGTTTTAGGTCACCGTAGTGTCCCTATAGAATCGGTCAACTGCTGCTGTTGTCCCAAGTTACAAGTGAAACTATGTCGGCATTTTATATATATATATATATATTTTCTTTTTTTTTTGGTTGTTGTTTTTGTTTTCTATATGGAAGATATGAAGAGCTGGTACCCGTCTCTGGAGAAACACCTTATAACTGTTTGTTCCCTTCTTATCCCTTCTCGCTTTCTTTTTATATCGTATTTTATTTGATATATATATCGTCGGTCGCGTCTGAATTGTTGTTGTTTAATAGTGTTGTTGTTTGTGTGTGTGTATATCGTACCGGGTGATAGATATATAGGCCATCGTCGAACCCAGATCGACACGTGCCACCAACTTTTCCTTCTTCAATTGTTTGAAAAACTTTTTTTTTTTCCGACAGGTATCATTTCTGATGAACTAAAAAAGGTATACATATCAAAGTCTAATTGAAAACGGCGATAGTACAGTACAGTGGTACATGACTCGTTATAACAGCAACTTAAACAAAATGAGAGATAAAGATGAAGCCTCTTATTACGAAAACAAAACAGGAGAGAGAGAGAGAGAGAGAGAGAGAAAATTGTTTTTTCTTCAGTTGGACGTTAGTAACGGAAACGACACGCTGCGATCCTTTTTGATATAGACGAGGGAAATATTGACTACAAGTCCAGCAAACGTTTGTCTGTTTGTTCTTTATCAACTGGCCCGTAACAAAACAACAGAGAAGAGCTCTAAAAAATACTAAAAGAAGAAGAAGAAAACAAACACACACACAAAACAAAAAAGAGTGGGGGGGAAGGTTGGTGGAAAAAAAAAAAAAAGAGAG
Organism: Daphnia galeata; assembly: GCA_030770115.1. Lineage (NCBI taxonomy): Eukaryota > Metazoa > Arthropoda > Branchiopoda > Diplostraca > Daphniidae > Daphnia > Daphnia galeata. The sequence continues at coordinate 1,328,916 of CM061114.1, forward strand.
AGAGAAGAAACAACAACACGACGAGAATAATGAGGCAAAGTGTGTTGACGATGACTTGGTCTCTTTTTTTTTCTTTCTCTTTCACTCCACCCTCTCTCTTTGCTCAGAGTGATGTGCCCCCCCATACCGTGCGGGAGGAGAGAGAAAGAGCAACAACAACAACAGCAAAGTGCACTGGCCCTTCTGCCCCGTGCGTGTTGTCTATATATGTGTGTGTGTGTGTGTTGTTGTCTGTTGTGCTTTTGGCGATGGCAAACGGGAACGTATATAGCGCCGGCCCAATAGAGACGTGGACGCTTTTGAAGGGCTCGTCATGTTGACTTTGGGTGCCGGAGTCACCGGAGTTGCTCCTATAGCAACCAACACCTCTCTTCTTCGCCTCTATAGAGAGAAAGTAGAGAGAGAGACCCCCCCGTCCATCTGTGACATCGCTGCGCGGAAAAAAACAATATATTTAAAATAAAAGATGACGCGCCGCTTGTGTCAACATCGATCCTTACCTTTTAACCGTCTTCCGTCAAGCTGTTGTTCCATCCGAGTGAGTTCGCGTTGCCCTACCCACTCAAACCGCCTCAACTTCTTCTCCCCCGCACAGTACAACTCACACGAAAAAATACATAGCTCTTTGAATAACAATCGATAGTATAATATATATTCAACGCAACATTACGCTTCAATAGATATTAATTCATAGCTGCAAAATAGTGATTTTTTTGTAATTCTTCTTTTAAAATCATTTTTTTTTTTCAATAGAATCAATGATGTTTCATTTTTTTTTTTACCCCAAAAAATATCTTCAATGTAGGTCGTTGGCTAGGTTCTATTTTTTTAGTCTCCTCCCCCCCTCCCGACGAAATTAGCAATGGCAATTGAGTACAATGGCGAGGGGAACATATTCTGTCCGTTTGAATGGAATCGTTCGAGTGATTCACTAGCGCAAAATAAAAGCTAAAGAAAATAATCAAGAACGGATAGAAGAGAAGATCGATCAAATCCAGGAGAAGACTTGTTACACAACACTATCATAATGTTGTGATGGTGGGTGGTCATTTTTTTTTCGTAATCAAAAGATCGTCCCCATTCTTTGTGTTAAATAAATATTTAAAAAATCAATGGAAAATAAATAGCAATTTTTTTCTTTTCGCTTGTCTATTCTTTACAATTTTTTTTTTGTGTGTTATTTTGATAGTCGACTAAACATGACTTTGATAATACTGAAAAAAAAAACAGCGTTTCATTATTAGAGCTTGGATAAATCCATAGCTATTATAATGGGGAAAAAGAAAAATGAAATTGGCAAGAGGGAAAATTGACGGTTTGGACCGGATGCGCAGTTGTGTGTGTGCTATCGAAAATGTACTCAACAAATTAACTGTAAATAGATATATAGAGAACTGTGTATGTACCGCCACAGCCCTCCCACGAATGAAAAAAGAAAAAAAAGCCAATACTAATAGAATCAATCAAGCGCTTCTTATTTAGTTGCGGCAAGGCGGAAAAGTGCTGTGTAAGTCGCGAGTTATTTTTCCGTTGAGGATGGCCATCCGCTTGTCGTCTTGGGCGTCTTGGGTATACCTTCTGCGGCGTTCTCTATTTATATATAGATACCGTGGTACGTACTGCTGCTAGTAATATAGAATGCTATATACTTTGTGACTAAACTAGGCTACTTCACTAGTAGTAGTAGCGTTGTACATTCGAGTGGGATTGATTAGATGGAGCCATTAAAACGGCCAAAGGGCCAGAATATCAATACATCCGGTCACTGGCGCTGCTGAATAAATCCGTCGATCCCGGACGTTGCTGTACACTATGCGGATGCTATACGCCAGCGAGGTCTCTGCCCACTTGGGAAGACGACAAGTGCACGCTATAGACTCCTCTCTCTCTCTCTCTCTCCTCCCTTTTGTGTCGATTCCAATAGTGGACAGTCCTTACATTATGGCCATCTTCACGACTTCACCCTCTGTTGGCAATGTCTTTTATACATTTAAAAACATCAAAACGATCGTTTCTAGACATTCTTTACTGTGAATAACCTGACCGAACGCAGCGCATCCCCCTCCTCTTCAGCTTTAGCTCTCATCTCTCTCTCTCTCTCTATTGTCGTTCTCCTCTACATCCTTTTCTTCCCGCTGTGTGTGATAATCTGTTGTGAGCCGTCAGCAGGAAAACCCCGAAAGTGTGTCTTCTTGCTGAGCCAACAGCCATCAAAATGACGACACAACTCCCGCCACTGCTGCTCCTACTCTTACTGCTCCTGCTGCCTTGCCCTTCTCTGAATTTGGCTTCAGACCCAGAAAGAGAAAAAGAAGTGAACAAAGTCGCCAGATTCAAGTCCTCAACAGCCATCGACATAACATTACTTGATAATATACACACACTGTGATACTGACGCAGACAAAATATTAATAATAAAAGAAATGGACGATATATATAAAATAAATATACACACACAGAGCAGCCGTTTTGTCGACCACCCCCCTTATATTGACAGAGATACTTTGAAGCAGCAGCAGCAGGAGCCTTGTACTGGGCTGTATACATTATTGTTATTATGCGATTGAGACTCTTATATTGTGTCGTTGTGATGCGGTTAAAAAAATAAGAAAAAAAAAGGCCCTTAAAACTTGTACGACAACAGTTTGCGTTTGACAGTAGTCAAATGGAGACAAATAGCCATCGTGAATGGTGACCCAACAGCGATACGGTAATGTTGCAACATTGAATGTGTACGACACAACACCACAAACTCAAGAATCTTTTTTATGATTTTTCTTTCATCGCCCATTTTCTTTTTTCTTTTTTTCTTCTTCCGTCGGTGAAAAATCGCCTTTTTTTAACGACCGCAATAGACTTGAATGTAAGTGTTCTATACATGAAATAGTTATACGTACAATTCATCAATATTACGAATATCTATATGTATATGCGAAAGAAGAGAGAGAAAAGAGAGAGAGAGAGAGAGAGAGAAAGAGGTTGGATGTGATGAATGGTTTGGAAGCGATGTGAAAAGAACCAGTAAACCCATTTGAATATGAAAAGAGACTATAGGAGTAGTGAGTGAGTAGAAGGAGAACTTTGGTATAGCCAAAGAAGCATTAGATGTATACATATATCGATAGAGACGAGAGCTAGAGAGAGAAATCGAGAGAAGAAGAAGCTAAAAGACGATGGGGATCTTTTGTTACGAGACGCTATGGCACCGCGGCCAACAATCAAAAAAGCTAACCATTCATCATTCCATTTTATTTTATGTACTATTACTTATATATATATAATACATGACTATATACATATATATCCTATGAGTTTCCCCTTTTCGTTCTCAATAAATCCGTCGACTGTGTATAGCGGTGTGTAGTAGGTAGTACACAGCAGCGGTATATATATGTTTGTGGTATGTAGCCTATTAGATATTGGTAGAGATCTATCCAATCAAAGAATATTGAAATCGCATGTTCATAGCCGCTCTTGATATTAATCCATAAAACAGGACAACCGACCAGCCATCCGGACTGCGGTCATCCAATCAAGTACACTCACTCCTCTATATAAATATATAGTATATATACTGTAAATATATCTGCTGCTGTCCTGTCCTGTGTGTATATGTGTTATGTAAGTGTGCGTATATATATATCCCAGCCGTGTGTCCATTTGGTCAGCTGAGATGCTCATCAAAACGCTATCTGTCCATCATAAAAATATGTCGATAAATGAAAGCCGTGCGGTGGGAGAGGGGAATTTCATTCGTTTTCGATGGATCGCAGCGAGCGATGCCTGATGCCTTTTGTATATTATAGCGGAGGCCGAGTTGGACAAGAGATTTTCATGGAGGACACAAATGTATATCCGCATCTCGTTGGAAGACATTGGCCGAGCTTTTTATTTGAGTGTATATGTTTTTCGGGTGGATCTATATAGAGCGTCGGCCAGCAGAAAAATTCTAGTCAGCCGCAATGCCACATATTGTGTGGTCATTGGTCACATCTTTTGATAGTATATATATATATATACAGGAGCAGCAGCATAATATAAGTCATGTGTGGTCACCGGTCACCCATATCAGATAAACAAGTTGGACGACGGTGAGTATAAACTTCGTCCTTCGCCAAATCAAAACCAACTCAAATATACAAAAGAAGATCTTGCTGATCAGACATCTTGTTATCCTCGGTTAAGGGTATTCTTTCTCTTTGCTTTTACGATTAGAGACCGAATATGTTTATGCACATAAAACAGAAAATCAACTCATAACAAAGCATATATTGGTCTCTAGTCACACGTCCACCGACTCTCAACAACGTCAAAACCTTCCATTTCCTGTTGTACATATAAAAATTCCATAGATTCAATTTCGTAATTTTTTTTGATAATTTACCCCGTTTTTATTCCGATTCAATGTATATATTTACTCAGTAGTGCCCAAACTACTCTCTCAAACAGGATGGACGAAATTGAAAATCTTGGGCTCTCTATACTCGCGGCGTAGAGCAATAAGAAGCGGCGCTCATTATGTAAACTGTTATATAAATTTTTATTTGTATTTGAACGTTTCAAATGTTTGATATACAAGAGCTTTCAATCTCTCTTATAAAATACAGTGAGTATTGAGTTCATTTGGCACACATGTACTTCAATGATAATTTCACTTGCTGGTTATTTAAAAAGCAAAACAAAAAAGATAAAGGGTTCATCTAACATTCAACAAGCCATTTCCTCGGAGACAATATAATACGGGCTCTTCGGGGCTTTAAAGCCTGACGGGCGCATGCAAATATAATGTATTTTATGAGTTGTACAGAATATAGTTCACATCGACACAGACAGAGAGACAGAGAACCGAATATATATAGACAGCGACACAGTGGCAGCAACAGGAAGCGGATGCATCATCTCGGATTCCACGTCCCTTTAATAATGCGAGGCAGAAGCAATAAGCAGCAGCATGTTTGTATAATTTTATTTTCCGCTTATCATTAAAGTCGTCAGAACGAGCGCTGCGTGTATTGTCGGGAGGCGCGCGCTCGACCTGTTAATTGATCCACTTCAATTCAACGAAGCCAACTCTTATTTTATTAGGATAATACAGTTGTCTAATATTAAAAATGTAGGCCTTTCATATACGAACGTTAAATATACTTAATAACGATCGACAATTGAAGCGGTTCAAAGATGATTTTCCTTCATTTTTTTTTTCAAATTGCGCAACAATGTTGGGTAAATGATTTTGAATAAAATTCATTTCGATTCTCGAATGTATTCATCTTTCGTATACAGTATCTATTTATTTGCGACTATTAAGTGCATTGAGTGCAGTCCGGGAATCCAAGAATATATAGCGGCATTGATTGATCGGAATCGGATCAATTAAGCTAGCCCATATAGGCATCAGTGACAAACCTTTTTATTTTTTGTCTAACAGGGAGAAATGAAAGGGAAAAAGTGAGAAATTACAACGACACATTCTTTAATGCTATCGTTAGTCAAACACAAATTCTGGCAGCTTGGAAAGGATACGAGAGCGAGCGGTCTCATGCCCGCACATCCCCCAAGTTCATGTTCAGTCAAGTGTAAGGGAAAAATGACACGCCAGGTCAGAAGAGAGGTCGCATTTCTCTCTGATCGCCGAGATGAGAGCGATACTCCATTCAGTGAGTCGATTCCCCCCCCCATTTATATAGTTAACATCAAAAAGAAGAACCTGTGTGATTGAGTTCGTCTTGTCAACAGTATAGTCTACTGTTTGGGTTGGCTGTGAGAGAGACGCATGAGACGTCATTGCACGAGGCTACCTCCGTTTGTAACGTTTTCATCGAGGGCGTACAAGCGGAAACGTCATCATAGCAAAGTCGACTTTATCTCGACAATTCAATTTCTCATATCCAGATTTCCTTTATTCCGCTAGACTTGACATAGCATTTTTATCGACGTTGGCATGTGTAAAATAATCACGAAAGTGTTATTATTGACACGCCGTACTATTTTCATATGCGGATCCTATCGGGTCATTGTGCCATCTAGCGGCTGTACTGGCTAATCGGGTGTTTTCTGTTTTTCAAAAATAATATATACTCGATGTGTCATCGGCTCATCGCACGCATTTATAGTTCCTTTTGCTGTTCCATCACGCAGAAATAACAATACAAAAATAAAACAACAACACACACACACAAGCACAGAGAGAGAGTCACATCAGTGCCGGAAGACGGCGAATGCCCACGCCGGAGCAAAGGAGACAAATAAATACAGAGAAAATACCAACAAGGATCCTTGATAATACAAAGTGGGGTAGAAAAGCTTGGGAGGCAATGGGGGAGGGACGGACGGTCAGACGGGCGAAAAGAGAGTCTATATAGGTGGAATGAACAGAGATATAGAGAGTACAGTACACACATCACACACAAGAATAAAAGCGCTTTCCTCCACCCCTGTTGTCCATATAGCCCGTGGAACGTTGAGACTTGTCTACTGTTTTGTTCTGCCTTCTCTTCTTCTTTCTTTTTCCCACTCTGCTACACACCCACCCACCTAATACCCTCCACGGCTGCTCACGCTAGTTGACGCAACCCAATTCGTTGTGAAGAAGAGAGGTGGGTGAAGGGAGTTTGGTGGGAGAATAAAGAGGAAGGCAAGCATCAGGCGAAGCAGCGCGCAGTGTCAACAAAATGCAAGGTCTTGGTAAACAAGAACCAAATGGAAAAGTCTAGAACTGAACGACGCTGGACGCCGACGAATATATATATATATATATACATACACACACATATATATAAGAGAAAACAAAACAACAGCGTTGTTTAGCCAAATAATGTTTGGGCGACACACACGCACACATAGTCAGACAGAATAACTGGCTGGCTGCGACGTACAGAGCTAAGAAAGAAGCAGACTGCTGGTGGACTCTCGTGAAAGACTCTTTCGAATCACACCCGGTTATTTTCTCAAAGTGGCTGAGTCAATAACAAAACACAGAAATGGCTCGATTCGTTTGCGCTCCTTCCAAAGAAGAAGAATGGGAAAACAATAAGGCGACGTCAAGATCGAATCAATCTATACAAAATCTATGCGCAAAAATAAGCTATTGGCGTTTTCATTTCATTTCGTTTTTACACCACCATCATCTTTGTTGTTTACTAGAAATTCTCTGAATTCTTTAGAAATAAAATGCGCGTTTTCGTCACTCCGTATTTCCGTCAGTCCGTCACCTCTTTTCCCAAATTCCCAAAAGATGATGATAGATGCCTAATGAGTAATTCGACTATTCGATTTGTGATGAAATCATGTCGCGTTACTTATTTATCCGCTAGATGGCATGCAAAGAATTACTGTTTTGAAAAATATTTTGAAAAAATAAAAAAATTATAGCTTCCAAGTTCTAAATTAGTGAAAATAAAAAATAATAATTTTTGCATATTTCAAAACGAAATTATCGTACGATGGCAAATTTGCCCCCTGATATAGTATACTTTAAGTCTTTTACGAAGAGGAAAAAAAAACAGCTTGAATTTTGCAAGTATCAATAGCTCGCTGATGAGAATATTTCGATCTCAAAATTTAAATCGATCATGCACGTTGAAGTGTTCCAAATTCGTAAATTGGGAAAGGCAACAAGTTATTTAATTGACATGCTAATCGTCTCCGTCGCGCATGTCGCACGTCGGCCTGGCGAGCGAAATTCAAAATGATGAATCATCGATTCGTTCTTACCTTTTAAAAAGGCTCTTAGTAGGTTAATAATCTGTCATGTTTGTAGAGACACAATCATTCAATTAACACCATCAATGCGGCTGAATTTTTACGAGTTTATAAGGTGGCAATATTTGGCACACGACTTATCACGGTGTCCACTATTGGGTGTTGTCGACACTGATTTCCCGCCGACTGAACGCTTACGAATGTGCGTCCTTTTTTGTGCTGCACTATGCACACACAGTAAGAAAGAGGGAGTGACGACTTCATTGCGAGTTGCGACGAGTCGACTCCATCAGTCGACTGCTGCTGCCCCGTGTCCGCTGAACTGAAATATGGACATGAGCGTCAATTGACCGTTTTAATATTGAACTTCCAAGTCTAGAGACTGTCTACCATCAACTTTCGTTTAAACTAAAACAATCGCCCGCGAATTTCAAAAGAATGACGACCCTTTCTGGCCTTTGTAAAAAGGATTATTGTCTAACTTTGATGCGGAATAGTCAAACAATTTTGTTTTGTGATGCAGCTTTTGATATCAGAAACAATCGTGTCGGTCGATCAGTCAGTTTCGGTATTCATATCTTATCTGACCGTCTTGGAAAGGATACCAATTTCAAATGACCTAGAATGAACAATTTCCTCTTTCATCATCAATAGAGACTGTTCCACTAGTCAAGTTGAATTCCTAGAGTGTATACTGTTTAATATAACCCAAATGACCGATAGTTTAAAAATCAACACCTTATCTCATCAGGCTGCCAAGGCCTTTTGTCAATATTATATTTTAAAAAAATGTTTTTTTTTTTCTTGTTCATGAAGCTTATAATCTCGATCCGAAAAGAAAGTACCTATTCTACGGTATACCTAATAGAGGAATCGCATCGTAATAACATCAGCCAGCTTCACCGAAATAGTCGAGTATTAACCTGTATTAACCAACTTTGATTGCTGCTCATTCGACATTTATATTGGGACAAAAATCATTGGCTTTGAATGAAAAAAAAAACAAACATCTCGTCCTCTATAGGAAACACATAGACATAGCCGTCCTTCATCATTCACGGCATCTGGCGTCGATGAAAAAACAATGCATCATCACACAAAAATTGACGCTTGGTGTATAGTGTTGTACAGCTAATGCAGTAGTACTTGATGGCGATGTTTACTGTTGAACAGTCCACACAGCCACATCATCTAGGGTCTTTGTTGCCCGACAGAATAGTATACACGTTTATACCAACCACAGTATATATACTCTACGGCAACAGCAGGGCTCCAGAGTTGTTTTCTTGTTGGGAGCTGAGTCATGCAGAGCTGATGAATTGTTCTTGGTCGGAAAACACGCAAAAACACGCGCGCGCACACACACATGCCGGAGGTGGATGACGTACTTTCTTACGTAGGTAAACGCAGTCAGAAATAAAGAAAGAAAACAGAAATATTGATGATAAAGAACGCTCCTCCGTTTTGCTCCTTTTTCTGATAGTGCGGTGATGTTGACTGTAACAGTTATATGAAAGTCCAAGAGAAAAGGAACTCTCTTATGGGTGGGACAAACCGGGAACAAATAATAATAGTTGTTGATGTTGTTGCTGCACCACTGCTGTGCAGTGAGGTGATTGACTTTGACATTGACGGTAGAATTCAAAATGTATGCGCGTTGCTTGCAACAGGCATACATTGCATGTCGGTATAATGAATTCCGAAAATTTGGGTTGATTACAAATATAGAGTAGGAGACAAACAAGTATAAGTTCAGACTTGAAACGAGATTTTACTTTTGACGCTTCACAGGTCGTGTATAAATATTACACGATTTTTCTTTTTCAATAAATGTTGTACAGACAGTAATAATAGTTAGGTAATACGTATTCAACCAATATATTATATCTTTGAACTATAGAACATCGTCATTATTATGACGCACGACAGGGCGCACGATCAACTTGAATGATTCATTCTTACATTTTTGTTCCGTGTTGAAAAGACTAGTTTTGTTGTGACACAGACACAAAGTGTCATTGACTAATGTGGTCAACTTTCGTGTGAAACAGGCTTTAGTCGTCCTCTTCTGGATATTCCTTTGGCGGGCAGGGTACGTAGCTGAAGATGTTTCATCCGCATATTCAATAAGAGGTCATCCCAGTTTCAGTGAGCATTTTGAACGTTAAATAAGCACAATAAACGGAAAATAAAAATTGAAGATTAAAAAGAGTTCCATCATCAATGAGACCATCACGGGCTAATTAAAAGACGTCAGCTGCTGCTTTATCGGTAAACATACAGAAGACTGGCTTTTAACAGCACAAAGAACAAGAAGCACGCGCGAAAGGTTATACACATAAAAATAATATCACATCAAAACAGATGCCAAGTCCCATCAATAGGATAGCATAGAGACATTAAGCATTGTACGTACAAGGAGCAATATACATTAATACCGAATTTGTTGAATTCCAAATCAATGAGAGAGAGCAGGCGTATGTGTTTGACAAAAGAATCGTAGACTTATAGTATTTTGGCAAAACAAAAAAAATATCTAACTAAATGCATTAAAAATCCATCAAGAACGGCAACAAAGGAGACTAGATCGACTAGTAAAGTATGTAGGCCAATACATTGAAATGCACTATTGCATTGCAAATGAAAGGCCGGAATGATTCGGTGCGGTGATGACTGAATCAAACATAACGTAGTACAGCAGGAAGCGTCTCAGATTTCTTTATTGTGTTCGCTTTTAATTTTTGCGATCACAATGAATGGATATATATGGTGTGTGATGACTGGACTTCTGAAACTAGATATATATCCTCTAAGTCCTTGTTGAACGAAGCAGCATTGTACCTTTGATGGAATGGTGAAAATATTTGACCAAATGAGCAGGTATTATGGGATGTGTGAATCATCCAGATTGGATTCAATACGGTACCTAAGAATTTGATGTCGCTGCACCGTCATCGCTGCTATTGCTACTAATGCTGCTAGCCATGGATGCAAGCGGCGCTACGGTACAGCTGCTACCACTCGGACTGGGACTGCTGTTGTACAGGTTGTGGGGGCTATGGCCTGTTGGGATTGAGCCAGTGTTATTGGATGTTACGTACCCCTCTGTTGTGGCTGAAATGTCTTGCGCCGAACTGGATTTTTTGAGAATTCCTTTTAATTTGGGTTCGGAAAGTTTCTGAACATCTTCGGAAGTTGGCATTGGTGACGTAGTACATCGCGATAGCTGCAAATGAGCAGCGTTGCCATTGGAACGGGCCGGAGACGACGAAGATGACAACGGGCCGACTCCAGACTCATCGACAGTACCGAATCCAGAAGAAGAGGATAACACCACTTGAAGATGCTGAGAACATCGCTCTGAGTTGTGTCGGATCAGTCCATCCAGCGAAATATTAGCGCTGCGTATCTATTCCAACCAGTCGAATTGATGTTAATATTTAAAAAAAACACTTTGATGACTGACTGAGTATTATATAATAATATACTTGATCAAGGATGAATCCGCAATCCCTTTGGCATTGACGGAGTAATTCTACGTGAGTGGTAATGAGGCTTAGGTTCCATCCGTGGACGTCGTAGACTCGAGCGGATTGCTTTCCTTTTAATCCAGCCTGCTCGATCATGGTGTCTAGATGGTCGGGGAATTGGGACAAAGCTTTGAGGACTTCTTCCAGTTCACGTAAGATGGCAGGACTCTTGTCCCTTAAAAAGTGGCATTCTAGTATCGATTTCTCAAATGCCACTAGCGTACGATACAGAGGTGTTGGTAAGTTGCCCAATCCATTGACACTGCTGCTAACTCCGCCTCCACTATTGGTCTCAATTTTCAAAACAGGAAACTGACAATTGAAGGTAAACAAAATTAGGATGGGCTGAAACACCATAAACTCACATTTGTATATTATTTTTTTCTTATATTTTAATCATTGAACTATACGTTCAGAATTAAAATAGCATCGAATTGGAGCGTCAATTTGATAAATGAATGGATGCTATAGACATTGCTGCAGCAAGGCGATAAGCTCTGTATATGAAGACCATATTTTCGCAGTCTATATAATATAGTCTTTTTAAAAATATTGATTAGCTATGACGTCAATCAGTCAAGACTCATAAGAGCTATATATTTTTTCACATTTTTCCCGTGAAAGTAAAGCTTTACCACTAAGCTTAGTATACATGCAGTGCCGTCGGTACTCCGCAAGATCTGCCAGCTACGTCATAATAAATAGATAGGTAAATGTATTTTTCAATCATGTTTAACACGTTCTATTCCCAGCCATCATTGTCAATAATGCTATATGTAATTAAATGTTTACGTGTATATGAGCAACTGACAAGAGTCAAGAGCGCTTACCAAAGTCTTTAATTCATCGTCAGTAATGTGCTGGCGAGAATCTATAAATATTCCTTTTCTTATTTAATACAGTATAGCTAATATTGAATTACCGTGGTCTCAGCATCCACCTAGTTACAAGTCGAGGCCTAATTTCATTATTATTATTGCTGGATAACACGCAACTAACCACATTCTCTGAGCTGAGTTGACAACTGACGACTTCAGGGCAATTGGCTAAACGCTGTAGCAGGACACGCAGACATTGTTTCACATTAGACGTAATGGGAAGACCGCATTCAGAACGTAGCTCGAATAACGCCTGAGCCACGTTGTTTCGAGCTCTCGATGATTCTACCATGGCTCCAATTGAACTCTGAAATCGGAGGAACGAAAACAAAAAAACCGGTTATCTTATAACTAGTTGAAATTCAATACAGGGACGAGTCTTCGTCACTGATGAAGAAAACTAATTCTATATGACATATCGAGTGCCTGGAAGTAATGAGCATCACACGCGACGCGCGAGCGTCAGTAATAATGGTTTCAAAAATACTAGTTGATGTTAAACTCTAAAATTGTAATTCTTTCTATAGTTTATGCACCTTGAAATGTTCGTCGAGCTGCCGTAAGCCAGTCATTCGAATAACTGCTTGTTTCTTGCCGTGTTTGCCACGGTTCTTGGGTAAGAGCTGCTATTCAAACATTAAAATTGACACAGAATAAAAGAATGATAGAATTCACTAATACAGTCGACCTAAAAATAGAAATGACAAATGAAATCTAATACCTCTCCCGCCCATTTTTCGCTGACTGCAACGTGGACGAATAGTGTCGTGTTTTCCAGCGCTTCACCCAAGTTGGATAATAATCGAACATGTCGATAACCTATATCAGTTTGGATTACAACTCGGTTAGTCAATAAAATAAACCCGGTGTTCACGCAGACTTTGAAGATATATAAAAGAAAGGAAAGAAAGTTACCAGGCCGAATGCAAGGGAATGGAATGGTATACTGGCCGATAAAGTCATCACCGATAAACTCGTCATCTAAAACAATGAAACGGATGAGCGCCATTTCCGGATGGTGAATATAAAACTCGAGACTCTCTTCGAAGATGGGACAGTCCCCTTCGTCCGGAATCGTTCTCGTCTTTCTCTCTGTGGAATATACGACATTTACAACAGTTATGAATTACAAAAGATGTAAAATCTAAATGTCATTTTTAAAACGAATTGTCAATATATAGTTATTCAATATATTCGTACCAGCACAGTCGATTGGAATGCCGTATATTTGTATAAGTACATAAGGATCGACAATGGTCGCTTTGGCAGCCGAACCTCTGGGTCTGGGCAGTTGCTGGCCGCTAATAATCTGCGGGGAAGAAAAAGGTTCAAATGATATTGGAGGAAAATAGTAGAGGCCCCACATTACACACGTGATGAATGACGGAAATATATGGACATGGGTTCTTTCTCTATAAAAAGCTTTTTGGTGTACCCGGATTCGCAAGAGCTGAGGCGGTGAAATGGGCGCACTTTCTCTAAGGCTTGACGGAACGCTAAACCCAGGCTGGCGCATCATTGCAGGCTTTAGAACGTATCCGCATCCGCCGTTCTGGCGGAACTTGCCATCGTATAAATCCATCATCAGACCGGGAGTTTGGAAGTTCAGTGCAACTGCATAGACGTAATACACACAGAAAAATGTTAAATCCGCGAGGGGATCATGTATAATTCGGTTTCACGTCCTGCTATAGCCAAGAATAGCCGAAATTGCTGTCGGAGACTCTTGGAGCGGACCGAAAAGACCGAGGGATCCGTTCGATTGATAAATCGTCCTTTTATGCAATCCATTCTGAGAAAAACATTTCTCCTTTATAAGACTCACCCATTGGCACTCCGGCATTCCAAAACTCCAGTGGACTAAAATTGCTGGAATCGACTCGGCTGCCGTTTGGGAAGACGCGTAGCAATGAGCGCTGAACCATTTCCGTCCACATCCCTGGACTACTTGCATGTAATCGAGATGCTGCGCTTTCACTCAGCGAATAGCCGCACTGCTGCAATACTTCTGCAATAGACAGCGAAACGAACAAGTCAGTGGGTTATTAATTTCTTTCTTCTTCTTCTTCTTCTTGTGTTTGTATTTTTAGTGACGATATCTTTAGTGGATTGCCCTAGATATTCCGTCCGCACGAGTGCATAAAGTTCTAGCATACATAATAAGGGTTTTAAATGTGTCTATAGAAGATACGACCAAATTGTCTGTGCGCTATTTTATATATACCATGTCCGTGTTATGGTCTACATATTCTTACGAATGCTGCATCTATATTACATCCACGAAAGTAAGATAACTCAGTGAGATATAACTTTTGACCTTTATGATTAACATTCTGTGAGACGAAGCGCCAGTGGGGAATATCTAAAGTTCCAGAAATGGTCGTGTAGCTACTTTCTGTTTGCATAGCGCCACGACAACTCCCTTGATGCTGGTTGTTTTTCGGCGTGTTCATTAGAACTGACACACAGGAAGGGAAAATATCGACGTGACGTCATTACACCCACCAGCCGATGAAAGGTTCTCTTTCCCTGGGGCTTCGACCCTTGAAATTTATTGTTCGATGTGTGTGTGGGCGTTATACGTAAGTTTGTTAAAACTTTATACCGAAACAGATAAAAGAAAAGGGCAAACTCTTTGGTCGATGAATTAACTAGAAGTGTAGCTCTTACATTATATACGCGACCGTAACGACTCCATCATTAATGCGCAATAACAGTTTTTATCGGGACACACGCAAGGCTTGCTTTTTTAAAACGTCATAAATATTACGGTGATGCCGTATACTATTAAATAGAAGAGAATATAAATTTTTACTTTTGTCGCGACTGCTGGGTAATTTAATGCTGCTACCACGATTCAAAGCAATCAGATCAGATAACTCGCGACAAATCCGCAGCCGACGTGATGCTTGTCCAACCCGACCAGCACGAGTCCGATTCGTTTCGGCTCCTTCGTCCTCATCCGTGACTTCTCCGCCGTCTTCGGCTTGATCACTGCCAAATTTTTTGCCCTGTTTTTTGATGAAGCGATAATAAGTTAGAACAGAATTAGGCAATTGCTATAGACTCTAGGTAAAAAAAAAAAACAGTGAATGCAGTACAAAAAGAATGATTTTGCCAATGAGATCTTCCGGACTGGTTAAAGTAAGTGGCTTGTCAGTGGCTCTTAGAAGGGCTGATCCAAAAAGTTCTGTTATTATTCGGGCGGCAGTTTTCTGTTGCGATATTGAACAGTGGTTCTCCAAGTGGACAAAGAGTGGATACCTTATTCATTTGAAAACAAAAATAACCGCACGCATCATGTCTCAAATATAGCTATTCATCGATGAATTATTCATCAAACGTACATAAACGATGGACAATAGATTTATGTTTAGGGTACACTCACTTGGACGCTTCGAAGGCGAATTGGGCGATGACAGACACTACATCGGAGAAGGCGATCTTGGTAGTCAATGTGTTACCATGGTAGACAATGGGCATTTCGGGACCGTCCCAGACGTCAACTGCAACACAAAAGAAAAACGATCAGACAATGGCGTCTAGATGTGCGTCATTTGCAAGGTCAGCAGCCGTGTGTGTCATGCTATGTGTCAGTGATTGCCAGTAAAGAATATCGCAAGGAAATAAATTTCACAGTTAAAAAGGTGTTATACTTTTGATGCATCGGCATCCACTCTGTAGAGCGCGAGCGTAGCCTTCGACCGACGAAGGTCCTCTCAGTTGGTCCTCCAACAGATAGGTATTATGCGACGATGAAATGAAGTAATGGCACATGGGAAAAGTCATGTCCTGGTGGACGTGCAACTGTAGCGGATGAAATATGTCACCCTCTTCTGACAGTAGAAAGCGCGTCATTCCTTCATATCAGCACCAAATTTTAAAAAAAAAAGAAAGAAAAAACAGTCAAAAAAAAAAATACAAAAAATGAGTACGGTAGGAAAACAAATTAGCTTCTGTAAATTAAATCCGCATATATAGTATCCAACTGCTGGGCAGGACCAAGCATTCAAATGTAATTGTGTCTTTTTAATAACAATGCCAAGAAAAATACGTTGTGTAATGAGTTTAATGAAAACACAAGCGTTGAGAGACGCCATAATCAACTAATTATGGCCAATCTTGCATGGCCTTCGAAGAATTTCTCTTCTTTAATGACATTTGAAAAAAAAAACTCACAAAAGACAGACGAGAATGCGACGAATACTTTAATGACAAGATGCTGCAATTACTGCGACCCGCTCAACTTGCTGGTTTTCTCGGTACATTTTTATTTCTGTGCAGGTCACGAGGCCAAGTCAGCACGGAGACATTCGATTTCAAACCCAACGTCACGAAAGAAGAGAGCTAGACACTAATGAGTATTGTTATATATACCTCTTCTACAAAAAGTCTCTTACTTTTCTTTTTTCCGGGAGTTGAAAGTCTTTTAATTTTTAAAAATAACCGAAATAAATTTGCAGCCTAACTTTTTTTTTTTTTTTCCAGACTAAGACAGTCGCTACAGTTTATACTAGACATCCTTAATTAAAATGATTTACAACTCTATTTCGTGTCATGACACGGTAATACTTGTGGCAACGCAATGAATCAATGATCTCTCTCTGCCGCTTTATACTTTTATATAGCGCGAGCTGTACGTATGAAAGAAATATTTTCTTGACTTTGATTGATCGTTTATTATGCAATTTCAAGTAGTTTATTCCGGCACGTGATTGCTCCCCCTTTCACACCTTGTTCACGAATTCACATTTTCATTTTGTAATCCTTTTTTTTTTCAAATATTTTAAAACGTTTTTCTTTTCATTCTGTCTTTTTAAAGTATACAACTGCAAATAGCGGCAACAGAAAGAGAAAATGAAATTTATCTAGGCTATTTTTACGTTGCCCTATACTATATAAAGCTGGCAATTAATTACCCGGCCGCCTCCTTACAACATTTTCCCTCAATTTGTGGAGCAATTAAGGAATGATGAGAAACGAAGCAGAGTAACATGTTCACTCACTTATTACTTTGGACAACACTTTGAGATAGACCAGGACGCCAGTTCTATACATTGACATGACAGCAACAATTGCCCATAAATAACAAAACTGTATATTAATAATTCCGTTTTGGGGAGGACTTTAGCTCTTCTATATGTAGCTAAATCCAACAGCTAACTGGCGATGACGATGAATAGTTGATATTATGTAAGATTAACCGGGCAAGTTAGATAGCCTACTTGTCTGTCCTTTATAGCGACTACTTACAGAAACTTTTGCCTTATGCTCAGCCGTCTGCTGGGTGCGCAACAATTATTCACAGGCTCAGTTCTCCTTCGGGAAAAACGAGCAACTGGAAAAACGCCCTAAGAGGTGAAATAAGAATCTTATGTATATCCTCTTGGGGTAACTACAAAAATCTAATACTGGTCTAATGTCATTTGAAAAATTATCTGCTAATGGGTGTCTCTATATATAGAAACGCGTATCTGGTGACCATCAGGTGACCCTTTGGATAATACAACAAGATGATTAACAGCCCAGTTGTATATCCTCCTTCTCATCATCACGAGTTCACGACAATTGATGAGAATAAGACGCACTCTGATGAGATCGATGGGATCGATCGATCGATCACGTCGACTGTATATTTTCACAAGACATTTCATTAAGGAACAATTTTTCTTACCATCGAGCAATAGTTGATTGTCTGCTCTTGCTTCCGATGACGGCTCATAGAGTTGGATCATTTGACAGCACTTTTCCAATGTCACGTCTGTCATCTGTTATCGATGGATAGAGACGAGAGAAAAAAAAGAACACATGTAATGGTCGCAATTACTGACGAACTAGTCAATAGAACAGGATTGAGTCTTATGCCAGTTGCTTGAGACAATAAGTTAAACAACATTTTGTATACGTCTTTTTTTTTTACGCCGCACACGTTAGGTTGTTAAAGTTTCTGTAACGACATCACGACATTGCTAAGAAAAAGGCCCCTTTATAGCTCGTCAAAACGATTTCTTTATATATGAATATAGAGACTATATATAGACAGACCCTATATAGGAAAAATAATGATTCCTAGAAATTAGATAACGAGCTACGAAAAGTGCACTTATGGGACAGAGAGGGGGAAAAAAAAACAGTAGCTCCAATCTGCAAGTAAATTGTACTTTTGATGTGATGGCAAAACTAACCCCGTCAACAACCAGGAGATAAAGGGAATTAGTTCCAAGTTATTGTGTTTCCCTTTTTTGATTGAAAGATAATCTCACGGGGAAAGAAAGGAAAACAATATCAAGTTAATTACTGTACTGAAGTAATATAAAGGATTGTTACCGCTTGTTCACACTCGAGGAAGTGTAGAAAGTCGTCGGTTGTAAAATAATCACGATTGGCGAAGCGTATGAGAAGGAAGTATATTTCCGGTCGGGTGGCCATCTCTTGGAACATGGTGACAAACTCGTCGCTATTGATCCGCCCACGATCGGCAGGAGATTTCATTGAATCAAATTCCTATGGACATACAACACAAAGGATTCGTCGGCTTTATATGAAATCATAGATGTAAAGAAATGGACGGAACAGGCCTTATATATTAGTCTCAGCAAATGAATCTCAACGATACTACAAAGCTGACAAAAAGAATCAATACTCTTATAGTCTTGCAAAGTAAAATGAACAATGGCATTTTTAAAAATATATATATTATACATCAGTTTGCTTTTATTGATGGGAAATCTTCGGTTTGCTCTTTAAACTGAGCGGGTTACACAGAAGTACAACGACTGATTTATTTATTTATTTATTTATTTTCAATTGGGAAATGTGATGGAGAAATCGTTCAAGTCTAACATCAAAGACTTAATTTTATTGAAACGCAAGAGATCAGTTCTCCCCAGAAAAAAAAGGTTTTCAATTCAGAAAAGAAAAAAATAAACGGCTCAATATATAGTCGATGCAATATATCCTAGCTGCGCTGGATGTATGTATATCGCTCAAGGTATAGCGGTATTATTATATTTTTATGTGGGCAGCATATCAAGTAAAATAGTGAAATAGTTATCTTATAAGATCTTTACCGCCATTTTCTGACGTATTCGGCTTGCAGCCAAGTCGGCGTTTATCTCTTTCAGAAGAGCCATGGCAGCATCTTGGTCTAAGTTGAGTAAGGCGTTGGAAGATGTCTCGTCGGCATTGTCGATTTCATTGATAGAAGCTGATGTATCTGAAACGGCTCTCTCGAAAGCTTCTCGCAGCCAGCGCTCTCGCAGCGCATCCGTTTCTCCCAACGCATTTGGAGCTGTGTCCAATATAAAATGAGAAGAAAGGCAGCATCATATATAGAGAGAGATATAGATTCGAATTTTTTTGTATTCGATCAGTTTTTATGATATATAAATCGCTTCATGACAACAGAATGAAAACCACTCAAACTATAAATATAAGAAATGTGCTAGCTAGCCAGATTTCTATACCGAAAGGATATTTAGGATAAAGATTCACTGGATCACCGATCACCTATACTATAGCATGCATATATAGCGGCATATGTGAATTTATTGATGCAATCACTTCCATTTTTGATCCCTTTATGCATAATTGCATATACGAAACACGGAATATAAGATTGTCGATTTCACACTTGGGTAACTCTCATCTATAACATGATTGAATCAGAAGAAAATTACATTGATGGAAAGAGAGAGACGAACAAGGTTTCACTGCTGGCTGTTGCCTGGTACAGTATCCCTTTTGACAAAATTCAAAAAATGAAGCGTGAAAACAGTTCCGGCCGTTTACCGATGAATGGTGGAAAACCAAGATCAAACCGCGATGAAAGATCATTTCAAAGGTTTCCAGCAGAACAGTATACACAATTCTCTCTTTATTATATAAACTAGACCATATAGTGCTGTATAGTAATATAACGAAGGCAAGCAGTATACATTTGAAAACAATTCAAGCGGCAAAAAAAAAAAATTCCCAGAATATTTGGCAATTCACTCAACAATGTTATTCATCCATTTATATTTATTCATCTCTTCTTTTTTTTTCCCCCTCTGTTGCATTATAAAGATGTACTACGGCAGTTATAGCGAAAGAAGAAAGAGAAAAGAAGCATGTTCCGTCTCGGAAAAGTTTCGGCTCAGTGACGTTGATTCCGTTTGTTAGGCATGCGAATAAGGCATGTGGTTGTCTCTTCTGCTATTCTGGTATTGATCACAAAAGTCAAGCCACTGCTGCTAGCTGCTAGCTGCTTCTTACTGTGCTGAGTATACTCAAGTAGCGGCTTTGTGCCTTGTAAAAAAGTGTTCTTCGTGAATAAGCAATTCGATATGCTCGCGTGCCCCGCTTCTATTTGGTTGTTGCGATTGACGATCAATCGCTGCAAACCCCTTTGAGAACGTCACATCAAAATCAAAAGAAAAAGAGTCTACGGGTTTTATTCACTTCCAGCTTTTTCCCTCAGCAGTTGAAAATCGAGTCCTACTTGACTGCAATGACGGCAAAGGCGTGAATCAAAGTGGAAACCGTGAATCGAAAGTTGGGTCGGTCCTCGACGAGTGTGTATGTCATCCAGACTATATCTACTAAACAGGGCGTATATAGGATATATATACAAAGTTTTCGTCAGGAATAACTAGAGGAGTCGACGATGAGGACCTCGCGAATAAATCCTCCAATGTCTTGTTAGATCCAGCGATCTACTGTGTATACTACATACACACAACGCTATACTATAAAGCAATAACGAATGTAGACTTACTGTATCTTGTTGTAAATAATAATGTTCACTGCTGTCATTTACAAGTAAGAATAAGGATCTATTGCATTTCTACTGATGAGCTTTGCCAATGTCAAAGGCAACCGAAGGCCACTAGCGAAGAATATAGCACGGTAACATACTATTACTCTACTACTATAATATACCCGTTGTATAATACATGTTATGCTATACACATCATCTGCTTCTTTCTCATGCGATTCTCTCTATATCTACTATATAGTTCATAGGCTGTATAGACTTTCTGTAAATATCTAGGATTATTTATTTTATTTTTTTTTCCTTTTTTAAGATACAACATGTATAATTCCCTCTGTATTTTGTTGTTGTTGTTGTTGTTAATACTGTATTCCAAAATACAGCGAAATAGATTAGCCTATATGAGCTCCATGTAATACGGTCATATAGTATATAGAGCCGATATATACAGATGCTCATGTTTGTACATCAAGAATTCGATGTCCTATATACACGCAAAGAATTTCTTTTCGAGTTCTACTCATCTCCTAACGTGAATTTAAAAAAACAAATAATTTAAAGTGAAAAAAAAAAGTGATTGAAAGTTGGTGCTGCAATTCAAAAACTTTGCGAGTGTTTCTTTTCTTTCTTCTTCTCAAATTCGATTATATACTATGTGCTATTCCTATTTTTCTTATGGATGTCACAGCAGTCACCTTTTGTATTGTATAACTCTATCGCGAATCGTAAATACAGTTGAGACTGGAGAAGCGACGACGACGACGAACCCTACTCTTTTTCTCTCTCTAAAAATAGCTTGATATACATCTTGGCCAAGCCGGCTTGGAAGTGGGCCATACACGAACGTGGGGGGATGTACACACACACACACACATCTATGCGTGTGCTATATGTATGTTGTGTGTCTGTGAGAGTGAGAGAGTGAGAGAAAGAGAGAATACGTATGACGGGGTATTAGGTTCGAGCTGCCATGCACGTTCATCGATTGCTGTGCACATCCTACGAGGCATGAAGATATAAGCCTAAATATTGCCGCCTTTGAACTATACACAGCACAAGTTTATTCTCCTCCTCAGGTCCTATGTATGCATTTTATAACAAAAGAAAATAAAAAGCTTGTACGTAGGCGTTGCCCATCTCCCAAAGGAACCACGTAACTAATGTACATACATTGATGTGGTTCGGGGTTGCCTAACAAATATAATACTATACAATAGCAGCTAGATTAAAATATAATACAAAATGGAAACTTCTCTTATCATCACTGTCATCAAAACATTTAAAAAGAAAAAAAATGGGTAAAATGTTGATATATAGACGAGAGAAACAAGAAAGGAAAAATAACTTTCTCGTATTTCCTACACATAATATAATATACAAACGCGGGAATAATAATAAGACTTAAAGCCAGCAGGCCCGTTTCGGCGTTCCGTCGGGTTGTCGTGCACAGAGACAATGACATATATATAGCCTATACCAATCTATATAGTGGCATCCATCACAACGCAGTACATTCTACAAGAGCCGTTATTTAGACTAAAACCGTCGACGAAAAAATAAAAAAGAGACAGAGAAGAAAGAGAAAAACTGGGTCTCGTTTGGAAAAATAATATTAATAGTTTTTTTTTTTGTTGTTTTTTTTTTTCTTTCTTGTTGTGCGATCCATGCGCTGGGTTATATAAAGAGAATGACGGATGATTCCGTACGCTTTGGGTTATGCGGTTTCAATATATTATACACAGCCGTGGAACGGCGTCTTATTTTCTATATATATTGAAGTCAAACTATACTGCAGTCATGAAAGCGATTTGGAACTTTCTTTTTCAACATGAAAGATAACGTTGAAAAAGTGAAACACAAATTAAAGAAGATATTATCGTTTGAAATATTACCGCACAACCGTCGTCTAATTTATATTTTTTTCTTTCTTTCTCTCTCTCTCTCTTGAAAACATGCACTGCATACGGATGCCCACGTTCTAATCCCCTCCTCCCAGTTTCTAAATATAACTTGGCCAATTCTTTATCGATAAAGAGAGGGACGAGTCGGTACGAGAGAACCGTGTAGGCGATAATGCGTCTCCTCCACACTCCGACCGCGTAAAAAATCAATCTCGACATTTATTGGAATTGGACTTTAACTATGCCCCATTATCGTATACAGCACATCAGCATTACTCAGTATAAGATTTAAACTACTAAAGCCCCCGCGTATAGTTATAATTTGGACCTGCCATTCTCCCGAAAGATAATCCCACCACTTTTGATAAAAAATTAGGTTAACATTACATAACCGGCCTTTATCAGGAATAGGAAAGACACATCCGTTTAATAACAATTCAGATCACATAACTTGAAACATGAAATGACGAAAGGATATTCCTCTATGACCTTTCGAGAAAAGTCGAAATAATTTGAATATCTAAACGAATTTACATGTTGAAGAATTCAGCACTAGCGTATAAATACTGTACAGTACATGTATATAGTTTTCACGGGAAAAGAGTGATTATACACATCATCCTACGTGTAGGTAGATCTCTCTAAGGGCCACCATCATTTGGAGCTGTGCCTTACATTGAAAACAGTCTTCAAGTGCTGGCATAGAGCAGTGGACGTTTTTAAATTTAAAATTCTATTTTTTCTTTTCTTTCCTTTTTTTAGAACACGAATAAAATCACGGGAAAATACAATGTCTGCTGCCTTTCCAAGATGGCTATCACCGCTATCTATATAAATGTATATGATTGATGATGCTGAGATGTGTTCTCAAAATCAAACAATTCTTTTGATTGCCTCGATCCCGTTTCATATGTATTATATATAGATCTCAAGTGCCATACTAGGTGGGACCTACTGGGCTAAATAAGCGCACTTTAAAGTTATTGTACATGTCTAATATATCGTAAATTTTAATGTCTTATTTACACGCGGCGAGAGTAGAATATATATAAGTTTGCTATATTATTTGATATGAATTGTCGCCTGTCTTTATATTTCTTGCGTCTTCTTTATAAATCATTGTCAAAGTGTTATCGACTTATTGCGAGTTCATTGGCTAGACACTTGTAATCTGTATTCTTTCTTTTTTTTTTATATAAAAAGAAAAAGTTGGACCAACCCTCAAGAGAGTAATAGCATCAAAAAATAAAAAAGGAAAACTTTGCGCCGCTTTGATCCTTATATAAAACTAACCACCAAACACCGCCATCACTGAAGAGGAGCGGCTTAACTCGGTAAATGGCATCAAGCACGTAAATATCAGCACACAGCAATTTAAAAAAAACAAACAAAACAAAACAAAAAGAATGTAATATGTAGTCTAAAGTAATGTAACGTCATCATCATCATATTTACATAAGTGGGTGCCAAGAAGTGCATTGAGACCAGTGACCCAGATGGTTGCCTCTTCAGCCGACGAAGCAATGAGATCCAAAGAGGAGAAATCGTCGCCATGGATAACTGAGAACGTCCAGTCCAACGATGAAGCGCTCGATCCCACTCCAACTGAAACAGAAGAAGCCGCAGAAGTTGTGGAAGCGGCCACGGCAGAAGAGGCTCCTGCGCCCGACGTCGCTACCGATGAAGTTCCTTGTCCTAGAACCTCTGACGTATGAACAGAGCGTACTTCTCGGATGCTGGAAATCGGAACTAAATAAAAAAATAAATAAATTTATTAAAAAATTATCAAAAGCTAAATATAAAGATAGTATATGATCGTCTCGTCCAATCTATTCACCAACGATCGTTCATTCTTCCGAGAGTCTACGACGGGTAATCCAATGTAAAACAAAAATATATATATGTATATATAATACGAGGAGAAATCGATATGAGCATTTTAAAAAAAACTAGAAAAATAATATGAAAAAACTCGACTTTGTCACACAAAACCAACAACTATGGAATATCTTTGAGCTATGCAAAGCTTATTAAGTTATTATTTTAAAAAAAAAGCTGGCTAAAATAAAGAAACGTGATCATATTTTCGGGATTTTTTTTTTTAATGAGAGCCTCGATCAATACCGTATCGATACCATATTGATTTTATTTGAAGGGGAAAAAAATATCGTCTGACAATGTGACCCCCCCCCCAAAAAAAAACGCCTAATATAAACATAGAAATCAAGAATTTTGTGCTGTAATTATTAAAATAAAATTAAAAACTGTCATAAAGAATCAAAACTTTAAAGCAGCACTTAAACTACCTCAACATTTAAAATTGGAACTCTCTTTTTGCAGATGTCCCGAACGAAACCACGTCTGACTTTCGCCGTGTCTTGAGTAGTTCCGCGAAGAGGGTCAGTAAATTGGGACTCATTAGTCTATCTCGCATCACAGCAATATCTATCTACCATTCTACCTTGTATATAGTCTCTATCCATACATGTATACATGGAAATTGTTAGTTGCTGGGTAGTTTCCATGCACTGCAGTCTCATAATATCGATCTGCGCGATATTCGCTTCTCTTCATGCGTGCGTGATGAAAAGACATCCCCCCCGCCCCTCCATTTTTCCATTTTTATATTTTTTCTGCGGCTTCATCTTGAAAATGAAGGCACACTTTTACATTATTATTATAAATAAAAGATTTTGTTTTGTTGTAGTTTCAAAATTGAATTGAAGGCCGCTATATAATCCTTAGATGGATAATTCGTTCGTATCTAATCGTTCATGCTAGCCATATTGTACATATAGAGACTTTTGCATATTTCAAGTCAGAATGATGATGATGATGATGATGTACAGAATATCGATTTTCTAGCTATCTAGTATACAGAAAATGAATGAATGCGTTTACAATTTTTTCTTTGGATATCTGATGACAAAAGAGCTCGTTCGTTCGGCAGATCCCAAATCTTATCAAAAGTTGATACGGTACACATCTTTTTTTGTTAAGTACATAGTAAATCATACTTTTTCCATTCAAATTGTAGCTTTGAAAATTGGTTCCAAGTAAGGAGACGTGCATGAAGAACGCGACGCACAAACGAATCGAATTTTCATGATACGAAACCTTCAAAATGTATGAAATACTAAGGTTAACTGGAATACACCCAATCAAGGAATGAAAAAAAAAAAAAAAGCTCAACAGGCTTCGTTTCCCAATAATTCAATCTCAAATTTTATACATAGCAATAAAAAAGTTAAGTTAGTTCATAAATAAGCTTGACTTGGTGATCTTTGTCGGCAATCAAACATTCAGCGATGATGATGGGTTTACTAATAATCTATTTTGCTTTGATGGCATCGCGGCGGAGCTATATAACATCGTTTTTTTTTAGGCTCCCAGTAGTGTTGATCGCTTTAGTCATTGTATCGATGATCAGAATCGATGTTTAGACACACGCATGCGTGAACTTTAAAAACAAAACAAACAACCAAGAGACATATATACACAACATTCGACATTGTTTGTTTTTACCACGCTTATACTGTGCCATATAATACTGGGTAGGGGGGAATAAGGATATAACTTTTTGCGGCGACTATTCTCATGAATAAATTACATACACGAGACAAAAGCCACCCGAATTATTAGAACTGATGGCACACAATGACCCCACCTAAGTTATCATTCCAATTCAAGCTTGCGCATACATTTTGCACACGGTGGTGTTGCCTAGCTAATTTAAATGTTTCATTCATCAACATCAACTATTTATATATGACTCCCGTCGGCAGCGTAAATGCATATAGACCGCTATACTTACTTTTAATCAAACGGATTTACATACGAATAAGAGCATTTGGCGGAGATTTCGCTTTCTTAATAAACATTGATCGAATGCTGTATAGACAAATACGACTATTTTAAAAAATGTAGAACTAATTAAAAATTTAAAAACCCAAGTAACAACTCAGATTGTGCTCGTCATCTATCAAGAAAACGTCAATCAATATACCACAAATCATTCTTTTCTAAATGTTATGTTATATACGTATACTATCTAAATACATAATCGTGTATCTATATTTAAAGAAAAAATTTCAATGTAAAATACGTACCGGTTGCTTTTGATGCTTTCTTGCTAGTGGGTACCCATCTTATGCAAGAAAGGTCTTCTTCGAGTGAAAAGAAGCGATTGTACGTACGACCGTTGGGTCGCACTTTGACAAGATTGCTCCCGCGCACCATCCAACGCCAACAGTCAGCCACTGTAAAAGAGACGGAGAGAAAAAAAGGAAATTTAGATTTTCTCCAATAATGCAGTGTCAGTCAGACTTATGTAACCTTACTACTATAATACTGCTATCCAATATCAACATCAAAGTTGGTTTAATCCTACAAATAACAGTATTTTAAAATCCAGTGCTGCGCTTTCCGCTATGTATATAGGAGATTACATCAATATATGCGAGTCCTCTTTGCATTTTATTTTGTACGTATACTTTTTATTGATGTGGATCCGAAGGTTTTTCCTTGAGTTGAATACATTTGAAATGATATGTGAAGCGGTGCACATTGATTTCGTGCTTGACATTCGCGACTGAATATATCGAAATTCGTTTTCACATAGCAAGTCGACGAAATAAGCCTTTTATGTCCGACCAGAGTATTCAGTCAATGTGTATTATAGTCATTTGAAAAAAAAAAAAAATATGTCTGGCTGACGGCTTTATAGTAAGCAAACATCAATCTTTATCCGTTCAATATATTATTACTTCATCGTCGTTCCTTGCGTGGAATAATCACTTTCAAAGTAACGGCATATTTATAGTCAAATGAACTGAAAATGTGGGCAAATCTCAACATTTATTATCCGGTACAGCAGATTTCAACGTTGAACGTTTTATATATAGTCTCTGTATACGCTATAACTGTCGCCTAGTGGCTGTGGCTGTAAAACTGTTGTCTGGTAGACGCAGATGTCTCACAGCCGTTCAACACAAGCGAGAAAGAGAGAGAATGGAGAGAAAAAACTGTGTCTAGGGGAATAGGATGACATGATTTGGTTGGGTGACTTCCTTGTTAAAATAAGATCTGTAGCATGATGTAGTACTACTCTGTAGTACAGCTCAGGGCCTAAAGGCAAAAGGCAATGCCCAAGGGCAATTCAAAATCGATCCATAAACAGCTCTACAACGGATTACAATTTTAGACTACCGCCAAATACGCGTTGCACAACATCAAGTATTTATTTATAGGTTGTGAACGAAAATTCAAGTCGCGAAAAAGTGACTTGCTATTAATCATTCTCTAACGTAGTACTGTACCTATACCTAATATACAAGTCTGACAAAATAAGCGAGCAGAGATGACTTATGTATATAGTACACAATTTCAATTGTGCCACTTGTCCAAAAATAGCCCATGACAGAGAACACACGCGCGCTCTATCTTTACCTTGACAAATATAGAGACGTACTATTTATTGTTTCATATTGACAGAATATCTAATAGAATTTTCGACTCGATAGAGTAAATGTTGGCATCGAGGAAAATAAATACATTTGCTGGTTTCATGTCGTCACAGCAGCCGCAATAAAACGTAGGCTCCGGCATTCTTTGTTTGGATTTCTATAATATAGTACGGCTTCAATTACGGTATAGACATGTTTCCTGGTGTATAAACATAATCCGGCTATGATCGTATACGTCTAGAGATAATAGGGATGAAAAATTTAAATGTCTAAACAATAAGCCACATTGCTTTATTCTATATAGAGAGCGTCATGTAGTATACTATAGCGCTAAAAGTGGAAGGAAAAAGTTGAATTTCTCTATACGCAATTGATCGAATAACTTAGCGCAGAAAAATGATTTCTTATACGGCTATAAAACCCCTTCATTTTCCTTCATTAATAAAACCTAAATACCTTTTTGCCTTCATAATAAGAAATAGGTTCTTTTTTTTTTTGAGTATAAAGACACGCGCCGTTCAACGGATTAGCGCACACATTTCCAGTTTCACGTTCTCTTTAGTGCTGCGCAATAATAATATATAGCCTGCAAATGAAATCAGAGTGGAGATTGACGGAACGACTTAAGGCGTTAGATTTCATCAGAGGACGCGTTGGAAAAGGTCTTGATTACTGACTGCCAGCAGATCTGACTCTGTATATATAGTAGGTTGGTTGGTTTCCTAATATTGATCCTTTTGTTTGTGGAGATGGTGGAGAAAAAAAAAGGCGAAAATGCTGGGGAAAGAAAAAAAAGAGTCAGAGCCACTCACACAACACAGCTGGAAAGAGAGACTTGGGATTACTGCATGCTGAGTCTTTCAATTATCCACGGGAGGCAGCATGAGCATAAATGATGAAACTGTATAGGACAGGACGATCGAACACCCCTAAGGTACACTTCAGCTCTGTGGCTACAACAGAGAGACTCAATCAGCGTTCCCTTTTTTTTTGTTGTTGATATTTTTCTCCTCCTGTGGCTATAGCTTAGAGCAGTTCTCATCAACAGGAAAAAGCAATACAATCACCCAACACCGTACATAGACTGTCTATCTACGGGCATCAAACAAAAGAATCGATTTGATTCCCACCCGGTAAAAAAAAGGACTCGAGTTTTTTTAAGTTTATTGGCCGTGTTATTATTACGATTATTTCTGTCTTCCGCAATCCTGCTGTCAAAACATGAAGGACATGTCTACTCGGCTTGTAAAACCCGCTTTCCACTCTATTACAGTAGCTCGAAATGTTGTGAAATAGTTTCGCCTTTCTCGACTCTCGACTTGTCACATGATCAGCAGTATTAAAAACAACAGCAACAACAACAAAAAAGTATCGCATAGTACAAAGTAGACGGCGATCCCAACAAAACTTATTGGATTCTGAAGAGGATTTGGAACTTGAAGTTAACCTTGAGCCCACGTACGGTACTATACATATCATTTGAAATTTGTTCATATGTCAGTATGGCGCTTGTATCCGTCAAGAACTGCCTTATTGCATCAAACAAACTTGTTTTCTCCCGAGTCCGTCAACTTTGCGTTTCAAGCTCAAAGTTGTCATATTCGAACATGTTTTCAAATAATAACGACGGTATTTAACACATTACATTCGACACTTGCATACAAAACCAGAAAATCGGAAATTTACATTAAAAATGGAATTTTTTTTTTCTTACCTGATTGAACTTTTTTGTTGTGGGCGTGAGTCGTCGAACGGGTGTCAAAGAGAACAGATTTCGTCGCTTTGACAGACTGGAAACTGGGCTCGAGATGTTGAGCGCCTAATAGCTGCAGCTGTTGTCCAGATGGAGAGCACTGTCGTTCATAACTGCTGCTGTTACTGACGTCTTCCTCTACTAATTCAACTTTTGGCTGCTGCTGTTGACCCGCCAGTCGGTTTTTATCTGCCGACAGCGTGGATTCCATATTGAATTTTTTTATTGTTCCTTGGGATTTTTTTTTTTGTCTCTTTTTCTTTTCTAGAGTTCTTTATCACCACCACAGTGCTTCAGTGCGAGGCAATAAGAAAATGATGACGTCTCCCAGCGCTCTCGTACTCATCAACTTGAAGACCCAGTAAAATATAATCCAATTAGATAATTTTTCAGTTCCAAATCTGCGTTACAAACAAGTGCATTGGTATTTGAAAATGCATCTAACATCTACTTGAAACGGGGGGCAAGATTTTAAAAAACAAACAACGAAATATCTCGTTTTGTAATCTCGTTTCAGTGAATTCAAGAGCCAAAAAAAAAAAACCAAATTTCATCACTTCTACCCAACGACCTTAAAAAACGGTTTCTGTATTTTTGCCTTCACTTATTACTTATTGGGCGACGGGGACAGGGAGAGGTTTCCGGTTCAATATCCGGTACGGATCCTTCTTGTCGACTGCAAACAGTCACATTCTAACACACAACACCAACACACACAAGCTCTACACATACACACACACACACACACACACACACACACACACAAATAACAGGACGCGCAAGCTCACACGACACGCAACTGCTAGTTGTTTCGACTGGTGGCACGCGCTTGCAAGACAAGACTGTTCCGACTGCGCTTTACGGGGTTAGCTGCAGTTTCTCAGTTTCCGCGCTCGTCCGATCGATGACACTGTGTGTATATGAACGTGTGTGTGTGTGTATAGAAAAGCTTCTGTCAGACTGAAAACATCAGCTCGGGAATAGCGGAACTGGAATGTAATCCGGCAGCACTGAACTGGATTCCAGTTAAAGAGAAAACTCGACCGGGCTTCGTGCTGTCATTCGGCTGGCAGATTTCGTTTCGTCTACGTCCTGACGATCCAGCGAAGAAGCCGCAACTGGGCTCTCCGAGTTTCTTGAAACTCTGTTTCAGTGTGTGTGTGTGTCTGTTGCGTGTGTCATCCTAAACGCCTCGAGTTGCACCGATCGCTACCACGTTCACACAACGCCATCTAGTACCCATATGTTTCATAATCAATATGCGATACGAGGGATGGATGGATGGATGGATGTTGGATGGACATTCACGCCTCTATATACAAAGAGAGATCATCGATTGATGAAGCGAAAAGACATCCATCGCCACTCCGCGCAACAATAACAAGATACAAATGTACAGGCTGCCTGTAGACACTGACGAATGATTTAGATTAATTGAATTATTTATGGAAAACGATGATGATGCAGGGAATGATTGCTTATACAACTCGACTGACAAAAAGCCAGTTCTGTTGTGTCGCTTCCGATGGAGCACGTGCAAAAATCGATCCAAGTTCAACACGCACTGCAAAAAGGAGTCGGTGAAACGAATGCGATGTAACATCATCTGGAAACAAGTCAAATTTGTGTACCGCAGATGAACCTTTGACTCTTTCGATAATATAAATGGGCGTATACCTACAAAAATAGCTTTGTCTCTGAGCTGTACTGAGCGAGTGAAATGTCAAACCTATTATAGTCATTTGACATTTGGGCCTGTGTGACAGTCCTTTTTGCTCTTCATTAAAAGCTACTGTTAAGTGTTAACGAAATGAAAAATCGACAGCACTCGGGAAATAATCAAATAGACGTAGGCTATAATTTTAGCAGACAGTCTATCCATTTATGTTTTTTAAGACATCTTATTAGTCATTCATCACTGAATAAAGTGACATTTAAGTTGGTCTAATAAACATGTGAGGGTGGAGGGATAAACTCCGCTGAGGCACGTAAATAAAGATTTTATCTCGAGTAAAGAAATATTGCTTATTTTTTTTGTCAAGTCATCGCGTCCACTCCATATACACTGTTACAGAGATGCGAGGGGAAAACAATGTCAACCGAAGATCACCAAAGATAGAGAGAATCGTAAAGCACAGTTCCTTGTTTTTTCGAATTTTATGACAAATAATAAGCAGCTTTTCCAGACTGTCGCCAGAGGTCGACTCATTTGAGCCCCATGACATTGCACATTCCACATCCGCGGATTACTACTACGTAAGTCACTGTCAGTGTCACTGTCTCAAGTCTCTCACTTGTTCACATAAAATCAATTTCAAGTAGAAAAAATGTCAATATCTCTTAGTCTTATCCCACCTGAAGTTATTAACAGACTGAAGGGTGGGATCGTGCTCATTTTATGGGGTGCGGGTAGTTCACCGGAAAATGTCCAGCAATTTTCTCAAGAAGTTTCCACTCATCAATGTAGTCGTGTTGTTGTCGAACATTTTGAACGACTTAAATTGTGTAAGTGACTTAATACATGGTTTAATTTCCTATAAAAATAATTTAGAAATCTAATCATTGGTTTTTTTTTTTTATTTTTTTTCTGTAGCTGGTCATGCCAAATCAACTTTTAGCGTGGTTCTTTCTAATTTGTTGGAACCACATACTACAACACATTCATTTGATCTTCTATCTGAAGTTGTTCGAATTATGGCACCATGTGGCATTGTCTGTGGCAAAGAGCTTTCTGATCTTAGAATATCATCAAACCTAAAACTGGCAGGATTTTGCAGCATAACATTTGATTCTTCAAACAGCATCTTTTCTGCCCAAACACCAAATTTCGAAGTGGGAACATCATCCAAACTCTCATTTGCTAAACCTTCTGTATGGACACTTTCAGATGCCCTTGTAGATGATGAAATTGAATTAATCAATGAAGATGATTTGTTAGATGAGTCTGATTTAATAAAACCTGCTGCTGATTCCTTAAGAGGTAATTTGAACACTTTAACTGTTGGTTTCTCATTTCTTAAACATTCTCTCTCTTTTTAGTTTGTGGAACTACTGGGAAACGAAAGGCTTGCAAGGATTGCTCATGTGGGCTAGCTGAAGAGTTAGGAACAGCTCAATCAGAAAAGCCAGCAACAACATCTGCAGCAACCTCTTCATGTGGAAGTGTAAGATTTAAATAATTTATTTCTCTGTACATTTATTTATTAAGCGATGTTAATTCTAGTGCTATCTTGGAGATGCCTTCCGTTGCGCAAGTTGCCCATACCTTGGGATGCCAGCTTTCAAACCAGGAGAAAAAATCCAGCTGTCCGAAAGACAATTGAACCCTGATTTGTAATAACGATAACGATAAGACCTGATTGATTACATAGTTGCTCAAGTCGGTATATATGCACTATGTATATTTCTGTTGGTCCCAAAGTAATCAAGAGATAAAATCAGCTTTTGTCATGTTTGACATAACTAGTGTAGACATCATAGCCAAGTGATATAGTGTTGTCATACAATACTCTGAATCTGGTTGGCAGTAGGTAGAAATTAATTATTTGAGCTGGAGGCCACACTACCCATTCAGCAGCATAAAGCCTCCATGCTTTAGATTTGATTTCTTCCAATACTTCTTCAGTGCTATGAAATATAAGGTAATTTTTAATCAATACACTTTCTAGAATATCAAAGATTTTGTAAGTACCTCATGTTTTCCAAAACACCAACAGTTCCAAAAAATACAGCAATTAGAAATGGGGAGAAACACATTTGGTCCACCATTAGTTTCTTTGCTATGATTTTAAAAGCTTTACCAGGAAATCTTTTGTCAAGCC
The DNA here is from genome assembly GCA_030770115.1 of Daphnia galeata. NCBI lineage: Eukaryota > Metazoa > Arthropoda > Branchiopoda > Diplostraca > Daphniidae > Daphnia > Daphnia galeata. The sequence goes on from CM061114.1 coordinate 1,362,720, forward strand.
AATTGTACCAGAAATGGCAAATCACTAGTATGAAAATAACAATAAGAAATTAAGTTAGAAAAAAAAAACAGCTTTATATATTACCTCCTACTACAGTTCCAGTTGCAGACATATCTAGAGTTCTTTTCTTATCCCAAGTCAGGTTAGGGTTATCACCAGTTACAATTTCGTACTGTTGTTGTAAGGCATCTCCAACACCACTGAGAGTAGTTGAGATTGTCACATTTGTTACTAGTAGGATTGCAACAAAAGGCTATATTATTACTTTTCATGATCTAAAAGTATAATCTATTAATTACCTAATAAATATTTGCTAAACATTGTTTTCCCGGCAACTTTGCTGGATTTCACTATCGTACTCCATTTGAGACGAGCTAAAGATAGCGCCAACGATTTCACTGGCATTCCTAACTTTTAGTTTTGTGATGAGAGGTTTTATTAAACAGTTTTCAAGATGAAGTGAATCATTTCTTTGTTTACACTTGTTTTTAAAATAGCACCAATAAATCTCGAACGTTATCACACTACCAATCTAACTAATAGAATAGACAGGCTCACGGAGTCCCGGACCACGTTATTGTGTTGTGTGTTTAGCACTTTTAGCAGACAGCTTTTCGTGACTCGTGATGGCCGTGAGTGGCGACTAGCAGACGCCAGTAACCAATGAGAAGTGAGGGAAATGAAAAATAGAGGGACTTTTGAATTCGACTTTGTTTTTTGTTTTTAAATCACATTAGCCATGATGCTGATTCCACAGGTCCACAACTTACCTTTAAACTTTATTCTGTACTTAATATTTTAAGACTTTTACCATTTTAATGTAAAACCACGTAAACTCCCTAAAAAAATACAATCGTATTTTCAAATTGATAATACTACGACATTGCATAACAGTCAATATAACACGCGCTCTCAAACCGTCCAAACCCAACCTTCGCCAATTTTGATTGAGCGCGAGATGTGGCTGAAAATATCAATCGAAATCAATAAATATGACTGAATAATAGACTTAACAGTCATAAAGACCATAGCCTTTTCATATGAAGATTATTAATGCCTGATAAATGCAAATCTTATGTGAAACCTCAAATGAACAGATGGAGTTCTTTAAACAAAGGCTGCCCTAAAAACGGAATTAGTATATATATTTTTTAAGTGAATCATTTGCAGGCCTTGTCTAAGCTGCTAGATCCATTTGTGTGCTACCATTTTGGCATATATTACGCAGCTGCCGCTGGGAGTGAGCGACGAGAACGTTCCGTCTCAATCACCACTTTTTTCCCCCAAAAAGATCTATCCAGTTATAAGCAACTTGAACCTGTTCCTGTGCTATTTAAGAGTCAAAACGTCTGAAATATGCACGTTTATCAACAGAATTTTAAAAAGAGTATTACTATACATATACTAGCTGCACGCTGCAGACCTGTAGCGAAGTAGTACCTCAAGTCCGTCCCTTTCTCAATTGTCTATTCAAAAATATCCGTCATCCATGCAAGAAAACGACTCACGACAGCAGAATAAAAGGTGCTACATCTTACTCATTGAACAAGTTTTTCAGAGCACACAAGCTCGCAGTACATAGTCAAGTCATTACAGACAAGAATAAAAAACGTACGTACAGATTTGATCACATGGGAGCATCTGGAGGGTACTTAAAAAAATCCGATCATCACTGGGATTGAATGGAATAACGACTAACGAGTCAGGGCATACACTTTAATTATCACTATTATACGTGATAAAGGTGAATACGAAGTAATAGCAGGCTACCGGCTTTGTACAAATATATTTTTTTTAAGTTCACAAATCTCCCATAAGAGGATCCTATATTTATACGTAGAATATATCTCGCGATATTGCGCGCGCCCCGGCGAGTACCACAGCGTAATGCACTCGTATAATACTACCCCAATGTTGCGAAATATAGCAATACATAACACGCATAATACCAGAGTAATAAGTACAGGCCTTGGTGCAATTTATATATGGATGCATGTTGTATGAAACGCCCGATGGCGCAACATAATGAAACCGTCCAATATATACGATAATGGTCCAAGTCTCTTTATGGTAATCTACACACTGAGAAATAATCCTGACTATGTGGGACGATGGTTTTCTCATCAGTTTGTTGACCCAACAGAGAGTATATAGTAATAAAGCGTTATTTGCAATTCTGATTCTGTTCAAGAATCACTTTCTGTATCGTTTCTTTGGAGATTCGTTGACGACTCAATGTATAGTACCAATTTCATTCATCAATTGCCAAAACCCTATCGCACAAACATATTGAACGCAATACATCAGCATTATTGTCGATTATTGCAAGAAACCCTTATGGTCAATTTTCAGTACGTATACGCATATGAAAAGATTTGCCGAGTATTTGCTGATGTCGTTCCCATTTCCCAAGAACATCGCCTGTCGCGCAATTAAAGTTTTTTTACTTTCTTGCCGAAATTCTGATTTTTCTGTATCTCGTCGCCTTCTCCCATTGTATGGAAGACAATGGTTTCAAAGATAATTGGTACGTTCTTTGGTTGCGATGGAGAAGGCAGAACACGCTCGGCAAAATTCAAAAACAATTCGACAATTCGTCAACCACAGAATTGAATATCGTTATTAGTCAACGGTGCACTTTGATGTTTGTAGCGAACGCAAGAACACTGGACCGTTTCCTAATGTGTCAATATTAAAATAGATATATTAATAACACATTCGAGCGTGTACAAATGGGCGTGGAAAATTGGCCGTTTAAATGTTCAATTGTCTACAGAAAATAAAATGTGCACAATGAATAAAAATATAATTTAAAGTACAGCCGACTGTAGCCTAGAGCGCATATGGTGTCGTTGATTTTAACGCGAAATTTTCACCCAGAAATACGATTGAAAATATATAGACTTGGAGTACCCAATATAAATTGTACGTATACGTACAATTTTGCGGTGAAATGCTAGGCGAATGTGCTGTCGCATGCTATACTTCACCAATTTCTTATTCACATGAAAACAACATTTTCAGAATTCAACGGATTTCTCAGTCGAGATATTCTTCCGTTTGCGTCATTTGTGCCCGTGAGCACAATTGCCCATTACAGACAATAGATTGGAGCTTGGAAATTCCGCGAATATTAAACAAATTTTTCTTTGTTCGTTGTTTTGTGAGAAGACGCCATGCAGCACTTTCCTGCGAACTATGTTTAATTGTTTAGATACGAATTTCTGGACTTCAAATTTTTCTTGTTGTTTTGTGAGAACTGAGAAGACGCCATGAACTTTAGTGAGAACAATGTTTAGATACGAACTTCTTGACGCAAATATTTACGTGGAGAAGTTAATTTCTTTTTGGATACCGGTATAGCTATACACACAAACAGCAGCATTGTTACACCATCTGGTTTCTTTGTTTGTTTGGGGTATTCTTGGACCGTTGATGCAAAGATAACCAGAATCGAGTACTATGATCCCACACACTCTGCTGTTATTTGGCTGCTCCGTTCGATAAAAATAAGAATTTAGCCCACTTATATTTTCAAAGTAAAAACTCATATATTTTCAAATTTTAAGGCAGGATCATCAACTAATAGAAAGCGAAAGTAGTGAATGGAGGAAAGGAAAAATTCACAGAAATCCGAAGCAAAGTTGTGGACTGAAGGAATCTCATCTCACTAGATTATGCGATCGATGAACAATTGAACAGATGCTCTCGACGGGCGGAAGTGTATTCCCTTTAGACTCGTCTTGAGAAAAAGGTAGTTAATGTAGACTGCATAGCTAATAACACCAACTTGAAAATTCCGGCTTTTCCATATTCATCAGTTCATTACTAATACTATTTTATCGAAAATTCAAAAAGGCATAGACATGACAATTTATAGGGATTTTGTTCAATTTCAATTCAATTTTACTTTTGAATGCGATATTTGATACGTGTGTAAACTAAAAATATTCATTTTAATTTACAAGAAAAGGCTTGTCTACAGTATGCAACTATTCAAACACTTTTTTAAAAAGAGGCAACAGTTAAATTTTGAAAAATGTGTGGGAATAAATTTTTTGAAAATTTATTGTTAATAATTGAAAAATAAAAAATTCGTTGTTTTATACTGTTGGGATCCACGGGATACAATGAAATGTACTAGGCCTGCGTGCAGGCATGCAGAATAAGGGAGGGATTACGCTCTATATATAGCTATATAAACAATAATAATGTTACCAACTAATTAGTTTTTAAAGGTACAGACGTACAGTATGAGCCTGGTGGTATGAGCTAATAATGAGTATATATTGGATGAAGTGTATAACATGCAGTGAGGCCAGTGCGTGTAGATTCCAAAAAATAACGTAAAAGTTCTAATTATTTTAGAATTCGTACACATAATATATACAGTTTATACACATGATGTAGTACAGTTTTAGGTTCGCTTTTAGATTTTAAATTGATATTATTTTCTTTCTGCCAGAAAAAAAAAAACTGTTAGTATAGTTTCACTTTTGCGAAATCTTCATTGGAACATCCACTTTGAGCATGTGACAAATGTCAAATTTGTGAGTATTTTGTTGTTTAATATGAGGACAATCTTTTCGTTATTTCCAGGCAACGCTCGCAAGCAGCACTCAAACTGTGAGCTCTTAAAGTAAGATCTGTTTAGATAAGCAATGGTACGTGCGAACATTTTGTAATTCTTTGTGCAATAGTCCTTAGAGCAGTTTCCCAGTTACCTATACAAGTATACATACCCATGACATAATAACCTCTGCGCACACAATACAAAATAATAAAAGAACCGAAAGAACTGTTGTCAGCATGAACTAAGTTTATGCGGACATGCGCTCAAGGTGAGGAAATACATGGCTTGTATATGGGGGAGTAAATAAAGAAGAGTTCATGAGCTCGAGATCGGCTATACTCGGCGACAACTCGATACGGACGAGTCGAGCAGTGCGATCCTCAAATAAATAGTGCCCCGCACACCGGCTATATCAAACTGCCACCGTCATGGTTGGCTGGCGTTGATTTAGTGTTTTTAAATAAACATTAATCCAACATTCTTTTTTAACTTGGGGATTGACAACTTGCTGATTGTTTAAGTAATCGAGTTATCTGCTTCTGTTTCATCAGGAATAAGTGTTTTCGTCAGCAAACACTATGCATGTGTTCCATCTGTTTTCTGTCATCAGCTGATTTTCCCGCGAATAAATATTACATACTTTTCTCAAGTTCTCTCGGTCAGCAGGTAAAAGCAAGTCCAGCCTTCTTTCTAAATAAAATCAACTTATATTGAAAAAAAAATCACTAAAATTGGAACTGAAGAAAATTAATGTTTTAGTAGTATATAGTTCGTTATTTGGTCTATCTTCCCATAAATCAATGCTGGGTTGTATAAATATCTAGTTTTAAATTCTATTTTCTGATGTTTATTGCATGCTGATAAATATTTATTATTTAATATTGCATCCGATGTAGCGTAGAGCAAAAATGAACTTCCGTGTGAGTCCTTGTAACTGAAATAACGTTCTGCAACTGAATTGCCCTTCGTTTTCCGATGATTCGATGAATGTCGGGGGAAATGCAATATATTTCGAATAATTGCTTGCAAACAAGCGATTCTCTTGGTCTCTGGGTCTATATAGCCTGCGGTCTGTTGGCAAAATAGCCTATATATAGGCTGTGAGGCTGTGACTCTGACACAATATAAAAGACCAACAAAAAAAATCGAAAATGGTATTTTATACAACAACACAGGAATAAATCGCACAGGAAATAAGTCTAGGCTTACATTATATTTAAAAAGAAATAAAAAAAAAGATTCAAGTAATGGAAGAAAAGACATTTTATATTGATATGCACACATAATGCTGATTATTGAATATGGGTGTAAGTATTCATTCACGTGAAGTACATGACCTCTCTACATGACAAACTGCGTCCCTTAATTTGATATATTTACACATAAATAGCTCGCTAGTGCGCATACATTTATAATAAGTCAGCCATTCAAAATTCTATCAGAATAAAGATGAGAGAACTAGGCTAGTTAATGTGACGTGAGACAGCTAGATCCTCTCCACGCATTTTTCGTTTTGTTTTAAATATTAAATACGGGTGTGACTCCCTTATAGGAGTGGGCCGGCCCAGTTTAAACATTAAAAAAAAATAAAATACTACAATGACTCCTATTCTTTAAATACAGGATTAGGGAAACTATTTCATGTTCTGCATTCACTCAATCATCGCCTAAATTTGTTATGTTATTGTCTTTTGTGGCCATCATCCTGTGATATTCGCACCACCGCGGAAAAAGATTCAAAGTGATCGACAAATCGTCATGATCGCCTATGCATCAATGAATACAAGTTATTTTGTGTTATTGTGACGGAGGAATCTATAAGTCAATTCGATTACCAAGGTTCAGACAACAATGACCGAGTACATCGATCATTCCGACGCGAATATCAGCATTCCATATGTCATTGCATCAAAGGATTTCCATGACAATTCTTCATTGTTAGAAGAAGCACCAACTTTAACTACCAGCGCTTCAATAAAGGCGACCGTATTGTGCGTCATGGCCGTCGCTTCACTGATTGGAAACTTGGCGACTCTAATTAGCATCGCTGTTTCAAAGAAGGGCACCAGCAGCTCGTTGTACACTCTTCTGTTTCAGGTATATTATTTCAATTAAGACATATAATCAGTATTTTATTTCTAAATATGCGCTGTTGATTTCATCGTCCAAATTGTGTGAATAACAAATTCTATGACTCGATTAATCTCCTTTGTTACCGCTGATGTGCACAGTTGGCCATCTCTGATCTGTTGGTAAGGTAAGTCTTTTGAATCAATATTTAATTTGCCATTAGGATGCAATTTAATTATAGATATAACACACGTTATATTATATAGTGTGTGGTGCTTATCCGGCGAAGCCGCTTGGACTTACACAGTCGAATGGAAGGGAGGACAATTCCTTTGCAAAACTTTTAAATTTTCACAGGTATTTATTTACCTCAATGGTTTAGTCCCTTAGTGGTGTGACGTAATCGAACGAGAGCAGGGCCTCTACTGGGACCTCTAAGCAATTTTCTTGTACACTTTTGACGACTTTTAATGAAGTCAACTAAAAAGACTATGGCTATTCTTGTAAGAATTCTAGCTTCCCTCATAAACTGAACTACACAGCAGTATATTCAACATTTTAGGCTTAGAATATAGCAGTGCTGTAGAAATATTTTGCAGCACTTTCTTTATCTCTTATTCGCTGAAAATAAGAAACCCAATAACCCATCATTCATCTAATAGCGAAAGAGATCCTTTTGTGCTCCTTTTAAAAACATACATCTCTTGCAAAGCACGCGGCAGTCGTATACGTATTATGCTTTCATCATTTCAATAATGAAATTACTTGCAATATTCTGTGTCTTTTCTTTCAATCTTTTTACATGTAGTATAGTGCTAGACTGCTAGGTATATTCATTAGCTACATGGCTATTGATATATCTAGATTTTCTGATGAATAGCTCGATTTTGTAGGAACACGCGTTTCATTTTCGTATTTACGTATTACATGAACTGTTGAAATGTTTTATTATATTCCTCACCGAATAACACTTTGTGTTGTGAACAAACAGGTTTTCAGCTTATACCTTTCGACCTCAACTATGGTAAGTCCCTCGTATTAGTAGCTAATTCCACCAAAACTGATATGGTATTGAATATCGCTTATAAATCTGTTTATATCGGCACACATAATAGGTCTTGATAGGATTTGATCGTTTGAGAGCCATACGCCGACCGATAAGCCATCGTTCGTGCTTAAAACCTATCTGCGTCGCTTGGATACTAAGTGCGATTTTAGCTTCTCCTCAGGTGAGTTATTCACTCTCCATTATACATCAAACAATAACGATCGAATGCTATATATAATTTTGACTCCACTTTTTTTTTTCTAACTTTTTTTTTACTCTATATTTCAAGCTTCTCATTTTCAGTGTGTTGAAAGGGCCATTCCGGGAACTGTTTTATCAATGCGTCACCTATGGTTTTTACACGGAAGAATGGCAAGAGCAGCTGTACACGGTCTTCAGTCTCCTCACCATGTAAGCTGCTGCATATAACTACTGCATTAACTCAGATGATTTCGACTAAACATCAATCTATATATTTATTGTTATTAGGTTTGTAATTCCGTTGATGGTCCTAATTGGTTGCTATGTTTGCATCTTTTGCACAATTGCAAGTAAGTCTTGTAGAACTTAAAAAAAAACATTTTTTTTGTCATACAGAAAATATCTTTTAATTATCCCGAGAAAGCGTAGACAAAGTCGGTATTCTATTTTTTTCCTTGTGTTTGCCTTTGCGAAAAAAGTAGAAAAAGAACGCGCATTTGTTATACGTGCGCCACGTCCGTCAATGGAACGATGGCCAACCGAGAGCTCAGTGTCCCATTTCCGCGTAAGAGATCAACATCGCCAGCAACATTCTCCTCAGCAACACCATAGCAGTTTTAATAGACGTCGCAACAACATCTTCAAGCGAGCGAAAATGAAATCACTGTACGATGACAAAAGCACAATTTTTACGTCGTTATATCTCGAGTGCTGGATATTCATGTGTAATACGCTCCTTTCTGCTTATTGTCTACGTAGGAGGATTTCTATTATCATCGTTACAGCATTTGTGATTTGCTGGGCTCCGTATTACTTCATGATGATCACTTTCATCTTTCTCAACCCTGATGATAAGGTAAAGGTTAATTTCTTTTTTTCTTTTTTTTTCTAATTGTGTCATTTTGTAGTTGAATGTCGCAACTATAACGACTTGGCATTTGTTTCTGGAGAAAAAAAAGAATCTTTTGGGTTTAAAGAGTTTTTAATGGTTTTTTTTTTCTCGCTCTCTCTATTGAAGTTGGGTGAGGACATGCAGTCAGCCATTTTCTTTTTTGGCATGAGCAATTCACTAGTTAATCCCCTCATCTATGGAGCCTTCCATTTATGGCAGCCCACTGTTGGAAGAAGCCGAAAGCTCCCCGGCTCATTCTCTACAGCCTTTACGTAAGTCACGTCTGTCCTCATCGTTCATATATACAGCTCCTTACTCCATAACTTTCGTCAGATTTTTTTTAAATTTCTTCAATCTTGATTTGATGTATCTTTTGGGTACGAACAGTTCAGTTGTCCAGACATTTCCGCGTATCCATTTTTAATATCAGCTACCTTGTTGTCATAGAGATAGTGTACGAGCAGGACTTTTAGTCGGGCAAAGGCGTCGTACCGAACCGACTGCTGACAACATGGTTGAAGTACACCAAGCGACTTTGGACTCCACCTCCGTTCACATGACGCACAAGCGCTGTTCCCTTCATCGACAAAATCGTCCACATCCATGCCGATATCGGACGTCAACAACTAGTTTCTGAATTGTACAGCACATTTGTTTCTATTGTTTGTTTTTCTTGGGGCATGTACAGTACCACTCCGAAAAAATGTACGTACGTTCTCAGTTGAAATATGAAGACCTAGTTCAAATATTCATCGAAATATTCCACTCGAATTCGAATCGCTATATTCACAGATTCTACAAGATTCGACTCGTCTTGACTTCAAATACGTATACATGCTCTTGTTTTATGCTTCCACGGTCAAATTTTGTTTGCTCAACAACTTTATGGTTTTATTTCCTTTTCGTTGTACAAATTTAACTAAAATTTTGCTGATATACTATAAATGAATCGTCGATCTACATGTGAAAAACTATATATTTTACATATTATACTGTTGACTACTGGTGCGTGTAATTCCGTCTTGTCACGTCATTATAACCGAGTCGCATTCGCTGAATTACCGAGTGAATTTCAATATAATTTATGAAATGAGCATCAAGTTTTGAAATACATATATTTTGAACAATTGACGAACTAGCAGATTACCCCAACTCCTGAAACATATAAAAATTATATATCACACTGCGTAGGCTTGAATATGAATATGTAACGCATATATGAGGCGAATTTCAACAGAAGAGATCGGTTTTGTTATAATTTTCAATTCTAAATTGAGTCATAACAATCTCTAACTTTGCATTGCCATTAAACAACAATCAGCTTCAGGCCATTATTATACTCCAGCATTATCTTTCGAAAGGTCTCGTTTATTATTGTCGTCTATTTCCGTTTCGTAGGCTATATACAAAGAAAAGTTGAAGAAAACTTTGTCTTTAATACATAATGCGTGAACAAGCAAAGTCTGGGCCTCGAAACAAGAACTGAACTAATTTCTATTTAAAATTTAAAATTGTTCACTTTTGTTTAGATGAGTAAGAAAATATCAAAACACATGAACAAAATTAGGAGCAGAACAAACCTTTCAAATATTAAATTTCTACGAGTAAAATCCTTTCACTGTATTTATCTACACAAGAAAAAAATATTAAGAAAATTCGTAGTTTTTTTAAATGCGTTTCCATTTCAACTTATAATTAGAACTAAAAGAACTGTTACTACATGTGCTGACTTGCTGGGAAAAGAATTATCCAGAATTTTCTGTTGGGTTTGTTGACTGAAAACACGGAGCGCAGACTCCTGATAAGAAAATAAGAAAATGTCACAGAAACGCTAGAGCTGTAGACTATACAGAAATGATTTGTGAACTGATACATAAAAGAAGCGCTTTGCTTGCGCGATTCCGTCAGTTGATATTGCCTTGACAAGTTGTCATTCTATAACCCCCCAAAAAAACAACTGAGTGTGAACAATCAATAGTCGCCCAATATGTTGACCGTGTAGTTTTTTATACAAAACTTGAGTTGCGCGCGCGCTGATATTTTTGTTTCCCATAGAAATCAATCAAATCCTTTCCGTTTTGGTTTATGCTATATTGAGTATAACATAAAGGGATTTACTAGTCCAATCGCTCATTCGCTGTACTAAGGCCACTGCATTTGCTTCAATTAACAAACAACTTCAATTAACGGAACAAATAATTGGTTCGTCTAATTGTTCTAACACAGTCAGGAAGAAAATTCCTTATCACCCCCAAAAATGTGACCCAATTTCCTGCAAATAGTTTACGTTCTTCCGAATAAATGCTGCGTAGTAAAATAACGTGTTAAGTAACGGTGTCCAAAGTAACATGACGTGTTTAGTTCTAATGAACCATATTTACACATATAAATAAGCTGCTATATTCATCGTCATTTCATTATAGGCTACAATTTCATTATCCATTTCCCTTCATCAATCTTCGAATGGAATTTGGTTCAGCACCGTCTACAGTACACAGATTTGATAAGGCACGCACAACACGCACGTATAATTCTAAGAGCCACACTATTGAAACTCATCATCAAAATGATAGTTTTGTCAAGAGTTTTTGTAAAAAACTGAAGAATGATGGGTGCTTCTTTGACTTGGTGCTAAATTTTATCTTTATTCCCAACACAGCTCATAATTTTTCGCACACGCATTATGATTAGTACGAATAAATTAAAAAAGTTAAATGAAAACATATATTTGTTGAAATAAATGGAATGGTTAAAAAAATAGGAAAGCTGCTGATGGGGCTGGGTACGATCAGTGACAGATTAATCAACTATTCTAGCAGCATTTTCCTCATCGAGGGAGGTAGATTACAATTAGACGAGTTTTCACTCTTTATTGGACTCTTCCTTTACATCAGCAAATAGGTATCTGCTGCTGTATCTGCAAATGCATTACAAAAATTTTTTTTTAGGGAATCCAAAGCTCTCATTTTGATTCGATTGCCCTTCAATTCGATGCTAATAATTATGATGTCTTCTACCCGTACAATAAACATTGAGAAATAAATGTAAAAAAGACAATGCTAAAAATGATTTCAAATATAATTTATTAAAATGAAAGACAATCAGGGCTGTATTTAAAAAAAAATTAATTAAGGGCATGGACTCGGAGACGGAGTATTGCCCCGTGTATTTCACTCGAGTAGCATCATAGTTACATGTTTTACAAAAGGGAATGTATAATGCTACAATTGCTACATTCCCCTATGGGTTCCCGACAGCAGTTCCCAGAGCCCCGGTCTGACGAGAGCTAATATTTATTAGAGAAAAAACAGGAGTGGGGCTAGATTAAAATAACGATGACAGACCATCAACCTGACAAACACTGGACTCTAGTGGTTGATTCAATATAATAATATATTTGAGCTTCTGGTTCACGAGAAGCGTACCGAAGAGCGTCTCATAGGAAAGCGCTAGTCTGTCCATGGGAGCCCTCACGCAGACAGTGAGACCCTAGCCTCCGGTAGCAGGATAGGTGGCCAACGGGAACGCACACTCCCGGATCCGGGATCCCATTCTAAGCTACCGGAACAGAACCAATAAGATGTACTTCAAGAGGCGTAAAATCAGTGTTTGACGAAAATACGCATTATTTAATTTGGCAATTTTGTACAGTAGCCTCCAAAAGTTTGGAAACACGGGGGTTTTTTTAGCGCGTTTAACAGGGCGTCTTACGGGCTAACGTGTCCCCAGTATTTTTGCGATAACTCTCGTTAGAGTTATCGCATTTTCAATTTTAAAATACCATTCTATTGGCAAAGAAATGAACTATCACCGTGGTTATTTTCAAATCACGGTGACTTATAGTTTAGGCGGAAAACGCCAAGTCTTAAGTTTGGAAACATCGTCGTTTCCTTCATATGACTCCATGCTAATGGAGTCATATTTAAAAAATCACAATAAATTCAAAAACAACGATATCGCATTGAAACTTGCACAGTTTGTAGGTGACATTGTCTTCTACATACATGCCAAGTTTCAAAGAAAAATAATCATATGCAAAATAGTTATGATTTTTTTTCTAACAGCTCAAAAATTTTCGTTGGACTGATGGGGGAGATTTCGGCCCCAGGGAAGAATGGAAGGAAGAAGCTAAAGGGAAGGGGAGCTTAAACCCATTCGAACCTTCATCTCCCCCTTTTTTTTCTTTCTTTTCTCTCCCTTAATAAGCTCGAAGCCTCACAAACGACAAAGGACGAATCCTTTCAAGGCTCCATAAAGACTCTCTTATACGTCGGCCTTTAATTGCTATTTACCAATACTCTTAATCATGACGAACCACAGCTCAAATAGGGGGAAAATGAAACAATGGGCACTAGCTATAGATTCATAAACTGGGCATTGAGATCGCGAGCTATTCATCATATACCGTGAAACTGTAGAAGTACACAGATTAATTTATTGCGATCTGAAAATTTCATAGCCTTATAGCGTACCAATAAAGTCATGAGTATAGACTATGGAGCATATAGCTAGAAGCGAACGGAAATGAAATGAAGATTATACTGCTCTGATCCTCTGAACAGGTCCATGCATCACACAAGCATCACGGACAGCTGGACAGCCGTGATGGACAGCTGAACAGGACTCTTTATAAATGCAATTTAGGTACGACCTTGTCAGATAAATGTGACACGGTAGGATGAATTCGTATGCGGCTCAACAGCGTACTACACGAAAAAGGGCGATCGATCTGTAAACTAGGTTAGATTTTTGTAAATGTCAGATATTGGAGCAGTAGAGATATTCTAATAAGCACGACGCATAAAAAAGGTTTAAAAACGAATTCAGAGTTGGCCTAGTCTTCAAAGCCACATATGTCTAGGTGAAGATCTCCACTACGGCTCGAGATTAGTTCAAATATAAAAATATATAGTTTACAACATTGGTGCATGTGAGAAATACAATTTTGAAGAAAGCAGAATAACAGAATAACCATGTACCATATAGTATGTAAAAAACGAAGAATCACTGTTAATTTAAAAAAAACAAAACAAAACAAAAAAACAGATAGGCTACTTCATCAATAGGAATTAGCGCAAGCGCATTGAGAACGATGATGAGAATTGAGGTATTGGAAAAATAGATGAGCTGCAATTTTAAAATATTGATGACTTATCATCCGCGACTGCATCAGTAGGCCTATATCAAAATCGATCGGACAGTTGTTTTTCTTGTTCTTCTTTTGCTGACTAATCAATGTACATGGTATATATTCAAGTAATATATATAGCTTTAAAAGAAATTATTTTCCAGCAATTGCTTAGGAGATTACATCCTCTTAGGACTTGGGACCTGTTTATTATATTTCAAAGGTGATACAGTCTTCCAAGTAGTTCAAACAAATTTGAAAAAGGGCGATTAATTGATGATTTTTCTGGAACAATGGATTAAAAGATGTTCCTCAGAAATCAATCAAAAGATTCATTAATAGGTTTGGGAATTCAAGGCTGAATTTCAAACTAGTCTTTAAAAGCTGTATATAAGCTTGATTAAAAACTGGTATTGGCAGCATAACCACTTTGCTCTCTGCATGTTAAACATTCTCCATCAGGACCTTACGGAGCACCATGAAGTTCCTGAAGTTGTTGGTAATTAATATTATTTATTCCTGTTGGTTCTATTATTTTTGTTTTCCCAATTTAATATTTATATAGTTGTGTCAGCACGGCTAAAATTCAATTACATGTTATTTTCCATTCAACTTTATAGAATTGAAATATTGTTTTTTTTTTTCTTTATTTTGTTTCGAACAGGTTTTCGTATTGAGCGGAGTTTTGTTGGCTACTTTGGAAGCTCGGGTTGTTAACCGAGATCGCCGATCGTTTTTTGATGCTCCTAAAATTCCCGCATTTCCAAGTGTTGTTTTGGTTGGTCTTGTCGATCAACCCGTACCAACGGTAGTCGGAATACCCCAACAAACTCCTTATCCTGCTCCTCCGCCTCCTTCGTATGGCTCTCAGCCCATACCTTATTCACCACAATCATATCCACCATATTCACCTCCGTCGTACCCACCCCCATCTTATCAACCACCTTCATACTCACCTCCGTCTTACGCTCCTCCGTCATCATCACCGTACGCACCTCAGCCACCAAGTTACATGGCGCCTCCAATGCCGTACCAGCCGCCACAGTATATGCCAATGTATGCGCCAGCACAGGCTCCAATGCCCATTCCGCCACAAGCTCAACAACCTCCTGCCAGCGAACAACCCGAGCAAAGCGTTCCTGTTCCAAAAGAGGAGCACAGCAATGTGGATCCAACAGCAGAAAAAATTTCCCAGACGCAATCGAACGATTCGCTTTCAACAAATTTGACTAATGAAAGCAAGAGTGATGACAACTCCAATTGGGAAGCTACCAATTCTTCTGCTTTGTAACCATTTTAACGAAGGAGTTTAAGCTATAATGTAATAAATATTTCATTTATGATCGCTAATGTAATAAGAATTTTTTTTTTATTTATTATCTATAATCGCAGAACCTTAATGAGAAGCTACTCAAGATTCAAAATTAAAATATGAAGCTATATTAAAAGCTAAATGTAAAATGAAATGAGATAGACTGTAAACATGAGTTAAACATGACGAATTATATAAACTAAAATATAAAATGTTACTTTGTAGTACTGAGAAGGAGTTTTTTAACAATATAATTGACAAACCTCACCAATAAAGAAAATTGCAGGGGGTTATCAAATATATATCTGGGAAAGGGACCCAATTTGATCTTGTTTGACAAATTGATAAAGTAATTATTCTCCTTACTCCCTTCTTTTCCTTAGCTACAAATAATGTCTCATTGGGGTACACTATTATCAACTGGTGAGTGGTGAACTGGTGACCAAAGGAAATTTAATTAACCTTTCAGGTACAATGTACACTAGTTGTTTGCTTATAATTGCGGGCTTTTTTCCGATTCAATTCCAGCATGATTGCACACATGCGCGTCCTATCAACAATTAATTATTAGTCTACGTTGTGAATTAAAATATTTTATTAATGCTTAGATGTTAAACTGTCGGCGGCTCAATTTTGATGTTAAGCTACAATGCGGCAATGGCCATTCTTGATTCATGATTCGAATGATGTATTACCCCAATTCATTAATTTTTCAGCATTTTTTAATAAATGCGAAGTAGAACTCTTATTATTTTATTCTTGAACGAACTTTCTGCATCTTTTATCTTTTTTACACTTTTTAAACAAATTTCAAGACTATATCTTTTGGATTTTTGGAAATCTAGGCCAGAGATGTAGGCAAACCTAAGCAGCCGTTGCTGGACAGTGTTGTCACCAGTGAAGAATTGTTGACTGTTTTGGGCCAGTTGTAAATGCTCTTGTAAAAGCATTCGTCCATGTGCCAACATCCATCAGAAACGACCCCAACAGTTACTAGTCCTCCGAGAAAGGTCGATTTCAGGTGGCCTTTTTGAGAGCCTCTTGTTGTATTTATTTATTAAACTTTTAATGTGCTGTTCATTTAGGGGGCCCAAATCCAAGAAAGAAAATCTTTGCTGTCTATGAAACAGCTACTGGATCAAACAGAGAAGCTACCCCTGAACAAAAAATTTTAACATATCTTTACTAACAAAAACAAACGAACTACAGTTAACAACTCTAGATTTTCGAGTTGATGATTCTTCAGACTACCTATGAAATTTACACATCGGCACGAGAGAAATTGAGAGAAAGAAAAGTATACAAGATCTAGGAAATTTGATGTTGGTCTTGTCTCACTGGTGTGTCGAACCTCATCAAACTATTGCACGTTCAGGATTTTCTTAACAACTCGGACCACATCTTTTCCTTGGGGAAGAGAATTATCTTCGAGAGTCTTGGCGTATGGCATCGGGATATCAGCCCCGGTCACACGGACAGGGGGGGCATCGAGGTAGTAAAACCCTGGGCCTAGAATGCATTAACATAAATTACAGACCGAAGACAGATTAGTAAAATCATATATTTCTCTTACCTTCTACCATTCGAGAAACAACTTCAGCACCTACTCCTGACTGTGGCCAGCCGTGCTCAACTGATACCAAGTGGTTGGTTTTTTTTCACAGACTCCATGACGGTATCGAAATCTAATGGTCGTAAACTTCGGAGATTGACCACTTCTGCTTCGATACCAATAGCACTCAGCTCCTTTGCAGCATCTAAACATGTAGCAACCGCGCGAGAGAAGGCTACTAAAGTGATGTGCTTTCCTAATTTAAGTAGAATTTTGATTTAACAAAAGGTTTTTAAAAGTCTCTGAAAATTTTTCATATTTACCAACACGCTCGATCTTAGCTTTGCCAATTGGCACAACGAAATCTTTTGACAAGACCTCGTCAGCAACGTCAAAAGCAGTTCCGTACATGATTTCGTTTTCTAGACAAACGACAGGGTCAGGATCTCGAATTGCAGCTTTTAACAAACCTTTTGCATCTTCCGCAGAATAAGGAGCGACAACCTAAATCAAGCCCAGAGAGCAATGCCGTTATAATTAAAGCACTGTTAGTCTGTTACAAAAAAAAAATCTAATAAATAAAATGAATTGTTGACATACCTTCAGACCAGGACAGTGGCTGTACCAAGCACCAAAACACTGTGAGTGCTGGGCAGCAACTCCAGCTGCAGCTCCATTAGGTCCTCTGAAGACAATTGGTACATTGACAATTCCAGCTGACATACTTAAAAGGGGAAGATTTAACAAAATGACTTAAGTTTCAAATATTCTAGGGAAAATGTAAGTAAATGTTCATACTAGAAGGTTTTAGCAGCCGAGTTAATTACATGATCAATTGCTTGCATGGAAAAGTTCCAAGTCATGAATTCACAAATGGGCCGCAGGCCTCCCTAAAGACAAATGGAAACAAAATTTGAAGACATTTATGCATAAATTTAGTTGTTACTATTTAAATTTACCATAGCAGCACCTGTAGCAATTCCAGCAAATCCCATCTCAGTGATTGGGGTATCAATGACACGTTTATCTCCATACTTTTTCCACAAGCCCCTAGAAATTTTGTAGGCTCCATCATACTGAGCAACTTCTTCACCCAAAATGAAAACTCTTTCATCTCTCTCCATTTCTTCATCAATGGCGGAGTTGAGAGCATCTCTTACTGTTAGCTTTAATGAATAATGAGTTAATACTATTTAGCATTCAAACAACATACGATATATCGTCAATACCTGTGCAGAGGCTGGACGAGAAGTGGATATTCCTCGTAGGCCAACATACTTAAATGCGTTCTTTTATGAAAAAATATATACAAATGAATAGAGGCAATGGTAATATCATACATGGTTTTATAAACTACTATTCGTACCTTTAACATTGTCGTGGATTTTGCAAGAGGAGCCGCCATTACCGGTCGTGTGTTTTATCGAGAAAGGCGTGATCAGCTGATCGTGATCGACTTATTAATAGAACGTAAAGTTCCTTAGATAACCGGTAGGTGGACTAGAAGACTCGGCAGTAGACGGTTTGCACGCAAAAATTATCATTTATATTTTAAATTACGATAAATAAAACAAAATTTTTCATTGTTGCCATAGGTAATTTCTTCGGTATATAATATCTATTGACTAGGCATAATTGCTAACGTTAGAATATTTCCAAGATTTCTATTTGTTTTTGTTTGTTCTTTCGACTAGAATAGAATTTTTTTGAGGTGAATTGGGTATTTATTCTTCAAACATAAGCATAAGCTAAAAAATGTTGTTTAACTCCAGTATTTTCCGCTCTCCAAACGTCCGAATAATGATCCCAACCGGATCCTAACAGCCGAAAAATACCCGGTTACTAGAATATTGACAGTACGGTAAATAAGCTCAAACATGGGTTGATCCGAATTGGAAATATGGATTCAAAACATATATTAATCAGCTATAAAAGAGTAAATTTGTGTAGCATCATTTATATACTGTAATACTGCAAACAACTATAGGTGCTCAGACTAAATTGCCGATGAGTGCTCACTGCTCGGGCAACAGCTGTTAAATTCAGTCGGTTTCCGTAACTTTACACGGGTGGTCTGATCTGTTCCTCGTGAGCGATAATAAGGAAATTGCAGAGACAAACCGCACACAGACGACAATCAGCTATACATACTATCCAGGGGTTATTTTCGAGAATTCGTTGAATGCGCATTCTTCCCATTAAATCGCATAATTATTGGTTTGACGGAAACAAGGATTGGTCTCTAATTTGGAAAATTTCTGTAATAGAAATAGGTTTTCCAAATGTAGCAATTTGGATGCGTTTTCACTCGTTATTCCATATATAAGATCCCCACAATGTGGCTACAAGCTGTTAAGCCTAGTTTGATGAAGATGCACACACAGTTGGTAAGACAAAATTGGCATAAAATATAAAAATTTCCGAGATATTGTATTATTCTCTCTCACTTTCGATTTTTCTCTCGTGACGATGTGTAACAATCTTGATCGGCATTCTATAGAAACAACTAGAAAATTTGAGTTGCAAACTGTTATAATTGTGTTGTTTTTTTTTTGTTTAGCAATGAGTAATTAGTAATTTACGTTTCATCATTGGCAGCTTCGTTTTGTATAGGTGAAATTATTTTAGTATTTCGTGCTCATTTCATTGAGGAACAGAGGAAGTTTGAGTGAAGATAGAACCATGTGGAATAGAACACACAATTAACATCTTGGGGAAGTAAAACGAAGAAAAGTGACACATATATTTGGAATGGATGCGATACGATCTGTACAAAGATAAATAACCACAGCCATGTTATATTGCAACAATGAGACTCGTCCCGAACAAGCAGACATTCAGATCATTTCACATAACGTCAAATAAGAACAGTCGACTGGAAAATTACAATTCACATTCACAAATGAAATCTCCGCCTCCCGGTGTTGAAAGTAATAAGGGTGGCAACGGCTTTTGAATTTAAATAGTCAGAAATCCATCCGACTAGAATAAATGTTGTTGTCATCAACATCAATGAAGAGCACCTACATCTTGATGATCCTAAAGGACCAAATTAAAAATGGGGATTAATATAGGTCCGTCTCTTATAATATAGTGGAATTTCATTTCTGTTATTATTCAAATTCTTTTTAAAAACATATTCGATCTGTGGTATATTTATGTAGGTTATGCATACGGAATTAAGAAGACAAGCCTTACAACGCCGTTTCTAAGTTTATCACGAAGACAATTATTAACCAGTTTGCTTCACGGAAAATACAGAATTAGAATGATTAATATGCCATCAAAATTGATGAATTTTTCATTATAGGTTTTAGAATTTCGCAGGCTCATTTAATAACATCTTTTGTTTCTTTTTCTGCTTTTATTTATAAAAGCTTATTTAAGTTATTCAGCTCTTGGGAATTGACACACATGGTCACGTAAATAATGCCTGCTGCTGCTAATTTTAGGCTTCTTCACTTTGCTTTCTGTCGACGTTTTATCAACTCATAAAAAATTAATTCCAAGCTCGCGTCTCTTCGCTCCATAGTTTTTAAATCATTTTTTTTTAATGTTGATCTTAAATCGTCGGTCACGTCTCAAACATCAATAGCGCAGGAAGCAAAACAATGTTACCCGCACCTGATGTGGTACTGAGATTCCAATCAAAGGTCCATTTGCCATCGGAACGAGATTTGGCCGGTTTACTGTCAGTTTCCTTTTCATCGGTTGCGTCAGGGAGTTTATTCTCGTTAGGGCGTCCTATAAAATGTCGTAATCAATCAAATAAATGAATTTTTATTAATTAAATTAATTTTTTTTAAATTCCATATTCCCTGTACAGTATTTAGTCAAAGTGTATACCTTTATTAAACGGATCCGCTAACCTCATCTGAGTTTGGTTGCTAGCGTCTTGACTCCAGTCTTCCAATTGCGCTTAATCAGCGAATTAAATTGAAATTGAGAAATTGAGTTTAAAAAATAAAATAAGAGAACGTTCACTCTAGTTACCTGGGCTTATAGCGGCTACTGGAGGCAGATTACGGTTGGATACCGTTGACGTGGTGACCGACTGTGTATCTGTGAAATAATATAGTGGGTTTTTCAAATCAATATTAATATACGGCTTCGTATTATTGCAATTCCCACAGCAGTTTTCCACGAGAGCGCCATATGCGTGAACGATCAATTTTGCCTGTGGAGACTTAACATCTATCCTAGTGATTTCTAGTTTCTCATAATCGATTTGAGGCCTACACACTATAGTGACGCCGATGATTCCAGCTGTATTTATAGTATACGCAAAGTTACATCTGTTGCCAACATGCAGCAGTTTATGATGTGTGACAGTGTGTTTGCTAGTATATATACATCGTCTTCGTCTATAGAACGTGATTCTCTTGCTTAATCATTCCGAGTTTATCTATATAGTATAGTGACAGTGCAGAGCAGATAACTTTTATTACGGAATCGTCATTTGTTGGCGACGACAGGCAAGATGACACCGTCACTAAGTTCTAAAGGCGATTCCTTTGACATCATCGAAAAGTCATTCACAGTATAATATACTTCTTCTTCTTGAGTCAAACTTACGGAATAACATGCTGCGAGTTGTACGTGTTGTTGTCGCGAGGAATAAATTTAATCGGTTCGCTTTTACACATCACAAAAGTCTTGAACAATATCCGTGACGGAATCACCAAACGATTTGTTCAAGAGGTCAACAATCGTCAGACGTCTATACAGGAATAGAGTGTGTATATACTAAGGCTATAACTTGGATTTCACGGGAGATTCTGACCGCTTCTAAACGAAATAGGATGTATACTTATTGTTGCCGTCAATGGCTTAGCAATAGAGAGAGAGTTTGTTTTGGATCTGGGTCAACTTTTTTCTGAAAAGCTTTCGTAAGGTAAGTTTGGGATGACAGAGAGAGCATGGAAAAGCAATGAGTTGGTGACGAACGACACAAGAATATACAACATTCACTGGCCCGGTGGGAATCAAACACGGAATAGCAATACGAACAATCAAGTCCTCATACACACAAGACAGCGCGTGACTAGAATATTCTTTTGTGATTCTCTCGACGCGTGAAATCAAACAGTTCTCCGTCAATCAAAAAGATTGACGGTATACAGTCGAGGATTTTTGCGGCTCCAAGTTGCGTCGATTCACATCATTCAAACAGTTGATGTTTCTTCGTAATGCGCAACTCAAAGGACCGACAAATGTAATTTTTGACAGAAAGGAATATTTAAAAAATAGAACGAGCGAATGTTACTCTTGAAAATGTTGCCTCGACAACAATATAACAGCAACGAGTCCGGCATATGGCGTCTTCATCGATAATTATAATAAGCCTGGGCATATTATTGGCGTTGTGCTTTGATTCAAGCAGATTGGAAAGCGTGCTGGGTGCCCCAGAAAATAAAGGAAGGTACCTATAGTAATTGTTGTATTAGAGAGAAGCGGCTAGCTCAGGATCAGCAAGGAACGCGATATCGATCACGAGAATAATTTATTACGGGACACCGCAGCTCAAGTCTCACCGTCTTCTGAAGAATATAAGAAAAAAGATAAAAATTGCGGGACGAGAAACAAGAGAGCAGGGAATGCTATATAGATGAATGGAGATATTGAACCAGCACCTCGAGCGAGACGCGACAAACGACCATATAATTCATACGACGCTGCTGGGTCCTTTTTTTTTTGTTCTCTCCTTTTCAGGGCTGTTGGCTCCGTCGTGAGAATCTTAATGGCTTCTTTAGTGGCCTACTTTGAAAATTCTTTTACTTTCGACGTATAAGAGATAAAGCAAATAACAAACAAAACTAGCTAAACGGTTTTTGAATTGACGATTTTTCTTATTCCAGCGATACTGCCATAAAAATTCCAATGAAATGAAGGAACTCACTCCCACGGTTTACCTTAAAAAATAATGCGCATTCTCAATCTACATATTCTAGGATAATCTATTAATAAACATTGTGGCATCATTTGTCGCGGAATTCAACGATCCGTTGTTCTCGGCTTTTAGCTCCCGTTTTAAATTTAGAAAACGAAGCGGGACTATAAGTTCCTGGGGATAGCCTTTGAGCCTCATTGAGCGTGATACAGCATGAGGAAAGCGAGTCCAATAACTTCTTATCTATCAGGACCAATCGATCTGCAGATCCGATAGGTCAGCGTCTCTTATTCACGCACACAACTAGAATACGGGACCAAACAAACCTTATAGCTTAGCTTTTCCTTTATTCTTCCTTTTCGCCCGATCCTTTTTTTTCATAGATATGTTTTCGACGACGGCTGGGTTTTGGCGTCACATTGCAGTCGTCGGCAGATGGGACCAACAATCCCCTCTCCAACCCCCTTTTTCCCCCTATATTACACACCATCATAATATACCCTTCCGTCTGTATATTTCCCTCGGTTTGGTCGTTTGTCCGAGCTACGACTAGCCTATTACGCACCGGCACAGCAGCTATATAGTCCCATGTAGCCCACCCTTGGCCCAATGTAGCCCATCACCTCCACCCTCGTATTATTTCCATGTGTGTTGCGTATCCGCAGAAACGACGGCGAATGTATTTATGTACATGATGCTATTGTTCTGTATAGGGACACGCTCCACTATACAACCACTACAGTATATACTTACTATACTAGTACCCCCCCTTCTCACTTAATATGTATAGAAACTCGCCAGCGTTTTTTGCAGTCGACAAGGACGTTTTTCTCTGCTGCTGTACATCTGAATGAGGGTTGCTCGTCAGCAACCCCCACCCCCTTTGTAAAATGCCAGATGATGTTACGAGATTGCCATCCGGAAAACAAATGCGACAAGCGCTGAATGGTAATAAAAAGTCGGGACGACCACTAGCTGAATAATCTGGACATTTCCAAGTAAAAGAAGCGGACACGTGTGCTATATAGCTGGGAGGGAATTGTGAAACAATCCGATTATGACTGTGATTCTCATCATTTCTTCTTATATGATTGTCTAATCTATTGTTCGCCCAAAATCGAGGGCGGGTTAACCGGCCATGTATATAGCCATCTAAAAGATAGCATCTACACTGTTATTATAAAGATACAGAATTTTGATCGCAGTTTTGTGTAGAATAATACTGCGCGTACCGGTATATATCGCCCTGATAATGCCGTGCAAAGCCGTCATTAATAAAAACCGATGCAGCTCGGATTTCGGATGGGCGACACTAGTCGGATATTATTCCCGCGAACAAGGATTTTTATGGAGAAGGTGTAAATCTGTCGCAGCCTGTAAAAATAAAACAAATTATGCTATCCCTATAGGATTCAAATGCCATCGTATACATTACGCAGTATTAGAGGTTCGCTATTCATTATTTATTTAATACCGTCCGATATTTATAGCACGCTTCTTATAGAACGACTATAAGCCACATACTGTTAAGCTGATTGCTGCTGTGCATGTTTCGCTATTACTCCAATCGGATTTAGAAATTTAAAAAATAAGTTAACGACAATCCCCCACTCAAAAAAAAGAAACAAATATAAACTAATACCAGGACATCATTTGGGCTTATATAAATCTTTAAATCCTTAAGTATAGGTTGATCCCTCTGGCTGCTGTATATATTATTCAATCCAACATTATAAGCCAAGGAGTTTGTTTTTGTTTTTTTGAGGAGGAAAAAACTTGTTGTTTTTCCACTCGTAAAAAATCTAGACATTTTCAGCACTGCAAGATATTCGTAGTTGGAGGCCGGGGATTTGTTTCGGCTTAGCGCTATATAACGCGGTATTCCGTTGATAACACCAAGGTGTAAAGAGGATGGACTGATGCGGTCTGATAATAGTCGACGGTCGAAAACTTATTTGGTAAAGAAAACGATTGCATTTATCATCTGGCCTTCTTCTATCTCCTCCTTGTTGGCTTCTGTGTCCTCAAAATAATACATAATATATATATATTATAATAAAAAAAAAAGGAAAAGTTTTGCCCCCCTCTCTCTTCTTCTTCTGTCCACTAAATGCTGGAACGATTTCCGACTCTCTCACTCTGATTCTAGTCTGTGGAAGTTTAGAAACAGCAAAAGATGGTATAACGTTGTAAGTTATTGCCGGCAGCAAAAAAAGTAGGAAAAGAGGGAACATGTGAAAGCGGCAGCGCACCGCTAAACGAGTTTGTCAACCAGCGTCAAGTTGTGTATATATTGAGATGGGGAAGATCTGGACTGGCCCAGTGCGCACTGCAACCGTCTGATCCAACAACTTTTTTTTTTTGGGGGGGGGGGGCTCTTCCTATCATTTCCAAGTTACTTCTCTCTGTCCGACAACGACCGAATGTATATATCTAGGAAAAAGTATAGATCGAATACCAAATAACGCAACATTTTTTCAATAAAATAAACCGACGTGTAGTACTAGGAGTCACCAACCCTTATAAAGACAAATTTTTTACATGAATTCGCAACGAAAATGTACAATAGAAAAGGGTTTATAATAATCATCCGTTTGATATGCTTTTCCCCGCATCCATCGTTCCAATAAGAGGGGGGGGGGGGGAAACCAATTGAATTGTCTATAATTTACAGGAACAAGCTGTCGTCTGCTGGCGTACAATGAAATGGAATAATAATTTGATTTTCCAAACACCCGGAATAACCCTCCACCCACATAAACAACTGTATAGTTTATATTTGATTGTAAATTATGGAATTGACGGACTAACGGGGAAAGTTCTCTATCATGTAAATGCACTTCATCATTTTTTATAGTATAAAGCAATTACTAATAATGTGACTACACTGGACTGCTGGAGAAGAAAGGAGCGACACACGTCTGATGATTTGCGACCCCTGGATTATTATATAATGCGATACACACTAGGATCGTACATGTAGAGAGACAGCGGAAACCCCACAATTCATTCACGGTCCAAGTTATATTGTATACATCTATATTACGCTATACAGACGCCGTACGGAAGCCAACCGGAATTCTAATAGTCTGATATTCCTTGTTTTTCTCTTGTTTCTATATTGCTCTCGGCGCGGTTTTTTTATGTATTTATTATATGTATAGTCTAATACATGTTTCCAAATAGGTTTAGATGTGTGTATAGATGCGGCTGGTATAGTTGTAGAAAGGACTTATATAGCGCTCGACTCTCAGCTGGTTATCCGCGTTGACCGCTCCCGGCCTTTTAGGTCGGCTATAAACGCGTCCAACTTTTTTTTATCAGCCGCTTTTCTCTTTCCGACGAAACGAAAAACTTGACTGGGAATAAAATGGCGTCGCCCAAAGAGCGAAAAGCCAACAGCACGGATACTATATTATATAGAGATAAGACATCTCTTGTAGTACGACGGCTATATACCGTTAGTGTAGTATATATAGACGCAAAAGTTATCCAACAACATTCCAACTCGGAAAGATGATTTAGAAAGGAAGAAAAATAAAGATACTCCATGCTAGGGTGAAGGGAACGTAGTTTAGCCTACACCCTGAGGTTGACATTCTTGAGATTTCGCTTTGGATATAAATTGTCAAAGTTTGCACTCCAATTTCCCTCACTTTTTTTTTTTTTTTTTTTGCCCCCAAGTGGATTTGAATATAATGATGAACATAAGCGCCGTATCATCAATACACAAATTCTATGATAACGTTCTTCCACTCCGTATATACATCACCCGCCATTGACTATACATCTCTTTTTAGGTTATGCTGTGTATATCTCAGACGTGTTCAATATCCGTGACACTTTCAGTCGACGTGAGAATGATGACGAGATGTTACAAACACACGCTCACGCATCCTTGCCTTCTTCGTTTCTTTCTCGTTCTCATCTTCAATAGAATTTCCACAGAGTTGTCATTCAATTTTTTTTTTCTTTTATGTAACGATGCCTCTGAGACGATATGTGTGTATACATACACAAAGCTGAATATGTACTGTGTGTGCCCTTAAAATGCGCATTGAAAAGCTCGCGTTTTCTTCTTCTTTTTCTCTCCATGTAGATTCCCCTCTTTTCACTCGACTCTCTTATATTATTGGATTCGAAGGAAAAGAAAGAGGGAAGGAGCTAGAGCAGCTGATGTGTGATGTATATTTCCTTGTTGTGGGTGCTGTATTACATAATACTGCGTGTACAGATACGTCTGAGCTTTTCATTGACATCCTGTGTCCTGGATGTCTGTCTATTTTGAAATGATGCTGCGCACTAGCCTATATAGTTGTATATATACGTAGTTAGATGGGCTGAGGCAGTCATATTCAAAAATGAAACACAATAAGAACCAACTTGTAAAGGGGGGGAAAAAAAACGAGATGAAAAACCCTGTTCCACTGATATTATTCCATCTTTCTTTTTGGTGTTGGATAGAAAATTTTTTAAATTTTATTTCATTTTGTGTGGGTGTATCTGTCAGCGCAGCACTGGGAGTTGATATATAGAAGTAAGAAAAAGGGTATAACAACTTACGGTGAAAAGTGATGACTCCATCAGCTTCTCCGTACTGATTTTTCGCCACGCAACGATAGGCTCCGTAATCTTTGGCTGTCACGTTCACGATCGTCAGTCGTAGCTGTTTGAATCGACATAATTGAAATGATCAAAAACATTTAAAAAAAAAATGAATTATCGTTTATTATTATAATTAGAAATTTGTTTGTGTTTTATACTTGAGTGCGGAATGAGGGCCAAGTCGGTTGAGATGCACCGGCCATTGCTGGTGTGACAAAAGGTCCGATGGAAGACGATGATTGCATCAGATATTTAGCCGCTTCGTGCAAATCCGTTCCGTCACTGTGACTCCAAAAATGCAAAGCAGCCGGGCTGGACTCGATAGTGCAATCTAATGACACTGTAGAGCCGAGTGGAGCGCCAATCAGCTGCTGATGTAGCGTGACCGAAGGCGGAACTGTTGAACGTCACGACCATCAGCAAAGGAACAAAAGAAAAAAGGAAAAACCCACACACAGCACAAATCAGATTTACTCCCCCTCCCCACACACACACCCGAAAATAGTGGCTATGACATAATAAACATATATTATCTCTCAGCTGTCACGCGCACTCAACATGGGGACGAGCTGTGACGTGCCCAGCAAAGACACATTCCTAAACGAGCCAGTAGATATATATTTGCCCGTCTCTCTCTCTCTCTCTCTCTCGGGTCTTGACGCTTGTCGCATAAAACAGACGATGATTGTAGTGGTGGTTGGCTAGGAGCTTTTCATTACACATGAGCAGCCTCGTGATATTAGTCTCTAGTAGAGAGAGAGAGTCTTTTGTTTGGTGAGAGAGAGAGAGAGCATGCAGAAAGAAAGCCGGGAATTTTCAAAAATTCCAATTAGTTGGCTCTATAATAACGCTCGTTCAGACTAAAAAAGAAATTCTTGAGATCCTGCGCTCTGGATCTGTTTTTTGTTTGTCGAAGAATAAGATAATGCTCAGATAGTTGAGCTTCTTATTACTTTTCTCTTTTTTTATTATTATTTTCTGCGCACATCAATCGACCTATATAGCTCTAACTAGTGACGTCAGTGATGCAAGAATCCCGTTCAAACTATAGCCGATTGCAATATGTAGTGCTCTATACAGCAGTATATCGCACACAATTGGAGTTCCTCGCTAATAAATACCGCGCACGTAGTACAAGACCTCAATAATAAATAAATCGATATATACATCGCCCCGCTAAATGAAAATTTTGAATAACAAAAAAATAAAAATAAAATAGTGGCTGTACTCACATTCAACGGAGAGACTGATGCGTTTACTGACGGTGGGTGGAACTCCGTTGGAAGCGATGCACAAATAAGCGGCCATGTCGTAACGGCTAACTTTATTCAAATCCAGATGAGTCCCCTCCCATTCGGTCACTACACACCAGAGCATCATAATCGAAATCAATCAATCAGAATATATGACAGAAGAAAGATGGAAAAAAGGGGACACATTTATATTGAATCACACGCCCCCACCCACCCAACGTCCATTTCTATTTTATATCTACAGGAAAGTGGATGATGTTTCGGAAAACTATTTTTTTTTTGTTGATGCAATGGAGTTTTAATGTTTGCCCCTGGCGATGTTAGCTGCCGTTCTATTTTCTATACCAATAAATACGCCGTTTAGATAGTAAACTGTTGGTATACACACATACCGGCAAGTGTTCGGTTGATGTTGATGAGTTTGCCGTCTTCTCGCCTCCAGCGTACCGTTAATGGTAGAGTGCCTGTTGCGCTGCAAGTCAGCGTCACGGAGCTTTGCTCTCGCGCAGTCACGTCCGAACTGCTCAGCGCATCGTCGATACTTGGTGGCACTGTTAAAATTAAGCGAAAAGAATAAATAGAATCGCATCATTTACATGTTCACTATTCTCAACTGTAGGCTACTTAATATTTTATGCAAAGTCGCCCCGTAGGACTGCTGGAAACACTTTGACTGTATTGTATACTCGGAAAAGAGCAAAGACAAAGATATAACTTAAGCATTAAAGCTGGGCAGCCATTAGGTTGACAGCAGCACATCATCCGAAAACACTCGTTCTCTGACCGGATTTAGGGGTATGTGTCTAGCTTGTACATATAGTTGATTCTTTTGTCTTTTTTTTTTCTTCTACCCCCTGCGAAGACATCAACTATGCAAATCGGCTTGTCCTAATGGATTCCCGTGGCTGACTGATAGAAGGACCTTTTATCTCCACTTTTGCAGTGCCGTGAGACTTTCTACACCGAACACGACACGCTGCTCTTCACTTTAATTTCTTTCTCTCATATTCGTACATGATTGAGTATTAGGATTTATTTATCTGACATTATTATTGGTACAGTGTTGTTAAGTTTGATTTGACGAGAGGACACCCCCTGCAATGGATAGCACATCAACCTGGTCATTAATTCTGCTCATGGTCGTACCTCATTCTTCTATTTAACCTCCCACTCAACGATTCTCTCTCAGCTGGGCATTGGATTGACCAGCAATCGTTTTTATAGGCCATATAGCACATTCCCAATCAACTTGCTGGATATAAGTTCCTTTTTCTAGCTTATTTCTCTGCAAGATGTAGCTCGACCAGCGTGGGATGCTGTCACCATTTTCGTCGTGTTAGTGAGTGCTAGAGACGGATGAATAGGTTTTCTCTCTCACGTCCACAGCGCATCAGCCAGACACTCTGTCTCATTTGCTCGCTAACGGTCGACATTCAACGCCTGCCCCGTCCATCATCAGATCTCAGTCAATACGTACGTACATGCGGTACACACAATATAAATGTCTTGGTGAAGGACTCGAGTCTCTCCAATGAACTGTACTTGACTGACTTGAGCCGGTCTCTATCCATCTCGTCTATGGATTTGCACTTTATGGCGTATATATAAATAGGCAATACTCTCTCTATAACTTTTATATATTTCTATATATATATTCTACTTGGTATACAACTATAGTCCACTATATAGAAGAGAGGTTCTCCAATAATAAGATTGCCGACTCTTGGAGTCAATCAAAGCCTTCAACGAGAAGAGAATAAAATAAGAAAAAAAAATAAAAATAAATAAGAGGATTTGATCAAAAGAAAACAAAAGCTTGGCAGCAGCAGCAGCTCTATATGTAAACACAAATCTCTGAATAGATGTGGCAGTCACATACAGTATAGAGTATATTATAAGGACGCACATATAAGACTCTTGGGTCTCTTCTCCGTTTTTTTTTATTCGTTACAGAGAAAGAAACAGAAAAAAAGGTGGAGTACTGGTCAAATATTTGTTTATTCCAACGAGAAGAGAGAGAGAGAGACCGGAGATTGCTTCGAAAAGTCTTATTTTATTTTCGAGTTCGTCAGTCCTGTGTGTCTGAGGGATTGAGCCCCCCCGAAGCGGTTCAGCTTCAAAAAAGAAAAGAAAAACCCGTTGCCGCGTTTCTTTTCTTCTTATATTCTTTCCACATCTTTGATTTCATTTCCCCAAATTCAAGCTGTGTGATTCACTTTTCTCTTCATGTTGTTCATGATTTTCTTATGTCTTATCTACCCCTTTTGTCTACATAGTCTCCATCAACTTATTTGTCAAACTGTTTTTGTATACTATTTTGAAAACAATGAGACTCTGTCTGTCATTGAATCTCTATACAAAAGTCTAAGCGGTATCGTAGACAAATCTGTTTCTCCTTATAAAAACAAGTCAGAGCACATTTCCAACTGAATCGAATTGTTGCATTTCGTCGTCTCTTATTTGTTGTCCCTATATAATTATTCCTAGACTCTCTCTGTCTTATATGTAACACGATATGCTGTACGGTACATTTACACGGGTCGTCTACTGAACTGGCTCAACTTGAAAACACCAACAGGGTTTTACCCCCAATTGCCACTTCAGTATGATAAATAAGAGCTTTTGACTTTGTGTTCACCAGCAGTTTGATGCTGGGCCGCCGTGATGGATCGATGCATTTCATCTGATATTCTTAGACAGCTTGACTACACACACACACGGACGTATACATCCAGTCTCTCTCATCACAGTATATAGATAGCAGCTCTTTATAGGATCTCCTTATAGTTTCTGCGAATAAAAAATCTCGACGATGAGCGGCACCGTCTCTTTTGCTATATATCCACACCCAAATCCTACTCTCTTATTCCTCCCCTTTCCAGTTTTTTTTTTATGTTTAGGGGGGGCTTCTTTGTCTGGATGCACTGAGCTGCTGCTGCTCTGAATACACTTTATTTTAACGAAGCGTGTCAGCGATTAACGGACCTTAGCCAAAGTTTCCCCTTCACCGACATCAGGGCCAAACAAACACACACAGACAGACAAAAAAAAATGTTACATAGTAGTAGGCAAAGTAGATATATATAATACTGGATGAGAGACTCAAATCTCTTGCTGGCGTAGAGAGATCATCAACATTGTGAAAGCATACATCATCTCTTCCTGTCTGAAAGTGAGGGGGAAGAAAAATATATAAAAAAATGAGCGACGACGCGAAGACTCTTATTTTTAATCGACGTATCATCATCATCATCATCATTATCATCAGAATCTCTCCGAGTTATTAGTGATCCGCTGTCTATTTATTGATTGGTTTACCAAGTTGAATTCGCACTTACCGACGACGGAGATGTAGCCGACACGAGTTTTGGCAGCCGCTGTGTTGATTTGGCACCTATATACATTTGATCAAGTAAATGAAGAGAGCTAGAATGAATGGCAATGGCTCCCATTT
This sequence comes from Daphnia galeata, assembly GCA_030770115.1. Taxonomy (NCBI): domain Eukaryota; kingdom Metazoa; phylum Arthropoda; class Branchiopoda; order Diplostraca; family Daphniidae; genus Daphnia; species Daphnia galeata. Next base: position 1,394,698 of record CM061114.1, read on the forward strand.
GAGATGTAATTGAATGAATAACTGACATGTAACCGCCACGATCCGATTCTTGAATGGAAGAGATATGCAAGTTCCATGTGTGATGCTGGTCGTGGGAAACGCTAATGCGAGGATTGCGTGTTATGACGTGGTTCTGCACCGTCAGAATGGCTGACCTTTCCATGTAGATCCAAGCTACCTGCATTTATTATATAATAACAGAAAAAGCCTTTTACATTCGCCATTCCTTTCAGGGCTTTTGGTCTCCCCCTCGCTCCCCCTTTTATTTCACGTCGCTATTCGTCCCTTTTTTTTTGGCCAATGACGTCACAAATACGTTTTGCATTCAATCTAATGTGTAGCAACACCACGGCATACATAAATATAAATCCATACCTTGTAGGAGCCGAGGTGTTTGACGGAGCATTGCAACTTGACATCCCGACCGGCCGTCACTGTCAAGTTTTGTAACGGCTCGACGAATTCAGGATCGGAACCAACGGGACCTGTTTCATAATTTTTAAGTTTTAATAATACTATAGTATCAACTTGATATATAGAATTTGGCCTTTGAATAATTCCAGGGAAAACATTTTTTTAAAAAGAAATTTAGTAAACAGTTTAAATTTAATCCTTCTGTATACATCAAGACCGAAGAAATATTGGGATAGAGCGATGTATATTGTACACGCTAAAAGATGAAACTGGATGACAAACACTCGGATTTTTGTCCTTTTGATAATCATCCTTCACTTTTAAAAGGTTCATTATTATGAGATTCGATTCTTTGAACGAAATTCGAGGCTGGAAAATGATCCAGCGTTTTCATCACATGTTGTGTGTGATGGCCAGACAACGCGGCCAACCGGCTAATGAAGCGACCAGCAGTTGCTAATGAGCTCCAGCATATCTATACACAGGCGCAATTTATTATAACAACATTTGCCCCTGCTGCATTGTCCCTTTTGAATCTCTACGGCATCGTCACGAAATGTGTAGAAAAAAAAGTCTTAAACAACTTATGTACAATCATAATGACATCCTTGTGTAAGAAAAAGAGCTGAAGACAATATGAAAGAAATGTATACCAAATTGATGCGTTGTTGTTGTGTCATCATTGTAGAACCCCAGTTTTCTATCGTCGTTTGATGTTTCGCTTCATTACGACCGTTCCCGAATGCAGTTTACTCTATATATGCTCTTCTTATACATTTTTATAGTGCCTTCTTTCAACACACGGCAGCGACGGCGTTGGTACAAACAGTTCGGCTTTCTTTATATCTTCGCTTACGCGCACTACTATGAATTGTTATATTTCAGCTAAATAATAACATTCTTTTCAACTAGGATGTTGTTGGCATTTGTTTTCTTTCTTATACACACACACACACAGAATAAGTTGCCTTAGCGCTCTGTATATTCTGCCAGATGATTACGTCAAGTGTCGGCAAGGATTTTCGTGTTTGTTTGTTTTTTTCACCTTCGGGACCGTACAGTTTGCCGGCCGACTGTTTCTTATTCTTCTTAGATTTGTTTTGCCGGTATAGTACGTGATCAACGTCTCTTTGTCATCAAGTGTGCGGCACTGAATGTAAGCGCCCAAAGGCCCACAGAGATGGGAGCGGGGTCTTCTTCTTATTGTGTGTACAATAAACATCACGGACAAAACATGCGCCTAGAGCTTCTTCATCTTCTCCTATTCTTATTCAGAAGCTAAAGGCATAAGTGGCTGTAGGCTAAACAACAAAACCCCGCTGCTCTGTTGGAAAATCCTCTTTCCGCTCCATCACAATGCGCGTTATGCAGCTTATAAATAAATATGTATAATAATATATATTTATACATAATATATATAGCCCCAGGCTATAATATACTATAGTATTTTCGTTCGCTTTTGGTTTATATATATACATTCGACCGTTTGCGCTTTTGCTATAGAGAGACCTTGTACATCGCGGAGCAGTCACCGCGTTGACGCAGAAGAGTTGAGCCGGAGGATCGAGGGGGAACCTATATAGACCGGCGCCATATAATATAGAGAAACAGGCCAGGGATTACATGGTGCGCGGAACAGTTGATGCACATCGGGGAACAATCCACCGTAGAGTACAGACGTGTATATCTTGTCTTCAGAATTATATTCGTCAACAGCTAAAAGAACCCCGTTTGTTGAATGTAGGCCTATAAACGGCTCTAGTAATGAAGACAAATGACTCAACCGTTGCTACATTTGGTCCCATAAGCTCAAGGTATAAATAGTATATATAATCTACGATCATCTTTTCTTAGAAGTATGCATATCATATTGAAAACAATCAGTCAAATTACAAATAATAAACGGTGCTGCCCAACGAGGAGATACAACAAGAGGATTAATCTTCCTCAGTTTCGGGTTGAATTATTCCTAACGTACAACTCGATGAACCTCCAATTTCTGAGATATCGTCGGCTTTGTTTAATTCAACTTTGTTTAATCATCTACGACGAAGAAATATAAGGAGAACATATTTACAGATGATATGACTACGGATCGTCAGAACAACGGGCGTATATGTTATAAGGCAAAGGCAGAACTAGAGACAATGAAAATATAGAAAGTAACTCGAGCCGTGTAGGCTACTGCCTCTCTCTCTCAGCTCTTTCACTGTCTATATCTAGTAAATATAATATACAGGCCGCGCCGCGCTCTTATCCGTCATCTCCTTTGGGTATATTCGCCATGTATATATGCAATAGTTATACGGTATCCTATCTATTTATTATAGTATGTGTCTTGCGTGGAACGATAATATTAATATCCATTACTATTTCTAAGAAATGATTAGGCTAGAATTTGATAGACCTATTTTATACATAATAATTGCTGTTATTGTTTTTTTCATTATCATTTGAATGAAGATATTGCATGATTCACATCAAGGATCAGCTCAAGAATTTCCTTTGGATCAAATTCATAAAATATAGGATCCTGACAGATTGAACAACAACAAGTATATTGGGTGTTATGGGTATTTACCTTTAGCAACGGCAAAGGCTGGCGTCGCTGAGAAGAGCCAAACGGCGACGGCAGCCGTCCAAGAGAACAGGAGCAAGTTTCTGGTCGTAGCCGATTGACACCGGTGGGATCGTCGACGGCGCTGACACGTGAAATGCGACACCAACAGGAGGAGCAGTCTGTTGGAAATATTATCAAGACTCGTCGTCTTTTTGACCCTGCAACAACGTCGACTATTAGAGTTAGTGGCACTTGACGGGTTTACTCCGTCCGTTTGAAACATGGCGATGATGACCCTCGTCGTCGATGATGATGTTCTCTTTGTCGTATTTTTCACTGTGAAATACAAGACCAGCAAGCCGACCACCAACCCCGCCACTCCAAGTTCCCGAATGGTTTTGTCGGTATCACGGCTTATGCATATAGATACAAATATATAGCGGGATCACTCGGTTGTTACTTCTCTCTTCCTGATAGATATCATATATAGAGTTGCTGAGTTGGTAACATTATATCCAAATCTGTTGTGAAGACAACGAAAAAACACCCGTGCAGTTCTTTATACTCTCTCTTTGTTGCACAGTTGATTTCTTTATTCCACTTCGTCACAGATGACAGTCTCAATGATATGTTTGTCTTTTTGTTTTTAAATGCCTTTAAGAGTGAGACAGAGAGAGAAGGAAGAAATGTTGTACACACAGTTGAAGGAGCTACAGGAACGCGTGTCGTTTGCGGATGCCGCTCGGGCGCTGACTGAGCTCTACGGCGTTTACATTTGGTCTTTTTATATTTCACTCCGCCCCTTCCTACCGCTATACCACCGACCGGAGCACAAGTGTGTGTGTGTGGTGGTGCACTAGCTCCTACATTCTCTTCTGTGTGTGTGTTCTGTGCCGCTGTTTAGGGTTGTGTATGATGGATATATAGCCAGGACGTGAATAGTAAATACATCACGCAGACGTCTGCCTGTTTTCACGGTGAACTGGATTGATCATCTCAACCGGCGACGAAAAATGTTGGAACAATTCCCTTTCGACAATTCCAAGGAATCAACAATATGTCAAAATAAAATGTTTTGCTGGGTTTTTATATGTCGGCAACGTTTCAATCTATTTTAAAAAGGGATCGAATCCAGCTACTCCACTGTGTATATATCGCTACTAAATAGTGAAATAGTCTTGCAGAAATGCTAGTCTTGGGTCTCACTCCGTACAGTGGATATACACAGACGGTGTTTATGTCAATAAAACCCTATCAATAAGCCCATCCCTTCATCCGTCTATACACAGGGGTCATATACTCATATATTCATTGAATACACGACGAACATTGCCTGGCTGGCGCTATATTATATGTGCTGCGGTTGCCAGCATTGCTGGGCATAGGCTATAATACTCGACAACAACAAAAGAGAAAGGGAATAAACAGAAATAGGAAGATGAATCACAAGCTTTTTAAAAAAAAGGAAAAAGAAAGAAAAAAACCATTTGGAATCCGACGTTATGAACTTTATAAGGATTCCAACGGGGTTTCCGTGTCAACAAGACTGTGGGGATGAAAATTCACGAGCATATGCGCCTTCTTCTCTATAAATGTATAGAGCAGCAGAACTTGTCTATTTCTGTGTGTGTGTGATTAGTTGTTGGGCTGTGTAAGAACCAGCATACTGTGTAAGCCCACTATATACTCATCGTCTTGAGATCTGATGGACACGATGAACGACATATCACAAGTCCACCCCCGCTTCACATGCAGCAGCAGCTAATAGCGCGACGAGTATATATACCAGTCACAATGGCATTTCATATACATTTAGATATTGAATAGAGAGTGGGTGGATGTCTATACAGCGTTTTACAGAAAATACCGCCGACTGCTGCGGCTTGTCACAAACTTTTATTTTTTTTTTCCTTTCTTTTTTATCAGCGCGACTTGACGATAAATGATCGGTTTGACGTTGTGAAAACGACGGGCGACTTTTTTCTCCCTCGCTCACACATCGTTAAGAACGTTTTCTAGATGAGAATGCAAAAAAATAAAAATATGAAAAAATGGTCAATAAAGGCGTAAAAACCATTTGTCGTCTGAACTTTGAACACAACTTTCTCTTCCGTCATCTCATCTCGCGTTGAAGAGAAGGAAAAAAAAAACCAAGTGGTGATGGCGTTAGACGTTAAGGTATGCACATATCTATAATAGACGTGGCACTGATCAATTAAGGATGCGCATGCTGAGCTACCCTACAAATGCACTCGGTTATTCTTTTACCAGCACCGTCAGAGCCAAAAGAACGTAGTAGTTTGTCGCGAAGCCTATAATCCTTGATGACGCCCGCGACCAGCATATTGATGGGTTCCTTTACTATAGTGTGTGTTGACACAGACACAAATCAATCATTCAGCGACTTAATTATTTATTAAGGAATTATTACAATAGGCCCCGCTTATTGCAGTTGGGTGTGCAAATCAGGAAGAGGAACTGTTGAATACAATTTTTGATTATATGCATGACTCGCTGTATTTCTTTTTGAGGGTATACAAGTTAGATCTTGTTATACAATTTATGGAAAAGAAAGGCCAAATGAGTGACTAGCTAGAATTATAGTGTTTTGGCTACATTGTGTGTGACGCATCGGCTGTTTGTATGAGCGAACCTTGGAAGTGACGGCAGCGTCTTTGTTAGTCGACCAATTGAAACGGAAGTAATCAGTTCGCGATTGTTTCTTGCGGGAAATTTCCAATTTATTTCAATTTTATTTTGATGATGTCAACATCGTGTACACAAACAAACCCCAAAAAAAGTGTATACAGTATGAATCCAAGATGATATTTGTAGTCTGATGAAAAGAGAAACTTTGGAGACTATAATCATTCGATCAGGTGTAAGATTCAATTGAGCGTGATTCATTGATACTTGATACAAAAATAGGCCCGACTCGGAATCAAATGTTCCTGTATATTTTTTCCGCATCAACTACATAATAATACGCAGCATCCTTTATATGGAAGTCTTCTGTCTGTATATATCGCATCACATTTAATTGGAACATACAGTCCATGTCTTCTCGCTTGATATCATGCCGATAGTGCGCTGTTGTCGTCTATTATACAATAACAAGTTTGACTTGATCCTTTCAACCCTGTCAAAGCCAAATCACAAAGTGCAAGACGCGGTCCCAATATTCAGCGCTGCTGCTGTTATAGCGACAGAAAAGGAACGTGCGACGAGCAGATGATATCAAACACTAACTTGCTTTAATAGCCATCATTTGACGTTGGCGAGGAATACGATCTGGCACAGCAGGATCTTCACCCGAGCTGCTAATTGGTTCAATCAAGTCCGATCCAACGCAATATTACATGTTCCTATACCTCCTTGGTGATTGAAAAAGGATTTACACTGGGTCAATATTATATGGGTTCTATATGTTTGTATACTATGTACATTTATTCTTATACTATATTCGCGTCTGCTCCTCTCTAATGGGCCTCATCCCATCAATCGTGATTTTTCTTTGATTTCTTTTATATTTTCTTATAGTCTTTTATAATTGCAAAAGTCTTGCGATGAGCAGTGAGATTAATCTACGCGGTCAGCCGTACTGGGAGGCATTCTTTGTTCTTTGAAGATGAGATCCAATCATATGACAATGAAGATGTATATATATAATATATACACATAACGATACCGCGGGTCATTTGATGTAATGAAGACAAATCATAGCATAGACGAGCGCTCTCCACGGTTTGTTATATTATGCAGTCTCAGTGGAGTAAAAAAACGTGAAATATAAATTCAAATAATCCGCCAAGCGCTCGCTCGTATGTATATATCCCTTTAGTCTCACACACGGGGCCAAAGGAGAATTGAGTGGGAGCTCGTCGAGCTTATAACAAGGCCCTGAGAATCTCAAGCACTTGGCCCAAGTCAGGTAGTATAGCCTTCTCAAATGAAAACACAATTTATATTATTTTTAAGAGTGTATATATTCACAGTCAAATGTGAGAACGTATAGTATAACCCACTTCCAATTAAATTTGAATGACAGTGCGGCTACATTCGAAAATGAAAGGCCAGGAATGACAACAAAAAAAAAGAAATTATCCTAGATGATAGATCTACACCGAAACTGAACTACTATCACCGTCATTATGAACAGCAGGTAGAATATAGGTAATTAGGTATAGTAATATAGGCAACGGTCGGCCGTCACAATAATGCGAACAAGTTTATAGTGCAAAAGCCAAGTAGGTTGAATATCTCTCTCTCAGGTTGCCCTGATGCGCACATCATCACTGCCGCTCTGGCCGTGTTCTGCCATTCTTGAAATGCTTACAATGTATCCACTGTGTATAATATAACTAGATATAGTTGCTACCCTCAATCAGGATCTTGAAAGTGCATAGTGCGTTCCATACCGGAGCAGCAGCAGTACTGACCCCCTTCACCGTATATAATTATGCTACGCATATATGACAACAACAAGATAGTATAGTCTAATTGGCTTGAGAGGGGCCACATCCTTGCATTATTAACGAGGACTCTGCTGCACAGCACAACCGACCAGCTCTCTTTTTTTTCTCTCTCTCTCTCTCGATGGGAGAGGGCGGGTAATCTATACATTTTCATAGAGTAACATGGTGATGATGTGTATCACAGGATTTTTCGAGACAAAATTATACACAATTATCAACAGTTAAAAACATCGATAATAAAGGCTAAAATGATCAAACTAATTTACTTTACGTATCGTATTATTATAACTCGGCAGTATATCCGCTGTTATTGCCTGCCATCAATTTGTTTGTTTTTTGTTGTTGTTGTTGTTGTTATTTGAGATAAGAAATTGAGCGCGGAGAAAAAGAACCGCTCAATGGCCTACACACACTGAGCTGTCATTCATTATATAGAAAACACGATTGACCCCGGCGACATTTGAGGAGAAAAAGAAATGAAATGGGAGGGATCAACTGCGATTGGACTCTTGTTGGCCGAGGTCCCCTATGTCCTGACTAGATATACGGTTACGTTTGAGTCATAGGGCATATAGCCTGGGCGTCGTGTGGAGAGACTCTGCTCCCTTTGGGCAATCGACTTGCACCACCCCCCCACCTTCCCCAGCAATGGCTTCCTCATTCCATTTCGGTTCGACAGCTACGGCTTCCGTCTAAATAATGTATAACCTTCTTTTTAAGTCGACGTAAATATTATATTTTTGTCCTTCTTTTCTTTTGCTCCCGTATATAGCAAAATATTATTCTATATACGCAATATACTTTAAACCTCTCACCCCACTTCCTCGTTTCATTTTTTTTTGTACTATCGCTCTTGTTATTATAACGTGATGTGCTTCTGCTTGTTTGGACCTTATTATCTGGTCTTGGTATGACATGCTGCGATATATAGTCTATGTATAATTACGGTTTATCCCCCTATATACGAAATGAAGCTATATTATATAATATATCCCCCACCCATTTCATTGATGATAAACCCCCCTTATTTTTTTCCCTCTTAGCCAAACCCCTTCATGATGAAGACAATTTTTTTTTGACTCGGCGAAACCTGTAATCAGCAGCAGCGCTCGTTGCATTAAGAGATGAAAGAAGTCCTGGTCCGCGCCATTCCGTATGGCGCTCAGCATCTGCCATCATTTTCTTCATCCGTTTGTTTGTTTTTCTCTGTTTTTATCTCTTTGACTTTTCCTACATTTTTTGTGTTGTTTTCTTGTATTATTTTCTTGTTTTCACCCAACCAGCAGCTTTCTTCTCTTTCTGTCTCATCTAGCTCTTCCTCTGTTTCCTTCCGGTCGTCTAATTAACCATCTCATATAAATATACGGAGCGCTGTGTATATATATAGTTCTGTCGGGCTTCTCTCGTCGTCCTCGAAAAGATGAAGGGAAGACGACGTCTTTTCATTCTGTGCTGCTTTTTCGTCACGCAGGGGAAAAAGAAAAAAAAAAACGATCCTTGGGGAATCTCATCGACAGTTGTGAAAAGAAAAGGCTCAAATTTTCCATCACGCGGCTCTCGCCGCGTCTAAAGTCGTGACAATCCAGCGCGTTCTTCTTCGTCTTCAGGGTTCCAGTCACACAATCCACATACTCCAGAGATGCTTTGACACGCATGACAATATATAGAAAATCAAAAAATAAAATAAAGAACTTTGGATCTAGATCCAGCAGCAGCAGCAGCGCATTGCATCGGGACCAATCAACTAATGGGCTCATTTCGGTCGCTGCTTCAACTGGAAAGAAAAGGTGGTAAGATTCGCTTCTATTTCCTTTCCTTTTTCTATCAAATATCCCCCAGAGCGTCGTTCCACTCAGTGGCGATTTGAATCAACCGAATCAATTATTATCACCCAATTCCAGACGCTATTCGATCGACTAGCGCCCAGCAGTCAACACACAGACGAGAAATGAGATGAAGAAAGTCAAAGCTATTATCTTGATAAATCTTTCCCTAGAGGAAATGAAACGACTGGCTGGCTAACTAGAACACACGGTGAAATCGCAGAAAACACGCACCATCATCAGCTAGTAGTAGTACTATTAGATATAGTAAGAGTTCAGCAGCAATCGCTGTCCTGTCTTGGCTACTCTATCTCTCTCTTTTCCGAACGGGAACACGTTAATTCACGCGGTGTAGTATCGACCAATTAGCCTGCTAACCTCAACGGAAATCAATGGCTATATAAAACGGTGAATATCTCTTGCACTATAATAAGAACTAAGCGAACTAAAAAACAAGTTCCATCACTTTTAATCTTCAGAGGCACCACCAAATCAATGAATCCTATTTAGTACTAGAGCTCGAATCTATATAAAAATAAACCTATAAATCCAGGCTCTTATACTCTTTAATATGTGTGCGAGAAATAAAAAAGGACGAGCCTAGAAGATTAAAACAGAGTATAGGTATTCCCAGCAAAAGAGAATGGAAAATACGTCCTCACGGTCGTCTCAAGTCGTCAGTTACATTCGGAAAACCAATCCGTTACTATTCTGGATAATCTACAATCGATTCGACGATGAAAAAAACAAATTCTCCACCTAACTAATAAGTATAAGATAAATTAGTGTATGTATATAAACAACATTCAATAGAATTTCGCGCAATCACGATGAATCTATCTGATCTCTCATGCTGCCTTATATACTATGTACTGTACAATCTCAGCAGTGGTTTCTAGTGGTGTGGACTCTTCCACTCACTTTGTGACGGTTGTGACGGATGATTCACGCGGCACTCTATGAATCTATGTCGTGTTTGAATGAGAGGAGAACAGGAGAGAGGTGCTTATCAAGCGATCGAAGTTTCGAGTACATTTCCATGTTTCCTTCCATCGCTGGAAAAAGGGAGAGCGCCCGATAATAAGAAGGAGAGGGATGATTTCATTTCCAAAATCTGATGATGACGGCGTCTCCCCGTGAACCCACCATCCAGCAGTCAACCAGAGTGGAATACATCGGCAAAGAGCACAGCTCTACATCACTGGCGGCGGTTAAAATCTCACGTCACCCATCAACGTAAATCGATTGAAAAAGTTTTTCTTTTCTTTTCACTTCTTCGTACTCTCGTCTACTCAAATATCCGTCCGTTCCGTTTACATGAACACAACTCAATAATATCACCAAACCAGAGATATTGAAATCCTATCGCCATATATTTTTTAGAAAAATGGAACTGGAGCAAGCTCTTTTTAATTACACCTATGCTGCTATCGATTTGATGTTTCAATTTCGTTCATAGCCAACAACATTATATTGTATAGTTGAACTGAATTTGAATGCTTCTGGCGTTCTTTGAGTTCGATTTTCCTTTTTTTTTTAGAATAGGAGAGTACGTCAGGAATGGGAGGTATAAGATTGACGTTGGAAGAGGATTTGATAAATGTTGCGCTTGAACGGATTGAGTATACACGGTTCACGGTCTGGGTTGGTTATTGCTATATGGTTTTTCATGCTGGTGTTGGCCTCCGTATATACTAAATAATCAGGCGATAGATTCGTAAAACGTTTGGCTTGTACTGTGCTGCCTCTTTCTCCGGTTTCTTTTCTCCTGATGATCCGCTTGACTTTAGAGAAATGCAGGAATCTTTTCATTTTCTTCTTTTATTTTTTGTTTTGCCTGCAGGAGATAAGCTGACGAGCTTCGTTCGTTCGAAAATGCCATGCAGTGGAGAAAGATAAAATAAAAATAAAGAAAAATATAAAATAAAGATGAAGAGGGAAATGATGGCAAGGACTGACCTTATTTTTTTCCCCACGACTAATGGCCGTCATCTGTCGCATTCTATATCTTTCATGCCTTTAAATCGTTATTAAGCAAGTGCTACTATACGCGGGCGCGTGTGACACGAGAGTGTGTTTGTGTTTGTTGGCTGATGGCAGTTTGCCCAGCCGCCGTTGGTGTGGCACCGTCATCACAGTTCAAACATCGGACATCCGAGAAGATATTCAAACATGGATGAAGCATTGAAGACTCTCGACCATCTTCTTTTACTCGTCTCAGTTCTCTCTCTGATGTACACATCAACAGTATAGACAGCAGCAGCAGCATATAGACGAACATGTTGTTGTTGTTCAAAAAGCCCGCCTCCGACGTCCAGCACTCGGGTTTCTTGTGAAGCGCACTCTTCATGAACGCCACTCTCGTATAACATGCTGGAAATCCAATGAGTTTCAGATTTAAATTAATCAACTTCCACTTGAAAAAGGTAATCAAATATACATGCCCCATTCGCCTTATTCGGCAACTGCATGCTGTTGGCCTCAGCGGAAAAACTTGGCGTCGTGCGAAACATGCATTGAACGACAGTATATATTATAGAATTCTTCCATTTTAGAAGAGCGGAGCTAATGTCGTTAGTTATTTGTCAATGCATGGAATAAATAATAGACGTCTTGTATTTATAGAAACCGTTGCAAACGCTATATAAACTAAATCAAGTATATTGAATGTATACTATAGCCAGGTAGACGCTCTCAACCAAAGATTGACTAAAACTATTCTCCTTGATATATATACTGTTTCTTTCATTACATAATATCCAATATCAATCTGAATGGAGAAGCGCACTGAATTAAACACGTTCTAGTACATAGACAGACGGCAGATGTTGTACACAAAGTATATAGCATTGTATGTAAAGAATCGATCAGTCTGATTGAAGATGTGAGCGTGCGTGAAACTTGCAGCACTATAGCAGCAGCTAGGGACATCGTTCCAAGTTCAAAGTATGTATGTATAGACTCTGTGTATAGATATACACAACATACAGCACCAACTATATCAACTTGGACTGCCTTATATGCACGACCCACTTTGCAATATTTTCACTCTCCTCCTCCCTTCTCATTTCTCCAGCAAACTCGCATTCTTATATGGCGGAGACTTTTTCTCTTTTCTTCGGGACTAACGGCAACAGCATTACCGTGATTGGATCCGTGACGTTGACGTATATATACTTATTTCCATTGTGGACAAGCAATGAAAAAAAAAATAGAAAAGAAACCAAAAGCATCGTGATACAGAAACATTTCCGCAAAACTTTTAGAAATGATGACAATGGTGAAAATATATATTTAGATATATATATTTATCTCTCTGATGCTATACATGGACACAATCTTGTAAGTCAGATATTCACTATAAACATTTTATATATTTACTATTTGGAAATGTGGAGGAATAGGAAAGCATCCAATGAAAATGATGCCTTTTTTCGCCGTAATCAATAAATTCCGTACAAGAAATGTCAGACTGGCCTCTTTCTCGCTAAAAAAAAATAAAAGGCTGGCGTTTATTGTATAAATACAGAATCAAGTGCTGTATACACGCCGAGAGTTGGAGCAATGTCTTTTCATTTGATTTCGATGCTGTAGAGAGCGCTTCAACAAACAATTTTGATTTCCAAGGCAAACACACCGTCTATCTATCTCTATTTTTTTTTTCTGTGCGCAAGATATACGAATCAAATGAATCGTAAATAAAAAGAGAAGCATATCACAGACGAAAACGATAAAGGTCTATACACATACAAAAAGGTCAAGTAAACGGACGTTGCCTTTAGATTGTATATACATATAGCGATCCACACAATATCGTCGTCTGCTAAAGCTTCGACTTGTTGTGTTTTTGTGCTCCCGATTTTTTGGATATTGTGTTTTCTTTCCTGGTTTGTTTTCAGCAGCTTTTGATTTATCTCGTTTGCGAGTGAATCTGGAATCTGTGGATTGCCCTTTTGTCTAGATTTTACTAATTTTGCAATATTCTTTCTTGTTTGTTGTTTCCCTCCATTACCTGTGTATTTTTTCCCACCCCCTCCATTTGATCTGTCAGCAGCCTGACCTATCTCCCTTTCTCTATCCCATCTTCCTTCACATCCTTCTGCTGCCCTCTGTGTCATATATCAGTTTTCTAATTTTGTATTTTGTTTTTCTCTCCAGTTAGTAGATTTCTGTGCCCGTTCATCATTTAATAAGGAAAACAGTGTTATAACCCTGTTTCAGCCGTAAGTTGCGAAATACTTTTTCAGATTTTTTAAAACAGGAAGTGTGTGGTATCAATTCCACCCCGTCCGGTCTGGTTATAAGCATAACTGTAAAAGGCTTGGTCCCCTAGTTTTTATTGCTCTAAAGAGCCAAGATCTCCGGCGATCTTGCTCCTCCTCCCTAAGCGAGTGGCAAGGCCAGTCTACAATCCGTTCAGGGTCGTGTTGCTTCTGCGGAAGTGGCGGAAACTTTCCTGTGGTCTGTGGAGGCCTTGAGGGGCTTGGAAAACTGGTCACTCTGCTCACGCTTGGGTTGAGGGGCGAGGGAACTGGAGATAGTTTTTAGTTTTCTTCTGACGCCGTGCTCGTCTTTGCATATTCCTTCCCTGTGTCGAAGAGGATCGTCCATCATTTTCTTCTCTCTTCCTTCTGGACACTTGCTCCGCTTTTAAACGGCTGCTCGTAACTGATAGCCTCTATTCTTCTTCCACTACCCTCATTCTGATGAGGGATGATGATGATGATCCAGGTGGAGAGTCCTCCGCCTGGGGTCCTTCTTCCCTGGCGTTCAGTAACCCCACCCCATCTCAAAGCCAATCTAGCTCCTGTAAATCTTGCACTCTTCAGTTCATCCCGAGTGATTCCAGATATAAATACTGTACTGATTGTAGAGCCAAAATACCGTCCAGACCTAAAGTGTCCGCGACCAAGAGAGACAGCTCAGCTGCTCTGTTTTCCCTACAAGAAACCAATCAGCCTAAACAACACAAAGATGATAATTTCCCCTTCCAATTTGACAAAGCTTTCGAAATGGATGTCGATTCTTTTCTTGCACTTGATTCAGCAGCTCAATCGCTCAAATTCAAATCCTTTTTTGCCAAACTAGATGAGGAAGCTATTTGTTACAAATCAGAAAAAGCTTTAATGATAAGGAAATTAGAGAAGCTGGAAAAAGAAATCGAAAATAAAGCCACCCTCCAGTCTGAATTAACTCTAGCAAAAAAAGATCTTCTTATTGCCAAACTATCACTAGCTGACAAGGATATTCGTCTTTTTGAGCTGCTAGCATCTGCCAAATCAGTTAAGACATCTTCATTGGCTCCTCCCCAACCAGCCTCTAACCCTCCAAGTAGCAATTCTTCGACTATGAAAAATACCCCCTTGCATGCAGTGGTACCTAAAAGACCAGTCTTGATCGCTCATGTAGGGAACAGCGCCTCCGGCCGTTTGCCTATGAGTGAAATCTCAAACGATAAGATCGACAAGCTTTTTGAACTTGATGGAGACGGCCCTGTCGTCCAAAACATTAAAAAAATCGATGGACGAGTAATTTTGTCATTTCTAGACGTTGCCTCTCGCGACAAAGCCCATGAGCTTTTCAATAAGAACCCAGCCCAAAATGTGTTTCGCTCTGTTTCGGTCCCTGAAAAACAGTATCCCGCTCTGATCAGGCTTCGAGAGTTACAAGGTATCTCCCTTCTAAAAGGTTTTGAAAATAAGGATGCTAGGGTAGCACAAGAGAAAGCGCTTAAACATAGACTTCAAGTCGACAATCCTTCCTTACGGGGTGAATTGGAGTCAGTGCGAGTTCTGCACCAGCATCCGAACACTAAATCATTCCTTGTCCGAATCACTGTCACAAACAAGTCCTTCAGTGAACAATTAATAAAAAATGGCAGAGTCCTCCTGGATGGCCTTACTCATGCGGTTGTCGAGTCTGACCCAAGAAAGGAAGTACGGCACTGCTCAAAATGCCAAAAGTATGGACATATCCATCATTTTTGCAAATCCGCCACCTCAGTCTGTGGGAAATGTTCACAGAGCCATGCTACTTCCTCCTGTCCCTCTACACCAAAAGATTTTAAGTGTGCAAACTGTTTGCAAAACCATCAAGTTGGCTCCAACGCTTGTCCTTCTCTGGCAAAAGCCGTAGCTCAATATCTTGCATACATTTCCGCTGATTAAGCATGCCAGTCAACCAACACATCATCAGAAAAGCGTCTGCCCCCCTCAAGTGTTTCCAGATCAACCTCCGACACTCTCGTAGTGCCGCTCTCAACCTCGCGCAATTGATAATAGACCTAGATATCGATTTGGTTTTGATTCAAGAGCCTTTTGCAAAAGTCTCCTCCTTGTCTTCCTCCATTGAGGTAAAATTCATTCCGCCTGGTTATGCCTCTTTTCACAGTCTCTCCTCAGAGCATGCTTTTGGTTCTGCTATCATCATAAGAGCCTCTCTCAACGCTTCCCTCTGTAGCTTCGGCCTAAGCAATAACTGCTGTGGTATTAAGTTACCTAACAACGTATTCTTTTTCTCCATCTACTGTAGACCATCCCTTCCTTGTATTCCTTCTCACCTAGCCTCTATTCTTGTTGATATTCCCTCATGGGTAATAAAGGTCGCCATCCTGGGCATTGACTGCAACGCAAAAAATAAGGCCTGGAACAGCGGTCATACCAACAAAATCGGTGCGGATCTCGAGTACTGCTTTTTAGACTACGCTTTGTCCATTTCTAACGTTGATATTACTCTGCTGCCTCACAAGCCATCGAACACCTCGTTCGTCGACGTAACTCTTGAGGGTGACTCTGTCTCTCTCAGTAGTTGGCACTACCCGTTCTACCCGTCTTTATCTGACCACCCGTTTATTATGTTCTTTGTTGAATATGATTGTTTTTCTCAATCTTCGGCTGCCAAAGCTAACCGGATTCCTTCTCCTGAGTACTGCGATATTCCTCTCTTCCTCATTAGCCTCGAGAGCGCTATGGCTGACATTACCAGCCCCGAGATAATCCAATCTTTTAACTCTACAAAGGATATTGACGATGTTATTGACTCTCTGAACTCGGTCATAAAATCGTCTGCACTAAAGAGCAAACTCGCTTTCCACCCCTCCCGCATTCCAGCCAAGATGCCTTGGTGGTCAGCAAACCTCTGGGAACTTCGCTCAAAACTTAAAGCTTCGTACAAATTGAAACGTCTAGATCCCTCTCTATGCAACATTACCGCTTACACTCAAAACAAAGCTGTCTATCAAAGAGCTCTTAGAGCGGAGAAAAAAGAAAGCTGGAAGTCCTTCTGTAGTCGCAACCTAAATGGCGATATTTTTGGTGAATTAAAAACGCTCACTAACTCTTCGCCTCCTATCACTTTTCCTAACGAACTATCAATCGATGGAGTAATTATCTCTGACCATTCAGACATCCTCTCTGCTTTCAGCTCACATTTCTTCCCTGTCAATCCGCCCGAAAGTGTATCTCATAAGATCGTATCAGACTCTGTCAAGACTTATTGTGACGTGACACTCGCCTCCTCAGATACTTATGTCACTCTTGTTGATCTGAAACTTGCCATGGAGTCCTTGCGCCTTACCAAGTCCCCTGGCCCTGACGGCATTTCCTCGGTTTGGTTGAGACACTCGTATGATCTAATCAAATTCCATTTAGTAGCAATTTTCTCTGCCTGTTTTTCTTTAAGCCACTTCCCGACTAATTGGAAATCTGCCTCCATCATCATTCTGAAAAAGAGCAACAAAGCCAACTATAGCCACCCTAGTTGTTTCAGACCCATCAGTATTCTCAATTCCCTTTCCAAACTGTTAGAGAAAATTATTCTCGTCAAACTGAAACGCCTAGCTTCGGCTAATAATTGGTTCAGCCCTAATCAACATGGCTTTAGGTCTGGTTTTTCAACCGAAACAGCTACTCTCTCTCTCACTAGCCTTATCGAAAAAAATAAAAATAATAAAGTAACCACCTGTTGTGCGTTCCTTGATATCAAGTCTGCTTTTGATGCGGCTTGGCATCCGGCAATTCTAAACTGTCTGATCATTAAAAACTGTCCAGCCTTCCTAGTAAAGCTTCTTGCTAATTTTCTAAGCTCTCGTACTTGCACTCTGTCCAGTCCTCTCGCTTCGAGAGTAACAGATATCGAGCTTGGCTGTCCGCAAGGCAGCGTTCTTTCTCCATTCCTATGGAATATTCTGCTGGAGGACCTACTGTGCCTCAATTTCCCGTTCCCTTTCCGCTTCATTGCTTACGCGGATGATATAGTGGCCTGCACCATGCACAAAGATTACAACTCGGCGCATTCTCATCTCCAGATAATATGTGACGCAGTAGTAGCTTGGGGTCTCTCCGTCAAATTAGTTTTTAACGGTGCGAAGTCGTTCTTTTTGATCTTCTCCCCAAAGCGTAATTTACCGCCCCTAAATCTATTAGTGGATAACATCACAGTTCCTAGCTCAAGTTCGTGCTTATATCTCGGACTCACAATCGACGACAAATTAAGCTGGAACCTACACATATCTAACAAGTGCAATGCGGTCAAAAAAATGCTGTTCCTCATCCTAAAATGTTGCCGGCTGTCCTGGGGCTTATCTCGCAGCACAATTTCTCTACTATACAAATCCTCTGTCATTCCCATTATCCTATACAACTGCTCGGTTTGGGCTTCAGCAACTGGAAAAAAACGGGTGGCTGCTTCTCTTAAAGCAGCGCAACGTCCTTTCGCACTAGTCATAGGTCGGCTGTTCAAGTCCACCTCTACAGACGCGGCCCTCGTACTTGCCAATATAGTTCCCCTTCATCTGAAAGTAGTGGAAATTGTTACTAAGAGGTTGATCTCCTCACAGGCTGCCCTTCTGCCTCCATCCTCTCGTCGTATTGCGGGAGATATTCCAGAAAGAATCCTAGCTTCCTGTAAACCTGTAGGCATCTCTCTGCGTCTTCATAGAGAAAGACTATTGAAATCAGAGATCCAAAATTTGTGGAATCAAATCTGGTCTACTGCCGATACTGGAGCTCAGACACGATCGTTCTTTCCCTCTGTGGAAGCCGCTGCCATCCTAAACTCTCCTCTTACCCCTTTTTTCTTGTGTAGTTTTCTTTCAGGTCAATGCGTGCTAAACAAATTCCTGTTCAAGATTAAAAGAAAATTGTCACCTCTCTGCTCCTGCTCGTCCGGAGATGAGGAAGATATCAATCATGTAATTTTTGTCTGCTCGAATTATGTAACTCTCAGAGAGAAACTCAGTGCATGCGCTTCCAATCTAAATCTGCTGTGGCCAGTCCCGTTTCATGCGTTCGCCCAACATAAACCCTTGTGGCTCGCCCTTTTACATTTTCTAGTGGCCACTAAACGTCTAAAACTTCAATTATAACCATTCTCTCCTACTTAGTTCCTTAACTGGAATTTTTCTGTCGCTCTGGCTTTTCTTATGACATCACTCTAAGCATCAATTGTTAAGGGTCTGGTCAATCTGCTATGTCTCTGCGGTCCCTTTCCGGGTGACGCCCTCTGGCTGTAGCGGGCGCCTTAATCGGACCGTGGCCGTGACGGACGTCCGATATTTCGTTGGTCTGGCCGATTAAGGTCAGCCTCGCGGAAAATCGGACCACCCAGTGGGTCAATCCTGGTAGGACAGGTCATTTCAGTCCCAGTATGTCTTTGCTGGCTTCGGATTTACTCCTTTCTTCATTCCTCTTTTTCGATGATATATTTCGAAAAGATCATACTCCCTAGTCTCGTTCTCAGCATTCCCAATTCCCACCGTTGCGCTCTGCCATACTGCATTTTTACTTTGGTTGCCGAATGGCATGAGTACGGTCGTAAGTCTCAACTGCCGTCCACCTTCTCTCTCTGATTGCTGTCATATCTCTGATTCTCGTTGTTTTATTGTTTCTATTCCTGCTTGTATTTTATAAACTGACAATATACTGGTAACATTCGCCTTGGCGAATATACACCTCTAAAAAAAAAAAATATAGCGATCCTGCGATCCTATATTATACTGGACTGCAGCTATAGCACGGCTGTATGGACTCCAAGGATATCGCCGTTGCTGCGTGCCCGTGTTTGAAAAGCGGAACGTTGATTGCAAACGGTCTCTGTGTCAATTCTCCGAGGAAAGGATCAAAATGTTTAGATATATATAAAAGCTCACAAATATACCACCACCAGGGTCTCTTATACGTATATTATGTGTACGTACAATTGTAGAACGTAAGTATAGCTGTAGCAGTTATATAGGTTATTCGATGTATTACGTTAAATTTCCCCTGAATGAATTACTCAAAGACAATCTAATAACCATTGATAAACTCATTGTTTTATGGTTTGGCGCCTATTTTTCGAATAAATCATCGAAATTATTTATTCATGCAAGTAGTTATATACTGCCACGTCAGTCTTAGGGAGTATGTATAGAATATAGGACGCAGTAGAAAGATCCCACATCATTAAATGATGCGGTGTTGAATTGATGTTCTCCCATGTATAGTATAGTAGTAGTACGAATAAGGAAAGATCATTAACAAGCCACTTTTTAGAAGCTATACGACTGTATCCAATACATGTTTCATTGTATGTACAAGAATACCATAATAAGTACTATAACTCGGTGGCGTATACATATAATAGGTCATTTTTATTTATTTACTTTTGCTCTGTTGCTTGGAATTATTATACACGTATAATAACTACAGTCACGTTAAACAAGAGCATACAGAGAACGCGTGCTGCGGGTCTTCTATATATACTCTGTCGGGACAGTCGGGTATTGTCACTATGTCCTCATCCCCCCTGCGTTTCAAGATGACCACTTATTATATTTCCAGTGACATGATATATACAACAGTATAGTGAGCACGACGACGACTCTGATATAATATTATTGTCATATAGATGTGGTTGCTGAGGTTTGACTCTCTCGGCTCCTCTCTTTTTATTCGCCAGTATAGCAGAGCAACGTGTAACGCTCTTCGTTGCTATATACTGCACTTGTGTGTCCTCTTCACTTTTTCAGTGCGTGTTCCCTCTCTAGATGCCCTGCTTGTGTGTACATGTTCTTTTGTCACAAAGACAGCTAGAGAGCTGAGAATCGTATCGATGGGGCGCATGGTCAACGATCTGTGTGGATTGCCGCACATAAATACGCGACTTTTTTTGTTGGCTCCCCTCCCCCCCCCCCAGCTATAGCTTCGTCTTTCTCAGTGTTCTAATACTATACCCTCTTTATATATATCAAAAATGGGCCCTTCTCTCTGCGCTGTCTCTTTCCCCCTCTCAATTCTTTCTCTTTTTATATTTTCATTCTTTCTTCTGAATAATATCACATCAGTGATAGTACTATCTGATGATTCTCTGTCTCTCTCCTCTCTTTCCTCTCTGTATTCACCACTATTTCTATAGAGGATTGAGGTATTCGATTCGCAGATTGATCACGTTTCATAACGCCACTTGATTGAGCTAGTTTTTTTTTTTTTTTTTTTTTGTTTGCCTCTTTGATTTGGCTGCAAAGTCATCGTTGTCATGTCATCGATCAGCTGTCAAAGAGCGCGTCCTATAGTCCTTTATATGAAAAAAAACGTAGGTTATTGAGTCGCGGACCTCTTCAAGCTTTGAAATTGAGGATTTGTTTTCCCCATTCATAATGAACTTTGTATAGTGTACAATATGATATGTCGTCGTACACACAGTTGTGTACCATATTATGATGGGATACACTATAGTCCATATCTTGAACAGGATCTACGCACAACAGAAAATGTTTATATATTCTCCTATACGTTGTCTTACATTTATAATATATCGACCGGACATTTGTCACAAGATCCTCGTATTCGTATACCGCCAGCTAGATATATGAAAAAGTGCTATAGGTTTGCCTTTTCTCTTATATATATGTTTGAACCCCGTCTGTGCGGATCTCATGTTGTCGCTCTTTCAATCTGGGCTCGGTTGGGGCCTATACACAGAATAGCTCATGGTTCTACGGCCTACTTATTGATACGACCGCGTGTATATAAGAGAGAGAAAGAGAAAAAAAAAGTTCATCTTTTGTCAGCATCCATCTTTCATTTCCTCCTCTTCCACAATCCACACTACTTCCCTATTTTCCATGCGGAGATGTTCGCCCAACAGGGAATTGGCCATGTCAAAAAAAAAGAAAGTATAGACGCACAAAACGCCAACTTGGCCAGCACATGACCCGCTCGCATCGAGAATAAAAATTGCAGGACGAATCATTGGTCATGATCCGCTCGGCTTATTCCTTTGTTCATAGTTCTTTAAAGTGATGTTGTATATAAGCCACATCTCTCACCACCTGACTCTAGTGGCATGATGAGGTCGTTGTGCTGTACTCGAACATACATCCGGAGATATAAATCGACAAGCAACAAGCTGATTCTATTGAGATTCCGAAAATTCCGTAGCGAGGACAACCGAATCGCTGCGGCTCTGTTTAAATATATTGGCACTATACTTAAGTCTGTTGAGTCGCCGACTATAGTTGCAGTCAGGATATGGTAACCGAGCGAGAGCTTTTCCAGCACTCCTTCACGGATAGAGCATTATCGACCGCATCCAATAAGTTCCGGTTTTCTCGAAAGAGCGCAGCTGGAATAGTATAGCGGCTTGTCATTTATCTCTTGACATTTTCAATTGAAATGAGCTACTACTATCCGCCAATGTGGATGAAAGGTAAAATGAAGCACAGTGTACGATATAGCTTGGAAATAAAATTCACGTTTGTTGACAGTAAATATAAATATGTAAGGAGTTGGTTGGATATAGGTAACCGTTGCAGAAACTGCGTATATTCAACTTTTAAAAGTCTGAAACACTATTTTTTTTAAAACAACATTCTAGCTATAGAGTCAAGAAGTCTTATATTGCCTATTGGAATGGCTTGCTGTATGTTTACGTGCTGCATATGGAACGTGAGTCAAAAGCGAACCTTTCATCAATAAACGTTTTAAAAACTGGATGTGTGTCAGAGCAGATGACTGTTGGATGCAAGATGTGTGCATGCATTATACCGTCTATTACATAATTATAGTGTTGATTACCATATTTTCTTACGTTTAGTTATTAGTTACATTTCAATATTTAAAAAAAAAAACATAGGGCGTCTACTTCTAAAATTTTGACTATACCACACGTATTATATAGGTCAAAATCTTAAATCATCAATGGAAATTTGTTTAGAATGAAAAGTAAAAACAGTCGTGCAATGTTTTTCTTTTCCTAAATGTCTTTCATCCAATGACAAATGGCACGGTCAGTTGTTTCCCTTTGACGACTAACGGAAAAACGGGTTAGTTTCCTACACTCCTGGTCTGGGATTGAGAAATTGCGATATATCGCCATGACCGTCCAACAGCTCAAGAAGGACCTTACAGCGCCTGGTATATATCCATAAAGACATTTTGACGTACAATCTCGACATGTCATCATTTTGCAAGTGATTTATATGCCACCATCCAATATATAAAATGGATAGAAAACAAGAAACACTGCTGCCACCTTCCTGCATCCCAATCATCAGCTCTGATTGATTTACTAACTTTCGCTCGGCCTCTAAACCCAAAGTCATTTATATTGACTCTGTAGTATATAGGCTATACTTAAGAGTATTGCTTCAAATCTATACATCAGATGTATAATACCGATAGACTCTATTACACTTTTGCGCTAGACTCTTAAGTTGTTTAATATTTTCTGGACATGCTGTTGTATAAAGGGTTTCAAAACTCTTCACGACATTTCAAAAGCTGTCTTCCTGCCCGCAGCCCTAATCGACTCTAATCCGTTTACATGGTCACTTGACTGTTCCATTGTTTGAGCGATTTTGAAATTCGATTTGTCGACAACCAACGATGCAATCCGCCGGCCACGGAAGTGGTTTCAAGAAGGAAGGATTTTCAAAAGACTCGCTTGAATAATACGGGGAAAAAGGAACATACCGCTCTATCCATTATACATCGTTATTTCAGAAACACGAGGAATATAAAAGAACAAGTCTACCAATATTTAAGAGTTTATCAAAACGGCAATTTCATGCAGCATATATCAGTAGGGCCAAACTCCAGTTACTCCAGTACTAGTATACATATTGATATGTTATAGAAGAAGTGCAGGCTTTAGAGGGTATCCATGAAACATCTTGAAGAGTATAAACGTCTATAGTGTAGGAAAGGGAGAGAGTATATGGAGAGGGTTGGATCTGAACAAATGAGAACAGGTCGCAGTGACGGGCTCCCAAATCGAAAAGCGTTGTAGTGTGAAATGCCACCAACCCGCTCTAGGATTGCTGCCGTCAGAAAGTGTCGGCAACAACAAACCCTACCCTCTTCCTTCTTGGCCAACATCGATGCTTCGGCATGAACGAGAGTCTTGCCGTTCCCTAGCGGCTCTAAGCTTCTTCCGCAGCATAACAACACTTCTCCCCGGTTTTCTTCTGTGTCTGTCCGGTCTGTCATCTGTTTTTTTTCAGGCTTCCTTTTCCTCTCCCTTTCTCATTCACCCTCTTCTCTTCCTACACCACCCATGTAACAAAATAGAGTAAACACGGTCCATACAGACGGCCACAGTCAATCTGTTTTTTTTTTGTTTTTTTTTAATCCTTGACGATTTTTTTTCCAAATTTTTTTTTTTTCTTTGGTGGTCAGGTATCTTTATGTAACCACATATTTTTCAATTATTTACTACAACGAGCTGAAGTAACGTATATAGAGATTTGATTTGGTCGATTGGACATTAAGAATTTGTATGTTTGTTATGCGAATCATTTAAGTAGTTCGAATTTCGACAATGCGGTCATCAAGAGGAAGAATAAGAAATTTCGCTCCAAAGTTTGTTTTGTTATAGCAGTAGCAGCAGAGGAGATGAATGCCGAAGATGTTTTCCGAAAGATCTCATCAAAAGATGAAGAGGAAATGGGAGGACGAGGGCAAAGGGGGGTGGCAGAGAGGAAGGGAAGTGAGCAGGTTGGCATGATTAATAGAGCAGGAATACATCAATTATGGAGGACAAGGGAAGTGCGAGAGAGAGAGAGAGCGCTGCGCTCTCTCTCCTATGACAGGAGTTCAACAATATACAGAGTCTTGTATCTTCTCTGGATATATTCGGTTTTTATGAAACATCAGACGAGTAAATGGCAGAAGCAGCCAAGGGACGACGAAGAATGTTACGAGGAATGAGTAACGAGAGATGGAGGGAAAAAATGAGACTTGAAGAAGAGGATCCATCGTGGTACATGTTTTGTTATTGACAACGTTGGCATAGATCCCAACCAATTCGGGTTGACGGTTCTAAATTAAAAGGGGTTGTTCGGATTGTATCGCTTTTTATCGATTTCAACCAACTTTATGTTAAGGACTGTATTGGACCAGTCAAATCTATTATTTGAAATCATGGAATAGATTCAAATACATATACGTATTATAAAATTTAAAAAAAAAGAAACCTCTATCATGAAGTACAGTACTCTGTACTTCATGCCTCTATTTTGAAAAAAATCGAGTAATCGGTGCCATCTAGCAACTAATTCAGTAATTTCCCAAGCTTTTGCTAGGGTACAATACTACTAGAGTCACGGACTACTTTAACTAATGGACGGCTCATTCTCTATCTCGCCGTGTTAAAGCCTATCGAGAGAGCTTTTTCACGGAAAAATGTAGCAAAAATAGTGTTAAATAATAGTTACATAGGCGATTTCAACTTCAACGCGCCTCACAGAAGGTAAAAACGAAGGTAGAAAAGTCAATGGTTCAAAACTTAAAATCTTCCTCGAATTTTATAATGCCCACTAGATTGGATGTTTTCGTTCTACATTGATCACTAGATGGTTAAAAAAAAAATTAGTAAGGAAAAAAATAGTAAAAAATAATGAGGAATACACCTTTTCAAATGAGTCGAACTTGGTGGAAATCACTATAACATGGAAAGTTTAGCAAATTATTTCTCTTAGAGAATACGCACAAAGAAATAAAGTTACCGTATGTTCTTGGAATTTTGAAATTATTAATAAAACAATTTTTGAACATGAAAAAACTTAAAATTAATTTTTATATGTAAAAAAATATCGGGATAAACCAAGAAAATATTATATTGCAATGCGATAGAAGGCAACGCGACGTTTTCGGGGTAGTGAACTAAAAACTGGACTGCCGAGTTTTGAGGGGTTTTAATTTTAAGACACTGAATTTATTAAGCTTTGTATTTTACATGTGAAATGGCTGAAACATATCAATCACTCTCCGACGCCGATAGGTAATCAGGATTTTTTCTCTCGAATGTGGCATTTTCTGGTAGGTAACGATTTGACGCGGCTTGATTTTGGTGGACGATCAGCAACGTCTGATTCGGCAAGCACGTTAACCCTCGTGGAAGTCGATTTTTTTTGTTTTAGTTTTTTTCGCTCTTCTTCTTTGTAGAATTAATAGTATTATGGGGCAAAGTTTCAATTGTCGAAGACTGTCCGATAGAGGTTAAGGATGATTTCTCTTGGGTTAACAGAGACTCCTCACACGACTGCTTTAATAAAAGATCAACCAGTGACTCTTGCCATTCGTCCACTTGTTTAATCTTCTTCTTCTTACTTCCAGAAGAACGACTATCGGAGGCAGATTTTGTCTTTGTTTCAGAATCTTTACACGACTTCTTGGACAAAATACCATCAATCAGTGACATTTGCCAGTCATCTCCTTCTTTCACTTTCCTCTTCTTACCTTTAGAAAGAGGAATATCTGCGGCAGATTGTTTCTTAGTTTCAGAATCCTTACACGAATTCTTGGTCAAAAGATCGTCAATCAGTGCCTTTTGCCATTCGTCTCCTTGTTTATCTTTCCTCTTCTTACTTTCAATTTTTGAGGCAGATTGTTTGTTTGTTTCTTTGTCAGTGGCATTTTTTGTTCGCGGTTTTTTTCAACTTGGCTTCAACTTTCTTTTCCTCTTTTTTCTTGTGTACTGTTTTAGCAGAAGAAACGGCCAAGGGAGTAGTTGCAGGATTCGATTTTGTAACAGAAGACGGCAGGGATTTTTTGGCTTGCATTTTCTGGTGAATCATTGTTGAATCGAAATCTTTTACTTTAGAAGTGACGAGAAATGATGGTGGTTGGTTAAGAACAACTTCCGGATTGTTTGGCAACGATGATTTCATTATTTTAGAAGTACTAGCAACGGGGTGTAAAGTTTCTTCTACTATTCCACGATTGTAGATGCCGGGTTGATTGCACGATTCTCCATTCATAAATGTTTCGTTCTCCAATGATGATCGCTTTCTCAAATTAGAAGTAGAAGAGGAATTCTTTGGGGTTATTACGGACTCTTCAAGAGATTCTTTTAACACATGATCTATCAATGAAATACTCCATGCGAACGATTTGGATGTTTCAGATTTCTTCCTTTTCTTACTCACACGGCTATCCGATGCAGACTGTCCGTTTTTTCCGTTCTGAGTGGCGTTTGTTAACCGCTTTGTCTTCGATTTAACGCTTTTCTTTTTATCTTGACTTTTATGCACTATAACAGGAGTAGAAACTGCTAAAGGCTTGGGCGCGACAAATGGTGTAGAAACTGCAGAAGATGGCGTTTTCTGGTGCACCGTTGTTGAATTCATTGCTTTTGTATGGCTATTATCATCACCTTTATTTTGACTGCTTTCTTTATTTTCATCGAAACAATTAACAGCGTATCGGTCTATAAAAAGATAAATAATTAAAATAATCCAAAAACCTTAAATTCGTGTGATTAGTTTACCTTCGTCTTCACTCATAGACTCGAACATATCAGGACTGGAAGGCTCAAAATCTCTGGAAAAACCTTAACACAAAAGACATGAATTTAAAACCTGGGAAGCGACCTATTGGTAATTTATTACTTCGCTGATGGTTAAAAGTAGATGCAGCTTCTTCGGGGAGATCAATTTCTTCATTTTCAGATGGAAACACGTTATTTCGACTCGATGTTTGAACCAAATCTTCTTGAGGGATTACAACATCTTCTTCAACCACGTACTCTTCAGCTTCAGGATCTATCCCGGTGGGCTCAACATTTGGCATGTCATTGTCAACATTAAGTTTTCTTATAACTTGAGTGATATTTTTAGCTATTTCGTCAGTCGTGCTGGTACTACAAACGCTGAAACCTGAAAGAAAAAACATTCCGTTAAATTAGGGAAAAGTGTCGCATTTTTTTTAAGTGTAAGGTTTACTGTCGAATTCCATAAAACGAGAGCGATCTTCATTGGGAATAAAGTCTCGTGGTTGGCTCGGAAAGTTGGAAAACTGCAGGTCGGGTGTGTAACCGCTGAATATGGACGAAGCCGGCGAAATCGATGAATATGAAGCTGCAAGTAACAGTAATCAAAGAAAAAAGAGCAAATTTTTTAATAAATAAAAATAAATAAAAGGTATACGTAAAAAAGTTAACTATCAATACAACTTACAAGGTATCGATGCAGGATAACTGCTTGCAATTACAGCTCGTGTATTCGCTCGTGTATTCGCTTCACAGGATTCGTCATCAGATTCATCGGAGCAGGAATCTTCATCATTTGATAGTGAGGGAGCGTACTCTTCACCAGAAGAATTTTCATCATCATTTACAGAGAATGATCCCCATCTTCCATTTTTGATAAAAATTTCCCAGCGTTTTTTTACCAAAACATTTTCATTCAGCTGACACGGATTTTGTAATAATTTTGAAGGGCTTCCATCCTCATCTTGCGAAAGGGTTCCATCGGTCATTATGTCGTCACCATCTTCTGATTCTTCCATGGAGGAATCCAATGATTCGAAAGATTTAACAGAACAAGTTGAAAGCGTTGCAGCTCTTTGCGCACGGGTCAATCGGAAATATTTTTTTTGAACGCAAATTTTCCTTCTATTGGCATATCGCTTGGATATCAAACTGTGAATGTCAAGTTTTAACATCTTTTTAGTAGATTTGCGCATTTTGGCAAAGTTGCAGTATTCCTGCTTTGATTTTAAGGGACATGTGGTCAATAAATAAATTGGAAACTCCTCTGCTATTGCCTCGGAATCTATGGCATTATACATGGACAACGAAGGAGTCATCCGAGTTTGAGGACTTGTTACCGCCATCCGAGGCATAATTGGCTGTGATACTAATGATACTGCAATAACTGGTTCATTAGCTCTTTGCATTGCTTCAATATGCGAATCGAATTTCATTTTAGGATGGCATAGTTGTTCCACGAGAGATTTCAACAAACGACATTCCTGATGTTCCATAAGGGTCACGACAAATGGATGATCCTGAGACTCCAACACGTAGCAGACAATACCCTTGTTGGAATAAAACTCTGCATCACCAGTTGATAAAGTAGAAGGTAATCCATTGCGAGGAAGGCGAAAGCAGGGCCACCATTTCTTTCTATCATTGTGCCACAGATCTATGATTGACTGAAAACAATCTTTTGCCTCTGTAAATTAACTTGAAATAATTTTATGAGTTGATAATAATAATTAACAAAGAAATTTTTGCCGACCTTGCACACAAATCGTTTTCATAATTTCAGCCATAACACTCCAACCTTCTCTGATAATAGCTGAAGGTAAATGTTTTACATAAACATCAATGAAGTACATCATCAACTGTAGACACTTGTTGAGACTGTTAGGTTTAGGAACGGAAGAGATGGCGCCTACATTCGAATCGAATTCACTTTCGAAATCACTGCACATACCAGAACTCGGCATATTCAAATAGTGGTGACACAGGTCTAAAACCTTAAAAAAGTTGGGAAAAAAGAAAGTTAACTTTAAGAAAAATTAAATTATTAAAATAATGTGCAGCAATTCTAAAAATAAACACCTTTGGATTCCCTGAATCTCTCTGGGCAATCATTTCAAGAAAGGAGATAATAAGCTTTTGACTGGCTTTTGGAATGAGCAACTTGATTATATTCAACGCATGAAGGGCAGCAGAAATTCCCACATTCCCTTTAGACTCCTTTTCAACATACCTATGATAGGTTTAACAATTAACAAAATTAGACATTTTCACATTTCAAATTATTTCAAAATCCATTATTAAACATATACCTCTTAAGAAATGTTTCAGCTTCTTCTTGTAAATTCAACTTCATTAAAATATAAGTGAAGGGTTGAGCAAACAAGGGCTCGCAGGTCTTCTTGGAAAAAAGCAGAAGAAATGATTCCTTTAGCACATTGAGCATATCATCATCAGTAGCATCAATTGTTCGATAATCCAAAATTGTCTTATATCCCACAAGTAAAGCTGAGGAAGCAGCCTTAGCGGTTTCAACAAAATAGGTTTCAAGTATTGATTCCTTGACTACAAAAACCATTAACCTTTTTAGAACATACTGAGATTCATACACAGGAAAAAAGCTAATAGTTACCATCAAAATTGCAAGCTTCTTTGTGAGCTTTATCATACATTTCTTTGTTTAAAAGAAGAACTGTATAGAAAAGACGCCACTCATCATGATGAACTTTTAGTGACTTGGAAAGTGCTTTAGTCAAGTCCGAAAACAGGGGTAAAAAAAAAGCACAATCTTTCTGCAAAAAATTTGCAAACATTTTCCATAAAAATTGTTTTCCACATTGTTGATTTTCAACCTGAAAAAGATTAAAATATGCAAGTTAAGCAAATTTCAAAGTAAACCAAACTTGATCAATAAAGCTTACCAAGTATATCAAAATTTTTAAGCTAACATCAAATTTGGCATGTTGTTGACAACTTTTTAGCATAGAAAACAAATGTGTTGGTATGTGCAATGTCTCCTGAATTTCTATTCAAAAATTCCAAGATTGGTAATGATTTGTGTTTATGACGGAAAATATATCTATATATATTGTTTTTCACCTGCTTCATGATGGAATTCAGAAAGTTTGAAATCATCTTTTTCAAATTTTCCAAGAAGCTTGTACTACAAAAGGATATAGTCAAGTTATTTTCAGAATGTAATAAATGTAATAAATACGTACCAATTTTTCGCTTGCAACGACTCGTTCTTCATTTGGCACATCATCTTCCATTATGATACACACAAAAATCGTGATTCATATGTTAAAATCTTAAAAAGTGTAGTAGATCACTAAAGAATCCTTGGTGTACACATGTGCAAGGGCCAGCAGACACCAGACAAGTCCAGACAGCTATGGACTGGAGGCGGTAAATATGAATTTATAAACATGTGATGCGACGCACTGCCATCTGCCGATAAAATTTAAAACATTATGAATGTAATTATGAATATAACTGGCTAGTGCCAGACTGTGGACGAGTAGAAGCGGTAGAAGACAAAAAAACATCAACCTTTTTATGACACATGCGGGTTGCTGGTTATTATCCTTCTGGTTGATGCAAATCTTCCTCTCTTTGTCGAATTTCCTGGTAAGCTGCTCATCCCACTAATTAAATCTATCCGGAGTTCTCATCAGCTGCGTCTTCTGGACAGGTAGCGATGTAGCGTAACAGCGGTGAAACATTCGTCTCCATCTCGGCGGACGTGTCCACTCACATCCCTTTTGTTTCTATCCCAAATGATGACTGGGTTGCTGACGTTCGGTAATATTATCTGGGAAACTGGTTTGAAGAACTTGGTGATTCGAGTCATCCAACCAGTATTTGGAGGTGCCGGACAAGTCGTCTCCTGCTCAACTATCTCAAGAGGAGATAGACCTCTTGCTACGAGGTTCTGTATTGCGATATTCCACTGCAGACAGTTCAATCGATTCTGCTGATGATCCATATCTAAAAAACCTTACGTTAAAGACGTTTTGTGCAGGCGGTTTCTTCAAGGCTTGCTTGGACTTCATTGTACGGTAAAAGGATCGACTCCTTTGGTTTTATTGGGTTCTGCGTGATCATTCGAATATTTTAGCGGGTTCCTTACTTTATCCAGTATGGCCGGATTAATAATGTTGTGCCCGTATCATTCCTCGTCACTTGCAATTGGCCATCCGCAATGACGAAGTTCAACAAACTTTTCTCTGGTGTCACCATTACTCAGGTTACAGTGTTTTGCCCAACATCCAGGCCGTTCTCTTACTGAAGAAGACCGACAAACCGGCCAAAGCTTAAATTTCCATCCCGACTTAAAAAAAACGGTCCTTTTCAGGCCACCAAATAATATAATTATTTCGTAGGGATTCTGTACAACTTTGGTGATACAGGAGGAACAAATGTTGCAAATTTTTACCAATAGATGGCGTTAGGATATTGTTTTTTTTTTCATTCGAATTTCGCGCCTCGAATTTTGGTATTTTTTGAACAGCGCGCCTCGAACTGTAATATTTCCATTTGAACTGCGCGCCTCAAATTGGAATTTCCCTTAGGGATTCTGTACAGTTTTTTTGGCATACGGGAGCATTAGTTCAAATTTCCCGTAGGGATTCTGTACAACTTTGGTGATACAGGAGGAACAAATGTTGCAAATTTTACCAATAGATGGCGTTTGCATTTGAACTGCGCGCCTCAAATTTTGGTATTTTTTGAACAGCGCGCCTCGAACTGTAATATTTCCATTTGAACTGCGCGCCTCAAATTGGAATTGCATTTGAACCAGGCGCCTTGAGAACGTCATCTGTGGGCCAAAGTTATTGAATTGCCTGCATTTAGGCAATTCGTTTCAATTTGACGATTGTGCTGAGTTTTATGAGTAACAGTCAATTTCTGAGAAGACAACAACGTTTGATAACACACCTTGTTAAATAGAATAATCCATGGACAATATAATGCAAGATTTATGAAATTCAAGATTTCACATCCCTAAAAACTCCCTGTTTGCGATTTCAATGAAAAAGTTTGGAAATTTTTATCTCCATAACTAACGAACGAATTTCGATGAAACTTTCACCATAGCTTCCATATGGGCTCTATTACCCTAGATATTGTTTTTGTAAAT
This sequence comes from Daphnia galeata, assembly GCA_030770115.1. Classification (NCBI taxonomy): domain Eukaryota; kingdom Metazoa; phylum Arthropoda; class Branchiopoda; order Diplostraca; family Daphniidae; genus Daphnia; species Daphnia galeata. Next base: position 1,426,858 of record CM061114.1, read on the forward strand.
ATTTTATCGTTAGTTATGGTGAAAAGTCAAAATTAAGATTAGCTTCAGGAAAGTACTATTAAATTTCATTAAGGAAGTCTTCATTTGATATTTTTTAAAGAAAAAATAATTTAGGCACTGATATTTCTAAAGTTACAGCACTAAAAAGATCGCCAGCTCCAAAAATTCAAAAAATTCTCATATCATTTTTATGTTTGTATCGATTTCATCCAGACTATAGACTAGCTTCAGGAAAGTACCATTAAATTTCATTAAGGAAGTCTTCATTTGATATGTTTTAAAGAAAAAATAATTTAGGCATTGATATTTCAAAAGTTACAGCACTTTTAAAATCGCCAGCTCCAAAAATTCCAAAAATTCTCATATCATTTTTAGGTTTGTATCGATTTCACCCAGACTATAGATTAGCTACAGGAAAGTACTATTGGGCTTTTTCACATCGCGAAAATCCGACTTTCAAAATCTGGAAACGCATGCGTTTTGTAGTTGTTATCCGTTCTTATGCCAAAGGCCATAAGAAAATTTAAGTGTCTTCAATAAATTAAATCTAGTATTTTTAATTCAGAATATTTCTTCCCAGGAATTCCACGGTGCTCTAGGTAAGATATCGGTCGTTAATTCTATGTATAATTTACTCGGACTAAAAAATTATTACTGACTGAAAATTCAAATACAAAACTTTGTTTTGGGTTTTTTAGACGATTCTTGGCCTGGCCGAGTTGGACGCATGCGTTGCCAGATTTATGAAAGTCATTATAATAAATCTGGCAACGCATCCAGATGCCGAGAATCGCCTAAAAAAAACCAAAACAAAGTTTTGTATTTGAATTTTCAGCCAGTAATAATTTTTTAGTCCGAGTAAATTATACATAGAATTAACGACCGATATCTTACCTAGAGCACCGTGGAATTCCTTGGAAGAAATATTCCGAATTAAAAATACTAGATTTAATTTATTGAAGACACTTAGATTTTCTTATGGCCTTTGCCATAAGAACGGAAAACAACTAAAAAACGCATGCGTTGCCAGATTTTGAAAGTCGGATTTTCGCGATGTGAAAAAGCCCTATTAAATTTCATTAAGGAAGTCTTCATTTGATATGTTTTAAAGAAAAAATAATTTAGGCAAAAAAATTTCAAAAGTAAAGCACTTTAAAGATCACCAGCTCCAAAAATTAAAAAAATTCTCATATCATTTTAGGTTTGTACCGATTTCACCCAGACTATAGATTAGCTTCAGAAAAGTCCTATTAAATTTCATTAAGGAAGTCTTCATTTGATATGTTAAAAAAAAAAATAATTTAGGCACTGATATTTCAAAAGTTACAGCACTTTAAAGATCACCACTTCCAAAAATTCAAAAAATTCTCATATCATTTTTAGGTTTGTATCGATTTCACCCAGACAATAGATTAGCTTCAGGAAAGTCCTATTAAATTTTATTAAGGAAGTCTTCATTTGATATGTTTTAAAGAAAAATTAATTTAAGCACTGATATTTCAAAAGTTACAGCACTTTAAAGATCACCAGCTCCGAAAATTCAAAAAATTCTCATATCATTTTTAGGTTTGTATCGATTTCACCCAGACTTTAGATTAGCTTCAGGAAAATACTATTAAATTTTATTAAGGAAGTCTTTATTTGATATGTTTTAAAGAAAAAATAATTTAGGCACTGATATATCTAAAGTTACAGCACTAAAAAGATCGCCAGCTCCAAAAATTCAAAAAATTCTCATATCATTTTTATGTTTGTATCGATTTCATCCAGACTATAGACTAGCTTCAGGAAAGTACCATTAAATTTCATTAAGGAAGTCTTCATTTGATATGTTTTAAAGAAAAAATAATTTAGGAACTGATATTTTAAAAGTTACAGCACTTTTTAGATCGCCAGCTCCAAAAATTCCAAAAATTCTCATATCATTTTTAGGTTTGTATTGATTTCACCCATACTATAGATTAGCTACAGGAAAGTACTATTAAATTTCATTTAAGAAGTCTTCATTTGATATGTTTTAAAGAAAAAATAATTTAGGCACTGATATTTCAAAAGATACAGCACTTTTAAGATCGACAGCTCCAAAAATTCAAAAAATTCTCATATCATTTTTAGGTTTGTATCGATTTCACCCAGACTATAGATAAGCTTCAGAAAAGTCCTAATCAATTTCATTAAGGAAGTCTTCATTTGATATGTTTTAAAGAAAAAATAATTTAAGGCACTGATATGTCAAAAGTTACAGCACTTTAAAGATCACCAGCTCCAAAAATTCAAAAAATTCTCATATCATTTTTAGGTTTGTATCGATTTCACCCAGACCATAGATTAGCTTCAGGAAAATACTATTAAATTTCATTAAGGAAGTCTTCATTTGATATGTTTTAAAGAAAAAATAATTTAGGCACTGATATTTCAAAAGTTACAGCACTTTAAAGATCACCAGCTCCAAAAATTCAAAAAATTCTCATATCATTTTTAGGTTTGTATCGATTTCACCCAGACCATAGATTAGCTTCAGGAAAATACTATTAAATTTCATTAAGGAAGTTTTCATTTGATATGTTTTAAAGAAAAAATAATTTAGGCACTGATATTTCAAAAGTTACAGCACTTTAAAGATCACCAGCTCCAAAAATTCAAAAAATTCTCATATCATTTTTTGTTTGTATCGATTTCACCCAGACTATATAGACTAGCTTCAGAAAAGTACTATTAAATTTCATTAAGGAAGTCTTCATTTGATATGTTATAAAGAAAAAATAATTTAGGCACTGATATTTCAAAAGATACAGCACTTTTAAGATCAACAGCTCCAAAAATTCAAAAAATTCTCATATCATTTTTAGGTTTGTATCGATTTCACCCAGACTATAGATTAGCTACAGGAAAGTACTATTGGGCTTTTTCACATCGCGAAAATCCGACTTTCAAAATCTGGAAACGCATGCGTTTTGTAGTTGTTATCCGTTCTTATGCCAAAGGCCATAAGAAAATTTAAGTGTCTTCAATAAATTAAATCTAGTATTTTTAATTCAGAATATTTCTTCCCAGGAATTCCACGGTGCTCTAGGTAAGATATCGGTCGTTAATTCTATGTATTATTTACTCGGACTAAAAAATTATTACTGGCTGAAAATTCAAATACAAAACTTTGTTTTGGGTTTTTTTAGACGATTCTTGGCATGGCCGAGTTGGACGCATGCGTTGCCAGATTTATGAAAGTCATTATAAGAAATCTGGCAACGCATCCAGATGCCGAGAATCGCCTAAAAAAAACCAAAACAAAGTTTTGTATTTGAATTTTGAAGACTATAGATTAGCCCTTGTTCAAAAGATACAGCACTTTTAAGATCAACAGCTCCAAAAATTCAAAAAATTCTCATATCATTTTTAGGTTTGTATCGATTTCACCCAGACTATAGATTAGCTTCAGGAAAATACTATTAAATTTCATTAAGAAAGTCTTCATTTGATATGTTTTAAAGAAAAAATAATTTAGGCACTGATATTTCAAAAGTTACAGCAGTTACAGCAGAAGTAAAGACCTGTATTTCAAGTAGGATATTTAGCAATTAGGTTGGGTAGTTTCACTCGCCACTGGCTAAGTGGGTGGTGGGTCGGTAAGCTTTCTTTGAAACTAATAAGGGGAAAAGACTTGATAAAAAAAAATAAAAAAGCGCCGCCTTTTTTAAGAGCTCGCGCGGATTAAGAGAAAGTTAAGCTTCTTCAAATTCTTTATATTTTGCCGACGAAAGAAAGGAAAAGAAACAAAAAAAAAAGTTGGTGAAATGAACTGGTTTTTATCTGAGTAAAGAACGGTGACTGAAAACCTAATTTCCTTATCATAACGAGCGTGGGTGGAACCCTTTTTTCCCTCAAAAGAAAGAGTTTAAAAGGGGTGAAAACCACCGGAACGAGAAATTCACTGAAGGCAGGTACTAGGGCAACCCGTATCAATTCAATGGCTATGATATAATCCAATTGTTTTGTCAAATAGGTTTTTTTTGGGTCCTATTACATACCGTTAGGACCATAAATGTCCATTATATCAATTGCAAAGTATTAAAAAATCATTCCAAAAGAAACCTCAGACAGAAATTTATATTTTAGGCATGTTTCAGCCCGTATTAATGCAATGGCTATGATATAATCCAATTTTTTTGTAAAATAGGTTTTTTGGGGGTCCTTTTACATACCGTTAGAACCATAAATGTCCATTATATCAATTGAAAAGTATTTAAAAATCAATCCAAAACCAACCTCACACAGAAATTTATATTTTAGGCATGTTGCACCCCGTATCAATGCAATGACTATGATATAATCCAATTTGTTTGTCAAATAGGTTTTTTTGGGGTCCTATTACATACCGTTAGGACCATAAATGTCCATTATATCAATTGAAAAGTATTAAAAAATAATTCCAAAACAAACCTCAGACAGAAATTTATATTTTAGGCATGTTTCACCCCGTATCAATGCAATGGCTATGATATAATCCAATTTTTTTGTCGAATAGGTTTTGTTTGGGTCCTTTTACATACCGTTAGGACCATAAATGTCCATCATATCAATTGAAAAGTATTAAAAAATCATTCCAAAACAAACCTCAGACAGAAATTTATATTTTAGGCATGTTGCACCCCGTATCAATGCAATGGCTATGATATAATCCAATTTTTTTGTCAAATAGGTTTTTTGGGGATTACATACCGTTAGGACCATAAATGTCTATTATATCAATTGCAAAGTATTAAAAAATCATTCCAAAACAAACCTCAGATAGAAATTTATATTTAAGGCATGTTTCACCCCGTATTAATGCAATGGCTATGATAAAATCAAATTTTTTTGTAAAATAAGTTTTTTGGGGGTCCTATTACATACTGTTAGGACCATAAATGTCCATTATATCAATTGAAAAGTATTAAAAAATCATTCCAAAACAAACCTCAGACAGAAATTTATATTTTAGGCATGTTTCACCCCATATCAATGCAATGGCTATGATATAATCAATTTTTTTTTTCAAATAGGTTTTTTTGGGTCCTATTACATACCGTTAGGAACATAAATGTCCATTATATCAATTGAAAAGTATTAAAAAATAATTCCAAAACAAACCTCAGACAAAAATTTATATTTCAGGCATGTTTCACCCCGTAGCAATGCAATGGCTATGATATAATCCAATTTTTTTGTCAAATAGGTTGTTTCGGGGGTCCTATTACATACCGTTAGGACCATAAATGTCCATTATATCAATTGCAAAGTATTAAAAAATCATTCAAAAACAAACCTCAGACAGAAATTTATATTTTAGGCATGTTTCACCCCGTATCAATGCAATGGCTATGATATAATCCAATTTTTTTTCGAATAGGTTTTTTTTGGGTCCTATTACATACCGTTAGTACCATAAATGTCCATTATATCAATTGAAAGTATTAAAAAATCATTCCAAAACAAACCTCAAACAGAAAATTATATTTTAGGCATGTTTTACCCCGTAGCAATGCAATGGCTATGATATAATCCAATTTTTTGTCAAAAAGGTTTTTTGGGGGTCCTATTACATACCGTTAGGACCATAAATGTCCATTATATCAATTGCAAAGTATTAAAAAATCATTCCAAAACAAACCTCAGACAGTAATTTATATTTTAGGCATGTTTCACCCCGTATCAATGCAATGGCTATGATATAATCCAATTTTTTTTCGAATAGGTTTTTTTTTGGGTCCTATTACATACCGTTAGTACCATAAATATCCATTATATCAATTGAAAAGTATTAAAACATCATTCCAAAACAAACCTCAAACAGAAATTTATATTTTAGGCATGTTTCACCCCGTATCAATGCAATGGCTATGATATAATCCAATTTTTTTTTGTAAAATAGGTTTTTTGGGGGTTCTATTACATACCGTTAGGACCATAAATGTCCATCATATCAATTGAAAAGTATTAAAAAATCATTCCAAAACAAACCTCAGACAGAAATTTATATTTTAGGCATGTTGCACCCCGTATCAATGCAATGGCTATGATATAATCCAATTTATTTGTCAAATAGGTTTTTTTGGGGTCCTATTACATACCGTTAGGACCATAAATGTCTATTATATCAATTGCAAAGTATTAAAAAATCATTCCAAAACAAACATTTCACTTTTAAGATCGCCAGCTCCAAAAATTCCAAAAATTCTCATATCATTTTTAGGTTTGTATCGATTTCACCCAGACTATAGATTAGCTTCAAGAAAGTTCTATTAAATTTCATTACGGAAGTCTTCATTTGATATGTTTTAAAGAAAAAATAATTTAGGTACTGATATTTCAAAAGTTACAGCACTTTTAAGATCGCCAGCTCCAAAAATTCAAAATAATCTCATATCATTTTTAGATTTGTATCGATTTCACCCAGACTATAGATTAGCTTCAAGAAAGTACTATTAAATTTCATTAAGGAAGTCTTCATTTGATATATTTTAAAGAAAAAATAATTAAGGCAATGATATTTCAAAAGTTACAGCACTTTTAAGATCGCCAGCTCAAAAAATTCAAAATATTCTCATATCATTTTTAGATTTGTATCGATTTCACCCAGAACGGGGGGAAAACGGGCTACGTAGAACCATTATTTGTGAAACTTATATTTTACAAATGAAAAATGTTATCCTGTGAACTAATTGTTAAGTTTCAAAATTGAACCTGTTTGCGGGATTCCACAAATTTTAAAATGGGTATAATAGGTAGTCTAATACCTGTACAATATATTCTGGACTAATGGTTACTGCTGTATTGTACAAAGCATAAATAACATCAAAAATTTGATTGACTGGGTTTCAATGCCGCCCTCAGGAAGAAACTTTTTATTTTGCGCTTATTTTATAGCCCGTATAAACACAAAAGCTATGGTATCCTCCAATTTTTTTCTATGGTTGGTGTACTTGGGTTCCCTAGTATGCCCCAGAACCATTATTTGTCAAAGATACCATTTATATCATATAAAAAAATCGAAAATACAAAACTCCCTGGTCTCGATTTCAATGAAAAAGTTTGCAAATTTTTATCTCAATTACTAACGAATGAATTTCAACGAAACTTTCACCAAAGCTTTAAATTGGCTGTTCTACCCGACATAACTTTTTCGTAAACTTTTGATTGTTAGTTATGGTGAAAACTCAAAAACATTGAAATTTTGATACTGGCATAGCTTCGCATAGCTTATAAACACAATGGCTATGATATAATCAATTTTGTTTTCTATGGTTGATGTATTTGGATCCCCTAGTATGCCCTAGAACCATTATTTGTCAACTATATCATTTTTAAGGAGGTCTGCGGTAAAAAAGACTTACAGAAATCAAATGAACCCAGTTCAAAATTTGATTATGTGAATAACTTGTAAGTTTAAAATTTAACATGTATGTATGATTCCAGAAGTTTCCAAATGCGTTTTATGGCTAATTTAATAGCTGTACACTGTATTCTGAAGCATTGGTTACTCCTGAATTGTACAAAGTATTTGTAAAATCAAATTTGATTTATTGGGTTCCCAAGAGAAAGTTTGGAAACTTTTATCTCCATAACTAACGATGGAATATTTACAAAAAAAAATATCAAGGGTAATAGAGCCCATATGGAAGCTATGGTGAAAGTTTCATCGAAATTCGTTTGTTAGTTATGGAGATAAAATTTTCCAAACTTTTTCATTGAAATCGTGAACAGGGAGTTTTGAGGGATGTGAAATCAGGAATTTCATAAATCTTGCATTGTATTGTCCATGGATCATTCTATTTTACAAGGGATGTTATCAAACGCTATCCCAGAAATCGAAAATGCAAAACTCCCTGTTCGTGATTTCAATGAAAAAGTTTGGAAACTTTTATCTTCATAACTAACGATGGAATATTTTTGTAAATATTTTGGAAAAAAGTTTGGAAAATTTTATCTCCATAACTAACAAACGAATTTTGATGAAACATTCACCATAGCTTCCATATGGACTCTTTTACCCTAGATATTTTTTTTGTAAATATTCCATCGTTAGTTATGGAGATAAAAGTTTCCAAACTTTTTCATTTTCAACTTTTTCATAAAAGTTTCCAAACTTTTTCATTGAAATCACGAACAAGGAGCTTTGCATTTTCGATTTCTGGGATAACGTTTGATAACATCCCTTGTAAAATAGAATGATCCATGGACAATACAATGCAAGATTTATGAAATTCCTGATTTCACATCCCTCAAAACTCCCTGTTCACGATTTCAATAAAAAAGTTTGGAAAATTTTATCTCCATAACTAACGAACGAATTTCGATGAAACTTTCACCATAGCTTCCATATGGGCTCTATTACCCTAGATATTTTTTTGTAAATATTCCATCGTTAGTTATGAAAATAAAAGTTTCCAAACTTTCTCTTGGGAACCCAATTAATCAAGTTTTGATTTTACAAATACTTTGTACAATTCAGGAGTAACCAATGCTTCAAAATACAGTGTACAGCTATTAAATTAGCCATAAAACGCATTTGGAAACTTTTGGAATCATACATACATGTTAAATTTTAAACTTACAAGTTATTCACATAATGAAATTTTGTATTTGATTCTATAAGTGTTTGTTACACCAGAACTACAAAACAATAATATAATTAAAAATACTGGTCCTTGGGCATGCTAGGGGACCCAAGTAAACCACTCAAATAAAAAAAAATTTGATTATACAACAGCTATTGGACAAATACGGGGTATAACATATGCTTGAGATCTAAATTTCCTTTCGGAGGTATCCTTGGGAACCCAATAAATCAAGTTTTGATTTTACATATACTTTGTACAATTCAGGAGTAACCAATGCTTCAGTATACAGTGAACAGCTATTAAATTAGCCATAAAACGTATTTGGAAACTTCTGGAATCATACATACATGTTAAATTTTAAACTAACAAGTTATTCACAAAATCAAATATTTTATTTGATTTCTGAGATTTATGAAATTCCTGATTTCACATTAAAACACTCCCTGTTCCCGATTTCAATGAAAAAGTTTCGAAAATTTTATCTCAATAACTAACAAACGAATTTTGATGAAACATTCACCATAGCTTCCATATGGACTCTTTTACCCTAGATAATTTTTTTGTAAATATTCCATCGTTAGTTATGAAGATAAAAGTTTCCAAACTTTTTCATTGAAATCACGAACAGGGAGTTTTGCATTTTCGATTTCTGGGATAATGTTTGATAACATCCCTTGTAAAATAGAATGATCCATGGACAATACAATGCAAGATTTATGAAATTCCTGATTTCACATCCCTCAAAACTCCCTGTTCACGATTTCAATGAAAAAGTTTGGAAAATTTTATCTCCATAACTAACGAACGAATTTCGATGAAACTTTCACCATAGCTTCCATATGGGCTCTATTACCATAGATATTTTTTTTGTAAATATTCCATCGTTAGTTATGGAGATAAAAGTTTCCAAACTTTCTCTTGGGAACCCAATTAATCAAGTTTTGATTTTACAAATACTTTGTACAATTCAGGAGTAACCAATGCTTCAGAATACAGTGTACAGCTATTAAATTAGCCATAAAACGCATTTGGAAACTTCTGGAATCATACATACATGTTAAATTTTAAACTTACAAGTTATTCACATAATGAAATTTTGTATTTGATTCTATAAGTGTTTGTTACACCAGAACTACAAAACAATGGTATAATTAAAAATACTGGTCCTTGGGCATGCTAGGGGACCCAAGTAAACCACTCAAATAAAAAAAAATTTTATTATACAACAGCTATTGGACAAATACGGGGTATAACATATGCTTGAGATATAAATTTTCTTTCGGAGGTATCCTTGGGAACCCAATAAATCAAGTTTTGATTTTACATATACTTTGTACAATTCAGGAGTAACCAATGCTTCAGTATACAGTGAACAGCTATTAAATTAGCCATAAAACGTATTTGGAAACTTCTGGAATCATACATACATGTTAAATTTCAAACTAACAAGTTATTCACAAAATCAAATATTTTATTTGATTTCTGAGATTTATGAAATTCCTGATTTCACATTAAAACACTCCCTGTTCCCGATTTCAATGAAAAAGTTTCGAAAATTTTATCTCAATAACTAACAAACGAATTTTGATGAAACATTCACCATAGCTTCCATATGGACTCTTTTACCCTAGATAATTTTTTTGTAAATATTCCATCGTTAGTTATGAAGATAAAAGTTTCCAAACTTTTTCATTGAAATCACGAACAGGGAGTTTTGCATTTTCGATTTCTGGGATAACGTTTGATAACATCCCTTGTAAAATAGAATGATCCATGGACAATACAATGCAAGATTTATGAAATTCCTGATTTCACATCCCTCAAAACTCCCTGTTCACGATTTCAATGAAAAAGTTTGGAAAATTTTATCTCCATAACTAACGAACGAATTTCGATGAAACTTTCACCATAGCTTCCATATGGGCTCTATTACCATAGATATTTTTTTTGTAAATATTCCATCGTTAGTTATGGAGATAAAAGTTTCCAAACTTTCTCTTGGGAACCCAATTAATCAAGTTTTGATTTTACAAATACTTTGTACAATTCAGGAGTAACCAATGCTTCAGAATACAGTGTACAGCTATTAAATTAGCCATAAAACGCATTTGGAAACTTCTGGAATCATACATACATGTTAAATTTTAAACTTACAAGTTATTCACATAATGAAATTTTGTATTTGATTCTATAAGTGTTTGTTACACCAGAACTACAAAACAATGGTATAATTAAAAATACTGGTCCTTGGGCATGCTAGGGGACCCAAGTAAACCACTCAAATAAAAAAAAATTTTATTATACAACAGCTATTGGACAAATACGGGGTATAACATATGCTTGAGATATAAATTTTCTTTCGGAGGTATCCTTGGGAACCCAATAAATCAAGTTTTGATTTTACATATACTTTGTACAATTCAGGAGTAACCAATGCTTCAGTATACAGTGAACAGCTATTAAATTAGCCATAAAACGTATTTGGAAACTTCTGGAATCATACATACATGTTAAATTTCAAACTAACAAGTTATTCACAAAATCAAATATTTTATTTGATTTCTGAGATTTATGAAATTCCTGATTTCACATTAAAACACTCCCTGTTCCCGATTTCAATGAAAAAGTTTCGAAAATTTTATCTCAATAACTAACAAACGAATTTTGATGAAACATTCACCATAGCTTCCATATGGACTCTTTTACCCTAGATAATTTTTTTGTAAATATTCCATCGTTAGTTATGAAGATAAAAGTTTCCAAACTTTTTCATTGAAATCACGAACAGGGAGTTTTGCATTTTCGATTTCTGGGATAACGTTTGATAACATCCCTTGTAAAATAGAATGATCCATGGACAATACAATGCAAGATTTATGAAATTCCTGATTTCACATCCCTCAAAACTCCCTGTTCACGATTTCAATGAAAAAGTTTGGAAAATTTTATCTCCATAACTAACGAACGAATTTCGATGAAACTTTCACCATAGCTTCCATATGGGCTCTATTACCATAGATATTTTTTTTGTAAATATTCCATCGTTAGTTATGGAGATAAAAGTTTCCAAACTTTCTCTTGGGAACCCAATTAATCAAGTTTTGATTTTACAAATACTTTGTACAATTCAGGAGTAACCAATGCTTCAGAATACAGTGTACAGCTATTAAATTAGCCATAAAACGCATTTGGAAACTTCTGGAATCATACATACATGTTAAATTTTAAACTTACAAGTTATTCACATAATGAAATTTTGTATTTGATTCTATAAGTGTTTGTTACACCAGAACTACAAAACAATGGTATAATTAAAAATACTGGTCCTTGGGCATGCTAGGGGACCCAAGTAAACCACTCAAATAAAAAAAAATTTGATTATACAACAGCTATTGGACAAATACGGGGTATAACATATGCTTGAGATATAAATTTTCTTTCGGAGGTATCCTTGGGAACCCAATAAATCAAGTTTTGATTTTACATATACTTTGTACAATTCAGGAGTAACCAATGCTTCAGTATACAGTGAACAGCTATTAAATTAGCCATAAAACGTATTTGGAAACTTCTGGAATCATACATACATGTTAAATTTTAAACTAACAAGTTATTCACAAAATCAAATATTTTATTTGATTTCTGAGATTTATGAAATTCCTGATTTCACATTAAAACACTCCCTGTTCCCGATTTCAATGAAAAAGTTTCGAAAATTTTATCTCAATAACTAACAAACGAATTTTGATGAAACATTCACCATAGCTTCCATATGGACTCTTTTACCCTAGATAATTTTTTTGTAAATATTCCATCGTTAGTTATGAAGATAAAAGTTTCCAAACTTTTTCATTGAAATCACGAACAGGGAGTTTTGCATTTTCGATTTCTGGGATAACGTTTGATAACATCCCTTGTAAAATAGAATGATCCATGGACAATACAATTCAAGATTTATGAAATTCCTGATTTCACATCCCTCAAAACTCCCTGTTCACGATTTCAATGAAAAAGTTTGGAAAATTTTATCTCCATAACTAACGAACGAATTTCGATGAAACTTTCACCATAGCTTCCATATGGGCTCTATTACCATAGATATTTTTTTTGTAAATATTCCATCGTTAGTTATGGAGATAAAAGTTTCCAAACTTTCTCTTGGGAACCCAATTAATCAAGTTTTGATTTTACAAATACTTTGTACAATTCAGGAGTAACCAATGCTTCAGAATACAGTGTACAGCTATTAAATTAGCCATAAAACGCATTTGGAAACTTCTGGAATCATACATACATGTTAAATTTTAAACTTACAAGTTATTCACATAATGAAATTTTGTATTTGATTCTATAAGTGTTTGTTACACCAGAACTACAAAACAATGGTATAATTAAAAATACTGGTCCTTGGGCATGCTAGGGGACCCAAGTAAACCACTCAAATAAAAAAAAATTTGATTATACAACAGCTATTGGACAAATACGGGGTATAACATATGCTTGAGATATAAATTTTCTTTCGGAGGTATCCTTGGGAACCCAATAAATCAAGTTTTGATTTTACATATACTTTGTACAATTCAGGAGTAACCAATGCTTCAGTATACAGTGAACAGTTATTAAATTAGCCATAAAACGTATTTGGAAACTTCTGGAATCATACATACATGTTAAATTTTAAACTAACAAGTTATTCACAAAATCAAATATTTTATTTGATTTCTGAGATTTATGAAATTCCTGATTTCACATTAAAACACTCCCTGTTCCCGATTTCAATGAAAAAGTTTCGAAAATTTTATCTCAATAACTAACAAACGAATTTTGATGAAACATTCACCATAGCTTCCATATGGACTCTTTTACCCTAGATAATTTTGTTGTAAATATTCCATCGTTAGTTATGAAGATAAAAGTTTCCAAACTTTTTCATTGAAATCACGAACAGGGAGTTTTGCATTTTCGATTTCTGGGATAACGTTTGATAACATCCCTTGTAAAATAGAATGATCCATGGACAATACAATGCAAGATTTATGAAATTCCTGATTTCACATCCCTCAAAACTCCCTGTTCACGATTTCAATGAAAAAGTTTGGAAAATTTTATCTCCATAACTAACGAACGAATTTCGATGAAACTTTCACCATAGCTTCCATATGGGCTCTATTACCCTAGATATTTTTTTTGTAAATATTCCATCGTTAGTTATGGAGATAAAAGTTTCCAAACTTTCTCTTGGGAACCCAATTAATCAAGTTTTGATTTTACAAATACTTTGTACAATTCAGGAGTAACCAATGCTTCAGAATACAGTGTACAGCTATTAAATTAGCCATAAAACGCATTTGGAAACTTCTGGAATCATACATACATGTTAAATTTTAAACTTACAAGTTATTCACATAATCAAATTTTGTATTTGATTCTATAAGTGTTTGTTACACCAGAACTACAAAACAATGGTATAATTAAAAATATTGGTCCTTGGGCATGCTAGGGGACCCAAGTAAACCACTCAAATAAAAAAAAATTTGATTATACAACAGCTATTGGACAAATACGGGGTATAACATATGCTTGAGATCTAAATTTCCTTTCGGAGGTATCCTTGGGAACCCAATAAATCAAGTTTTGATTTTATATATACTTTGTACAATTCAGGAGTAACCAATGCTTCAGAATACAGTGAACAGCTATTAAATTAGCCATAAAACGCATTTGGAAACTTCTGGAATCATACATAGATGTTAAATTTTAAACTAACAAGTTATTCACAAAATCAAATATTTTATTTGATTTCTGAGATTTATGAAATTCCTGATTTCACATTAAAACACTCCCTGTTCACGATTTCAATGAAAAAGTTTCGAAAATTTTATCTCAATAACTAACAAACGAATTTTGATGAAACATTCATCATATAGCTTCCATATGGACTCTTTTACCCTAGATAATTTTTTTGTAAATATTCCATCGTTAGTTATGAAGATAAAAGTTTCCAAACTTTTTCATTGAAATCACGAACAGGGAGTTTTGCATTTTCGATTTCTGGGATAACGTTTGATAACATCCCTTGTAAAATAGAATGATCCATGGACAATACAATGCAAGATTTATGAAATTCCTGATTTCACATCCCTCAAAACTCCCTGTTCACGATTTCAATGAAAAAGTTTGGAAAATTTTATCTCCATAACTAACGAACGAATTTCGATGAAACTTTCACCATAGCTTCCATATGGGCTCTATTACCCTAGATATTTTTTTTGTAAATATTCCATCGTTAGTTATGGAGATAAAAGTTTCCAAACTTTCTCTTGGGAACCCAATTAATCAAGTTTTGATTTTACAAATACTTTGTACAATTCAGGAGTAACCAATGCTTCAGAATACAGTGTACAGCTATTAAATTAGCCATAAAACGCATTTGGAAACTTCTGGAATCATACATACATGTTAAATTTTAAACTTACAAGTTATTCACATAATCAAATTTTGTATTTGATTCTATAAGTGTTTGTTACACCAGAACTACAAAACAATGGTATAATTAAAAATACTGGTCCTTGGGCATGCTAGGGGACCCAAGTAAACCACTCAAATAAAAAAAAATTTGATTATACAACAGCTATTGGACAAATACGGGGTATAACATATGCTTGAGATCTAAATTTCCTTTCGGAGGTATCCTTGGGAACCCAATAAATCAAGTTTTGATTTTATATATACTTTGTACAATTCAGGAGTAACCAATGCTTCAGAATACAGTGAACAGCTATTAAATTAGCCATAAAACGCATTTGGAAACTTCTGGAATCATACATAGATGTTAAATTTTAAACTAACAAGTTATTCACAAAATCAAATATTTTATTTGATTTCTGAGATTTATGAAATTCCTGATTTCACATTAAAACACTCCCTGTTCACGATTTCAATGAAAAAGTTTCGAAAATTTTATCTCAATAACTAACAAACGAATTTTGATGAAACATTCATCATATAGCTTCCATATGGACTCTTTTACCCTAGATAATTTTTTTGTAAATATTCCATCGTTAGTTATGAAGATAAAAGTTTCCAAACTTTTTCATTGAAATCACGAACAGGGAGTTTTGCATTTTCGATTTCTGGGATAACGTTTGATAACATCCCTTGTAAAATAGAATGATCCATGGACAATACAATGCAAGATTTATGAAATTCCTGATTTCACATCCCTCAAAACTCCCTGTTCACGATTTCAATGAAAAAGTTTGGAAAATTTTATCTCCATAACTAACGAACGAATTTCGATGAAACTTTCACCATAGCTTCCATATGGGCTCTATTACCCTAGATATTTTTTTTGTAAATATTCCATCGTTAGTTATGGAGATAAAAGTTTCCAAACTTTCTCTTGGGAACCCAATTAATCAAGTTTTGATTTTACAAATACTTTGTACAATTCAGGAGTAACCAATGCTTCAGAATACAGTGTACAGCTATTAAATTAGCCATAAAACGCATTTGGAAACTTCTGGAATCATACATACATGTTAAATTTTAAACTTACAAGTTATTCACATAATCAAATTTTGTATTTGATTCTATAAGTGTTTGTTACACCAGAACTACAAAACAATGGTATAATTAAAAATATTGGTCCTTGGGCATGCTAGGGGACCCAAGTAAACCACTCAAATAAAAAAAAATTTGATTATACAACAGCTATTGGACAAATACGGGGTATAACATATGCTTGAGATATAAATTTTCTTTCGGAGGTATCCTTGGGAACCCAATAAATCAAGTTTTGATTTTACATATACTTTGTACAATTCAGGAGTAACCAATGCTTCAGTATACAGTGAACAGCTATTAAATTAGCCATAAAACGTATTTGGAAACTTCTGGAATCATACATACATGTTAAATTTTAAACTAACAAGTTATTCACAAAATCAAATATTTTATTTGATTTCTGAGATTTATGAAATTCCTGATTTCACATTAAAACACTCCCTGTTCCCGATTTTAATGAAAAAGTTTCGAAAATTTTATCTCAATAACTAACAAACGAATTTTGATGAAACATTCACCATAGCTTCCATATGGACTCTTTTACCCTAGATAATTTTTTTGTAAATATTCCATCGTTAGTTATGAAGATAAAAGTTTCCAAACTTTTTCATTGAAATCACGAACAGGGAGTTTTGCATTTTCGATTTCTGGGATAACGTTTGATAACATCCCTTGTAAAATAGAATGATCCATGGACAATACAATGCAAGATTTATGAAATTCCTGATTTCACATCCCTCAAAACTCCCTGTTCACGATTTCAATGAAAAAGTTTGGAAAATTTTATCTCCATAACTAACGAAAGAATTTCGATGAAACTTTCACCATAGCTTCCATATGGGCTCTATTACCCTAGATATTTTTTTTGTAAATATTCCATCGTTAGTTATGGAGATAAAAGTTTCCAAACTTTCTCTTGGGAACCCAATTAATCAAGTTTTGATTTTACAAATACTTTGTACAATTCAGGAGTAACCAATGCTTCAGAATACAGTGTACAGCTATTAAATTAGCCATAAAACGCATTTGGAAACTTCTGGAATCATACATACATGTTAAATTTTAAACTTACAAGTTATTCACATAATCAAATTTTGTATTTGATTCTATAAGTGTTTGTTACACCAGAACTACAAAACAATGGTATAATTAAAAATACTGGTCCTTGGGCATGCTAGGGGACCCAAGTAAACCACTCAAATAAAAAAAAATTTGATTATACAACAGCTATTGGACAAATACGGGGTATAACATATGCTTGAGATCTAAATTTCCTTTCGGAGGTATCCTTGGGAACCCAATAAATCAAGTTTTGATTTTATATATACTTTGTACAATTCAGGAGTAACCAATGCTTCAGAATACAGTGAACAGCTATTAAATTAGCCATAAAACGCATTTGGAAACTTCTGGAATCATACATAGATGTTAAATTTTAAACTAACAAGTTATTCACAAAATCAAATATTTTATTTGATTTCTGAGATTTATGAAATTCCTGATTTCACATTAAAACACTCCCTGTTCACGATTTCAATGAAAAAGTTTCGAAAATTTTATCTCAATAACTAACAAACGAATTTTGATGAAACATTCATCATATAGCTTCCATATGGACTCTTTTACCCTAGATAATTTTTTTGTAAATATTCCATCGTTAGTTATGAAGATAAAAGTTTCCAAACTTTTTCATTGAAATCACGAACAGGGAGTTTTGCATTTTCGATTTCTGGGATAACGTTTGATAACATCCCTTGTAAAATAGAATGATCCATGGACAATACAATGCAAGATTTATGAAATTCCTGATTTCACATCCCTCAAAACTCCCTGTTCACGATTTCAATGAAAAAGTTTGGAAAATTTTATCTCCATAACTAACGAACGAATTTCGATGAAACTTTCACCATAGCTTTCATATGGGCTCTATTACCCTAGATATTTTTTTTGTAAATATTCCATCGTTAGTTATGGAGATAAAAGTTTCCAAACTTTCTCTTGGGAACCCAATTAATCAAGTTTTGATTTTACAAATACTTTGTACAATTCAGGAGTAACCAATGCTTCAGAATACAGTGTACAGCTATTAAATTAGCCATAAAACGCATTTGGAAACTTCTGGAATCATACATACATGTTAAATTTTAAACTTACAAGTTATTCACATAATCAAATTTTGTATTTGATTCTATAAGTGTTTGTTACACCAGAACTACAAAACAATGGTATAATTAAAAATACTGGTCCTTGGGCATGCTAGGGGACCCAAGTAAACCACTCAAATAAAAAAAAATTTGATTATACAACAGCTATTGGACAAATACGGGGTATAACATATGCTTGAGATCTAAATTTCCTTTCGGAGGTATCCTTGGGAACCCAATAAATCAAGTTTTGATTTTATATATACTTTGTACAATTCAGGAGTAACCAATGCTTCAGAATACAGTGTACAGCTATTAAATTAGCCATAAAACGCATTTGGAAACTTCTGGAATCATACATACATGTTAAATTTTAAACTTACAAGTTATTCACATAATCAAATTTTGTATTTGATTCTATAAGTGTTTGTTACACCAGAACTACAAAACAATGGTATAATTAAAAATATTGGTCCTTGGGCATGCTAGGGGACCCAAGTAAACCACTCAAATAAAAAAAAATTTGATTATACAACAGCTATTGGACAAATACGGGGTATAACATATGCTTGAGATATAAATTTTCTTTCGGAGGTATCCTTGGGAACCCAATAAATCAAGTTTTGATTTTACATATACTTTGAACAATTCAGGAGTAACCAATGCTTCAGAATACAGTGAACAGCTATTAAATTAGCCATAAAACGTATTTGGAAACTTCTGGAATCATACATACATGTTAAATTTTAAACTAACAAGTTATTCACAAAATCAAATATTTTATTTGATTTCTGAGATTTATGAAATTCCTGATTTCACATTAAAACACTCCCTGTTCCCGATTTCAATGAAAAAGTTTCGAAAATTTTATCTCAATAACTAACAAACGAATTTTGATGAAACATTCACCATAGCTTCCATATGGACTCTTTTACCCTAGATAATTTTTTTGTAAATATTCCATCGTTAGTTATGAAGATAAAAGTTTCCAAACTTTTTCATTGAAATCACGAACAGGGAGTTTTGCATTTTCGATTTCTGGGATAACGTTTGATAACATCCCTTGTAAAATAGAATGATCCATGGACAATACAATGCAAGATTTATGAAATTCCTGATTTCACATCCCTCAAAACTCCCTGTTCACGATTTCAATGAAAAAGTTTGGAAAATTTTATCTCCATAACTAACGAACGAATTTCGATGAAACTTTTACCATAGCTTCCATATGGGCTCTATTACCCTAGATATTTTTTTTGTAAATATTCCATCGTTAGTTATGGAGATAAAAGTTTCCAAACTTTCTCTTGGGAACCCAATTAATCAAGTTTTGATTTTACAAATACTTTGTACAATTCAGGAGTAACCAATGCTTCAGAATACAGTGTACAGCTATTAAATTAGCCATAAAACGCATTTGGAAACTTCTGGAATCATACATACATGTTAAATTTTAAACTTACAAGTTATTCACATAATCAAATTTTGTATTTGATTCTATAAGTGTTTGTTACACCAGAACTACAAAACAATGGTATAATTAAAAATACTGGTCCTTGGGCATGCTAGGGGACCCAAGTAAACCACTCAAATAAAAAAAAATTTGATTATACAACAGCTATTGGACAAATACGGGGTACAACATATGCTTGAGATCTAAATTTTCTTTCGGAGGTATCCTTGGGAACCCAATAAATCAAGTTTTGATTTTATATATACTTTGTACAATTCAGGAGTAACCAATGCTTCAGAATACAGTGAACAGCTATTAAATTAGCCATAAAACGCATTTGGAAACTTCTGGAATCATACATACATGTTAAATTTTAAACTAACAAGTTATTCACAAAATCAAATATTTTATTTGATTTCTGAGATTTATGAAATTCCTGATTTCACATTAAAACACTCCCTGTTCCCGATTTCAATGAAAAAGTTTCGAAAATTTTATCTCAATAACTAACAAACGAATTTTGATGAAACATTCACCATAGCTTCCATATGGACTCTTTTACCCTAGATAATTTTTTTGTAAATATTCCATCGTTAGTTATGAAGATAAAAGTTTCCAAACTTTTTCATTGAAATCACGAACAGGGAGTTTTGCATTTTCGATTTCTGGGATAACGTTTGATAACATCCCTTGTAAAATAGAATGATCCATGGACAATACAATGCAAGATTTATGAAATTCCTGATTTCACATCCCTCAAAACTCCCTGTTCACGATTTCAATGAAAAAGTTTGGAAAATTTTATCTCCATAACTAACGAACGAATTTCGATGAAACTTTTACCATAGCTTCCATATGGGCTCTATTACCCTAGATATTTTTTTTGTAAATATTCCATCGTTAGTTATGGAGATAAAAGTTTCCAAACTTTCTCTTGGGAACCCAATTAATCAAGTTTTGATTTTACAAATACTTTGTACAATTCAGGAGTAACCAATGCTTCAGAATACAGTGTACAGCTATTAAATTAGCCATAAAACGCATTTGGAAACTTCTGGAATCATACATACATGTTAAATTTTAAACTTACAAGTTATTCACATAATCAAATTTTGTATTTGATTCTATAAGTGTTTGTTACACCAGAACTACAAAACAATGGTATAATTAAAAATATTGGTCCTTGGGCATGCTAGGGGACCCAAGTAAACCACTCAAATAAAAAAAAATTTGATTATACAACAGCTATTGGACAAATACGGGGTATAACATATGCTTGAGATATAAATTTTCTTTCGGAGGTATCCTTGGGAACCCAATAAATCAAGTTTTGATTTTACATATACTTTGTACAATTCAGGAGTAACCAATGCTTCAGTATACAGTGAACAGCTATTAAATTAGCCATAAAACGTATTTGGAAACTTCTGGAATCATACATACATGTTAAATTTTAAACTAACAAGTTATTCACAAAATCAAATATTTTATTTGATTTCTGAGATTTATGAAATTCCTGATTTCACATTAAAACACTCCCTGTTCCCGATTTCAATGAAAAAGTTTCGAAAATTTTATCTCAATAACTAACAAACGAATTTTGATGAAACATTCACCATAGCTTCCATATGGACTCTTTTACCCTAGATAATTTTTTTGTAAATATTCCATCGTTAGTTATGAAGATAAAAGTTTCCAAACTTTTTCATTGAAATCACGAACAGGGAGTTTTGCATTTTCGATTTCTGGGATAACGTTTGATAACATCCCTTGTAAAATAGAATGATCCATGGACAATACAATGCAAGATTTATGAAATTCCTGATTTCACATCCCTCAAAACTCCCTGTTCACGATTTCAATGAAAAAGTTTGGAAAATTTTATCTCCATAACTACCCAAGTAACACACTTTATTGGGCCGATGTCGGCCCGATCGAATTTTTGGTTGGCAATATCGGCCAACTTAGCCGACTCTCCCCCGACTCTCAGCCGACCGTTTCAAAAATGCCAAGTTTTTATGTTGGCCTCAGATATCGGGCCGACATCTATATGAGAAACAATCCTGATTAATTTTTTTAATACGTTCTTATCCCCTAACATTTTTGTAATAAAATAAATTTCAGCGTTTTGCTAAAGAACCAAATTGTATTTTATGTCAGACGAAAAAAAACATGACATTAACGAATAAAAATGTTTCGATTAACAGTTAGAGAGAGTAATGGGTTGGATCAATCTCGCCAAGTTGATATAAATAAAAAAAATATAAATTTTATTTTATGAAATAAAGTGAATAGGCCTTTTATAAGTGACTTCCCTTTTATATTTTTTTTTTATCTGCTTGGAATAAGAAAAAATCTAGAAAATTAAAATATTCTTAAATTACAGCATTATATAGAATTGTAACCTTTGATAGAATCCAAAAGACTCAAAAAATATGCGCCGAACGATTCTAATGACCCGGCCATGCTCTACAGTCATTGGCGAGTTGAGAAAGAATATGGTAAACAAGATGGTGATCGCCATACAAAACATCAAACTGATTGGCAGAAAATTTCAGGAGTTCATCAGCATATAGAATCTTTTCTTCGGTTAAATTCTCTGATGTGAGCAAACGAATTGCGAAGACGTGTACATTCCAAAAATGTTCATACCATTCCTTCCCTATTACCTGCTTCGAAAGAATCAAGCCTACATTTTAAAGAAATACCTTACTGTTTTAATTCAAAATCAGTTGTTTTACACTGCTTAACCATCATTTCCGTGTCTGATTCTTCAAAATCAAAACTGCCTCCATCTCAATAATTTCTTGATTGACATTTACATCAATATTTAAAAATATATCTCTATGACCACCTCTAAGTAATACTTAATTAATTATAATATGCTTAAATCATTATAATGATAGTGTATATTAGTAATTGAAGCAATTAAAAATTGCAAAGTAATTGAAAAATAAGTTCATAGTTCATACATGCAAGCCAAAAAACGTATTAGTACAACATGCAAATACGCTTTCAATTCTGCTGGAGAAAGATAAAAATTCTTGAATTATTCCGAATTAAGGCCGCAATTCCGCATACCTCGAAGAATTAAAATTTAGACAAAACATTTAAATACAACATTGTTATATGAATTCATATTGCATAACTGTTGTGGTCCAGTGGTTAGCGAGTGTGCATAGCAAGTGTAAGGATGACGGTTCAAATTCAGTCTTAGTCATAAGTTGTAACTGTTAAACTATAAATATGAAAGAATTCACAAGTAAATAGGAACAAGACAAATAATAGGTGAAGACAGAAGAAATTTTTTTTTGTTTTTTGTTGCATGGGTTCCGTATTAGAGCGACTTCAGCCCGGATATCGGGCCTACTCAGATCGGCGCGCCAAACTGAGCTCCAGCCGATATCGGTTTAGGTTGGCACGTGATATCGGCTAGGTACAAATGCCAACATGGTCCGATATCGGACCGACAACATGTGTTACTTGGGTAACGAACGAATTTCGATGAAACTTTCACCATAGCTTCCATATGGGCTCTATTACCCTAGATATTTTTTTTGTAAATATTCCATCGTTAGTTATGGAGATAAAAGTTTCCAAACTTTCTCTTGGGAACCCAATTAATCAAGTTTTGATTTTACAAATACTTTGTACAATTCAGGAGTAACCAATGCTTCAGAATACAGTGTACAGCTATTAAATTAGCCATAAAACGCATTTGGAAACTTCTGGAATCATACATACATGTTAAATTTTAAACTTACAAGTTATTCACATAATCAAATTTTGTATTTGATTCTATAAGTGTTTGTTACACCAGAACTACAAAACAATGGTATAATTAAAAATACTGGTCCTTGGGCATGCTAGGGGGACCCAAGTAAACCACTCAAATAAAAAAAAATTTGATTATACAACAGCTATTGGACAAATACGGGGTATAACATATGCTTGAGATCTAAATTTCCTTTCGGAGGTATCCTTGGGAACCCAATAAAACAAGTTTTGATTTTATATATACTTTGTACAATTCAGGAGTAACCAATGCTTCAGAATACAGTGAACAGCTATTAAATTAGCCATAAAACGCATTTGGAAACTTCTGGAATCATACATACATGTTAAATTTTAAACTAACAAGTTATTCACAAAATCAAATATTTTATTTGATTTCTGAGATTTATGAAATTCCTGATTTCACATATTAAAACACTCCCTGTTCGCGATTTCAATGAAAAAGTTTCGAAAATTTTATCTCAATAACTAACAAACGAATTTTGATGAAACATTCATATAGCTTCCATATGGACTCTTTTACCCTAGATAATTTTTTTGTAAATATTCCATCGTTAGTTATGAAGATAAAAGTTTCCAAACTTTTTCATTGAAATCACGAACAGGGAGTTTTGCATTTTCGATTTCTGGGATAACGTTTGATAACATCCCTTGTAAAATAGAATGATCCATGGACAATACAATGCAAGATTTATGAAATTCCTGATTTCACATCCCTCAAAACTCCCTGTTCACGATTTCAATGAAAAAGTTTGGAAAATGTTATCTCCATAACTAACGAACGAATTTCGATGAAACTTTCACCATAGCTTCCATATGGGCTCTATTACCCTAGATATTTTTTTTGTAAATATTCCATCGTTAGTTATGGAGATAAAAGTTTCCAAACTTTCTCTTGGGAACCCAATTAATCAAGTTTTGATTTTACAAATACTTTGTACAATTCAGGAGTAACCAATGCTTCAGAATACAGTGTACAGCTATTAAATTAGCCATAAAACGCATTTGGAAACTTCTGGAATCATACATACATGTTAAATTTTAAACTTACAAGTTATTCACATAATCAAATTTTGTATTTGATTCTATAAGTGTTTGTTACACCAGAACTACAAAACAATGGTATAATTAAAAATATTGGTCCTTGGGCATGCTAGGGGACCCAAGTAAACCACTCAAATAAAAAAAAATTTGATTATACAACAGCTATTGGACAAATACGGGGTATAACATATGCTTGAGATATAAATTTTCTTTCGGAGGTATCCTTGGGAACCCAATAAATCAAGTTTTGATTTTACATATACTTTGTACAATTCAGGAGTAACCAATGCTTCAGTATACAGTGAACAGTTATTAAATTAGCCATAAAACGTATTTGGAAACTTCTGGAATCATACATACATGTTAAATTTTAAACTAACAAGTTATTCACAAAATCAAATATTTTATTTGATTTCTGAGATTTATGAAATTCCTGATTTCACATTAAAACACTCCCTGTTCACGATTTAAATGAAAAAGTTTCGAAAATTTTATCTCAATAACTAACAAACGAATTTTGATGAAACATTCATCATATAGCTTCCATATGGACTCTTTTACCCTAGATAATTTTTTTGTAAATATTCCATCGTTAGTTATGAAGATAAAAGTTTCCAAACTTTTTCATTGAAATCACGAACAGGGAGTTTTGCATTTTCGATTTCTGGGATAACGTTTGATAACATCCCTTGTAAAATAGAATGATCCATGGACAATACAATGCAAGATTTATGAAATTCCTGATTTCACATCCCTCAAAACTCCCTGTTCACGATTTCAATGAAAAAGTTTGGAAAATTTTATCTCCATAACTAACGAACGAATTTCGATGAAACTTTCACCATAGCTTCCATATGGGCTCTATTACCATAGATATTTTTTTGTAAATATTCCATCGTTAGTTATGGAGATAAAAGTTTCCAAACTTTCTCTTGGGAACCCAATTAATCAAGTTTTGATTTTACAAATACTTTGTACAATTCAGGAGTAACCAATGCTTCAGAATACAGTGTACAGCTATTAAATTAGCCATAAAACGCATTTGGAAACTTCTGGAATCATACATACATGTTAAATTTTAAACTTACAAGTTATTCACATAATCAAATTTTGTATTTGATTCTATAAGTGTTTGTTACACCAGAACTACAAAACAATGGTATAATTAAAAATATTGGTCCTTGGGCATGCTAGGGGACCCAAGTAAACCACTCAAATAAAAAAAAATTTGATTATACAACAGCTATTGGACAAATACGGGGTATAACATATGCTTGAGATATAAATTTTCTTTCGGAGGTATCCTTGGGAACCCAATAAATAAAGTTTTGATTTTACATATACTTTGTACAATTCAGGAGTAACCATCAATGCTTCAGAATACAGTGAACAGCTATTAAATTAGCCATAAAACGCATTTGGAAACTTCTGGAATCATACATAGATGTTAAATTTTAAACTAACAAGTTATTCACAAAATCAAATATTTTATTTGATTTCTGAGATTTATGAAATTCCTGATTTCACATTAAAACACTCCCTGTTCGCGATTTCAATGAAAAAGTTTCGAAAATTTTATCTCAATAACTAATAAACGAATTTTGAGGAAACATTCACCATAGCTTCCATATGGACTCTTTTACCCTAGATAATTTTTTTGTAAATATTCCATCGTTAGTTATGAAGATAAAAGTTTCCAAACTTTTTCATTGAAATCACGAACAGGGAGTTTTGCATTTTCGATTTCTGGGATAACGTTTGATAACATCCCCTGTAAAATAGAATGATCCATGGACAATACAATGCAAGATTTATGAAATTCCTGATTTCACATCCCTCAAAACTCCCTGTTCACGATTTCAATGAAAAAGTTTGGAAAATTATATCTCCATAACTAACGAACGAATTTCGATGAAACTTTCACCATAGCTTCTATATGCGCTCTTTTACCCTAGATATTTTTTTTGTAAATATTCCATCGTTAGTTATGGAGATAAAAGTTTCCAAACTTTCTCTTGGGAACCCAATTAATCAAGTTTTGATTTTACAAATACTTTGTACAATTCAGGAGTAACCAATGCTTCAGAATACAGTGTACAGCTATTAAATTACCCATAAAACGCATTTGGAAACTTCTGGAATCATACATACATGTTAAATTTTAAACTTACAAGTTATTCACATAATCAAATTTTGTATTTGATTCTATAAGTGTTTGTTACACCAGAACTACAAAACAATGGTATAATTAAAAATACTGGTCCTTGGGCATGCTAGGGGACCCAAGTAAACCACTCAAATAAAAAAAAATTTGATTATACAACAGCTATTGGACAAATACAAAACATATGCTTGAGATCTAAATATCCTTTCGGAGGTATCCTTGGGAACCCAATAAATCAAGTTTTGATTTTATATATACTTTGTACAATTCAGGAGTAACCAATGCTTCAGAATACAGTGAACAGCTATTAAATTAGCCATAAAACGCATTTGGAAACTTCTGGAATCATACATAGATGTTAAATTTTAAACTAACAAGTTATTCACAAAATCAAATATTTTATTTGATTTCTGAGATTTATGAAATTCCTGATTTCACATTAAAACACTCCCTGTTCGAAATTTCAATGAAAAAGTTTCGAAAATTTTATCTCCATAACTAACGAACGAATTTTGATGAAACATTCACCATAGCTTCCATATGGACTCTATTACCCTAGATAATTTTTTTGTAAATATTCCATCGTTAGTTATGAAGATAAAAGTTTCCAAACTTTTTCATTGAAATCACGAACAGGGAGTTTTGCATTTTCGATTTCTGGGATAACGTTTGATAACATCCCTTGTAAAATAGAATGATCCATGGACAATACAATGCAAGATTTATGAAATTCCTGATTTCACATCCCTCAAAACTCCCTGTTCACGATTTCAATGAAAAAGTTTGGAAAATTTTATCTCCATAACTAACGAACGAATTTCGATGAAACTTTCACCATAGCTTCCATATGGGCTCTATTACCCTAGATATTTTTTTTGTAAATATTCCATCGTTAGTTATGGAGATAAAAGTTTCCAAACTTTCTCTTGGGAACCCAATTAATCAAGTTTTGATTTTACAAATACTTTGTACAATTCAGGAGTAACCAATGCTTCAGAATACAGTGTACAGCTATTAAATTAGCCATAAAACGCATTTGGAAACTTCTGGAATCATACATACATGTTAAATTTTAAACTTACAAGTTATTCACATAATCAAATTTTGTATTTGATTCTATAAGTGTTTGTTACACCAGAACTACAAATTGTACAAAACAATGGTATAATTAAAAATACTGGTCCTTGGGCATGCTAGGGAACCCAAGTAAACCACTCAAATAAAAAAAAATTTGATTATACAACAGCTATTGGACAAATACGGGGTATAACATATGCTTGAGATATAAATTTTCTTTCGGAGGTATCCTTGGGAACCCAATAAATCAAGTTTTGATTTTACATATACTTTGTACAATTCAGGAGTAACCAATGCTTCAGAATACAGTGAACAGCTATTAAATTAGCCATAAAACGCATTTGGAAACTTCTGGAATCATACATAGATGTTAAATTTTAAACTAACAAGTTATTCACAAAATCAAATATTTTATTTGATTTCTGAGATTTATGAAATTCCTGATTTCACATTAAAACACTCCCTGTTCGCGATTTCAATGAAAAAGTTTCGAAAATTTTATCTCAATAACTAACAAACGAATTTTGATGAAAAATTCACCATAGCTTCCATATGGACTCTTTTACCCTAAATAATTTTTTTGTAATTATTCCATTGTTAGTTATGAAGATAAAAGTTTCCAAACTTTTTCATTGAAATCACGAAAAGGAATTTTGCATTTTCGATTTCTGGGATAACATTTGATAACATCCCTTGTAAAATAGAATGATCCAAGGACAATACAATGCAAGATTTATGAAATTCCTGATTTCACATCCCTCAAAACTCCCTGTTCACGATTTCAATGAAAAAGTTTGGAAAATTTTATCTCCATAACTAACGAACGAATTTCGATGAAACTTTCACCATAGCTTCCATATGGACTCTTTTACCCTAGATAATTTTTTTGTAAATATTCTATCGTTAGTTATGAATGTAAAAGTTTCCAAACTTTTTCATTGAAATCACGAACAGGGAGTTTTGCATTTTCGATTTCTGGGATAACGTTTGATAACATCCCTTGTAAAATAGAATGATCCATGGACAATACAATGCAAGATTTATGAAATTCCTGATTTCACATCCCTCAAAACTCCCTGTTCACGATTTCAATGAAAAAGTTTGGAAAATTTTATCTCCATAACTAACGAACGAATTTCGATGAAACTTTCACCATAGCTTCCATATGGGCTCTATTACCCTAGATATTCTTTTTGTAAATATTCCATCGATAGTTATGGAGATAAAAGTTTCCAAACTTTCTCTTGGGAACCCAATTAATCAAGTTTTGATTTTACAAATACTTTGTACAATTCAGGAGTAACCAATGCTTCAGAATACAGTGTACAGCTATTAAATTAGCCATAAAACGCATTTGGAAACTTCTGGAATCATACATACATGTTAAATTTTAAACTTACAAGTTATTCACATAATCAAATTTTGTATTTGATTCTATAAGTGTTTGTTACACCAGAACTACAAAACAATGGTATAATTAAAAATACTGGTCCTTGGGCATGCTAGGGGACCCAAGTAAACCACTCAAATAAAAAAAAATTTGATTATACAACAGCTATTGGACAAATACGGGGTATAACATATGCTTGAGATATAAATTTTCTTTCGGAGATATCCTTGGGAACCCAATAAATCAAGTTTTGATTTTACATATACTTTGTACAATTCAGGAGTAACCAATGCTTCAGAATACAGTGAACAGCTATTAAATTAGTCATAAAACGCATTTGGAAACTTCTGGAATCATACATAGATGTTAAATTTTAAACTAACAAGTTATTCACAAAATCAAATATTTTATTTGATTTCTGAGATTTATGAAATTCCTGATTTCACATATTAAAACACTCCCTGTTCGCGATTTCAATGAAAAAGTTTCGAAAATTTTATCTCAATAACTAACAAACGAATTTTGATGAAACATTCATCATATAGCTTCCATATGGACTCTTTTACCCTAGATAATTTTTTTGTAAATATTCCGTCGTTAGTTATGAAGATAAAAGTTTCCAAACTTTTTCATTGAAATCACGAACAGGGAGTTTTGCATTTTCGATTTCTGGGATAACGTTTGATAACATCCCTTGTAAAATAGAATGATCCATGGACAATACAATGCAAGATTTATGAAATTCCTGATTTCACATCCCTCAAAACTCCCTGTTCACGATTTCAATGAAAAAGTTTGGAAAATTTTATCTCCATAACTAACGAACGAATTTCGATGAAACTTTCACCATAGCTTCCATATGGGCTCTATTACCCTAGATATTTTTTTTGTAAATATTCCATCGTTAGTTATGGAGATAAAAGTTTCCAAACTTTCTCTTGGGAACCCAATTAATCAAGTTTTGATTTTACAAATACTTTGTACAATTCAGGAGTAACCAATGCTTCAGAATACAGTGTACAGCTATTAAATTAGCCATAAAACGCATTTGGAAACTTCTGGAATCATACATACATGTTAAATTTTAAACTTACAAGTTATTCACATAATCAAATTTTGTATTTGATTCTATAAGTGTTTGTTACACCAGAACTACAAATTGTACAAAACAATGGTATAATTAAAAATACTGGTCCTTGGGCATGCTAGGGAACCCAAGTAAACCACTCAAATAAAAAAAAATTTGATTATACAACAGCTATTGGACAAATACGGGGTATAACATATGCTTGAGATATAAATTTTCTTTCGGAGGTATCCTTGGGAACCCAATAAATCAAGTTTTGATTTTACATATACTTTGTACAATTCAGGAGTAACCAATGCTTCAGAATACAGTGAACAGCTATTAAATTAGCCATAAAACGCATTTGGAAACTTCTGGAATCATACATAGATGTTAAATTTTAAACTAACAAGTTATTCACAAAATCAAATATTTTATTTGATTTCTGAGATTTATGAAATTCCTGATTTCACATTAAAACACTCCCTGTTCGCGATTTCAATGAAAAAGTTTCGAAAATTTTATCTCAATAACTAACAAACGAATTTTGATGAAAAATTCACCATAGCTTCCATATGGACTCTTTTACCCTAAATAATTTTTTTGTAATTATTCCATTGTTAGTTATGAAGATAAAAGTTTCCAAACTTTTTCATTGAAATCACGAAAAGGAATTTTGCATTTTCGATTTCTGGGATAACATTTGATAACATCCCTTGTAAAATAGAATGATCCAAGGACAATACAATGCAAGATTTATGAAATTCCTGATTTCACATCCCTCAAAACTCCCTGTTCACGATTTCAATGAAAAAGTTTGGAAAATTTTATCTCCATAACTAACGAACGAATTTCGATGAAACTTTCACCATAGCTTCCATATGGACTCTTTTACCCTAGATAATTTTTTTGTAAATATTCTATCGTTAGTTATGAATGTAAAAGTTTCCAAACTTTTTCATTGAAATCACGAACAGGGAGTTTTGCATTTTCGATTTCTGGGATAACGTTTGATAACATCCCTTGTAAAATAGAATGATCCATGGACAATACAATGCAAGATTTATGAAATTCCTGATTTCACATCCCTCAAAACTCCCTGTTCACGATTTCAATGAAAAAGTTTGGAAAATTTTATCTCCATAACTAACGAACGAATTTCGATGAAACTTTCACCATAGCTTCCATATGGGCTCTATTACCCTAGATATTCTTTTTGTAAATATTCCATCGATAGTTATGGAGATAAAAGTTTCCAAACTTTCTCTTGGGAACCCAATTAATCAAGTTTTGATTTTACAAATACTTTGTACAATTCAGGAGTAACCAATGCTTCAGAATACAGTGTACAGCTATTAAATTAGCCATAAAACGCATTTGGAAACTTCTGGAATCATACATACATGTTAAATTTTAAACTTACAAGTTATTCACATAATCAAATTTTGTATTTGATTCTATAAGTGTTTGTTACACCAGAACTACAAAACAATGGTATAATTAAAAATACTGGTCCTTGGGCATGCTAGGGGACCCAAGTAAACCACTCAAATAAAAAAAAATTTGATTATACAACAGCTATTGGACAAATACGGGGTATAACATATGCTTGAGATATAAATTTTCTTTCGGAGATATCCTTGGGAACCCAATAAATCAAGTTTTGATTTTACATATACTTTGTACAATTCAGGAGTAACCAATGCTTCAGAATACAGTGAACAGCTATTAAATTAGTCATAAAACGCATTTGGAAACTTCTGGAATCATACATAGATGTTAAATTTTAAACTAACAAGTTATTCACAAAATCAAATATTTTATTTGATTTCTGAGATTTATGAAATTCCTGATTTCACATATTAAAACACTCCCTGTTCGCGATTTCAATGAAAAAGTTTCGAAAATTTTATCTCAATAACTAACAAACGAATTTTGATGAAACATTCATCATATAGCTTCCATATGGACTCTTTTACCCTAGATAATTTTTTTGTAAATATTCCATCGTTAGTTATGAAGATAAAAGTTTCCAAACTTTTTCATTGAAATCACGAACAGGGAGTTTTGCATTTTCGATTTCTGGGATAACGTTTGATAACATCCCTTGTAAAATAGAATGATCCATGGACAATACAATGCAAGATTTATGAAATTCCTGATTTCACATCCCTCAAAACTCCCTGTTCACGATTTCAATGAAAAAGTTTGGAAAATTTTATCTCCATAACTAACGAACGAATTTCGATGAAACTTTCACCATAGCTTCCATATGGGCTCTATTACCATAGATATTTTTTTTGTAAATATTCCATCGTTAGTTATGGAGATAAAAGTTTCCAAACTTTCTCTTGGGAACCCAATCAATCAAGTTTTGATTTTACAAATACTTTGTACAATTCAGGAGTAACCAATGCTTCAGAATACAGTGTACAGCTATTAAATTAGCCATAAAACGCATTTGGAAACTTCTGGAATCATACATACATGTTAAATTTTAAACTTACAAGTTATTCACATAATCAAATTTTGTATTTGATTCTATAAGTGTTTGTTACACCAGAACTACAAAACAATGGTATAATTAAAAATATTGGTCCTTGGGCATGCTAGGGGACCCAAGTAAACCACTCAAATAAAAAAAAATTTGATTATACAACAGCTATTGGACAAATACGGGGTATAACATATGCTTGAGATATAAATTTTCTTTCGGAGGTATCCTTGGGAACC
Source organism: Daphnia galeata (assembly GCA_030770115.1). Taxonomy (NCBI): domain Eukaryota; kingdom Metazoa; phylum Arthropoda; class Branchiopoda; order Diplostraca; family Daphniidae; genus Daphnia; species Daphnia galeata. The sequence goes on from CM061114.1 coordinate 1,459,887, forward strand.
CAATAAATAAAGTTTTGATTTTACATATACTTTGTACAATTCAGGAGTAACCATCAATGCTTCAGAATACAGTGAACAGCTATTAAATTAGCCATAAAACGCATTTGGAAACTTCTGGAATCATACATAGATGTTAAATTTTAAACTAACAAGTTATTCACAAAATCAAATATTTTATTTGATTTCTGAGATTTATGAAATTCCTGATTTCACATTAAAACACTCCCTGTTCGCGATTTCAATGAAAAAGTTTCGAAAATTTTATCTCAATAACTAATAAACGAATTTTGAGGAAACATTCACCATAGCTTCCATATGGACTCTTTTACCCTAGATAATTTTTTTGTAAATATTCCATCGTTAGTTATGAAGATAAAAGTTTCCAAACTTTTTCATTGAAATCACGAACAGGGAGTTTTGCATTTTCGATTTCTGGGATAACGTTTGATAACATCCCCTGTAAAATAGAATGATCCATGGACAATACAATGCAAGATTTATGAAATTCCTGATTTCACATCCCTCAAAACTCCCTGTTCACGATTTCAATGAAAAAGTTTGGAAAATTATATCTCCATAACTAACGAACGAATTTCGATGAAACTTTCACCATAGCTTCTATATGCGCTCTTTTACCCTAGATATTTTTTTTGTAAATATTCCATCGTTAGTTATGGAGATAAAAGTTTCCAAACTTTCTCTTGGGAACCCAATTAATCAAGTTTTGATTTTACAAATACTTTGTACAATTCAGGAGTAACCAATGCTTCAGAATACAGTGTACAGCTATTAAATTACCCATAAAACGCATTTGGAAACTTCGGGAATCATACATACATGTTAAATTTTAAACTTACAAGTTATTCACATAATCAAATTTTGTATTTGATTCTATAAGTGTTTGTTACACCAGAACTACAAAACAATGGTATAATTAAAAATACTGGTCCTTGGGCATGCTAGGGGACCCAAGTAAACCACTCAAATAAAAAAAAATTTGATTATACAACAGCTATTGGACAAATACAAAACATATGCTTGAGATCTAAATATCCTTTCGGAGGTATCCTTGGGAACCCAATAAATCAAGTTTTGATTTTATATATACTTTGTACAATTCAGGAGTAACCAATGCTTCAGAATACAGTGAACAGCTATTAAATTAGCCATAAAACGCATTTGGAAACTTCTGGAATCATACATAGATGTTAAATTTTAAACTAACAAGTTATTCACAAAATCAAATATTTTATTTGATTTCTGAGATTTATGAAATTCCTGATTTCACATTAAAACACTCCCTGTTCGAAATTTCAATGAAAAAGTTTCGAAAATTTTATCTCCATAACTAACGAACGAATTTTGATGAAACATTCACCATAGCTTCCATATGGACTCTATTACCCTAGATAATTTTTTTGTAAATATTCCATCGTTAGTTATGAAGATAAAAGTTTCCAAACTTTTTCATTGAAATCACGAACAGGGAGTTTTGCATTTTCGATTTCTGGGATAACGTTTGATAACATCCCTTGTAAAATAGAATGATCCATGGACAATACAATGCAAGATTTATGAAATTCCTGATTTCACATCCCTCAAAACTCCCTGTTCACGATTTCAATGAAAAAGTTTGGAAAATTTTATCTCCATAACTAACGAACGAATTTCGATGAAACTTTCACCATAGCTTCCATATGGGCTCTATTACCCTAGATATTTTTTTTGTAAATATTCCATCGTTAGTTATGGAGATAAAAGTTTCCAAACTTTCTCTTGGGAACCCAATTAATCAAGTTTTGATTTTACAAATACTTTGTACAATTCAGGAGTAACCAATGCTTCAGAATACAGTGTACAGCTATTAAATTAGCCATAAAACGCATTTGGAAACTTCTGGAATCATACATACATGTTAAATTTTAAACTTACAAGTTATTCACATAATCAAATTTTGTATTTGATTCTATAAGTGTTTGTTACACCAGAACTACAAATTGTACAAAACAATGGTATAATTAAAAATACTGGTCCTTGGGCATGCTAGGGGACCCAAGTAAACCACTCAAATAAAAAAAAATTTGATTATACAACAGCTATTGGACAAATACGGGGTATAACATATGCTTGAGATATAAATTTTCTTTCGGAGGTATCCTTGGGAACCCAATAAATCAAGTTTTGATTTTACATATACTTTGTACAATTCAGGAGTAACCAATGCTTCAGAATACAGTGAACAGCTATTAAATTAGCCATAAAACGCATTTGGAAACTTCTGGAATCATACATAGATGTTAAATTTTAAACTAACAAGTTATTCACAAAATCAAATATTTTATTTGATTTCTGAGATTTATGAAATTCCTGATTTCACATTAAAACACTCCCTGTTCGCGATTTCAATGAAAAAGTTTCGAAAATTTTATCTCAATAACTAACAAACGAATTTTGATGAAAAATTCACCATAGCTTCCATATGGACTCTTTTACCCTAAATAATTTTTTTGTAATTATTCCATTGTTAGTTATGAAGATAAAAGTTTCCAAACTTTTTCATTGAAATCACGAAAAGGAATTTTGCATTTTCGATTTCTGGGATAACATTTGATAACATCCCTTGTAAAATAGAATGATCCAAGGACAATACAATGCAAGATTTATGAAATTCCTGATTTCACATCCCTCAAAACTCCCTGTTCACGATTTCAATGAAAAAGTTTGGAAAATTTTATCTCCATAACTAACGAACGAATTTCGATGAAACTTTCACCATAGCTTCCATATGGGCTCTATTACCCTAGATATTTTTTTTGTAAATATTCCATCGTTAGTTATGGAGATAAAAGTTTCCAAACTTTCTCTTGGGAACCCAATTAATCAAGTTTTGATTTTACAAATACTTTGTACAATTCAGGAGTAACCAATGCTTCAGAATACAGTGTACAGCTATTAAATTAGCCATAAAACGCATTTGGAAACTTCTGGAATCATACATACATGTTAAATTTTAAACTTACAAGTTATTCACATAATCAAATTTTGTATTTGATTCTATAAGTGTTTGTTACACCAGAACTACAAATTGTACAAAACAATGGTATAATTAAAAATACTGGTCCTTGGGCATGCTAGGGGACCCAAGTAAACCACTCAAATAAAAAAAAAATTTGATTATACAACAGCTATTGGACAAATACGGGGTATAACATATGCTTGAGATATAAATTTTCTTTCGGAGGTATCCTTGGGAACCCAATAAATCAAGTTTTGATTTTACATATACTTTGTACAATTCAGGAGTAACCAATGCTTCAGTATACAGTGAACAGTTATTAAATTAGCCATAAAACGTATTTGGAAACTTCTGGAATCATACATACATGTTAAATTTTAAACTAACAAGTTATTCACAAAATCAAATATTTTATTTGATTTCTGAGATTTATGAAATTCCTGATTTCACATTAAAACACTCCCTGTTCACGATTTAAATGAAAAAGTTTCGAAAATTTTATCTCAATAACTAACAAACGAATTTTGATGAAACATTCATCATATAGCTTCCATATGGACTCTTTTACCCTAGATAATTTTTTTGTAAATATTCCATCGTTAGTTATGAAGATAAAAGTTTCCAAACTTTTTCATTGAAATCACGAACAGGGAGTTTTGCATTTTCGATTTCTGGGATAACGTTTGATAACATCCCTTGTAAAATAGAATGATCCATGGACAATACAATGCAAGATTTATGAAATTCCTGATTTCACATCCCTCAAAACTCCCTGTTCACGATTTCAATGAAAAAGTTTGGAAAATTTTATCTCCATAACTAACGAACGAATTTCGATGAAACTTTCACCATAGCTTCCATATGGGCTCTATTACCATAGATATTTTTTTTGTAAATATTCCATCGTTAGTTATGGAGATAAAAGTTTCCAAACTTTCTCTTGGGAACCCAATTAATCAAGTTTTGATTTTACAAATACTTTGTACAATTCAGGAGTAACCAATGCTTCAGAATACAGTGTACAGCTATTAAATTAGCCATAAAACGCATTTGGAAACTTCTGGAATCATACATACATGTTAAATTTTAAACTTACAAGTTATTCACATAATCAAATTTTGTATTTGATTCTATAAGTGTTTGTTACACCAGAACTACAAAACAATGGTATAATTAAAAATATTGGTCCTTGGGCATGCTAGGGGACCCAAGTAAACCACTCAAATAAAAAAAAATTTGATTATACAACAGCTATTGGACAAATACGGGGTATAACATATGCTTGAGATATAAATTTTCTTTCGGAGGTATCCTTGGGAACCCAATAAATAAAGTTTTGATTTTACATATACTTTGTACAATTCAGGAGTAACCATCAATGCTTCAGAATACAGTGAACAGCTATTAAATTAGCCATAAAACGCATTTGGAAACTTCTGGAATCATACATAGATGTTAAATTTTAAACTAACAAGTTATTCACAAAATCAAATATTTTATTTGATTTCTGAGATTTATGAAATTCCTGATTTCACATTAAAACACTCCCTGTTCGCGATTTCAATGAAAAAGTTTCGAAAATTTTATCTCAATAACTAATAAACGAATTTTGAGGAAACATTCACCATAGCTTCCATATGGACTCTTTTACCCTAGATAATTTTTTTGTAAATATTCCATCGTTAGTTATGAAGATAAAAGTTTCCAAACTTTTTCATTGAAATCACGAACAGGGAGTTTTGCATTTTCGATTTCTGGGATAACGTTTGATAACATCCCCTGTAAAATAGAATGATCCATGGACAATACAATGCAAGATTTATGAAATTCCTGATTTCACATCCCTCAAAACTCCCTGTTCACGATTTCAATGAAAAAGTTTGGAAAATTATATCTCCATAACTAACGAACGAATTTCGATGAAACTTTCACCATAGCTTCTATATGCGCTCTTTTACCCTAGATATTTTTTTTGTAAATATTCCATCGTTAGTTATGGAGATAAAAGTTTCCAAACTTTCTCTTGGGAACCCAATTAATCAAGTTTTGATTTTACAAATACTTTGTACAATTCAGGAGTAACCAATGCTTCAGAATACAGTGTACAGCTATTAAATTACCCATAAAACGCATTTGGAAACTTCTGGAATCATACATACATGTTAAATTTTAAACTTACAAGTTATTCACATAATCAAATTTTGTATTTGATTCTATAAGTGTTTGTTACACCAGAACTACAAAACAATGGTATAATTAAAAATACTGGTCCTTGGGCATGCTAGGGGACCCAAGTAAACCACTCAAATAAAAAAAAATTTGATTATACAACAGCTATTGGACAAATACAAAACATATGCTTGAGATCTAAATATCCTTTCGGAGGTATCCTTGGGAACCCAATAAATCAAGTTTTGATTTTATATATACTTTGTACAATTCAGGAGTAACCAATGCTTCAGAATACAGTGAACAGCTATTAAATTAGCCATAAAACGCATTTGGAAACTTCTGGAATCATACATAGATGTTAAATTTTAAACTAACAAGTTATTCACAAAATCAAATATTTTATTTGATTTCTGAGATTTATGAAATTCCTGATTTCACATTAAAACACTCCCTGTTCGAAATTTCAATGAAAAAGTTTCGAAAATTTTATCTCCATAACTAACGAACGAATTTTGATGAAACATTCACCATAGCTTCCATATGGACTCTATTACCCTAGATAATTTTTTTGTAAATATTCCATCGTTAGTTATGAAGATAAAAGTTTCCAAACTTTTTCATTGAAATCACGAACAGGGAGTTTTGCATTTTCGATTTCTGGGATAACGTTTGATAACATCCCTTGTAAAATAGAATGATCCATGGACAATACAATGCAAGATTTATGAAATTCCTGATTTCACATCCCTCAAAACTCCCTGTTCACGATTTCAATGAAAAAGTTTGGAAAATTTTATCTCCATAACTAACGAACGAATTTCGATGAAACTTTCACCATAGCTTCCATATGGGCTCTATTACCCTAGATATTTTTTTTGTAAATATTCCATCGTTAGTTATGGAGATAAAAGTTTCCAAACTTTCTCTTGGGAACCCAATTAATCAAGTTTTGATTTTACAAATACTTTGTACAATTCAGGAGTAACCAATGCTTCAGAATACAGTGTACAGCTATTAAATTAGCCATAAAACGCATTTGGAAACTTCTGGAATCATACATACATGTTAAATTTTAAACTTACAAGTTATTCACATAATCAAATTTTGTATTTGATTCTATAAGTGTTTGTTACACCAGAACTACAAATTGTACAAAACAATGGTATAATTAAAAATACTGGTCCTTGGGCATGCTAGGGGACCCAAGTAAACCACTCAAATAAAAAAAAATTTGATTATACAACAGCTATTGGACAAATACGGGGTATAACATATGCTTGAGATATAAATTTTCTTTCGGAGGTATCCTTGGGAACCCAATAAATCAAGTTTTGATTTTACATATACTTTGTACAATTCAGGAGTAACCAATGCTTCAGAATACAGTGAACAGCTATTAAATTAGCCATAAAACGCATTTGGAAACTTCTGGAATCATACATAGATGTTAAATTTTAAACTAACAAGTTATTCACAAAATCAAATATTTTATTTGATTTCTGAGATTTATGAAATTCCTGATTTCACATTAAAACACTCCCTGTTCGCGATTTCAATGAAAAAGTTTCGAAAATTTTATCTCAATAACTAACAAACGAATTTTGATGAAAAATTCACCATAGCTTCCATATGGACTCTTTTACCCTAAATAATTTTTTTGTAATTATTCCATTGTTAGTTATGAAGATAAAAGTTTCCAAACTTTTTCATTGAAATCACGAAAAGGAATTTTGCATTTTCGATTTCTGGGATAACATTTGATAACATCCCTTGTAAAATAGAATGATCCAAGGACAATACAATGCAAGATTTATGAAATTCCTGATTTCACATCCCTCAAAACTCCCTGTTCACGATTTCAATGAAAAAGTTTGGAAAATTTTATCTCCATAACTAACGAACGAATTTCGATGAAACTTTCACCATAGCTTCCATATGGACTCTTTTACCCTAGATAATTTTTTTGTAAATATTCTATCGTTAGTTATGAATGTAAAAGTTTCCAAACTTTTTCATTGAAATCACGAACAGGGAGTTTTGCATTTTCGATTTCTGGGATAACGTTTGATAACATCCCTTGTAAAATAGAATGATCCATGGACAATACAATGCAAGATTTATGAAATTCCTGATTTCACATCCCTCAAAACTCCCTGTTCACGATTTCAATGAAAAAGTTTGGAAAATTTTATCTCCATAACTAACGAACGAATTTCGATGAAACTTTCACCATAGCTTCCATATGGGCTCTATTACCCTAGATATTCTTTTTGTAAATATTCCATCGATAGTTATGGAGATAAAAGTTTCCAAACTTTCTCTTGGGAACCCAATTAATCAAGTTTTGATTTTACAAATACTTTGTACAATTCAGGAGTAACCAATGCTTCAGAATACAGTGTACAGCTATTAAATTAGCCATAAAACGCATTTGGAAACTTCTGGAATCATACATACATGTTAAATTTTAAACTTACAAGTTATTCACATAATCAAATTTTGTATTTGATTCTATAAGTGTTTGTTACACCAGAACTACAAAACAATGGTATAATTAAAAATACTGGTCCTTGGGCATGCTAGGGGACCCAAGTAAACCACTCAAATAAAAAAAAATTTGATTATACAACAGCTATTGGACAAATACGGGGTATAACATATGCTTGAGATATAAATTTTCTTTCGGAGATATCCTTGGGAACCCAATAAATCAAGTTTTGATTTTACATATACTTTGTACAATTCAGGAGTAACCAATGCTTCAGAATACAGTGAACAGCTATTAAATTAGTCATAAAACGCATTTGGAAACTTCTGGAATCATACATAGATGTTAAATTTTAAACTAACAAGTTATTCACAAAATTAAATATTTTATTTGATTTATGAGATTTATGAAATTTCTGATTTCACATTAAAACACTCCCTGTTCGCGATTTCAATGAAAAAGTTTCGAAAATTTTATCTCAATAACTAACAAACGAATTTTGATGAAACATTCACCATAGCTTCCATATGGACTCTTTTACCCTAGATAATTTTTTTGTAAATATTCCATCGTTAGTTATGAAGATAAAAGTTTACAAACTTTTTCATTGAAATCACGAACAGGGATTTTTGCATTTTCGATTTCTGGGATAACGTTTGATAACATCCCTTGTAAAATAGAATGATCCATGGACAATACAATGCAAGATTTATGAAATTCCTGATTTCACATCCCTCAAAACTCCCTGTTCACGATTTCAATGAAAAAGTTTGGAAAATTTTATCTCCATAACTAACGAACGAATTTCGATGAAACTTTCACCATAGCTTCCATATGGGCTCTATTACCCTAGATATTTTTTTGTAAATATTCCATCGTTAGTTATGGAGATAAAAGTTGCCAAACTTTCTCTTGGGAACCCAATTAATAAAGTTTTGATTTTACAAATACTTTGTACAATTCAGGAGTAACCAATGCTTCAGAATACAGTGTACAGCTATTAAATTAGCCATAAAACGCATTTGGAAACTTCTGGAATCATACATACATGTTAAATTTTAAACTTACAAGTTATTCACATAATCAAATTTTGTATTTGATTCTATAAGTGTTTGTTACACCAGAACTACAAAACAATGGTATAATTAAAAATACTGGTCCTTGGGCATGCTAGGGGGACCCAAGTAAACCACTCAAATAAAAAAAAATTTGATTATACAACAGCTATTGGACAAATACGGGGTATAACATATGCTTGAGATCTAAATTTCCTTTCGGAGGTATCCTTGGGAACCCAATAAAACAAGTTTTGATTTTATATATACTTTGTACAATTCAGGAGTAACCAATGCTTCAGAATACAGTGAACAGCTATTAAATTAGCCATAAAACGCATTTGGAAACTTCTGGAATCATACATACATGTTAAATTTTAAACTAACAAGTTATTCACAAAATCAAATATTTTATTTGATTTCTGAGATTTATGAAATTCCTGATTTCACATATTAAAACACTCCCTGTTCGCGATTTCAATGAAAAAGTTTCGAAAATTTTATCTCAATAACTAACAAACGAATTTTGATGAAACATTCACCATAGCTTCCATATGGACTCTTTTACCCTAGATTTTTTTTTGTAAATATTCCATCGTTAGTTATGAAGATAAAAGTTTCCAAACTTTTTCATTGAAATCACGAACAGGGAGTTTTGCATTTTCGATTTCTGGGATAACGTTTGATAACATCCCTTGTAAAATAGAATGATCCATGGACAATACAATGCAAGATTTATGAAATTCCTGATTTCACATCCCTCAAAACTCCCTGTTCACGATTTCAATGAAAAAGTTTGGAAAATTTTATCTCCATAACTAACGAACGAATTTCGACGAAACTTTCACCATAGCTTCCATATGGACTCTTTTACCCTAGATAATTTTTTTGTAAATATTCCATCGTTAGTTATGAAGATAAAAGTTTCCAAACTTTTTCATTGAAATCACGAACAGGGAGTTTTGCATTTTCGATTTCTGGGATAACGTTTGATAACATCCCTTGTAAAATAGAATGATCCATGGACAATACAATGCAAGATTTATGAAATTCCTGATTTCACATCTCTCAAAACTCCCTGTTCACGATTTCAATGAAAAAGTTTGGAAAATTTTATCTCCATAACTAACGAACGAATTTCGATGAAACTTTCACCATAGCTTCCATATGGACTCTATTACCCTAGATATTTTTTTTGTAAATATTCCATCGTTAGTTATGAAGATAAAAGTTTCCAAACTTTTTCATTGAAATCACGAACAGGGAGTTTTGCATTTTCGATTTCTGGGATAACGTTTGATAACATCCCTTGTAAAATAGAATGATCCATGGACAATACAATGCAAGATTTATGAAATTCCTGATTTCACATCCCTCAAAACTCCCTGTTCACGATTTCAATGAAAAAGTTTGGAAAATTTTATCTCCATAACTAACGAACGAATTTCGATGAAACTTTCACCATAGCTTCCATATGGACTCTTTTACCCTAGATAATTTTTTTGTAAATATTCCATCGTTAGTTATGAAGATAAAAGTTTCCAAACTTTTTCATTGAAATCACGAACAGGGAGTTTTGCATTTTCGATTTCTGGGATAACGTTTGATAACATCCCTTGTAAAATAGAATGATCCATGGACAATACAATGCAAGATTTATGAAATTCCTGATTTCACATCTCTCAAAACTCTCTGTTCACGATTTCAATGAAAAAGTTTGGAAAATTTTATCTCCATAACTAACGAACGAATTTCGATGAAACTTTCACCATAGCTTCCATATGGACTCTATTACCCTAGATATTTTTTTTGTAAATATTCCATCGTTAGTTATGGAGATAAAAGTTTCCAAACTTTCTCTTGGGAACCCAATAAATCAAGTTTTGATTTTACATATACTTTGTACAATTCAGGAGTAACCAATGCTTCAGAATACAGTGAACAGCTATTAAATTAGCCATAAAACGCATTTGGAAACTTCTGGAATCATACATAGATGTTAAATTTTAAACTAACAAGTTATTCACAAAATCAAATATTTTATTTGATTTCTGAGATTTATGAAATTCCTGATTTCACATTAAAACACTCCCTGTTCGCGATTTCAATGAAAAAGTTTCGAAAATTTTATCTCAATAACTAACAAACGAATTTTGATGAAACATTCACCATAGCTTCCATATGGACTCTTTTACCCTAGATATTTTTTTTGTAAATATTCCATCGTTAGTTATGAAGATAAAAGTTTCCAAACTTTTTCATTGAAATCACGAACAGGGAGTTTTGCATTTTCGATTTCTGGGATAACGTTTGATAACATCCCTTGTAAAATAGAATGATCCATGGACAATACAATGCAAGATTTATGAAATTCCTGATTTCACATCCCTCAAAACTCCCTGTTCACGATTTCAATGAAAAAGTTTGGAAAATTTTATCTCCATAACTAGCGGCATTGAAACCCAGTCAATCAAATTTTTGATTTTATTAATACTTTTTAAAATACAGCAGTAACCATTAGTCCAGAATGTATTGTACAGGTATTAGACTACCTATTATACCCATTTTAAAATTTGTGGAATCCCGCAAACAGGTTCAATTTTGAAACTTAACAATTAGTTCACAGGATAAAATTTTTCATTTGATTTCTGTAAGTCTTTTTTACCGCAGCCCTCCTTAAAAATGATGAAATTGACAAATAATTGTTCTGAAGCATACAAGGGGATCCAAATACATCAACCATAGAAAAAAAATTTGATTATATCATAGCCATTGTGTTTATAAGCTATGCGAAGCTATGCCAGTATCCAAATTTCAATGTTTTTGAGTTTTCACCATAACTAACGATCAAAAGTTTACGAAAAAGTTATGTCGGGTAGAACAGCCAATCTTAAAGCTTTGGTGAAAGTTTCGTTGAAATTCATTCGTTAGTAATTGAGATAAAAATTTGCAAACTTTTTCATTGAAATCGAGACAAGGGAGTTCTGTATTTTCGATTTTTTAATATGATATAAATGTTATCCTTGACAAATAATGGTTCTGGGGCATACTAGGGGACCCAAGTACACCAACCATAGAAAAAAATTGGAGGATACCATAGCTTTTGTGTTTATACGGGCTATAAAATAAGCGCAAAATAAAAAGTTTCTTCCTGAGGGCGGCATTGAAACCCAGTCAATCAAATTTTTGATTTTATTAATACTTTGTACAATACAGCAGTAACCATTAGTCCAGAATATATTGTACAGGTATTAGACTACCTATTATACCCATTTTAAAATTTGTGGAATCCCGCAAACAGGTTCAATTTTGAAACTTAACAATTAGTTCACAGGATAACATTTTAACCGCAGACCTCCTTAAAAATGATATAATTGACAAATAATGGTTCTACGTAGCCCGTTTTCCCCCCGTTCTGGGTAAAATCGATACAAATCTAAAAATGATATGAGAATATTTTGAATTTTTTGAGCCGGCGATCTTAAAAGTGCTGTAACTTTTGAAATATCAGTGCCTTAATTATTTTTTCTTTAAAACATATCAAATGAAGACTTCCTTAATGAAATTTAATAGTACTTTCTTGAAGCTAATCTATAGTCTGGGTGAAATCGATACAAATCTAAAAATGATATGAGATTATTTTGAATTTTTGGAGCTGGCGATCTTAAAAGTGCTGTAACTTTTGAAATATCAGTGCCTAAATTATTTTTTCTTTAAAACATATCAAATTAAGACTTCCGTAATGAAATTTAATAGCACTTTCTTGAAGCTAATCTATAGTCTGGGTGAAATCGATACAAACCTAAAAATGATATGAGAATTTTTGGAATTTTTGGAGCTGGCGATCTTAAAAGTGAAATGTTTGTTTTGGAATGATTCGTTCATACTTTGCAATTGATATAATGGACATTTATGGTCATAGAGGTATATAATAAGACCCCCAAAAAACCTATTTTACAAAAAAATTGGATAATATCATAGCCATTGCATTGATACGGGGTGCAACATGCCTAAAATATAAATTTCTATCTGAGGTTTGTTTTGGAATGATTTTTAATACTTTGCAATTGATATAATGGACATTTGTGGTCCTCGAGGTATGTAATAGGACCCCCAAAAAAACTATTTTACAAAAAAAATTGGATTATATCATAGCCATTGCATTGATACGGGGTGCAACATGCCTAAAATATAAATTTCTGTCTGATGTTTGTTTTGGAATGATTTTTTCATACTTTGCAATTGATATAATGGACATTTTTGTGAGGTATGTAATAGGACCCCCAAAAAACCTATTTTACAAAAAAAATTGGATTATATCATAGCCATTGCATTGATACGGGGTGCAACATGCCTAAAATATAAATTTCTGTCTGATGTTTGTTTTGGAATGATTTTTTAATACTTTGCAATTGATATAATAGACATTTATGGTCCTAACGGTATGTAATAGGACCCCAAAAAAACCTATTTGACAAAAAAATTGGATTATATCATAGCCATTGCATTGATATGGGGTGAAACGTGCCTAAAATATAAATTTCTGTCTGAGGATTGTTTTGGAATGATTTTTTAATACTTTGCAATTGATATAATGGACATTTATGGTCCTAACAGTATGTAATAGGACCCCCAAAAAACTTATTTTACAAAAAAATTTGATTATATCATAGCCATTGCATTGATACGGGGTGAAACATGCCTTAAATATAAATTTCTATCTGAGGTTTTTTTTGGAATGATTTTTTAATACTTTGCAATTGATATTATAATAGACATTTATGGTCCTAACGGCCAATTGCAATATATTTTGCAAATATATTCTTAACTTTTTGACCTTACCACGGGCTTTCAAGCACGATGATTATTCTCTTAAACTAGCTTGAGAGAGTCCAAATTATAATTTTTAGACCAAGAAACCAACAAGTAAAATATTTTTCAAGAACTACTTCATTCCCGAAGATCATGAACTCGTTAATGTTTTTGCAAATATATTGGTTTTTTCAACTTTGTGGCTTTACCACGGGCTTTCAAGGAGCAAACACATTGATATTCCTCTTAAACTAGCTTAAGAGTGTCCAAATTATAATTTTTCGACCAAGAAAACCAAAAAGCAAATAGATTTCAAGAGCTACTTCACCCCGAAGATCATCAATTCGTAAATGTTTTTGCAAATATATTTATTTCTTCAACTTTGAGGCTTTACCACGGGCTTTCAAGGAACAAGCACAATGATATTCCTCTTAAACTAGCTTAAGAGAGTCCAAATTATAATTTTTCGACCAAGGAAACCAAAAAGCAAAATAGATTTCAAGAGCTACTTCACCCCGAAGATCATCGACTCGTAAATGTTTTTGCAAATATATTTGTTTCTTCAACTTTGAGGCTTTACCACGGGCTTTCAAGGAACAAGCACAATGATATTCCTCTTAAACTAGCTTAAGAGAGTCCAAATTATAATTTTTCGACCAAGAAAACCAAAAAGCAAAATAGATTTCAAGAGCTACTTCACCCCGAAGATCATCAATTCGTAAATGTTTTTGCAAATATATTTGTTTCTTCAACTTTGAGGCTTTACCCGGCTTTACCACGGGCTTTCAAGGAACAAGCACAATGATATTCCTCTTAAACTAGCTTAAGAGAGTCCAAATTATAATTTTTCGACTTAGGAAACCAAAAAGCAAAATAGATTTCAAGAGCTACTTCACCCCGAAGATCATCGACTCGTAAATGTTTTTGCAAATATATTTGTTTCTTCAACTTTGAGGCTTTACCACGGGCTTTCAAGGAACAAGCTCGGGAACAAGCACAATGATATTCCTCTTAAACTAGCTTTAGAGAGTCCAAATTATGATTTTTAGACCAAGAAAACCAACAAGCAAAATAGATTTCAAGAGCTACTTCACCCTTAAGATCATGAACTCGTAAGTATTTTTGCAAATACTCTCTTCTTTTCCTTAGCTACAAATATTATCTCATTGGGACACTATTATCAACTGGTGGGTGGTGACCGAAGGAAATTTAATTAACCTTTCAGGTACAATGTATATACTAGTTCTAGTTGTTTGCTTGTAATTGCGGGATTTTTTCCAATTTATTTCCGGTACGATTGTACAAATGCGCGTCCTATCAACAATTAATTATTAGTGTACATTACGAATCAAAATATTGTATTTTAAATACTTGGAGGTTAAACTGCCGGCGGCTCAATTTTGAAGTAGGCTACAAAACACTGACAAAAGTTTTTTTTTCTATTTTTATGGAAATTTTGAATTTTCATAATATTTGTTTTTTAAATATTAAGAGAAAGTGAAGAAGCATTTTCAAATTTCAACCGATTTTAAGAATAATTCCTTAATGGCATTTTCAAGTTAAGAACACACTTTATTACTCTTACAAATTTAATTTACACGCACTTAATACATGCGAACTGTCCCATTAACACCCTTTAAATGGATCGCTTTAATTACACAATAGCATACAATATACAACAGATTACAAGGCACGGGCCGTTCAACAGGCTCACGCTAAAAAGGCACGGATTCCGTAGTTGATGCAGAAGCCGTAACGGACGGCTACAGTTACAACACGGAATCGAAAAACGAAAAAAAAAAAACTACATTCGTCACCTTTGGACGATGCCCTGTGCAAAAACCTCTAAACAGCAGCTCTTTATATCGTAAAGAGACTGACGGTATGTACTCTGTAGCGGTGTTCTAAATAGGGGAAGGGGAATACATAATAAAGAGATAAAGAGAAGGAAACAATCGAAAACAAACATATCGGCATGCCAATTTTGTGGATGTATCCTAAATTTGAAACCGTCCAATAAGGAAAAGGCTTTATAGAGAAATTTTAACAAATGAATGAAACAAAAAACAAAAAAAATCATGCTGTCGTACACTGGCATACAAGAAGAATTTAAAACACTGTTTCCAAAGGCAGCCACAAAAAATCAATTCCTCCACCCATCACCAACCAACTCGAAATATTTCAAAGATACATGAATATAAAAGGGAGAGGGGATTTAGCAATTTGATTTGCGGTTCAAAAACGGTGGGGCAGAGTATTCTTTGGACACTGTGATCTAGGGGAGACGGCAGCAACATCGCGAGAGATTCAGTTCCCAGTTAAGGAACAGTCGGTTAATACAGCATTAAAAACTGTTGCTACGTCGAAACCGAATGGAATTTTGCTGCCTACGTTTTTAACAAATTGAATCGTGTGCCTTTTAAACACGTAGAGGGGGGAAAAGCTTTATTTTGGTTTGGTTGGAGCCTCACGATAAGGTTTTTCAGTGAGGGAAATGGAGCGGGAACGATCCCAGAAAAACGTATACACAAATGAGCTTATCGTTAATTAGACATACACGGGTCCATGATTGGCTTCATTATCGTCAGGATTCATCCGAGGGTGACCGCCATCATCAAAAAACCGTCTGAAAGTGAATTCAAAGAAAGCGTGGACCGGGTGTTTCCCATTATCCAGCGTATTGTCCATTTTATCTTCATCTGCACTGTTCCGCAATTTATCTGGCACGATCGGATCAAAATTTGACGTGTCGGTGGCGAAACGAATTTTAGGGATATATGGAGCTGTTTTGCTTCGAAGGCCGCCCTCAAAGTCAACACCGTTGAAGAATGGGTGCGTCTTTAGTTCACCGGCACCACCTCTACCGGATCGTTGGTCGGCAGACGTACAAAGACGAACAATCAAGTCTGCTGCTTCCGGAGACAGGTTAGCGTAATTAGGAATCTGCAACGTAGTAGACCAGTTGATAACCTATTACGAAAGCAAAAATTAAAACAATGAACAAACAATAGTTAAGTCAAAAGAAAATATTACCTTGTACTGGGTTTCAGCCGGAGTATTTGCCATAAAAGGTGGCTGGCCAACTAACATTTCATACAAGATGACACCAACGCTCCACCAGTCGCAGAGTTGTGTATAGCCTGTACGTAGGAGCACTTCCGGGGCGATGTAGTTTGGCGTTCCAACTAGAGAGTGTGCCAAGCAACGTTGGTGCTCGCGACGTCGGCGTCTCTCCAAGGTTTTCAGCACAGGCGGATGACCTGTAATATGCGTTGTGCCAAGGGAATTGCAATTACCGCCGACAGCATTATTGCAACGGCACTCATTAGTCCAATCTTCTCCCGGATCAAAAGAATCCTATCATAATAAAAAACATGAGTATATTTTTAAGCAGCTAGGAAATCATTCATATAGCAGCACTCACTTGTCTTGAATGATCGCCATTACGTTGATAGTATTTAGAATTGTGCGTCCAGCGGAAACCAGTACAAAGACCAAAGTCGGTCAACTTAATATGACCGTCGCGATCAATAAGAATGTTGTCTGGTTTGATATCACGATGAATGAAACCCATTTTATGTACGCTTTCCACAGCGCATACTAATTCAGCTATATAGAACCTAATGAATTTATGAAAAATCTGGTAATTACATAATACTTATATTAAAGTAATAATTATATTTAATTGCTAACCTTGCAAGAGGTTCTTCGAAGATTCCTAGTTTAATTAGAAGTGACATCAAATCGCCACCAGGGATGTAATCCATCACGAAATACAAATTATCCTTATCCTAAAATAAGCAACACTATTTGAGACAATCCTTAAGGATAAGCTTGGTGAAGTAGTACCTGAAACGAGTAGTAGAGCTTGACAACCCATTCATTATCGGCTTCAGCCAAAATGTCTCGTTCGGCTTTGACGTGGGCCACCTATACAAAATAGGCCAACACGTGAAAAACTGCTGGTGAAACGAGCTAAACGAAATTTACCTGATTGCGCTTGAGAACATCTGTTTTCCGTAACGTCTTCATAGCGTAGAGATGATTGTTGGTATCAATTTTACGCACTAAAGCCACTTCACCGAATGCTCCCACTCCAATAGCTACAAAAAATTTCCACATTTTTTAAATGTACAAGACTTTACAAATGTTGAGTATCACCTTTGATTTTCAGAAACATGGCTTTGTTCATCTTGGCTCGTTTCAAACGGATGTAATTGGACTCCTTTTGAGAGAGCATTCGTCTCATCTGACATTGAGCCTCTTCGGACAAACCAATCTTTTTCATTTCCGTTTCCAATTGCATACGACGTTCCATTCGTTGTTGATGCGACTTGAGTAGATTTTCAACATGCTGTTCCATGAAGAACTTAAATGCCTGTAGTCCAGAGGCAAAGAGATAAGACGATTGAAAATGTACAGCAAATTGAGCATCATACCTGGGGTGAATAGTTGCGCACGCTAGATTCCCGCCTTTCTTCCTCCCGCTCTCGAGAGATGTGTTTACGCTCAGGGATAGGCGACTGATGGGTCAATTTGTAAGGAGGAGGTGGAGGAGGTGGCATATCATCTTTACCATCTTCTCCATTGGCACTGGACGGTGCACTATGGCCATTCAATTCGTTCTAATAAAACAAAGGGAATTATTGTGACAAGTTTAAAAAAATGTTAATAGGGTCCCATTTGAGTTATACATACCTTGGAGCTCATTCCAAGTCCCGAATCTTGTGTTCCCTCCGAAGGAGCAGAAGAAGAAATAAAACTCACTGGTGATTGGCTCGGCCCGCCATGACGTCCTGAATCACATTGCGATGCTGCAGAAGACATTGGACTCTCGGAGCGCGAAGATGGCGCCTCAAGAGTCAAAGGAGAAAACCGACGCTGTCCCGGTTTTGGAGGTAGCTGAGCGTGGGGTGAACCCTGCGATTCTACCTGCTGAGCGAGCCCAGTTCCACCATTTGCCTATGACGAGAGCATTGCTAAGTTTTGTTTGGTACAAAGCAGTTGTTCGATTTAAGCAATAATACCATAGAGGAAGGATAAGGTGGGGGCGGCGGAGGAGTTGCGGATAAGTTATATCCATTGACGGCAAGGACATTCGTGGCGTTAGTGGGGGTTGTCCCATGCTGTCTTTGAGCAGCCAAGGCCTGGAGAGGAAATCGAATAGAGTTCAAACAGGTTCGGTGGGGAGTGGAGAGTTATTATATCATACCTGCATGGTCGATGCATAACTGGGTGGATCAGTTGTTGGGACGCTGACCGGTGCCGGACTACTAGGGATTGGAGACGGTGTGCTGGCAAAAGATAGAGGACTTGGAGAAGCCATAGGGGCGTATGATGATGGCGATGGACAGCTACTAGATGCATAGCCGGAAGAGGAATATGGGGGCGGAGGTGGTGGTGGCGATGCTGATACGGCCGGATTTGAACGGACCGGGATAGGCGGTGGTGGAGGTGAACTCGACGATTGAGGAGGACCCGACGGTGCTACAGCTGTTTGTAATATGGGCTTTTGAACCTGAGAATGAATGAATCCGTAAAAGATTAGCGTTTTGAAATCTATTTTTGATTAGCATCTTTTGAACCGGTTTTCACCTGCGTGCTTTTGACAGACTGCATGATGATGGGTGGCTGACGTGGTGGCCAAGCTTGGTTGGGTGGACATCTCCCCGCAGCTTGCACCGACGACGACGAGGTCGGTGGCGGAAAAGGTGCCGGACTCTTGCCAGTTGGACTAGGAAGTGTCGGGCTCTGTCGGTTAGATAATCCGCTATCCGGCCCTCGATAAGGCGGGGGAGGAGCAACTAATTTAGAAGCCGATCCGGTGGGATAAGGAGGGGGTGGAGCAGAAGACGGTGGCAGAGGGCTGCTGCCATTACTGGATTGTTGTTGCTGTTGTTGTTGGTACATGTTTAAAGCTTGCATCTGCTGAGTCAGCTGAGCTTGTGCTTGGGGTCCATTTTGAACGACGAGGGGCTGAAGTCGACCAGGTGGAAGAGCCGGAGCTGGACTGGTCCCACGGGGTCCCGGAATAGGTGGTGCATTAGGCACGGGTGACATCCGTTTGAGCATCTGTTGAAGGTTGCTAGGATAATGTTGGTTGTTTGTTGATTTAGATGCAGCCGATGGAGGTGGGGGCAAAGGAGGAGGTGGCGGAGTGGCACCTCGAGGAGGAGGAGGCGGCGGCGGTGGGTCAGACGATGACGGGTAGGCATTTCTTGACGAATAAGGTGGTGCTTCGGGTGCTACGTGACCACGAACGAGTCCCAAGCCATTAAAATAGGCTGGGCTATCGGAACGGTTAGATGAAGCGGCCGAACTCGTATCAAAAGCCGGACTGCTCCTAGGTTCTCGCTCAAAACTCGGTTTCCGGTGTACCTGCTGCCCCGAAGAGGGCGGAAACGCTCCTGTGAGGAATGCAAAGATAACTGTTATTGCGTGACCAATTTATCGTTATCAGAGTGAATTTCAAATCATCCTTGAAGTATTATCAGTAAAAAAATAATAACAGATATTTACTGCGTGACTCACCTGTCGTAGCGGAACGTTGCAGAATTTGGCCGTCGGACCGCTGTAAGTAACCGTCGTTTCCATTTTCATGCTGAATCAGAAAACAAATTAAATTACGAAGTCAACTTTCCTTGCCTCTGCCGCTGTTTCTTTCTATTCTCGACTTGGCATTTCTAATAAAAGGTCCATTCTCTCAAGACAGTCATCAAAAGAAAAATTCAATTACAGACGATATGGAGGAGGAGGCCAGGGACGAGTGTGTATAGTGAAAGCGGGTCTAGCTATCGGGTTTCTAACAACTGTTCAAGAATGCCAACAACTCCCTCTTTTTCTTTCCAACCACCTCATCCGCCCCAAAAATAGCCCAGATTCGGTTGAAGGCACACACACACACATGTGCAAGAGTGTAGACCATCACCAAGATGGAACGAGGGAGGGCTGTCAAATAGCGTACGCCATCAGTAGCGCAGCCAGCACAAACAGACGAGCTGGCGGCTCTCTAGTACACACCGACAGGAATGCAATCCCGCAAAAATGAATAGATCCGGTCGAAACTCGAACCATATTTTCTTCTTTTCGTTCTGTGCAGTCGCGACCATTCAACAGGCGGTATCGATAATGTAGGCCACACAATGTCTCCCGGAATGTGTGCGTGTGGTTTGGATGGAACACATAGGAATTCCGTCTAAGGTGCAAGGTCAATGAGGCGTGCGTTCGGAATTCCGGAGCCATTCGTCACACCGTCGTTCTTTCTTTCTCTCTTTGTGTGTCCTGTTGATGGTTACGATGCTCTCTCTTTCAAGCCACGCTAGTCAATCAGTATGTGTGATATCAGTTTTTAGGGTGTTGCAACGGTCGTCTAGTCGTATAAAAGAGGAGCGCCCCCAGCACAGGCATATGCCACGAACCATCTGCTCGGTCCATATCCCTTCCTCCCCTTTCTTTTTCTTTCTTCCGCTACGACACGCCAACCATCATTTTCGGGTGGCCGCTCTCGGCTTTCTTTTTCGACTCAACATCGAAGAAATACTTGGCGCGGTAATGGACTCCCTCCGGCGCGTGCTCAGTTTGCCATCACCTTCATAAATCTCTTATCTGACCGACTCTCTTAAGGTTCATTACAATGCGAAAATTTCAAAACAAACACAATCCCAGTAACCTCACAGTCGGACGCAAAAAATTTCCCAACCCCCCCCCCCTCCTTCTACATACCTGGCGCATGCTCGCCAGTAAAAGGATTTTTAAGAGAATAAAAATAAGAAAAAAATTTAAAAAAAAAGGGAGAGAAAAGAAAATACAACCGTTTGTCCGGATCTAACCGACGGCATAACTCACTTCCTTTTGGCCGGAAGAATGCCAAACTCGTAGGGGAATTTCATTCCTTTCATTGTTGCATCATCACATGATACAATGGCATACTATTTCTGTGTACAATCTTCACATGAAACTATGGTAACTGAACTATCTACACCACCTAATAATCTAATCATCTATATTGAATACATGAACTGTACTTGAAAGTTACCTCTATGTATCCAGAAGAGGAAGTTGAATAAGGGTAAACATGTTGTTGGTAGGAAATATGTCCATCTTTAGGTATGGTAGGCAAAGGACTACCATTCTCGGTGGCAAAGGGTCTGAGAGAGTTGCGAATTTCTTGCAGGGCTTTCAAGTGATAGCCTGTCCGATCAGCTTTTCCAACTGTGTTACTCATGCTAGTTTCAGCTCCAGGGCTCATACTGGCAGGCCCATAGTCTTTAATGAAATTGACATGGCCAGAAAGCTGCACAGATCCACATTGTATCACTCACTGTAGTACTCATAAACTGACAAGTTCATTCACTTTGAGAAATTTCATCCAAGGTCAGGGTGTGCAATAATCACAGACCTGTAAGATCAATAACAGAATTTAAATATTTTACTTAAAGAACGTTTTACGAAACATCACCAATCGTGAGTAACGCAAGTCTAAACTAATCACAATAACAAGAGACAGAAAAAGAACCACGACTGTGGCCTCCAAGACTGTTTGGCATTTTCCGCCATCTTGGAAGAACTTTTTTTTTAGTGAGTACAAGACGGCCCCAAGATAACTTGAGTTTTCCTGACAAACGATTTTATTCTCAAAACAAAACTACTTACTTCAAAGGTTATCCATTACCACTAATACGTAACACAGTCATTAAAATCTTGATGCAAATTTTAGTCTACACACGGACAAAACAACATTCGTCACGAAATAACTCGAATAACACTGAAGCCAGCGCACACTGTAAGCCTACTTGCCCCTCTGGCGGTTAAGAATTTTAGCTCAAAGGCTCAGGACACTCAAATTTTTTAATATTTTCCTATTCTTGATCTTTGTTTATTAACCGTTTTCTTTATATTACTAATCGAAAGGATGAATAACGTTTAATGATTTCATAACTTTATATAAATTACAATAATTCATTTTAAACGAGAAGTGAAATAAAACTTTCAAGGGCATTGATTGAAAGCGTCCTCTTAGCGGAGAATGTTGGTACTGAAACAGACGATAAAAGTTGGAAAAGGAAAAGAAAAAAACAACAACGAGGTGTTGATTGACACTGTTATTCACTAGTTTTGAAATTTTGTTTCGAATTTTCTTATTATTCGATTCTGAATGGCCAACAGTTCAAAGCGAGTAGTCCCATGGATTTCCATGTAATAATATTATTGTAAAATCTCTTTAGAATAAATTTTGTCGAATGGGTTATATTTTTTAATTCATGGTTTTAAAAGTCACGTGTTTCAGGTATCGAATAACGGGGTACATGTTTTGTGTTTGATATAAAGCTTATATTGTTATGTATGTATTTGTTAAAATTAGAAATTTATGTTTTTTTCATTAATGGTTTTTAATCTTTAGGGAAGAGTGGACACGAGTCTATCAACAAGTGTACTCTAACAACATTAAGGAGAAATGGGCTGGCCTAAATCAAATGACAATGTGGAAATCCAGGTAATTCAATATAGTTTGGATTCATAAAATATGATTTAATTAATTATTTGAATTTGAATTTCATTAGAGTTGCCAAGCTATCACTAGGTGTTGAATGCTCTTTGTACTTGTTACAAGCTATTTTACGTGATGAGGAATACCAGATAGATCCCAACAGTACCCTCTCAGAAAACGATATGGTATTAATGTATTCCACAGCCATCATTAGGTAATTATTATTTTTTTCATTGGTTTAACTGATCCTGAAATTCCTGAACTGAAATGTATCAAATCTTTTCATAGGTTCATCAATTTGATTTCTCATTTGGGACAAGTAGATTTAAGACATCAACCCATATCCGCCATTGCCGAAATGGCAGGGATTCCCGACTGGCTTTGCAGTATTCGGCACGAGGCTACTCACGCAAAGATGCCTTCTTTGGGTATCTTGAGGCCAGGTATACCTACTGCCTTTCTTCAATAGTTAAAAAAATCATCTAAATTTCTTTAAAACCCAATTTCTAAGGCGCCAACTTGGCTATGGATTGGCTGAAGGTAAAGACACTTTTTACTTTCTTTCCTGTGCGGACATCAATTCAAATTTAATTAATAGGAGAATTATTGGCGTACCGAAGAAGAAGATAGCTTTGATCTTTACTGGCCCGAGTCCAAGACAGCCACATCTCGAATGATGCTTGCCAACACGAAAATGGCAGAGGAAAGGAAGAATACGGGTTCGGCTCTCTCCAAGTATGCAGTAATACCTAAAGAATTGCAACTAGCCGTGTCTATGCTAGTAGTGCTTCTAAAGGAAATGGGCTGTCGGAATTCTTTGAATGAAATTCAGTCTCAAGACCTTCACCGGTACGCTTACGAACTTTGGCAACAGACCAATAGCCTTACCACTCCTTTGAACAAAAAGGAAATTGCCAACTTGACAATACCGTTAAAAAAAGTACTTGTGTTAATCTTTGATGAAATCAAAAGAATATTATCTGAATGGGTGGAAACGGATGAGGTAGAAAGAATGAGACAGACCATAGAAAAAGAAAAAGTTGACGCACTCAAAGGACAATGTTTTGTCTCAGCTCTCTGTCAAAGTCCTCATTTACTAGAGAAACCAGAAAAGGGCACACTTTTCGCCAATTTTAAACCCATCTGGACTTTGATTCAACAATGGCAAATGGTTCCATACTTGATGAACAACTTAGTCACGATTGAAATTAAAGACGATAAGCAGCGAGAACTTTTCCTGAATTTGATAGCCGACATGTCTTCTGCCATGGTGCAAGCAAGAAAGAATCCTCAAAACGAAAAGAACATATTCAAATTCGACGAAGGTTGGCGTTCTGCAGATTGGGATAAAATGACACAAGTCATTCTTCAAGAACCTCATCCGGAAACCTGGAACACTGTAACCAAGTAAGGACTGAAATCTTTCCCATTTGTTGTCGTAATGCAATTAAATGTTTTTTTTTTTTTGTATTTTTCTTTTTTATTGTAATATTATTATTATTATTTGTTTTTGGCGTTTGTTTAGACTTTTTCAGTTATATGATCCGCCTGTAAATGCAAAGAAGCAAGAGAAAGTGGCCACTTTGTTGCGACTATATTTGGATAAAGACAGTTCTGCCGAACCTTCAAAACGTGCCGCTTTTGGCAAGTCCACGATCAACTCCAAAATCTACACTGTCGCAATGTTGAATCCCCTGAATGAGAAACCCGGAGTGCAAAGGGAATCGAATGACGACCAACATTCTCAAGGCAACAAATCTTCCACTGAGCAAGCCCCAGTGATCGATGAATGGACCTTGTGTTCAGGTAATTACCTTATCATTTAGCAACCGAAACTTTTCAACCAATGTTTTATTTTATTTTTCTTTTTATGGCAGAACACGATTGGTCACGTATCCCTATTGGTAGTCTCCCGAGTATTACGACTGCCAAGCTGGAGCTTGAAGGAGTTGAATGGGAACTAGTTGAAGCAGAAGCTAGCGATTGTGATTCTGAACGCGTCGTGAACGGTACAAAACGAACTGGAGAGCGATTCGATTGGAATTCTTTAATGCGCAAGCGAAGACGAAGAGGCGGCCTGACCAAAGAAGGTCCAGTCGGACATGTAGCGACAACACAATAAATTAATTTTGTACGCAAATGTGTATCGATTTTAATACAATCAAGATGGGCATAAACATTGTCGAAAAATGTCAATATAAGTAAACAGGAGAAAGAGAGAGAGAGCCAAATTTGTAGAGAACGAGAGAAAGACGAAACGTCCGACAGGGTGAAAACCCCTCATACCAAGTATATATAGATAATTATATAGACTTCCACGATACACAGTATCGTAGTAAATAAAACTTGACCCAAAAGCGGAGATTTTTTCCAGGATAAATAAACGATTATAGTCTTGATCCACGGAATACAAAGCCGCTTTCAACAAGGATTTGGACAAGTACTGAAAATGAGCTCTTCAATGCTCTTCACTTCGTCATCAAAGAGCCAAACATATGGAAAGAGGCAAACCAAACTGTCAAACAAAGTCACTAAACAAAAAAGTGCATTCACATTTAATGGCATTTGACAGTCCACGGAGGAACTTCTCTTCAGGACAATCTTGAATCTCCGTCATCGAATACTGATGTCGGGGAACAGACACTTCTAATAGGACGCACATGATTCGACATTCAGTTCGGATGGACCTAATTGTCCTTGGGGTACAGTGCCAAAATGGCAGCGCAGATTTTCTGCGCGTTTGTCTCGTCAGGCATCAGTGACATCACCTGTCGCACCTGCTCTTCAGGAAAGATGGCAGCCAAGTGATAAAAGAGCTTGTAACGTGCTTCGCTTTTACTGTTTGGTCCGTTCTCGTTGAAGGCTTGTACTGGCGATGAAGACAGGTGTTGATGAGCTGGCAGACTGGAAGTTCGGCTGGCCCAAGAATGTTGTTGATGCATGTGCTGTTGAGACGACTGAACGGGTGGTAATGGCGGAGGAGGAGAGTTGGTCCATTCGTCAAACGGATCTGTCAGACCCTGTGAGCTCCAGTCTTGTGAGCCGGGCATAGTCGCCGACGCAGCAGCAGCAGCACCGTATAAATTAAGTTGTGTGTCGGATGTGCTATTAAGCCGTTGCATATGATTGTTAGATCCGGCGGGTTGCACATGTGGATGGGAACGAGCGTGAAGTTGAGATGTTGGTGCCGGAGCAGATGCGTTGCGAGTGACGATGGAATGGACGGAGATGGGCGGAGGCGGATAAGGCGGAGCCAAGCCCTTTAAGGTGTACAATCGTGGATCGCATGCTGGATTCAAAGGATTCAAAGTCAGCTGGCGTTGAACTTTCCGATGGGGATTTGGTCGAGCAGAGTCGTCTGCATCTTCAACTCCACTAGAAGAAGTCACGGAGGGTGGATCTGATAACTGTTGACCCAATGGGACATGTCCGCTTCTGTTCCAGTTAATACTGTTGCTTCCAAATCCATCCATGGCCATTGGTGGTGGAGGGACGGAGAAAGCGGGTGGAGGAGCGTGAAGCATTATACCGTGAGGAATCTGTTGTTGTGCTTGGATCACTGACCGAACTGGCGAAAGTCGGGCCACGTTTTCTACACTGCGACTCTTGAGAATAGGCGTCCGAGTGTCGGATTCTTCTGGTTTAGGAACGTCCTGAACTGGTCTCTCTTCAGTCAATTCCGGAGGAAGAAGTGACAATGATGGCACGATGGATTTCGTTCGCGCGAGTGGCGTTTTCTTCACTGGACTGGGAGGTTTGCCAGCTGAAGGACTAACAAAATTTTTCGTCAAAGGAAGACTAAATGTCTTGCAGGTCGGTGAAGATTCTCGGATTTTTCTTGCAACCGTCTGCTCGGCCAATCGTTCGCTAATGGTTTTTTGAGGGAGATTCCCTCTCTCCGGATGGTAATATTTGCACTTGTTTCCGTAAGTACATTTCTTGCCATATGGGCAAGGCGGAGCAGTAGCTTCTGCAGATCCCTTGGCCGGAGGTTTGCGTAGGAAGCGATCCAATTTGGGTCCATTACGACCCAAAGGATCTTCAGGTGGCATAAACCGATCGTTAACGAATGAGTACATAAGGATGCGCTCTTCGACGATCTTTCGATATTCTGGGTTTTCAGACACCAGGTCGCGGTAGTTGTCGTTTGATACGACAATGCCGTCCGTCTCAGCTGCCAAACGTAGGATGTAACGATCATCGTAGCAAACTAAACGACGGCCACCGACTTGCCTTGACGGAGTAAAAACCAGCATTCGTTCCTTTTCCAATTCTAGCAAGATCTCTTGATCTGATAATAAAAAAGAATCATATAGAATGAGAAGAACATGAGCACATAAAGAATGAACTTACTGGCTATGGGAGCGTCAATTTTAGAAGTTTCTTTTCTCCACATGGGGACGAAGACTGTTATTTCACGGTGGCCTCTGGCGCGGAACCAGTCTACACACAGCTGGATTCCGCGACATGAGAAAATTTCCTTGTTGCCGTGGCTGTTTATGGTCAAAATAGATTAATGTTTAATGTTATTTTTTGTAGTAAAGAGCAACCAATTACCTAATGGCGACGTTGCTTCCATCGATGACGACATGCCTCAGCACCGCTTCATCTGAACTAGTGATGGACAAAGGACGATGAGATCGTACAGAATCCGACTGTGATTCGATTCCTTCCGTCGATCCTGGTCCGGCTAGAGATGCCAAACGAATTAATTCGGCCAAAAGTTCATTCTGAGTCGGTTGCCCTAATTTCACCAAAGCCTTTTGAACTTGCTGCTCGGTATAACCCAATTTTAAGGCAAATTCGACCCGACTGGAATAAGACGGATCAGTGGCACAGGCGAGGGGACTCTCATCAGAGTCGTCGGAATCATCACGTGCCGTTTCCTTCAACCTAAACCAAATTTTGTGATAATTTTCTTTTGTTTGTCTTGATTATAAGACAAAAAAGTATATACCTCTGAAAAGACGGATTGTAATTACAGACGTATTCATTAAATTCAGCGGCCAGAGTGTCGGACACAGTGCGGGAAATGTCTTCGTGCTGTGTGGCCACACCCGTAACCGACTGGATAATGTCACCTGGCAGACTTGTCAATGCCAAGCTAAGGCTATCAGAACACTCGTAATCGGAATCGTAACTCGAATCCTCTGATTCCAGTTTGCGACGCGCATAGCTCTTACGGGCACCATCACTCAGTGTCCGGCAAGCGGGATTGGATCCTGTTCCGTCCAATCTTCGATCGCTGCTCTCGTCTGGAAGGTGATGAACGTTATTTTCCGAAGTTGAATTGCGCAACGAGCTCGAAATGGTCGGTGGCGATGTAGACGATGTGCTACAACCTATTCAAAAATAAATGTTCGATCATGCGTGAAATGGCAATTTTCATCTTAAAATGTTTATTCACCTTTAAAGTTGACGACCAATTCAGGTGGAAGAGGTGAACTGAGTAAGGCTTTAGCCGCTTCGCTGTAAGGGGCCATTAAGGGCCGTTTGGCTGTCAGACAGGGTTTGTGCGCAGTAGGCGACGGGTCTGTTTCTTCCATTTCAGCGGCCGGAGGAGGCGGGAACAAGAGAGAATATGGCGGAGGAAGATGAGCCAGGACTGGAAGAGGCGGTAAGAATCGATCGGTACTAGACGAACCGGACGGGATCCATGTCATCGGACCGCGCTGAGCCAACTGCAAGAATAACAACAAAAAAAAAGGCATAAAATGATTGAAAATTAAACCCCCAAAATAAATAAAATTATTTCTCCTTTCAGTTTAAAAAAAAAAGAAAGAGAGACTATGTTGTTTGTATTGTTGGGGCAAGACAGTTTTCTTTTGCCAAGGTCGCAAAATGATAAAAAGGAAATGATAAAAGAAGTGCGCACAACTGCTGACGTCGTGCCGCCAACGAGGAAAAGCGTTGAAAATTCTTTGCGAAAATGATGGCTATTTCTTTAAAGTGAAGGACACACTTGTCTGATGGATATTTTAGTCACGATTTTCGTCCATCAATGGTAGTCAGAAATAAATGGGCAATTCATGATCATCTAATTCTGGAATTAAGCCATATGTTTTGCATTGCCCTTAAACTACTACCTGTGACACGATTTTATATGGAAGCAGACAACACAAAAGAGGATGAAAGTTGCATTCCAATTGGGTTTTATGACCAGGTGAGAACAAGACGAACAACAAATGTCAGTGCTCCATTCGTTGACAAAGTTTAGCCTTCAAAAATAGAAATCTGTTATTTCACGATGCCTAAAAGTCAGAGTGGAACGAATACTACACTTAGTTTCGGTCTACAATTTGAGCTGATTGCATTGGAAAATCAATAAAACAAACAATGAGATTGATTAGGTGCGGTGTTATTTTCACAATTTAACCTTGTATCACGTCAAAACAAAACAGTGGATTGTTCATTCAAAGTTTAATGTCCATAAAAACGAACTATCAATAGTGATATGTATAGATGTGTTCAACTAGTCGCCAAATTTTAGAGAGAGGAAAAAAAAAAGGAGTCAAAAGAAGGAGAAGATGATGTTGGCCTCACAAGACACCAAATAGCTTGCGGCTATCAACTGACTAGTAACAACATGATGCGTGATTTATTTGGTTTCGTTCAGGGTCGACGCACCGAGGACACAAAGGCCAAAGCTATATAAAGCTGCCTGCCTGCCAGAATAAAGTTGTGTGTGTGTATGTGTTTCTTTTTTTGTTTCAGTAAACGGCACATGAATAATAAAAAGAAACTTTTTTGTTCTCCAAAATATGACCCATCTGACGACTGACAGAAAAAAGAATCCAAATTTACCGTAGAATCAAATCGAAGAAGCATAATTCAAATGTTGTATAAAACACTGTATAACGACACTTATAACAACTCAGGTAAACACATCACAGATAAATCCGTATAGCAGCGACTGCAAGTAGCGACCGTTTCAATCAGGTTGTTTTAGTCTCACTGAGCTTTTCGTCTCTAGAGTAGAGAAGCAAGAGACAAAAGAGATAAGGCTAGAATATCCGGTTCGCCTTATTTCCATCGAGAGAGAGTGCTGTTCCTTTCTCTCACGGCGGCCACAACCAGGATCTAGCGGGCGGCCAGGTAGAGAGAGAGTTTTGGCCCACCGCACGCCCACCGCCACCTTCACGTAGCCAAAGGCGCTACTGACGTTCCAATCACTAATCTAGACGGTCAATTTCCTTTTTGAAATAAGATTTGAGGAGAGAGAGAGAAAAACCAAATTGTAATGAAGAAAAAAAAAACCCCAAGTCCCGTATGGAGTACTGAAAATGTGTGTTCGTGTCCTCGTTTATTGGTCGGCTCGAGGGGTATATTAGATTGTTAGCAAGTCCACTAGACTATCCAGGCGGCGACCTACATACAGTAGCAACACATCGCCACCATCTTTTTTGTTTGCTTCTATACTAAAGAGAGAAACGACGCTCTCATTCCTGCCCTCTATCACCCAAGCTTATTTTTTTTTATTCAAAAAAAAAAATAATAATAAAACTAAATAAACAAATAAATGAAAAGACACGACCATTCGCTCAGAGACTATTCTCTTTCTTTCTTCCTTTAGTATGGAATTTCTTTTAAATAAAATTTGGCAATAGGATACAAGCCACAACAATAACAGCTGCTTCACCTGTACCGTGTCTGTCTATGTGTGTGTGTGTATGTGAGCACGACGCTGTGGTACCGCGCATCCGGGTCGCCATGTTTTCTCTTTTTTTGTTTCTTTAAAGAAAAAATCCGATTGCGTATTCTTTAGATAAAATAACAGCGGTATCCTGGGATTTCTATTTTTTTGTTTTCTCAAATCTTACGCGGATGAACATGATGCAATAGTCATGGTGACTGTTGTTATCTTTACTAATCATCAAAGATAATTAGAACTTTATCAAAATCCATCTTTTTCTTTTTTAAGGCGAGAGGTCATTCACGAAAGTGGGTTATAACAAGGATGCGGGAGGTACTTGGTAGTCTTACCACCACCATGGTGTGTGTGTGTGTGTGTGTGTATTTATAGTAAAGGGCAAAAGATCCTGTTCAGAGTCTCTATCGATCTCAACTCATAAAAAGGAGAAGACGACGACAAAAAGAACTGAGAAATGTGGTGGCTTTCTAGTTCTCGGTTGGCGACTTTGAATGGCTGACGTCATTGGTGAAAACCGAGTCCGGGTCTACGGGAATCATTTTTGTTGTCCTTGCTCTAGGCTATCTTTACAACACCTGATTGAACGAGGGAACCGTGAAACATTCCCCCTGCTGACGACCAAATTTACGAGACGTCTCGGATGTTTTCGCAACGTTTCACAGGTTCCTTGTTTGCGGTGTACATCCGTGTGTGTAGACAGGTGTGCGTGAGCCACGACCGTGTGGAATGCGCCAGAAACCTGACCGATCAAAACAAGTCGTACCCGTCAATCGGAACTACAATTTCCATTCTCAAATAAAAGAAAAGAAAATACATCACTACTAGACTGCTGCTGTTGTTGGCTTCCGAATGAGTCGAAACAACAAATATTTTTCACGCTCCATTCCCAAGCGGATCTGACGTCAATGGAACCATCTTTCCATAGTCACGATTTTACCGTATAAGACAATGTCGGTGAACCTAATGTTTTCCCATTTAACAACCAACGATCGCCTGGAGAATTTCGTTCACTGCTCATCCCAGCGGGTCACGTTAATCAATAAACACAATTTCGAGTAGTAGAGGTCATAATTTATGCAATTCTGCATCTCTTTTTTTCGATTAAGAAAATTCCATGTCGAACCCTTTCGGCCGTGAGATGGCTTGTAAGATAAATCGAGAATCATAAAAAGGGAGTGCCATGACTAATTCTCTTCCCAACAAATGCCAGTCCCCCCTCTTGTGTGCAGAAATTTACAAAATAAATAAATATTTTTGGCTACTTCTTCCTATCCGACCTTGGATGGACCAGCGCTCAAGGATTTCCGCCTCGCGAAAAAATAAACAAAAAACAAATTACACTGTACACGAAAATCGGAAATGCAACGATTTCATTCACAATCTATCAGTTTTTCCGGTCACCTGATAAACAGTATCACTATCGCAACAACTGGTAAAAGATAAGAAATTCGCCCAAGATAATAGCATCCTGGTCCTGTTTGGTCGTGTGTGTTGGGGGAGCAGCCTCCAACGCCTCCACAATCTTGTCAATCATCTGTCACCACACCCAAGTTCCATAAAGGACAACAAATGAGAAACAAAGAATTTTACCTATGATGAATGTCAATATGATGGAAATGGGAAAACACTCGCACTAAACTCTTGTTCTCACCTCGCCATCTTTACGTGTAAATAACAATATGGCTAAACAGCAAGCAAAATGCCTGATAAAATAATTTCGTCTTCGGGATTCATCCTGAGACATGACTTAACAAATCAACGAGTGACTCCTACCTCAGTTTTGTATATATTGTAGTTTCGTGAGTCGTGATGTCTTAAAATCAAACAAAAATCGTGACGATTGTCTTGTGAAATAACCGGAACGCACTTGACACAGTCTCAGCCGACACTACACTAATAAAAATAGCATTGCATTTCGCATTCTCCTCGAGTCGGATTGTTGACAGTAAAATCAGGGTATCGCAAGCCACCTATCGGCCATTTCGAGAACTCGATACATTCAACACCTGTCATCATTGACGATTTCGTGATCGCTGTCAAAAATCGCACGCCCTTAAAAGCTGCTATTATATTATATTGTTGTGTTGAATAAGACCGATCATTTACTTCGACCAATGATGGACAAATTGAGACGTGCTCTTAGTGGGAATGATGGTGGAGACGAAGAAAGAGGCTTCGTTGCTCAGGTAAAAAAAGACAAATAGATTGAATTCATTTTTTAAAAAACGACTAGTTTGAGCAACAGTTGTCCATTTTAATTCATATAGGTGGTTGAGTCCTCGTCGTTGGGATGGGGTACACGTGTCAAAGGTTTCATAGCCTGCTTCGTTATTGGAATAGTACTCTCTGTCATTGGTTCTGTTTGTTTGTTTTTCCCTAGAGGACTTGTTGCATTTTCAGTGTTTTACACTACCGGAAACATTGTTGCTCTTGTCAGGTACCATTTTTTACACAAATCATCATCAGAAACATTTATTAATAATGCTTAATATCTTTTATTTTCTCATTGTAGCACCTGTTTTTTGATGGGTCCATTAAACCAATGCAAAAAAATGTTCTCTCCCACTAGAGTTGTGGCAACCGTTTTGGTATTTGTTTGCCTTATTATGACTCTTCTCTCTGCATTCCTGGTAACAACTTTATTTTTATTAGATTATTTTGTTATTTAATAATTAATGTTGTGTGGTTTTTAGTGGAAAAAGCATGGACTTGCTCTGGTATTCTGTATTATTCAGTTCCTGGCCATGACTTGGTACTCTTTATCGTACATTCCGTACGCCCGAGATTTAGTGAAGAAAACTGTTTCTACCTGCATTGGATAAAGAAAAGTAAAAAGGGAAAATAAAGCCTTGTCCAATATCCCAAAGTGTGTCCAATTTTTGTCACCTGATTCTGATGTACAGAAAAGTTTGTTATCCCAATATCACTTGTGTCTTCTACATCCTTAAGTGTGCCTTCTATTTTACTTACCTTGCACCAGTTTTTGGATGTCTAATTTTTTTCAACCCTTCTTTAATTATTTGCGCGTCATCGTCCAAATAAACTATTCATATTTATGGTTTTTACTATTCATTCAATAGATATTGAATAATAAAGATCAACAGATTATCTAGTGTTAAATGATGTATTGCTTATTTATACAAAATTTATGTACTATACTACCACATGGAAAATGACACTTGCGCATTGCTTGAAACGTCGTGAATGATGACGGAAAAACTAGCTGGTACGTGACACGTTTACGTATAAAAACGACGCCCTAGGCTTCACTAATAATGTGTCTTTCGAATCAAAACAATAATGTGAATGTGTAGCTAAAAACAACAGCATCCCAAAAGGAATGGAAAAGGATTTGCCCATTTTTAATGATAAAAAGTGTTATTTCAAAATATGTTGTTGGACTGACGATTTAATAAATCTAGGACCCAAGTTGATGAACTAGAGAACTACACGACCGATAAAATTTTTGCATTTGTAATTACGAAGGATTGAATCAATACTGAATGTCTGAAAGGATCAGTTCTTGTCAGTTGTCGAGTCTTTTTAATGGCGATTTTACTATTTTAGTAGCGAAGTAAGGTCCTGTCTGTACCGCGACTGAAAGAAAACGAATAGGCTACCACCTGCAGCGGAAGATGCAGCTTTGGTTGAGGTTAAACACAGCTAAAGTTCTCACAGACTAGAGCTGGTGTTTTTTTTGTCTTTCTTTATAGGTAAGAATAGCACGGGAGCCTCGGAGACCAAACATTGGCAGGACATGATCACCAAGCCACGTCAGGCTGTCGTCCAATGGCATCGTTTGAAACCAGAGTGATGGAATGGAAGCGCAACTATAGCTATAGCTAATAAGCGCGTGATTGATCTATAATTGATCACAAATTTTGTATCCTGTAATTAATCTCGATAGCGATCCATCTTTCAAATGTGATTAAGATCCCGATCATCGATCAAGATCGCGCAATCGGATTTGTGATCATCAAACTATCACGATATACGATACCAACCGTGGTGATGGGCAGGTTGACAAGTTTTTTTGACGTGCAAGCCATCGTAAACCGATTTCAAGCCTTCAATCTTGGTGCTGCTAGTCTGCTACTATTGTCCGACCAGCCATCAACCATCGAAGCTCGCCCATTTCAAAGAACCACCTACCATCGCGCAAACATGCTCTTTTTCTTTTTAATTGAAATTTCCGCTGGTACACAAATGAGCAGCATTTCAGACAATCAGTTTCAAATCGACCAAAGCCACCACTAGACGAAAGGTATTTAATTAATAGCGATTAATATAGTTTATTACCACAATCGCAAAAACGGCCGAAGTAAATCGTATTTAAAAATTCAAAATCCTATTATTATTGCAATATGCTCCGCCTGTAGAGTGTAGATCTATATATGGATGTTGCTTATTTATAATGATCTGGCGTAGTCACGGCTCATGGGAGAAAGCGGACGGAATAGTCAGTACGGAGATTTCGAGGGAAATTTTTTTTTTCGAATTCAAACTGTTACATCGAAGGAGTTGCGGACGTTCTAGCCTGTTGTATACATCTGTGTACAGTAAATTACGTTAGATTATCCGATGCGATTTTATGTGAAAACTTGGGAAAAGAGATTGTAATTTATGATGAGAAAGTGAAAGAGAAAGCGAAAAATATGATGGAAAATGAAAGGAAGAAGAAGGAAAATAGGGTAAGTGTGCGATAAATTGCTTTGACTACACAGTCCGCCAATACAAGGTAAAATTACACACGGTCCCTGATTACAAGCAACCTTTTTCCAAGCAAAGGGGATTGGAAACACTTTCTCCTGGGACATCTTTCTATCGGCTACATAAGACACCGTTCTTTAACCTGCGCTTCTTTATTTCTTACCGGCTGAATTACATGCTGGTCGAACCTTCTGTTGCTGTTATTATTTAGTGCGGTTCACTGTGTAGAAAATGTGGCTGTTCTACTGTCAGTTTTGTAAACTAATTAGTCAATTGTTCACTCTTTTGACGATATTATCAGTTGTAATAAACGTCGATGCTGGCGCCAGTAGAAAAACTGGAATAGATCAATCGAATTCGACCACTTTGAATGAATCTAAAGTGAGGCAGATTATTGTCAAAGAGGAATTTCTTCATTCAGAAACGGATGGATTGAAAACCAATCGATTTCCAGACGACCAGGAGTGGGTCTACAGCAACGGTGAATCACTAGATCGCCAAATTAACAGCAGTTTAAGTGATTCCACAATTCAAGATGTCTGGTCGAATCCATCAGCAGTGAATTGGAGTGTCGTTTGGCCTTATTTCAATACAGGCTGCCTAGAATGGCTCCCCATCAATCATTTCTATTTCCAACTAGCCAACGTTTTTCTCTTTCTCTCTTATCTGGCTCCCGCAGGTCTTTACGGACTCATCTATTTGCGTCTGATGCTGGCCATCGGTTCAGCTTTCTTGTCCATCTGGGGATGGATCATTATTTGCGCTTTTGACACTTTCCTCTGGAACGCAATTTTCTTTTTGATCAACGCAGTTCATGCCGTCGTCCTTATTTTTTCTTTGAAGCCTATGGCCTTGGATGAACAAGTGGAACAGGTACGTATTTTGGTAAATATTTTGGCTCAGAGGTCATCATCCTCCCTTACAAAATATTATTGTCTCTCATGTAATTCCCAGGTGTACAGAGACATTTTCAGGCCACTCAAAGTATCGAAGCAGCAATTCAAACAAGTGGCCAAATGTGTCAAGTCCATTCGACCATTGAAACGAGGCGAATACTTTGCCGTCGAGCAAGAAACGGAAATAGAAACCCTTTCGCTTCTGTTGTCTGGAATGTATATAAAAAAGAATAAAAGCAAGTGCTAATTATGCTGAAGAATACTATATAGGCAATTTCCTTATTTTAGCATGTTCGTCATTGAAAACGGAAAGACACTTTACGTTCTCTCGCCGATGCAATTCCTCGACTCGGCAGAATGGTTTGAAGATTCGGGCGACCATTTCTATCAGGTAATTAATATGAATCTCGATTTAATTCTAGACTTATGTCTGACGAATATTTTATCATTGAATTTATCGTATTTATTTATAGGGTAGCATTCAAGCTTGTGAGGAATCGCGAGTTTTACTTTTGCACCGGGATAAATTACAATCGATCCTCAAAAAGGACCTTTTCATGCAATCCGTTCTCCACCAAATCCTTGGCAGAGACGTTGTTCGAAAACTCAGCGAGTCAATCCGGAATTCGAAAATAGTGAAACCTAAAGAGGGTCGTGAAACCAATGGATCGATTATTGAAACGGAGAAATCGCCAAATGCCAAACCCTCGGGTTAGTTTTGAAAAGAAAAGTTCAAATTTCTCCGACACTTTCTATACGTAATTGTGGTTGTTAATAACCATTTGCTGTTCATTATTAAAAAGGAAAAGAAAATACGACAAGGTGTGAACAACCGACAACAATTTCTTCTGTACCGGAACAATTGTCACTTTTGAACGAAAGGGTTGCCAAGAACGTTACGTATTCGAAGAATAACATAGGACAGTTTCCTTGGCAACACACAGTATCTATCTCACAGCACTGATATCTTAAAAATATTATTACGTATAATATAGGCCTAACTGAAATTGAAACAATAAAAAACAAAAAATTAAGCTTATAATAAATGACGAACGAAGCATTTTTTTTATTTCAGGTTCAACCGAGGGTTTAACTATAATTTACTGAATTTTTTATACCCTTACCTTGCTAGGAGACCTTACTTGTAGTAGTACATCGTGCATTCTTAACATTAAACGCCGTTATTAGCGGGCCACCCTAAATCGTCATCGTCATCGTCATCGTCATCGTCATCGTCTGTTCTTAGGGGGCTAAAATGTGGGAGGCGCTGTGGAAGCCACCAGAGGCAGCACTAGATGCCATTTTTTTTGTCGTTTCGTGCAGAAGGTAACAGAAATGTGATTCTATGTAATAAATCGTAATTAATTATGCTAATGAATAAACAAATAATAATGCGAATGCTTAATTCAAATATAAATAATATCGAATCAATAAATCAAATTAAATTTTGTAATTTTCGCACCGATATTTATACACTGGGCATAATGGTGCAATGGTGCAGTATTTCTTATATTTCTTATATATTTTTAAATATTTATTTCAACGTGATTCTAACGATAATCTTGGTCGCTTTCTATAATTATATAAAATATATAATGTTACGTAAATAGAAGAAAACTTTATATATAATTATATATATTCTTATATGATTTTATAATGCCTGTATATATACCATTATATATAATCGTATATAATGGTATGTAAATATTTATGTAGCATGCTACTGCTGCTTTGTGCGTTCTTTGCGTATGCTACTGCTGCGCTTGCTAGTAGATGCTTGTATAGAAAACCTCATATAACTGCATATAAACCTTATATAATTATATATAAAAATATATAAAGATATTATATAAAATTATATATAATGATATATAAAAATGTATATAGCAGTTAGAGTAGTTATAACTATCGTTCGTCGGTAGATACCCAGCCAATATATAATAGTTAAATAAAAATAAGATATGTTGGATTGTAGAAGTGACTCGATAGTGGACTTTCCTTCGATAAGCATTTCCTAATTTTTTTTAAACTTTTAAATGATTGCGCAATATTTTGAATAACAAAATGAACGTAAAAGTGACTAAATCCGAGTAAATCGACTGTTCGAAGTGTCGGCATATCCCGCTAACGACAACTGGTGGCCATTTCATGATTTCCACACTGCATTCCGCAGTTTAGTACACAAACAGACGATGACGATGACGATGACGATGACGATTTAGGGTGGCCCGTTATTAGCAGACGACGATTTCTTAGTGGTCTTAGCTTGGAATGATGTCAACAGCAATAAAATGACTCAGACAAACTAAATAAGAAACAAATAAATGAATTCAGTAATAGAGAAGCTTAAACTTACGATTTTCGTAAAGTAAGTTATATTTCGAAATTTCTGCTTGTTAAGTTTCTAAATTGTGTCACTAGATTATCTCAAAGTGAGAAAATATGGAAGACAAGGTGACAATTGCAGCCCTTCATGATAAACCTGATCTCATAGAAGATTGCATTAAACTTCTGAATGATGAATGGCCTAGAAGTAAAACAGCCAGGTTTAAACTGTATTTGAGTTCTTTTATCATAAATTAAATTTTTTAAAGTCAATTTCCTTATATTTAGGATGAGATCAATTGAAAATTCAAATCATAACCTCCCAATTTCTCTATTGCTATTAAAAAATAACCCAAAAATCAAAGATGAAGTTGTTGGTCATGCAAAGATCAGTAGATTACCACTTGAGCCAGGGAAATGTTTAATCGAGTCTGGTAACAGTTGTTTATTGTTGATCAGATAGCTAAATAATCTGAATTATTTTCAACAGTCATAGTAAATCCAACTAACAGAGGAAAGGGTTTTGGTAGGCTGCTCATGACAGAATGTGAGAAACTAGCAGCCCAATTTGGATTTTCATCAGTAATACTTTCCACTCATGATAAAAAGGAATTCTATCAGAAACTAGGGTATGAATTTTGTCAGCCGGTATACCAGTATGGTGCTCCTCCATCAGTTGAATCACATTTAGTAAGTTTAATCTATTTGAAACTTCCAAGAACTAGTATGACAATTATATTTGAATTCAAGGTGGAACAAAGTCAGAACAATAAAGCCTCTGAGCCGATAAGTGAAATAACACCTTACTACGAATCAGATTTTAAAACCAAAGCCACTCTTCCGCAGCCGCCACCTTTACCACAGTTAACTAGTACACTTTCTACTAAAAAAGTTTACATGAAAAAATATTTAAAATAATAATAAAGTTTAACTTATTAACCTATCTAAATCCGCTCTCCGATTTATTTCTTCAAAAAACCAAGTTGATCGAAATTGCAAATTGTGTATTCAATTTTGATGTGAATCCCGAGTAACGTTCGAATAATTTTGCTATTATTTTTTTGGCTTCAGAGACTGGGGAATAGCTAATTTAACTCGACCAGGGAAATTGCGTCCAACATCTTGATCTTTTAAGCTCTTGATAAGATCCCTTTCTCTGTTAGTCGCCGTTTTATCTAATAGGAAAACGGACATTGCGGTCTTGGATGCCTTTCCTCGTTTAGTTTGTCCTGGTAGGATTTTTACCTTGAATCTTTAATGAAAAAAAAAAAAGAACTTAGGTTTTCAGAAATGATACTGGGAATTTTACGGCTATCTATACTTGTAGGGCATCAAAGTAGAATAAGGTGCAACAACAGGGACGACATAAAGTAATTCATCTTCGATTTGAGGAATTCCAGTCATTGCGTTCAAGATATCAGCATCTGTAATAACGGGCTGATCTACATCTTCTTCTATCCCGTCTCCTTCAGCATTTTCCTCCTTAATTAAATCATTTGAATTACATTATCGAAGTTGAATAAAAGGAATAACAGAAAATTAGAATATTAATATTTAGAGAAAATAGTATACGGTCTGTTCTGTTGCCAACTGCCCATCTGTGGCTGGTTGTTGAGTGTCTGACGTCTTATCGCTTTTTAATGGAACTTTCTCTATGAGAGTTTCTTCTTTTGGCAATTGCGGATCTGAAGCGATAGTTTTTGGGAAGATAGATTTTTTCATTTCCGTGTTCTTCCCTTTTTTCTTGTTCTTGTTTTTTCCTTTGTCTCTGGCAGGGCCGGCAGACTAAGATTAAATACAAAATGTGTACAATATTTATTATTTATTTTAAAATTTCCCTTCTAACTAATGTGCACAACTAAAAATATCAAAATACCTGTAAAAGATCCATCTTTAGTTGCCTCTCGTCTTCATCCTGATCCTTGTATTTTTCTTTAATTTTTTTCATTTTTCCTTTTTGTCCCCGCTTCGAAGTAGATTGTTGATTTTTCTCAGCTTCTATTTCTTGATTAGTCGGTTCTGTGACTTTCTTTAAGGACTGGTTTGACTTAGCTGATTCCTCTTTTACTTTCCCATCTCTTAGATTTTTGTTTATGGTCTGTACATCTCCGATTATGGTGTATGATTCCTCTTCGTTCAAAGCTTTAATTGTGTTACGGTTTCCTGATGAATTGCTCATATCTACGACAGTATCAGGGAAGGCCACTTCTGAGTCGTTAGTAACCCGTGATAAGCTGAGCAAAGCACGTGCATCTTCTATCGCTGTAACATAAAATTAATTAATTTTCAGAAATATCAATAATTTTTTATAATTTTACATTTAGCATAATCATTTTTTTCATCTCCATCACTTTCAGAATCACTTGAGCACGAAACATGCTCATCCACGATGTCGGTGTCCAGAATAGATGATTCATCATCTAGTGCTTTAGGTTTTCGATCATTCAAATGCCTTTATATCGGATAACAAATAAGTGAAATTCATAAGTCAAGTCATAAGACCTGCTTTACTTGCTTGTTACCTTGCAATACTGCTTTCTTCCAACCGAAAAAGAAGTCCGAATCCAAGAACGATGGGTAAAGGAGGGAGGAAATTTTTCTTTCCTCTAATCATGAAGGAGCCAGTTGTTAAATATTCTCCTGACGGAGCAGTCTTGCTAACCTGCGAACTCTCGACCCACCAAGCTGTAGTCATTACTTTCGCTTCCCACGCAGCACTTTGAATAATGCATTACAAAAACGACGAATTTAGAACTTATATTTATATATATTTCACAATTTTAATTGATTACCTGTAGCCAACTGCCATCAGTCCAGCTTCTTGCAAAGTGCGCGGTGGAATACGATTCGATGTTGAAAAGTTTTTAACAACGATACTGGACGCTCCGTGCAAGTCAGCGTGAACGTAAATATCTCCGGCTTTCAAGTAACGTTTGACCAATAGCTCATTTTGTTGGCGATCACGACCACCAACGACGATGTAATTGTCGGAGCTGATAAACCAATAGAATTTTTCAAACCAAAGAACTTTGCGGGCTTTTCGGATGGTCGCTATTGCTGCCGATTCTTTTAAAGTTTGCTTAGCTTTCTTCTCAGCTGATTTGAATGCTAATAAAAAAAATGGGAGACGTTAATTACCAGTACGAGCATCCAGTAAAATAATTCCCAAATATTTAAAATTCTAATTGAACAAAATAGATCGTAAGATATTGCCTAGCGTAATAGTTAAGATACAGACCTTTATGGGATGATTCAATGGTTTTTTGTTCCTTTTTGGACGCATTTTTCTTCTCGCCAAAGTATTTCCGGGCATTTGCCTAGTAAAACAAAATCAAAATATTAATATCATGGCAACGGGAAAACAATCAAAATCAAACATTACGAAAGCGGTTAAATCTAGATCGATATCCACTAACTGTGGTTTACTTGATTCGTCTGATTCGGAGTCAGAATCACCTGCGTATGGGTAGCTTAACATGGAATGTAAGATAATACATAATGTTTACTATACGTGAAAGAAATGGGACTTCTTATATGGAAAACATCTTTATAATCGAATTCTAACCTCAACAGAAGAGTGATGTGATTTGTAGATAACTTAAGTTTTTTTATAATTTTTGCAACAGGATCGCCTTTACGAGTAGCTTCTTCTACCAACTCGTCAATTTCCTTCCATGAAACCTGATTAGCCAAAGCTGAACGAACAACCTGGATAGCGTGATCAATTAAAGGTTGATTCATCTCTATTAAACGAGCTTTGCGTTCGTCAATTTCCTGAACTTGATGAAGGTTAGCTAATCTCTTCTCATGATCTTGTCGGATGTTAGCAAGCTTTTTCATAGCATCTCGTTCCTGAAATCAAATGAAATTTATTTATTTATTAAGCCTTATTTAAATATTTGTGTTACCTGTTGAACTGCTTTCAGGTCAAGCTTTTGGCTTTCCATTTTTGAAAAGAATTCATCGACAGCTTGATTAAAGCTAGGCAACTCAATGAACGGATGTGATTCATGCTGCTTGTATAGCATAGGGTGAAACTCTTGATTAGTGAAAAAGTCTTGGTTTTCTCCTGAAGATGCAGCTGGTCTGCTTTCTCGCTTTTGAACAACAATCCCCTATGAATCAAGAAAATTCACGCAGACAAAAATAACGCTTAATATTTTTCTATATATAATGGTATTTGTTATATAGTCAAAGCTAC
Organism: Daphnia galeata; assembly: GCA_030770115.1. Taxonomy (NCBI): domain Eukaryota; kingdom Metazoa; phylum Arthropoda; class Branchiopoda; order Diplostraca; family Daphniidae; genus Daphnia; species Daphnia galeata. Next base: position 1,502,700 of record CM061114.1, read on the forward strand.
CTTGGCAATGTTTCCTATATTTTGCATTATGCCATCCGCAGACTTTAACGCCAAGTGTAGTTTAGGAAGGTCTCGAGTGATATCAAACTGTGTTCCAATGCGGCTATTAGATGGAAAACCAAATTCTAGCAACACGTGTTCAATCAGAGCGGGCCCATAATCTATTAATAACATTAATTATAATTAAATTGCACTTTAGATGTGTAGATTAACATTCAAAATTACTTGTTTTTGGAACTAGGATTTTCTTCAAATTGTCGCCAACTTTAGCCGAAACTAACCAATTTTGTAAGACCTCTGTGTTAGATATACAATCTTCTACAACTGTACCTTCCATAGGGTACTTTTCTTTCACAAGAAATCTTATATGGTAATAGAAAAGTTAAGGCTATAATTACTGATGGAAAAAGATGTACAATTAAGCTACGTTATTAAACATACCTTACATCCTCCCCTTCAGTTCGTGGTCTTAAGATGTTCAAAATCATATACTCAAAATCACACAGCACAATGTTGCCTCTATCATAGAGCTCAATTATAACATGATATGCAGCTTCTCCTGTTCCAAATTGAAGATTTATGATCCTGTCTTGGCCAACTTGGGTCACCATTTCAAGTCTTTTATTGTTCAGATGTTTTCTTAGCTAGGATTTAAATAGCAATTGCTGGTTGAAACATAAAATAAATTTGAAAATATTTTAGAACTACCTTCATAGAAAAACCTGAAGGAGCAGGATTTTTTGGCCATTGGAAATCAGTAATATGAATTCTGATTCCTGATTCAAAGAGCAGCACTGCTTTTTCTTCAGAACGATGAAGTCTTATCAAGTATATTTTGTGGTCTACGTCATAAATTTGATTGACTCGCATTCCAACCAATCTAAAATTTTGTTTAATGATGTAAGTTATTTATAGAATAAAGCGTGGTAGTAGTAAAAGTGAAGAGCGAACCCACTTTTGATTGATTTCAGCGATAGCTGCGACGATATCAATAGTTGTAAACCTTGCCTTCATTTTAAGTAAGTGATACACGCAAAAAGCTTTAAACTCATTAACTGGACCTAAAAATTAAAAGCTATTAGAATATCTCACACTTCAAACCAAAACAGTAATGAATAGTTTATAGTTGAAAATACCTCCAAGTCCAAATTTGCGTGAGGTGGGCACTAACCTACCGCACTAGACAGGTATTGGTATTGGCTGACGTCTGCGTTTATTATGGGAAAACCTCGCCACCTGTTGAGTTACTTAAACTTCCGATAACTTGCAACCTCGACTACTAGAGGGACTGCATTCACGCTCTATGATGACAAGAAAAACAAGCAGCAGACAATTATGACAGAAAAGTCAAGACTATTGGAATTCGAAGTCTAACTTTTTCTGTTTGCCTGTCTAAAAGGTTTTGACTTTGTTACGTAAAGATCTTTTGTTGCTGTGAATTCTTTACTTGTCCTAATTTTTCTAAATATATATATGGATTAATAAAAATGGACAAACCAGAAGATGAAAAATACTGGTCGTCATCAGCCACAAAAGGATTCGATTTTAATTCGGAAGAGAATGTAAGATAATTAAACGGTGATCTACGGCAAATAAATCACAAGTAATTGCATAAATAAATTGTTAGGAATATTCTGATGAAATATTTGGAGCAACTCCTTGGCAGACTGCTCAGTTGTCAAAACAGGTCCAGCAGCAGCAAAACATTCCACAGCAATCATCTCCAACAAGTGTAGCTCATACAAAACTATCAGTTTCTTTATCATCACTTAGTACTAGCAGCAATTCAAGTTTGAAATTCACAGTAAGGCAACCTAGTAAACAGTGTGAAATAACTTGCAAACTACTGTCATCAACTGTAAATGTAAGTAGCCTACAGTCTAAATTTTTTTCCGATTGATCCTTCAGTTTCCCTCTTGTGATGCAGGATGAAACTGTTTCTAGTCCTAAAGATGTTGTCAGATCCATTTTTTTGGGAATGTCTTATGACTTAAGCTGTTTCAAAAAACTAAATGACAAAATAGTGCTGTTAGATGAAGCTGTAAAATTTGGAGATAGTGATGTGATATGTGCAGTGCTTCTTTTTCTTCAAAAAAGTCTACATCATTTAGTTTTGTTTTCTCTTCTAAAAGAAAGACATGTTGCAGCTCGAGAGTACATTGCAATCTTGGAAAAGCAAAAGTGTTTTAAAGAAGCAGCAATGCTATGTACTGAATTGCAAAATAGTAAAGAAGCTACAATTCATTTGTACAACAGTTGCCTTAGAGAAGGGGAGCAAAATCTTCAGCTATTATTAGAACAGATTAATAAAAATGAATTGAAAAATCTGAAACAAATTGAGGTTGAATTTGAGGTCATAAAAGAGCACATCCAGTTACTGGAGAGACAATGTCCTATCGCTGGCAGTAGATCTCGCCCTCAGCAACCCGAAAAAGAAAATGACAGAACGTCACCTTTTGTGGGTAAATCTGTCTCCGTCGATAATTTAGTTGGATCTTCCTTACTTTCTACACTGCAATACTGTTGCCGCTACAACTGGGATGCTCCTGAAAACCTACTAGCTTCTCCCATGGGATTAAAAAAAGCTTTCAGGTTAACGGAAAGACAATTCGTTTGGAACGCATTCATTGGAAGAATTTTGATGAATGAGGATCCAATTCAAATTCTTCTAGTAAAGGTAAAAATGGCCTTTAGTAAATTCAAATGTTTAATACTATCTAAAAATCTACCTTTCATGACGTTGGTATTCCTTAGGGAATGTTTGGAGCTCCCAAGATATCTGCAAATCTTTCAATTTCAAGAATCCTAGAAATCGCTTCAAATTTGAATGGAAAACCAAACCTTTTTGACCAATTATTACCTTTGACTGAAACATCTGAGAAAAGATACCAGTTAGCAAAGCGCTATCAACGACATCGTATCGTCATTGATGTATTGTATTATTATTCATTTTCAGATAAGAAATTAAATTTAGAAATACTCTATTTTTTAAATTGTAGGTTCTAATTAGCAACAAAGACCGAATAAGTTTGCTTCAGTATAGAGATTCTATCGACGATCAAAGAGAAATCGACTACATCAATAACACATTAAGAGTATCGGTGAGTTAATAACACACAAGATTAATTGAATAATATAAGTAACGCTGCCTCGTTCATATTCAGAGCACACGATGGAAAAACTAGCATTTCTGGCCTTCGTCTTTCACATTTCCGAATGAAAAAAAAATCTCATATTTATTCCTGTTCAAGTGCTCATTTAACTTTTTCCATTAGTACCGTCTATTCAACTTTGCCTTGTAAATAAACAACATATTATTCAGTGATCTGAAAAATCTGTTTTTTTTTTAATTTTGTATTTGAACTCTAATGCTACCATAATACGAATCACTAATGTTCTTTGTAACGGTATTTGGACTTCTAGTGAACCTCTCTTCAGCCGACATAAATACGGTAAGCTATAAAAAAACTCGCGCTTCTTATATTGTTCTTGCGTGATGTTAGGTTTACTATCTGAATTCTCCAATACCATTCTCTTTATTCGATTCTTTGTATTATTGTAGATTTGGAATAAAGAGCCCTTACTCGGAGATCGTGATGTACAAAAGAGCAGAGCCGCCCTCGCTGACGTTGCACCACATACGTCTGGAATGGTAGCAAACAGCAGCGGACTGTTTACGAAATGGAAACGTACACAATAACTCGACCAGGCCAATGAGACATAAGAGACTTCTGCGTTGCAGAACGCCAACATGCCTCCCATGGTGATCCACGTGGGTCGGGCAGTCGTGGTCGAACAGAAAGTAACCAGTTGCCTTCCAGCAGCGACCGGAGTCAAATAACCGGTAGCAAATCGAATCGCCCGAGAAACGACAACTTCAACTACGTAATGGATTTCATATCTTGGTCGTCCACTCTTCTCAAATTGAATGGCTACGAAGAACCTCCAAATCAACAGTTACTGCAGCAGCAGGCACAGCTTTTATCATCTTGCTGGCCATGGATATCCGAACAATCTAGCGCTACACGTCCAGTGCCATTAATTTTGGATCTCTCCGTCTTGGAAGCTGCCACTGTGAACCATTTCTGGCATCCGACATCAACGAGTTCACTGGCTGTGGCTAATTTCATGTCGTCAACAATTATGGATAAAAATGGAATATTAAATAAACAGCATCAGCTGTCTTTTGGAATTGATCGTATTCTCGGTGATCAAGTTGGTGTTAATCGCACAAACGTTTTCTCTCAGGTTAGTGATTTCCCATTCAATGTGTTGTTTTTTTTACCACTATAAGAAATTTGATAAAAGCTTATGATGAAAACCGATGAAACCGTAAGGAAGACGCAGTCATATTTCGTCATAAACTAAATCAATGAATAGCAATTCTGTATAAAAAAATAAACTCAAAATAGTTAGTTTCTTTTTCATATACAGTTAACGCAGCGTTTACAACGCGGTTGTAACTCATAGCATAAATAGTTTTCATTTAACGAACGATGATAAAACATTTTATTCAATCTGCATTTTTTAACTGTGAAATCTTATTATCAGGTGCCGATTCATCTTTGGTCTCGTGACAACGAAAGACAGAGACTATCTCTCGGACAAAGACAGGAAGTCACTGTTGAAAAGCAAGTAAGAGAAAATCGACAAGAACAACAAGCCGCAATTGAACAGCAGCAAACGAGCGGCAATAACAGTCGGCGAAAGCGGTCTTGGTCGCGTGCCGTCTTTTCCAATTTACAACGGAAGGGACTTGAAAAGCGTTTTCAACTTCAGAAATACATCACTAAACCAGATCGCCGACAGCTGGCAGCTGCCCTCCAGCTCACGGATGCACAAGTATAAAACAATTTTACTAACACCTATCATCTTTTAGATGGTTAGCGCACAAATTCTCATTTTTAAAGGCAATTTTAAATTTATTTCGTTTCCAATTTTTTTTTGTATTTGTAAATTTGCTAATTCAAATATATGTTTATTGTTTAAGGTCAAAGTTTGGTTCCAGAATCGAAGAATGAAATGGAGACACAATAAAGAGCCACACAACATAAGTTAGTATTTGACTTTTTGTTGTTTGAGTAATTCTTTTACATATTATTCTTCTTGAAAATTTTCAAAGATGAAATGCCATGCAGCAGCCCAGTAGAGCAGTACTCGGTAGATATTGTTGAAAACCTCAATTGTGCAGATGAGAGCAACATTGCTTCTACACATGTCCTGCTTCCCAAAGCAATTTCACACCCGGTCCGATTGTCAACCTTTAAAAAAGCTTGATAGCGAATTGTAAATGTTTAAGAATCTTGATTTTTTCATTTGTGTTTTAAATCTGATTCTTTTCTGCCTAATTACCGTTTCCTGTCAAGTTTTATTTCAACCATTCTATGAAGCAATACATATTTTTTAATCGTTTTTCAATGTTGCTATTTATTTATTAGAGCAGAATTAGGACAATAATGTGATGCGGAACTGAGAATCGATTTTAAGCAATAAACTCTTATTAAGCCTACAATGTTCTGCGGTGGTTTAAAACGAAACCGCTCAGGCGAGAATACGTGATTTCTTGAGGCATTGTTTATAGGATGCGATGTTAGAGTTGTGGAGAATTTAGTAGCTGCGTCGATGGGTGTCAGCTTCAGCAAATAAACCGAGGACGCGTCGATCGAGAACCCTGAGGTTCTGGCTATTTCTGTGGTATTGTTTTGCCTCATCAATAGCACCAGTTGTTCAGATAGATTAGTATGAGAGAAATACCGCAGCAGTCAACATCAGCACCATAGCAGCATCCAAGTTTCATTCTTCTATTTTTTAATTGTTATTATTTGAGCTGCTGGATGAGAAAAAGCAGTTGCAAATATCCAAAAATGATGCGATACAAAAACAGATGGCAGATACTCAATCTGCGCTCGATCCATCATCATAGTTACGTCAACAAACGCTATATCATCTACAGTTCTTTCGCGCAACTTCCGCAACAAACTCAAAGCAAAAATTATATTGTCTCACTTCATCAATTTAAATCCCTTATCTCGAAAAAGATTAGACTAAAAAAACACGCAGAAAAACATTTTAAAGCAGCGCGTGTTTCGGCTGTTCCGGGTATGATGCGGTTGTTATGGTTCAAGTTTATTTAACGAAACACAGGGGGTGGTGGCTATATCGTCAAGTTTAGACTTTGTATATGTATATAAAGGACGGCCATACGTCGTTGAAAAAAAGCGATTTTTCAGCAGGAGAATAATAACAGTTAGGTACAGCATGCGGTGAGAGGAGAGAGCGAGAGAGTAGGGCAATCGAACTTGTTCACAGTTTACGTTACGACTATATACGAGCTGGAAGTGCTGAGGGGATTAATGGGCTCTTCGCTATATTTGGTTTCCGAAATTAGAGAGCTTGCGCCTGATCTTGAACACAGGCAATAACCGAAGCCCCAGCTTCTGTATGTGCTGAAAGCGAAGCCCGTTTACATGAAATGTTAAAAAAAAATATTTGATACATCGCTAGAATAATCAAAAGTTAAAAAGTATAGGCTTGCTGAGTATGATGCATTCTTGAACAGAGGGACTTGGTTATACTCGCTCATTGATGAGCTCGGTACAAGGCAAGAAAGTATTTGGTTGTTTATTTACATAAGAAGAGAATCTGTTGCTGCCGAACATCGCTAGCGCTGGTCGTCTGGGTTCCACATAATTTGTGTACACTTCTGTTCATACTGTTCATACCTCATAAATAGTATATGTCAGCAATAACCAAAATGAAGGTGAGTATCACTAAACACCTAGGAAGTTATGAATACGGATGTAATCAGTTATTTCCTAGATAGTGCATATTAGGAACAAATCGGGAAAAAAATAATAATAAAAAAATTCTATTGGATGATTGTCCCAGCATATATCTTTTCTCGTAATCTTAAACTGCCCAAATCCGAACACAGAAGAGAATATGACGTCGAAAAATGTAATATTTGAACGATCACTAAACAGGTCGGCAAAATTGTATGAAACATCCTGCTTTCGGCGGCAATTGCGAGTAGCAAGAACGAATGAGAATTGCCAATCCTTTTCATCGGACTGAGAGGCACTTTCAGATCTAAGCTGGCCGGATCAGTCCAGAATTCAACAAGGGAGCTCCTGGTGCCCATTGAGAAAAGATGCTTTTGACAATAAAGACATGTTGAAAACGACAACCCGCCCGTTTACATATTCCAATAATTATCGTCAAAATAGGGAGGAATATTACTGCGCATTTCCAGGCTGATCCAATCCCTTTGCTCTCATGTTGACGTCCAAGTTCCTTTTAAAAATCAATAATATAAATTTGCATTACGAAATAACAAAGAACAAATAACTGTAAGTAGTATACCATTGCGTGTTTAGTCATCGTGTAAATTTCAGAGCGAGTATCATTCACTTGCACGAAAGGTTCGATCACCTGAGTCACCCGACTCAGGTGTAAAGAATTTTCTTCTTCGTCATCGATGATTCGACCGGGAAAACTTAAAGTGAGAGTGGGTCGGTATCCATCGGTTTGAATGAGATTCAGGAACAAGGGAAGGAGATTATTCCAAGGTGGATTTTCTTCTTTTAACATGCCGACCAGTTGCAATTCACCGGACGAGACAACTGATCAGCCATAACACTTGTTGGCGGATACCAGACGAGTCGGGACAGATTAGAATTGGTTTCAATTCTTTCAGCAGGGTTGTCAATAACCTCTGATTACTCCATACCATTGCGGTCGGCGGATGTGAGCAAATGGATGCCATCCGCTTGAAGGCAGTCAGAAACTCCTGGAACAACAAAGCTCTTTCCTCATCGTCGGTGGTTTTTGATTGCCAATGTGAAAAATTGAGCAATAACTGTGGGATAATAGTAGGAAAGAAAAGATAATTCGATTTTTGTTTGTAGTAGAAGGTTCCAGCGTAATGGGTTCCTCATCCGCTTTGTAACCATCCGATAAGGTTCCACTTCTCGGTAAGCTCGATTCTCTTGAACGGATGGACTTCTCAGGATTGACCCAGTGCTCTAAAGTGGAGCAACGCAGCAGTAATTCTTACACATTCGACAGGTTTCGGTGAGGAACAAAATGTTGCAAGATACTTTTCAATCGATGTTCGGCGTTAGCAGAAGAAGAGAGCACAGAGATAAGGCGAGAAAGAGTTCCAGAAGATCAGCGTACAACGTCCAATGAGGAGCGAAGGGATTAGAAAAATAACGGCAGAGAACGGATAGAATAAGTTCAATCCATTTGACGAAAGAGTGATTACTAAACCATGACATGACTAAAATATTACGTCTATTAGACTCAAGTCATGGTTTAACAACGGATAACATACAACGCAGGATCAAACGAAACAGCCTCCTCTGCTCTTCGCAAGGCATTCCGGATTTTAAACGATGGAGAGCAAAGGTCATCCGACAACTGTATTTTGACCAATCCGTTGATGGAATCTCTTGAACTGGAGATTCGTCCAATCGACCAGTTTGCCTTACTTGTTTTTGTCGTGGCTTTTTGACGTTTTGGAGATCAGCACGAATGACAACTGTGCTAAGATCTGTCTTTGGCTACAAAGCCAATTTTTCGAACATGATCAAATAATACAAAACATGTATATGAACATGCCAAATCGGCTTTCTCGAGGGTACTCTTGGTTTACAGCTATTTAAGCACAGTTCATTCAGAAATCAATTTCAATACACATAAAATAACTTCCAAAACCGCCAGGTCCTTAACTGTATTTGTTCTAAGGAAAGACTATTTAAATCTAACATAATGTAACAAATCAATGCATCATTTTTCCGCTTCTAACGCCTAACACATTTTTAGCCTGTCAATATACACAAAATTAGATCCATCGGGAAATTTAATCTTTATTTGATTTTTTTCTACTTACCGTGTTAAATAATCCTTTCATAATGACCGACGTTTCTTCACACTTTCTCGAACAATCACGCAATTTTCCCATCTAAAAATAATAACAATTTTAGAGCCCGGTATTTCTATTTTAGCCTAAATTTGCTATGAGAACTAACGAACCCCTTCAATTCGACGATCCAAGAACTCCCATGTGCTTCGAAAGTCTTCACTTTTATCCTGAATCATGCTCAGCTCTGTAGACTTGTAAACGGCAGCCAACACAGCTCTTTTGGTGTACCATGAAAACTAAGTCAAACGATTAAACGAATGTTTTGAAATTCGTTCATCACAAGGACAGTAATTATTTTTTGTTTTGTTTTTTCAATGGATTAACGAGGGAACTTCTAACCAATGAATACATGCTCCCCAGGTACGTAGTAGTACTAAGCAGCTAGTAGTAGTAGAGTGTGGTAGAGTAGTAGTATCGACAATATATACTCGATATCGTGTACTACTACTACTACTACTACCACCAAGGGAACATGTATACATTGGTAAGAAGTTCCCTCCTTAATGATAAGAATTAATTATAATGAATTAAAATCGCTCATATAAACGGTTATAAAACAATCTTACATCCGGCGAAGTGTCTCCGGCATAGTGCCACATATCGTCAACGAGATAAGCAAGCAATTTCAAAGAAGATGGAGCATTAGTGGGCAAAGCCATCAATCCCATCGCCTCAGTCCATTTCCCAGTAAAAACGTGTTCCGTGTTCATCCTCAATCTCTTTTCAATAGCCAATCGTAATATTTTAAGATCGTCCTTCCCTCTGCAATCAATAGTTAAGTTGTCTATAATGTGAGCTACTTTTCTTTCCATAAAAAAGGCTTTATTTAAATTTACTGTAAAGGATCAAGTTGAGCGTCCTGAATGTCAGCAGGGAGCTCGGAAGACAAACGTTCGTTTGCCTGCTGATAGAAATGATGAACTAATTCAACTCCGCCTTTAGGGAAGAGTCCATGAACAACACCGGGGTAGCCTATGCTTTCAGCTCCTGAGGACAAATAAAATAGTTCTGATGGAAAAAAGCCCAGGAATAAGAATGATTCAGATATTTCACACCTTCAGCCAATGCTTGCTTACTCCATCCACTAATATCCACGTAACCTAAGGCCGCGTCTAAAATTTTATGTCTTATTTGAGTCTCGTAAACCGTCTCTTCGTCTTTCAGACGTTGAGTTTCTTTGGGGTCCACATCATCTGTAAAGGTATCAGTTGATTGAAAACGGGTGGCTGAATTCCATCGGAAGAGCACGTTCCCTGTAAGACCGCCTGCAAACATTAGGTAAAAACAAGGTAAAGGATTCAAATTTAGTTAAGCAATGCAAGAGACGATCTAATTATAATAATTAAACCTCCGCCGAAAAAGTGAACAAATATGAAATAAGTATAAAAGAAATAGGTGACAACGTTTCAACAAAAAAAAAAGAAACAAAATATGAGACAAAACGCTACAACAGTAGCGGGTGTATTATTTCCAGCTCCAGTCAGTAGCCATTAGCGTAGTTCTTTAATGAACAAATATTAGCCGAAGAACTTAAAGCCATTTTTAACAAGAGAATTGTGCATTTCGGTTGTTGTTGTTGTTGTTTTTTTCAATGGGTCAGTTTCTCACGTCGGAGTAGATCCAGAAAATGAATGAAGACATTCAGCAACTCGGGCTAAAACGCTTTCGAGAAGATCAAACGAGTTGAGGGCGGATTTAATCACCGACTTCTGCTGATCGACAGACATTTCTGGCAGAGACACTAGGACATTGCACATGGCCGATACGCCACTCCCTATTTTAGTCAACTCGAGTTCGTAATGGGCTCTTGAAAGGTTAAGGGCTCTGGCAAGTGGCTCCATAAACTGGACTTCCAGGATCGGCAATTGTTTGGTGAAACCGCTGGCGTTGAGCTTGTCACGAAGAAGGAGAAATCGAGCAAGGTTTAACGAGCTCATGATGGAGTCCATGTGTTCCAACAGGTCAGTCTCTACATCTTGAGGTAGCTTCCATATTAAAGGAAGACAAGCACTAAGGCGATCGTGCAAAAAGTATGGCAAATCTTTGTCCAAACAAAGAGCGATCTGGTCCTTGATGATATTAATAACCATTCCTCGAAGACCTGGATGCTCCAACGTAGGTAGAAGACTTTGTAGAAGATGATAGCGGGCACCAGGATGCAGTTTGTCTAAATAAGGACGCCATAATTCGATTGACAGCATCTTGAATTCTCGGCTGTTGACACCGGAAACGGCCAACCAAATAAGCGATTGAAAAATCTGAAAATGAATCGGATGATCGAGGCAATCGAGAGAAAGAGACGAATCGCCCACTTGTTTTAGCAGCCCTTGGATCAGAAGAAGTCCTTTATGGACAACAAGCGGTTCCCCGTTTCTGATAAGAAGATCAGCGTGCTGTAAGACAGTGTGAAAAACAAATTCTTGGCTGTATACAGAGGGAACGCTGATACAAGGTAGCTGTTCGCCGTAGATAAGATAGAAAATCGTTCCCAGTGACTTAAGAGTAGGTGGAGGACTGCCGTCATCAAATGAAGATGAGGAAGAGCACTGATGTTTGCCTTGAAAATGATGAACGACTTCTGGTAAAGAGAAGAAATCGCCACAAACGCAAGAGAGATGATGAACAAGTTTTTCGGCGGTTCTTCTGAGTAGATTCGGGCTCTTCCCCTCGACAAAATGCAAATCCATGCACATCAAAGGCTGTTCCATTGTTTTAAGCAGATTCTTCTTCAGCACACGACGACGTTCTCTTAAGCAGGTTTGGTCATCTGATTTGGTTTGGACGCGGTTCAGCGACATTTGCTTGACAAAAGGGGCGTAAAATTCAGCCAAAGCTTCGTAGATGTCTGAAATACATTGTACTTTAGGATCTGTGTCTAGAAGTATCCTTTCTTTCCCCTCAAAGCAATGTCCTGGACTAGGAAGTGGTAAAGAGCTTACATGTTCACCAATGGTTTCCAGAACCATATTCAAAATGTTGCTCTGCTTGTCAGGTAATCGTAGAAGGACAGCTTGAAATGGCAAAAGTAGAATCTTGAACTTTGAGCTTGACCCAAATTCTGCAACTTGCTCTTGCAAGGCTATTAGTACTTCTTTCGGATTGGATAGCTGAGCCACCATTAGCAGGGAGAATTCACAGCACTCTTCCATTTCAGGAGACCAGACTGTCTTTTCAGAGTTGAGGTGATTACATACTCCAAGAATGATGTCCATTCCATGTTCCCGAACCTTTGGAGTGTGAGTACGATCAAGAATAACATTCTTTACTTGCTGGTACTGGCCTAGTTCTAGCCAACGGTTGATGTTTGGAAGAAACAAATCTGCTGACATATTTCTATCTCCGGTTGACAACCGGCACAAGTATCACCGGAATTTTTCAACAGCCAAATTCTTCACGATCCTGGATAAAGAAAGATCAACCCTCTTCTGAAACAAACCATCCATTCATTTCTAAATTTCAAAAGTCAAAATACCAGTAGAACAGCAATGGAAGATAATAAGTAAACACGAGTTAATGAGGATTAGTTATTCAATTTTTGCAGATGGAAATGCAAATTTCGACAGAGAAATGTGTTTTACACCGTGAAATAATAATGAAACTTACGAGTATTTCGTAAAAATCGCGTTGCGAGAACCGATGCCATTTCTTTCCTCACGTGCAGGTAAACGCCATCTACTTGTGAAATAAAAAGCTCACGTAAAAAACATTTTAAAAACTTTTTTCAGCCAAACAAAATTATTCTATTCCATATGCTTTTTGTTATAGAAAAGTTTCATAAAAAAAAAAAAAAATTGTTTTGCCCCACGACAGATGCAGAAACGAAAGGAATAGTAGACGAGATAAAAAATATAAAGGTAAATGCTCAGATGGATTGAATAAATTACCTCCAAAAATGCATAATAAGGTCTACTATGCGACGAAAAGTTAGGAATAAGGAAGATGATGATTCGTTTGATGTTAAAAAGCTCTTCTCTTGAATTTTTGATTGGCCAACGATGGCGATGAGTGCAGGTTCAATCGAATCAAAAGCGGACGGCACTGGTAAGTAGCCAAGATCGTCCTGCAAAGTTATTATAACTGAATGCGTTTGCTTTTCAATTTGCTTCGCTTCCAAGAGAAAATGTTGAATAGTTATGAGGTTTAAGTGTCGTTACTAATGAGTCGTAAGTGATCAAGTCCCGCGTGCCTACTCTGATTCAGCTTTTTTTTTTTTGGGGGGGGGGGCAGTATTTGGAGGGTGAATACATCATCAAAAAAGATGCGCTTCTTATTTCTATATGCTGCTGGTTGAGAATATGGGGAATCATTTGACGCGCTGGATCAAGAGGAGGAAGGGGGGGGGGGGGTGCCAGATTTTATTAACTGGCGAGGAAGCATGTTAGATGAAGTGTGTGTGTGTGTGTGTGTGTGTGTCGACCAGAAATTCACCCTCCCACCCTTCGTCGATTTCTCTCTTATTCACATCCATGCGAGTTCTGATGTGAGCGCGGACTTTTGCCCCATTATAGACATCAAACAGCTCGACTGCTTCTTATAATATAAAAGGCTGAACTGCCATAACAAAAGAAGCGACCATCCCTCCATGCATCTCTTTTCCAGCGCAGCTTCATGAATATTTCATGCAATTTCGTGCACTACATTAGCCAAACTTGTCATTTCCGCTGTAGATATTACTACCGACTGCCTGCCACACGCATAATACACACACACACACACACACACACACCATATGCTGTGTTGTGTATAGAGACGATCGATCTCTCTTCAATATCGTTATGGCCATAACTTGACAAACGATTGTCAGTTTTCATTTGATTTGGTTTTTTTATTTTAATGTGTTCCTTTTTTAAAAGTTTATTTTCCCCAGCAAATTCGTTGAACATTATTCTGACTTTGTTGCAGAATGTCAACTTTTAAAAGAATATCATCTATTCAAGAAAAGTTGCATACGTATACACATAAGAAAGAAACCACCACACACAAAGTCCGCCGATTCCAATCACGTATGCATTCAACGAGCCTCGGAATTGGAATCAAATCAGTCAAGATTGCACAAGCGAATAAGAACTCACTTTGTGTCTCTTTGTGTAGACCTCTCGTCTGCTGCTGCTCATGTACGTAGACGTTATATTTAGTGACCTCTTTTATATAATAATACTATCGCCGTAAGTTTCATCTCTTTAATGCTGAATGCACTGCTGCGGTCCAGTGCAGAATAAAAAGATTTCAAGGAAGACAAAAAGAAGAAGATATAATCAAATGAGCGACGAGATTTATACTATATACAAAGCGAATTGATGGTCGTTGAACGAAAATTGAATTCATAGATGAGGACGATTTAGACCTTATATTAATTGAAGTGATGACATCCTGCAGGAACTTAATCTAAACAATATATTACGATCCTCTATACTTTGACTATTTTTCACGGTGATTGAGTTGATTGTTTAAAAGTATTTATACTTTTTACTTCGATCAAGAAACTTCATTGATCATCAACTGGTCTCGGACTTGATTCTTGTTATTATCTAGTTGCTGCTCTGACTTGCATCCGGAAAAGAACACGTATACGTATATACACCATTGGGAAAAGTTTGATTGCGTGCATGTCGAGCCCAACTTTCCTGAACTGTATACGCCCGGCCGTTACGCCTTGTGTGATCTTATGTATTAGCAACTTATATATACCCCAATATAGTATCTCCCAGTTGCATTGATGTTAACAAAAAAGAATTGACGCGGTGTGATGATTGGAGACACAAGAAAATGTTATACGAGATTAAATTAAATAGGTCCTTTTTGAGATTCGAACCGATCCTGGGAAAAATGAACAAGTCTCAGAGTCCGTAGGACGTAGGACGAAAAAAACTCCCGTTGGGTTGACGTCAACCACCAGGAAATAAGAGAATTACATTATATATAAATATGGTACACATAGTGTCGAGTTTCTGTTGTTGGCGGTGATTATTCAGTTGTGTGTGTGTGTGTGTTGTTGTTGTATGTATAAACATAGGCACGCTCCTGGTTGTCACAGTGGCCAGGCTTCTCTTTCTCTATACGTGCGCCAGTTGAATTGCGCCACAGGAAGTCTTCAGTTCTTGTGTGATTTTTTTTTTTTTTGGTTGTTTTCTTATATTTCTTTTCTTTCTTTCAGACTGTGTGTTGTCAACAGTGCGCGTCTGGCCTATGCTCTTATACACAGAGGCAGTTGTCACGTCTGCCTGTGAATTAGTCAAATCCACGTCTTTCTCCCTCTACTTCCCTATTCTGTTTCTGAAAGTGACAGAAATGATTATAAGAGGAGAGACGATCACGACAGAGAAGAATTGAACATTAGTGACAAACACAGTGACAAGCACGAAAAAAGATGGCGCTCATTCCACATCTCTTTCCGTTTGTTTGTCTTTTCTTTCGTTATCCTCCGCGTTGAAATAAAAAACAACACAACAACACATTGAATTTTCTATGTACCCCCCGCCTCTTTTATTTTTTATTTTTTTTTTGTTTTGTTTGTTTGTTTGTTGCTGTTGACGTGAAATTCTCCTCCCACCCCCGTCTCTCTAGCTGTCTTTTATTAGCACCAGTTTGTTATAGAGAGTTTTATTTTCCCTCGTTTTTTTTTTTTTTTTAAATTTTAAATAAGCTTTATATACTTAATAGCCAACACGAGCCATCGGTTGTTGTCCGAACGTCGGGATAGGGCGCAACGGCGGCTAGGATTCGTTTGATTGACACGCGACTCTACAACAACAACAACGTCACCAACAGCAGCATAACAACCCCTGTTTTTTTTTTTCGTTCATCCTCCCTCTTTTTATCGCTTTTCAATCGATTTACTAGCTGTATAGTTAATTGTATTTGAAAGAAAATCACGATATGAGGTCAATCAAAATTGACTAATCGGGTGAAAGACAAAACTTGTTTTATTCCGCTCGATTCCGTGAAGACGATAAAATCCTTAAAAAAAACGCGTTTATAAACTCTTTGGCGACCGTTTGTTTCGAGGAAAAATTGATCATACATGTACAGAAAAAGAGAAAACACATTTATAACTGGTGTGTATATATATAAAGGAAAAGCTCGTTATGTATACAACCGCATTAGTTCTTTTGAACCAAACAACAGAAGAAGAAGAGAAAACGAAAATCTGATAACGACGATGATGATGAGCATTGTTCGAATTAGAATTCACAACTCGTCGCGACATGTAGGTTGACCAAAAGCTACAACTTTGTGTCTCAAATGGTTATTGAAATTTTGAAGAAAAATACAAAAAAATTTAAATAAATAACGAGCTCCCTGCGACTGTAAACTATATATAGAGACGTGCATATACAAAAGGCTCCTCTATATATAACACATGTCAAATATCACCGAAGAGAGGCAGGTTAAGAATATCAAAAACAGGTTTTTTTTTTCTGTTATTTATTTTCTAAAATAACAATTTTGCCGTTAACCAAACAAACGGGTCATATCTTATTTTGATAATCGTATAAACTTGGAAAAGAATCAAAATCGGATATTTGCCGTTTATAACGATTGTTTTTGTATAATAAGGAATCGAATGAATTGGAAAAATAAAGTAACAAGTTTTTCAATTCTGCATAATAAAATAGACGTTTATACATTATTAAAATTCGGAGAAAATCAGCTCAAGTCTTTTTTACTTCGATTCCTTCTTGATTATATTGCGCCTATTTCATTAACATGATAGATCCTATATATATACAGCCAAAGTATGGGAGGAATCCCTTGTGTAGTACACACATATACGACGTTCAAAGTTTTTCTATTTCCCTTTTTTCAAAGATGCAAACAAAGTGTCCTCATCAGCTGAGAGCTGTACCGCGACAGCAGCGCATAGGCTATTATATTATCAAGATGAGATTCCGTTGATGCGCACACGTTTTACGTATACAGTCAATGATGCCATTCTCAATGGCGAGTCTATGTGTACAGAAGTTCACCGAGAATAACCTTCACCATGAAAAAGAAGGAAAGAAAAGATGCTGGGGAAGAAGGAAAGAAATGATAGCTGCTATATGTAAGTTAATATACATTGGAACTCTGTGAAAAGAGTAAAAAAGAAAAGAACTTTGAAAAAGATGAGGCCAGTCTATATATTGGCAAAGTCTGGAAAACAACGAAGGGAAATCCGCATACAGACAGACAGACACACCAAAGTAGCTGAATGCTGCTCTTAAGTTATTGGAATGTTTGCTGCTGCGCATCTCTTATATAGAGTACCGTATGTAGCCTAGTTCTGTATATAATAATACTGTTTTCTATAAGTATTATCTAAAGTCTTGCTGTATACAGCGCCGCTTCATCTCCACAGGGTCCACTCTGATGATATTAAATGAACATTTCCCCTCTCTTTCCTTCTTCTTCTTCTTTCTCGCCTTCTCAAACTTTATTTCTCTATGTATATACAGTAGAAAGAGTAGCAGCAGCATATATATACATATGTATCGATTTCTTCAATCCCTCCACCTTCCGTCCTTTTTTTTTTTTCCCCTCTTCTTTTTTCTCCCATCAGTCCATCAAGTCCAACCGTCCCCATACTGAAAACTCCTCAATATGTACATACACAACTGATGGGCAACCGAATTGAATTTCAAACCGGGGTCCCGCATGGAATAAAAGCAACTGAGAGAGAGAAATGTATAGGAAGTATAGTATATATATGTATACTAGGATCTGTATATACGCTCCTAACATGATGGACGTGCGTTCCATACTGGAGACAGTATTACAGATAGATTCGAGCGGATCAGATCGAAGAAGAAGAAGAGAAATGTATTGACATAAATTGATAAATACAAACAATTTTAGTGATGTACATACAGAGCAGAACACTATACCGTACTAGATATATCTACATGCGGAGTTTGCAGTGGACTCTTATCTCATTATATGGAATATAGAATGAATGTAATAAGAGCTGTGAGGACATTTTGACTGCTGATAGCATCCTCGATTCTACACAACATTATAGAGGAAATCAAGCTACTGGATATTCAAACTCTTATATTGACTATATATACTTATCTGTTTATTTTGAAATGGAGAGAGCCAATCCAGTTCATGTATATAGGTATATTTGTTCTATAGCTCATTTCAAGTTGAAGCAGTGAATCTAGTATATGTATATAACTCTCTAGTTGGGAGGTCTTGCTCATTAAATATTCAATAGAATATAGACGAGAAGCCATCCGACTTGATTAATGAACACCACACAGAAACAAACACAGAGATAGAGAGTTTGCCATTATACAATAAACCAAAGTTAAAATTTTCTATTTTTTCATTTGATTTTTTTTAATCATTCAATTGGGATTGGGGTGGAGGTTGTGGCTATAAGAGCTGCCCCGCCACCGCGTCTCTGCTGCATGTACACACACATTGTCACTATATATACGTACATACGCAATATAGTGATGTATATAATATAATAAAAGCGGAATAATCAAAAAGAAAAGAAAAATGCCGACGAGACGTGTGCGTGTGTGTGTGTGTATACGATCTCCCAAGTGGGCTGCCGGTGTCGCGTCGGTCGTCGTCTATCGTCATTATCAAATTGTGTAACTGCTGCAATCCGTCCGCCGTGCGCACCCATAAACAGTCAACGATTTCGAATTAAACGGCACACAATATAACGTCTCTAATATGATGCTATATAGCCTAGTAGTAGACTATATATACAAATTCTTTTTCTAATTTTTTTTTTGTTTTCACACGTTGACAAATGAAACGAATCTATACGAGACAAATTCTGAAAGGTTGATGAGATTATTTTTGTTTTTGTATTTTTTCGTGTGTTTCCCCAGCGTGGCAAGAGTCTGGCAATAATTCCATCTTATACGTTTCGACTGCAATGCATTATTTAAAAGTTCAACTACAATGTATTTTTTTTTTTTGTTTTTTTTTTTTTTTAACTGAGCGTTACCTCCTGCAGGAGTGTCAACTACAATGTATGACCGTGGCTCAATTCTATCTGTTGACGTTGCGGTATCTTTTAGTCTGAGCTCAAATTCAACGTTACGAGACAGCCGACTATATATCGAGTATATAGCGTGTGAGGTTATATTCCAGTTGAAAAACATAACATAACAAAACAAAACAAAAAACAACAGGGGGGACACGGTGTATATATATATATATATATATATATTCTATAATGGGTTATATAGAGGAGCGCGGGTGGGTGCAGTAACGTCATGTTAGGTGGCCTAATCTGAATTGCACGAGTGAAAGTAATAGTCAACTATCCCCGGCTCCTGTGTATAGTCATTTTATACGGCTGGCTATGGCAAACAAGGACGGACAGTGTGTGTTGTTGGCTCCGTCTAAAATGCAATTTGTTGTTTGTGTATATAGCTGCTATACGGTATATAGATATTTATACACATATAGAGGACTGCTGCTGGGCATGACGCAATGAAGCGCATGAAAGCAGTCAACAATTTTTATTCGCTTATTTGTGGCGAGACTGTCCAGTCGAAATATGGTCATACTCTGGCGCGCCGCGGCGGCATCTTTCTGATAGACGAATAAGTCGTAGCGGTGTCATCGATCCTCGACGACAGTCTAGAGAAAAGCAATGATTCTGATAATATTTGTTTCTGTTTTTTTTTATTTTTGTTTTGTTTGACTCCAAATAAGTTAGGATCAAACCGTCCCATTCATCAGCTCAGACGACGGAGGCGGCGGCGGAGCTCGATCGTTAATCGTCCCATCACGAAATCAGTTACACGGTGGGTAGTATACACTCAAAGTGTAAAAATAAACTCGATGAAATAGAAAACAAAAAAAAAAACCTCCCACAAAGCTATTCGAATGTATTTCGCGAGCGCTCCACCGGTAAAAAGGAGGGACGAAAATATGTGTAAACATTTGCGTAATATATAAGAACTTAGAAAAATGTGCGGTTGCGACTTATTTTTCTCTTTTTAAAATCTAAAACCAAAATGGTTGGGAATAATAACAAAAAACTGCACGTATATAAATATCAAACAAACAAACAAACAACAATTTAATCCTACATGTATTGTATGCGGAATCCGGAACAACAAGATAATAAACTTTCACTTTTTTTGTCAAACAACATCCGCTGGATTAAATTTGAAAAAAAAATAAATATATATATTTTGTTTTGTTTATTAATTTTAAAATTCCGCGCTTTATAAAGATGTCCTACTGCGATAAAAGTCTATCAAGATGGCTGATCTATAATTGTGAATATATGTTACAAGATACTCGTTATTATCGCTCAAGTGGCAAATATTCGGATAACAAGGAAATTCCCCGTGTAATATTAATACGATCCGCGTCTGCGTCGGATGAGGAGATGAAATCCATCCGTAATATAATAGGCCTATTATATCCGCATGGCGTCCTGCCCAAGTATCATGGACGATGGTATAAAGAATAATATATAGATAAATACGTACACATAGACACAAAACATAGTTGAGCGGGCTCTTTTCAAAATACAAAAAGACGATATAGTAGATGGATCATGGAATAGAGACTATGATCCTATCCTTCTTCTTTTCTGGCTGCCTATAATAAGGATTTGTCAGGAAAATATGGAGCGCAATGCATAGGTCTTGTGTGATGTGATAATCATCAGTAAAGGATGTAAAGTTGTAATCCGAGAGATGTCGCCATGCCCGACGAGCCACGCGGCCTCAAATCGCCAGTAGCCTATAAGTATATAAGTATACAAAGTATATACACAGTATATAGCTGCTGTAATATGCTGGGTGTTATAATGTCCATATTCACCGCGCATTTGTTGTTATTATTCTACAACAAGAGAAAAAGAAAGTCTTCGCCTTGTTCTTCTTCCTCTTTGTCAGAAGCACAGAGCGTGATATGCGTTGCCGCTGATAAGGACGAAGATGAGACGTCGGCAGACAAAACTACCCGCGTTTCACGTATATACAATAGGAGAAAAAGGATCAGCATCAGCACTTGGGAGACAAAACAACAAGCCGAAAAGGGCACCACCACACCCCAACATAGCCTTTTTCATAGAATAAGATAACAAGTGAAGAGAGAGAACCCCCTTCTTTTTTTTGTGGGGGAGTTCTAACAACAACAGCACAGAGCCAGAAGACTATATAGCCCTGTGTGCATTCCATATAACAGGCTATTATAGCCAGCTTATGTTCCTGAGTCCTGTTGTCTACGTATCCTAATAATAACGCCGTCCAGATTTTCACGCTCTTATTACACATATATTACAATTTTTTGGTGTTTTATATAAGACTAACGCACCATTAACCTAATATTTTTATTTATTTATTTTTTTTAAAGTTCTTCTCTTATCGACTTGTCATCTTAGTGCATGGGCCACCATTTTTCTTTTCTCGTTTTGAGACACTTTTTCTTTTTTCTTCTTCTTCTTCTTCTTAAAGTGGAGGGGCTTTGGCGATAACCTTTTTACACTGTGTGTGAATAGGCAAGGCAAAAAATCGAGGCCCTTAAGAGAGAAAGAGATTGAGAGCCAGTCTTTAGACTCTTAAAAAAAAGAGCGCACGTCGTTCCCATTTATCAATCGGACGCTGATACATTCGAACTGGAGCCATCAGCCACTGCGGCCGATGGCTCATCAATCAATCGTTCCATCACTTGAACCAAAATTTGGAAATCAACTAACAGAGAGACAATAACACTGATGGCAAATTTAACATATATCTATGATTATTTAAAAAAAAATGAAAAACGAACACAAATAGAATCAGAGGGAAGAGCAGCTCACAGAAGGGTCCACCAACTTCCTGTACACGTTGAAAGCCGGCGCTCTGCATGTGCACAGAAGGAGGAGACTCTTTTGTGTAGCGATAATGTTGATGGATGTGTGTCGTCCAAAAGAAGAAGAAGAAGAAGAAGAAGTTGGGAAGAAAGGAGGAAGTGAAGAGAGAGATGACCGGCTGACCGGCTAAAAATGATGGGAAATGAATAGATGAGAGGGACGGACAGACGGACGGCGTCATCCTTAAAGCCAACCATCGGTCGTCGTCCCCTCGTCTATGTCTATCCTTTACTACTGCGCTTATTTAGAAAGCGTTCTGACAAGTGGAGTGTGCTGCCGATGAGATACTGCTCTTCTGTTATATATCCATAATATGTGTGTAGGCACACTTTATAAGAGTGACAGGGTCTAGCATCAGTTCAATGAGCCATACACAAACCGGTGGTGGGACTGGGAGTAAGGGACCAACAGACAGACGGATATAGTGTCAGATCCCTTAAAGTTCCGGTATTGTGTATAGTATATATCTAATACTGTAAATAAAAAATGTGTATATATACACATCGTCGTCGTCCAGCACAGTCCTGTGTGTTGCAAATGAGCACTGATGGCCACGTGGCCAACACATCTCCAATAGCGCATAACAATAGCGGCAGCATGCAGCGCAGCCGACATTCAACTTATACGGGCAAAGTCGTCCTCTATGCAAGTTGATGGCCGTTGATCCATAACTTTTAGAGAGAGAGAGGAAATCTGTAAATAGTATTTCTATTGATCTATTTTATATTGACGGGCGATGACAAGCAACTAAACACTGGACATGCGTTCTATCTCCCTATATGCTGATATTATCATCAAAGCAAATGGCGTGATGATGGTGTTTGTGTATATAGTATCATCACCTCCTTTCCATCAGCCAACAAAAACCTTAGAGATCGTTTCCGGTCCGGACATTGGACATATGACAATATGGATGGATAGATCCGGTAGAGTATAAAATGAGTCAAGAGAAAAACAACATCCACCCCTTTCTCTCTCCGTCCGTCCGTTACGCTAAAGTGACTTCTCCCTTATATAACTGTGATGTCTCTGCATTATGCATACGAGTCAGCCAATGTGTGTACACTATAAAGAGTATTGGATATGTAACAGACATCAGTCTAAAAGGATCATATATAAAACAAAATAACACGAATAGTAAAAAGAAGAAGAAAAATATTGTACATCATCCAACTGTTTCTTGGTTCTTTTTCTCGGCCGTTTGTCGTTCATCCATTGGAGATCCATGGCTGGCTGCGAGCTGGACGCTATAAAGAGATTGAAATGGAATCCATCAAGCTAGATCAATATTGTCCATCGAGAGTAGTAGTCGTCGTCGTCGTAGTATAAGAGTGCATGAGGTTGGGTGAGGGATATATAAGAGCACAGTTTCTATACGGACCGGTAGAGACCTGAGAGATGACCAAACGCAGCAAAGGAGGGCAACTATATACGAAAAAGGACTCGCACAAAAAGAAAAGAAATAGAAATACATATATATAGATCTATATCTAACATGCATTACTACAGAGTCAAGAGAGTAGATACTAGTATAGAAAGAAGTAAGTCTATATAGAACACACACAGAGTTGAAAAGCATCAACTGCTGCAAAAGTGCAGTGAGTTATATATATTTGCTGCCAAACAAAGAGAGAGCTGACCAGCAGTAGCCCGCGCACAAAGATCTTCACCGTCTGTGTATTAGATATATTATAGGTATACTGCTGTATAGAGCTGCTGGACGGAGAGCTGCATAGACTATTGGACAACTGGCTAAAGTTCAAAGTCGTGTCCGTCTATATACCGTTGGCGTCTGCCGGCTATAAGTTGTGTCAACATTGCGATGCTCGACCATATTTCCAACGGAGCTGAGCTCCTTTGGCTGCTGGCCCCCACCACCACCACGACCAGCACACAACGCCGAACAACAACAACAACAACAACAATGCCTTTATGCCATCAGGCGGAGAGAAGAATCGACACTCTCATTTCTCAGTCACGCGGACATCGTCATAAAGTGAAAGAGAAAACAAACGTATAGCAACGCCGAGAAGATTTCTTTGAACGTCTGATATGTGATACTGCTGTGTTACATGCTGCCAATGGTCAACCCAACGACGAAGAGACCCCCCCACTTGATTGATAGGCCTGTAAATACTTAAAAAGACAATCCGTCGTCTTCTCCGGTAACTCTAGAACTGCATGAGACCGTCGAGATGCGATATCAAGAGTTTATTTCGTTTTGTCTGCGTCCAGTGTGTAGTATATATTCAATTCAATTGTGAATCGATCGAAACGACGACGAGACAATATCATCAAAATGAAACTAACAGACAGAGACTTTGATCATCCATAAATTGGGAAATAAAAAAGAGACCAAACGAATAACAAAAACCCGATAAGCATTTTATACCATCGACACAGCACAGGCATCTCTATAAAGCAGTTGGTTAAAAGAATATGTCGACTTGTGGAGGCTCTGTAATATACCATTCAGATAGTTAGATTCCCCCTTATACGGTTATATATTAAACAGCCAGTAGCCTACAGCGCAACTGTAAATTATATATAATATAGATACATCAATTGAATATATATCACTTTGCCCCAATTTCCTTTATTCTCTTAAATGAACAAAAATTGAATTCAATTTTCAAATGCAAAATTGTACGTTTGAATGATTGTTGAAATATCTCAAACAAAGATTTCAAAAAGAAAATTAAAAAAAAAAAAAAAACTCTTTTGAATTTTAATTTGATGGGAAAAAAAAGGACCCACGGTCTTGATGAATATCAAACGGTCGACACAAAAAAGGTAAAAAAAAAGAAGAAACGAAAGAAGATGCGTGTCAAAAATTTCAAAGTCTCGGACGACCAACGGCAAAACAGCTCAACGGTAATGACATGGAGCGCTAAAGCGCCACATGACCGACCGATTTCGTGGGCTCACGTTCTTTTAAATATTTCGATGATTTTCCCCTCTCAAAAGTCTTTTTTCCATTTATTCTTTTTCTTCCCTTTATATGGCCATCTTCCTTATTTGTTTTTCTCTCTCATTCTCCAGCAGCTGGGCTGTGTGTGAAAGGACTGGCATGTTGCCCGGCATCAGCCCTTTTTTTTCTCTCTCTCTCTCTTAGATTCCCTTTTGCCCTGGCCGTCAGATAGAGGTGAATCATTGCCCATCTTGTCTAATCACGGGCGATTTATATTCTATACGGCGCTATGGCTCCTATCAATAATCCCACACTGAAAAAAACTTCTTCTTCTTCTGTATTTTCTTCCCTGTTGTGCCACATTTGCCAGCATCTCTTATAAATAAAAAGAATAAAAATAAAAGACTAAGCTCGTCCAACAGCTCAGCAGATCTATATAGAAATGGATGATGTTTTTTTTCTCGGTGTGCCGTGTGTCTTGAGCTCCGGTCGAGCGTGATGGATGACCTTACACAGTCAGAGAAAAAAAAACTCGAGAAAAATACGAAGCAATTTTCAATAGAAGAAAAAAGGAAGAAAACTCGACGTCCAGGAAGGTTTTTGACGGATGTAAGGGAGTGTGTGATCATCTCGCCATAACATACAGCAAGAAAGTCTATCCTGAGAATTATATATCGATTTCCTGTTTGGATGAATGAGCGCGTGATCTGGAAAAGTGATTGGGCAGCAGCAGGATAAATTAAAGAAAAGAAATACGGTAACATGGATGGACGAAGACGGATCTTTCATTTATTTTTATTATTTAACCAAATATATCAAAGAAGAGAGGACGAATAATTAATACATGCTGCGCGTGACAGGTGCTGCACTCTGGCGCAATAAAAAAAATAACAAATTTAATTTGTCTTCTTCTTTATTTTTTAAAAAAAGTCTACAATTACTTATTACACGGCATATATTTATAAAAAGATGCGAAATTCATCGATCTCATATATCTACTTGGGTATATGTGTATAAAATGAATTGTGCCGTGCTACACAATTTCATTTAACTATTTATTTTTTTTGCTCTACTTTTCAGGCTGCCGATGGGAGGGATTTTTTCCAATCAGAAAGGGCGCACTATATATAACAGGCAGCAATAGATCTTGAATAGAGAGAGAAAAAAGGAGGCTGACGTGAATCACCCCCCGACGCCCTACCCGTTACTACGCCACCATCAGGTTCGCTTTGGCGATGGCATAACAACTGTGCTACTGCGTATATCTTGTAGGCTATATATGGTTGTGCTGTATATGTATGTACTATGTGTGTGCGAGTCGGAAAATCAAAAAAAAAAAAAAAAAAGGAAAGAAAGAAAATGATGGCGAGGGTCGAGCAATATGGATTTCTCTACGTTGTGGATATAGTTCCGGTCCGGAAGTATATATATATCGCTCCTCCTTTCTCTCTCTTTTATATTCTTCAGCTTCTTCTTCTTCTTCTTAGAGATCTATCTATCAAGACGTATACGTTCTTTCTTTTTTTTTTATATTTGTGTAGGTCTCCTCATTCTTTTCTATACTATATGTATAGCCAGTCGATATGGTCTTCTTTCCTCCCCTTTTTATATGATCATCCAATGTGTATAGCAGGTTTCATCCCTCACATATATATCTCCCATCCACCCTAGACTACTATCTACGAAAAACTGTGCAATCCATTCTTCTTTCTATTATACTATATATAGTACGCCTTCAGCAAATTTCCGTACGAAAAAGAAAGTATAACTTAAAAAAAACAAAACAAAAACAAAATGTTGATTACATATTTGATATTTTTATAAATTCTTTTCGATTCATCACTGCGGCATCATATATTTGATCATTTCAGAATGAACATCAATTTTTAATTTTTAATTTCTTATGTTTTTTTTTCCGTTTATTCTTTCTCGTGTCCGAGTTTTTCTTATTATTGATTCCATGTCTATATTGCGTGTCTCTCTGCTCCTTGCGGACTCTCTAACGTACGGCGGGGATGAAACTGGGAGACAGCACAGTTGCCATGACGACAACATAGATATAAACAGATAGAAGAGAGCAATGGTCTATAGATCTATATAGCCCTTTACTTATTTTTTTTTTTCAATATTATCCAAGCTGCTGTATTATATATCTCTCTATTTCTTTGTGTGTGTGACCCGAAAGTATCTATAAGCAAAAGAAATATAAAGTCAAGTCTATATTATTATATAGCGCTAGTTCATTTCATGATGAAATGGAAGACCCCTTCTATTCTATATACAGCAGATATAACTCTGCAGCTTGCAGCTCACTGGTCACTATAAACAATAAAAAGAAAATCATAATCATAAAAATAAGAAATAAGAGATGAGCATCACATTGTTGTATAGCACAGCATATCCCCGGCTATATTTTTTACTATATCATATATTATTCCCCACCGCCAGAGGCTATATAAGTACAGTACATCAAAGTTAATATGTTATGCGTGTGCAGTGTTGCCACGGTCCTGTATATATATATATATATCTACGTGGCGGGTTGTTTTGAAAATGTCTAATAAATACACACAATAGTATTGATTCCCCATGTGCGTGTGTGTATATCTTTTTGTGCTTTTGATATTGGTCTCTCTCCCTGTGTGTGTGTGTAACTGTGTATCTATATAAAAAAAAGTAGGAGGGGAGGTGGAAAAGGAGGAGCCATGTGTGGACCTTTGGGGCATATGAGTGCGGTCTCACAACTCCTCCTCCGTTGCATAGCGTGCGCGTTATGAGTATGATAACTGGCGGCTTCGTGATTGGTCCGTTGAGGCGGGTCACGCTCTTCCCCTTCCTCCTTCTTTTTCTGACTGGCATATCTCTCTCCCCAACCCCCCACTACCATACCACCCCATATTCCATCCCTTTTTCTTCTTATTCTTCTTCTTCTTCCTTTATTCATGACAGAGCAAGGACCGAAAAACATGGACGTCGTCGCTATATAGACAGTCACTACTTCTATACTATAGCCCCATAATATACAATATATACGTCCGCAATTTCGGGAGAAAAAACGGGAGAGCAGAGAGACTGCTGATGGGAGGGGATTCACTATTTTATGATACGCTCCTCCTCGCACGCGGATGAGAGAGACATGACGGATGGGATATGTCGGACTCGACTGACATATCCGGCGACGCCCCTACATATACAAACACACACAATAATACCGCACCACCAACCCGAGCGGCAGCAGCAACTGTAGAGATATTTTGATATGTTACGATTGATTAACACGCATTTAATAGACAAAAAAAAAAAAACAGATTTTGTCGACGTCATCGACGTCAATATGTACAACTTACCGAGTTTTTTTTTTTACAGTTTCTGATGTTTCAAATCATCGAATAAAATGTATTATTTATATACTAGGGATGTAGCACAAGATTTGTGACACGATGACGGATGGGCTCTGGGCGGACGATGATGGCCACATCAATCGACGAGAAATAAAAAAAAGTAACGTACACAGCAGTTTTTCTTATTTTGATTAGAAAATAAGAGACACAAGATGCGCATCAGTTATTGGAAACGGCTCGCAGCCAAAGTGTCGTTCAAAAATACCCGCCAAAAACAAAAACACCCAGATTTTGATCAAAATCTTTGGCAAGGACATCCAGACAAAAAGTGCGCATCTCATATTCTATATGATTATTATAAGATATAGATTCTATAAGAAAATGTGTTTGACATTTCTAAACAAAAAAATGAAATGATGATGAAGCGAGTTGACCGCAGTGTTGGGCCGGACGTCTCGTATCGAATCGATAGCCAGCGCTTGCGTCTAGCTCCGTTCTCTTTAGAATTGGGATAGATATAAGAGACTTGACCATATATATACCGTTTGTATATATACACACACATATACAGTTTGGAAATGTATAAGTATTCCACAGTGGCGCTGCTGCATATGCTCAGTAAAAGAACGCACAACTCTCATAACGTTGGCACGGCTCCCAAAAAAAAGGTTTTTTTTCTTTTACTTTTACTGTCTGCCTGTGATGCCTGCCCGCCAAGAGACTTCACCCATAACGTTAGACGCTCTTCTGTATGTTCTCCCCCCCCCCCCAGCAGAAGCAAAAACAGAATTAAATCAATAATCCACGGACGTTGCCGCTGGACCGAATGTATGTTGAGTGTATAACGAAATATAAAAGATGCTCGTCGCGGCCATATTGTCTGAATAACGGTCCAGAGTGCTGGGCAGCACAACAGTCCAAAACTCTTTTCTATTGTAAGATAATAAATAAATGGAACAGATGCATTTCCTACTCCTGTTTTATACTCTACTGTCTATAGGATATAGTCATATCCCTACGCTCAATTTATACATTGCTGGTGTCCAGTATAAAACTAATCGAACCAGATGATAATAGATCACGGTAGTTTTGCCGCATTCGAATATCTCAACACG
Source organism: Daphnia galeata (assembly GCA_030770115.1). Classification (NCBI taxonomy): domain Eukaryota; kingdom Metazoa; phylum Arthropoda; class Branchiopoda; order Diplostraca; family Daphniidae; genus Daphnia; species Daphnia galeata. The sequence continues at coordinate 1,531,816 of CM061114.1, forward strand.
TACCTAAAGAACCTTATAAGCTATTTTTATAAGGCTAATAAACAGCAGCTTTGAAAATAATTTTGGCGGGCTCGGCGACGCTCGATATTATCTATACGAGTCGTTGGCCGTTTCAGTTATATCCGCAAATAAGAAGAGACTGTAAATTTGGTTTCCGTGATTCCCGATTTGATTATTTATTTATTGATGATGTTTTACAGCAATTCTGCACTGATTATATGCTTGACTGATTGGATTTCTTGTGTTTTTTCTTATAGATTTTATTCGTCAATATTTTATCATTCACAGCAAGACTATGTCCTGAAAAAATGTCTGTAAATTGCTCTTTCTATTAGCATCGATGATCTAATTTGATACCTCATAGACTCGCGTGCAACTATAACCAATTTTGATTATTAATGAATATAAACGTCGGCCGGGATATGTAAAATAGGAGATCGAGTGAATATAAGACCTACTAAGGTTGGCGTTGTAAACTCAATAATACATTTATAGAACTTGTGTGCCCACGAATGTGAGAGAGCCAAATGACAAAATATATAAAGAATAAGAAAAAGAGGAAAGAAAAGATGAGAATCAATTAGTTTAATGGAAGTTGCTCCTGGGGTAACAACAAGAACTATATAAAGAACAAGAACAATAAGAAAAAAGAAAGAAGAATCAGTAGGGACCGGTTGGGACGCATGTTACGAGTTGTAATGGTATATTGTATACGTGGTGTATCCTATGTGGCAGTTGATGCAAGTGCCTTATTTGTAACCTTTTTGTTTTGTTTTTTCCTTGTTTCATGTTACGTAACGTCGTCTTATACATTATATTATCAGATGTATACTTTATATCTTCCATGCTACTCGTTCGCAGAGCACTCAAATCATGTGAAACAAATTCTAGATACATATGCCAGCATCTTCTTATTTTCATTCTTTTGATTATATTATAATAACGAAGTTGATTCTTTTTTATTGGCGTTGCACGCAATTACCGACATTATATAATCCGTGATTCAAAAAGTCTCTTCGGCAGTGAAATGGACGAATGAAATAAACACGAATCAACTGAATCGCCTGGTAAATAAAATATATACCTGGAAAATGAATCGCTGATGAGAAAATCACTTATTGGCCAAAGGAAAGCGTGCACTCGAAAATATAGGGATCATACATAGCCTATATATTATATAGAGGTCGATAGAGGTGCGCTTCATGTGTGCCAATACGATATAAAGTCTATCCTACGGCCAAGAGTGTGTTTGAGTGTATTAGCTGTTATTAGATAGAAGATATGGCGAAATACACTATCGTCGTTCTTCTTTATACATTTGACCCCGTATAATATAAGGTATTGATCTGCTCATGTAATATATGACACTAAATATACGCTCTGTGGCCGACTGTAATATAGTTAGCACCAGATTCCTATATACAATTTCCTACCTATACGTAACGGTATCAAATTAAAAATGTGCTGTTACAGACGTACCGGTGAAGTTAGAAAACTTTTGACGACGACGTCATTCGACAGCAAATGTTTCTAATCAGGGCGTATATACTATATACCACTGGCAGTCATCATCTACTGCTGTATTTTACTATTAATTGCAAGACCATAAAATTGGCCATCGCACATTTATTGGACTCTCGTTGCTGTTGATGGCCATATACCACCTTTATATAAAAGTTATACAGACAGCTTTAAGCTATACATATAATAGAATAGAACGGTCCATTTTCCAGCTACGCGTACACTTTTCTTATGTCGCCCCGAAAAAGTCGTATAGATAGCGAACGTATCGAATAAGAAGACACGAAGCGCCAGCAATGATGAAGTTGTACAACATGCAGTTACCAGCAGCGCAGAGGAAAGAAAGTCACAGTAATTAAGGGCCTTGCCGTATATATAGGAAGAAGAAGAATTAGGACAGTATATATAATAGCTAAAAGAAATAAAAGGAAAGAAAGACAGCCATCACGCCAACGAACGAACCAGTACATATTGGTCTTTTCAAAGTAATCAAACCATCACGAAAAGAGAGAAAAAGAATAATGAGAGTTGTATTGATGTAGAATATCTTTGTTTTGTTTGTTTTTTTTCTCTTTAATTCTTCATTAGTGGAATACCGTCGTGGATTCATCGATGATGATGGTGAAGCAATTCCACAAAAAAGAAATAAAAAAAAAACAACAACTTTTCCAGCTCTTCTGTGTACCTCACACACGTATATAGTCTATACTTATATTGCAAGGGGAATATAGTATCTGCTCTAGTCACGAGCGCCGCACGTTCCATATAGATACCGATGGGAGTTGATGTATAAGGAAGAAGAAGAAGGGAAAAAAAGTTGAGAGTTGTTTGTTGTATTATGTATATATTTACTTGCGGGGACGCGAAGATGGTGGGCGTCTCGTATATATAGAGACAGAAAGAGATAAGAGAGTAGGAGGGTCTTGAACAATCAGCCACCGCACAGCTCGCACAATAAGAATCAATTAAAGAAAATGCTCTTGCCGCCATGGTATCATGCAACGAGGTAATTGGACGATATTGAACGACCAACGAGTGCGTCTCTCTAACAGCAGAAACAAAAAGTAAATAGACCGAAGCCTGTCATATAAAAATACAACATCCAACAGCGACACAAGTTGCTCGTCTCTCTCCCTCCATCCTACCATCCATTCTATAATACAAGAAACACAAATATATAACGTGAGAGAAAGAAGGTCGCAGCGTGTCTGACGACTGAGATGGCAGCATATAGCAGATGGGTCGGAATAAGGAACTCTTATATTAGTATAGGACAAGTTTATGTATATATTTTTTGTCTTCTCTCTCTCCGAAAACTTTTTTTTGAACGAGGCGGAAAAGTTGGAACCCATCGAGTTTGATTGAATGTTTCTATCAAATAACAAAAACAAAACAAAAAAAAACGCCTGTACACTCCGTACGATATACAACTCGTAGTATATATACGTATTATAGTATATAGATTATAGGTTAGATGCATTCTCTGTTGTCAATGCGCATCATCAGTTGAGAAATAAAAAGATTTCTGGTGTATATCGTCTCTCTGAAGACGAAGGAAAAAGTTCCGACCTTTATACGCTGTTGTTGTTGTTGTGGTTTATAGTTGCGGCCCCCTCGACGTCTCTATGCTGTTTCTGTTATTGAATTGATCCATTTTTAGAAGCTTGTCTGCGGTTTTTGCCGCGCGCCGCCGCCGCCGTATTCAGGCAACAAGAAATGTTGAATAGACAAACAAAAAAACTACGACGTGAAAAAGAACAAAAGAAGAGTTTGAAAAATAGAGAAAATCTTGAAGAGATACGGCGTGACCATCTGTGCGATATACTTTCTCATACAATTCTCATCCGTCGGTTGAGCACCGCCTGGGAACAGCCTTCCTATCTTCGACCCGTAATATCTAATATATGGGAAATAGCCAGCCAAATAATAAGTGTGCGACAATGAAATAACAAGAAGCCAAGCTCCCAACAGTCAGAGTCAACTTTTGAGGTGTGCTCCGACAGTGCGGACATATTTCGATCATCTCCACCTTATTAAATATATTTAGTTTCATGCTGACGACGAGCCTTTTTTGTTTTGTTTTTTGTTTTCTTTTCTTTTATATTTGTGTGAAGGGTTGTTTGTTCTGTCTGGAGACTGCGCCTAGCTGTTGCTGGCCGTCTTCGCTATAGTTTGCTAGCGAGATCGTTATATAACTAGACGTTGTTTACGATCTACCAATAACACTTTCATATTTCTTTGCTGTTGGGTTTCTCACTTCTCCGTGGGCAGCAGCAGCAGCAGTAGGACAGAGGAGGTGATGGGCGAACGAGGGGGAAGCGACGTCGCGTGGCAGCCCCAAAAGGCGTCCAAGACAAATACAAATAAAAAAGTATAAAAATAAATAGAAAAGACAACAACAAGGCCAACGAAAGAAAGTATAATGAAAGAGAGGACGAAAGAGAAACGAGGACTTTTCGACTCCTGCATGCGCCGTCATGTAAATTACGACTTCTTCTTCTTCTTCCTGTGGTTTCCACACAACAAATGTATACGTACACACATCCCATACAGAGTTTTTACAGGGAGAAGAAGAAGACAAAATAATAATTAAGTTGTTCGTCATTGCCGTCAATAAATGTGCTCGCATGAGCTGAATTGCCGACGTTTCTACGTATATACATTTGAAATAACGGCCTATATACAATATTATATAGAGAAAGGCCTAGATCGTCGTTAAACTCTCATTGATTTTTCATTTGCTGCTGACGTCGTCGTCGGAAATACACAAAGGTGTTGACTGGAGGGGCTGTTGTTCCATCCGGATGATGGAATTGCAATTTTGAATACAGAAAAATAATTTAAAAGAAGGAAAAGTGCGCTGCTGTGTATTTACTGTAAGAATATATTATAAGTTCCTATATGGAATGGTATAGTGTGATGACGTTGTGTGGTGTCGGTTTGGGCTGCCCGGCTGTATCGGATGACAGCAGGAGAGAGTCGGACGAACTTGAAGCGCCTTGGGTGGTCACCAGATAACTATCGGGTGTTGAACGCCTGTGTATTCGTGTGTGTACTCTATGTGTATACAACTACAAAGTTGCACATAATAATAATATCTCTCTGACGACGAGAAGAGTGCTGCTGGCAAACAGAGAATAACGCGGACGCGAGTAGCACGAGCTATATTAGCCAGATGGTATTTTTGTCTTTCTTTTGAAAAATGTGGCTGCCCGCAGCAGTGTTCAATTTCGATCAGCTTCCGTTTATTACGTACCCAACAAAAAAAAAAACACTACACTAGAAATTTTGATTTGAAAAATTTGAAATTTCTTTCTCGTTCTAACCGCCTGGGCCGAATGCAATTAAATTAGCGCTGAAAACCAATCGATAACATATACTGAAATGGTCTTGTTTGACTATAATACCGATGTCCAGTAGACTGGATCTGCTACCAACAGTAGCAGAAACATGAAAGTGGAAACAAAAAGAAGAAGAGTGCGCTATGTGAAACACGGACAAAGAAAAAACTAAAACAAATGAGTCAAACGGACGATGGCGACATGCGCCTGGACAGTTATGAAACGACACGATACGGTGGTCGACGTGGCGGCGGCTCCTACATAAGCTACATTTTCCTGTTTTTTTTTTTGTTTTTTTTGTATCGATATTATATCGACGCTATTTACAAAGCGGTGCGCGATTGACCAATACAGGAGAACGACGAATAACATAAGATTCCCGCGGGCAGTTATTTGTCTTTTCTTTTCTGGTCGACGAATCACAGCGATCCTTTTTCCTATTACTAATAATAACACGGCAAATGATGCAATACATTTATAGGAATTGAGAGAACAAAAGAGAAGTCATTTTGATGGAAAAATCTTGTCGTCGTCTCTCAACGATATGAAACATTCAAAGATGTTTTCTCTGTTGGTATTTCACATTTTAAGAGTGTGCACAGCACGAAGCGAATGGACAAGGTCGGTCGGTCAAGCCAATCCGCAGTATAGCGGGTATATAGACATTCCAATTGAATAATACAAGGAATGAAATGTGTGACATACCGCCGCGTATATTTATTCGTGGAAGATGGCAAGAGCGCTTATTTATGTTTTACATATGGTCGACGATACTGTTCGTGCTGCTTTTTGGAATGACGACGACAAAAAGTGTATATATGAGTATAGCAGAAAGAGCGGACCGCATCCAGCAGAGTGGATCTATGCTGGAAATATTTGCTGGTTGACAACGTGTTGTGTTATTTCGTGCGGCTTTCTGGGCGGAATGCGGACTCGGTGACTAGCTAGCGTCGCTCTTCACTGCTCTGACGGATGCCAAGGCACAATCGACTCGTCAAAGTTATATCAGCGACAGCCGTTGCCGAGCTGCAGCAGCAGCAACTCTCACATTCTCTTAGACATTTTGAGATTTTGTTCCTTACAAGTGTAATATATAAACTAAACGAAACTCAAATGGATAACAGCTGATGGCACAACATAATAGCGGATAGTAAAACAAAAGTCGACAATAATAAATCAAAAGGCGCAATACAAAGTCCACAATTGAAATATAAGAATTCGTGGAATTTGATAATGTTATGCCTGCTTGCTGATTTTCATCCTAGTGTCCATATTGTTTTTGTCTTTTTTTTTTTCAAAAATAGTTTATGAGATCGTCGATGCGCGAATTATGAGACCGTCATAATTTAAATGACACGGAGAAAGTAAAACTACACAAATTTCGTAGAAAATCCTCTCATCAACAATTAACCGCAAAAGGATTAGTTTGGATGCCTTCCAGAGGTGGTTGAACAGTGTCGAGGCCACAGGGCAATTTAACTTGTTTGTCGTGACGTCCGACCGTGTCCAAGAAGATCAAAGACATTTGGGTTTTCTATCTTTATAATTGTGTTGATTCAATTCGTAGGCTACATTTGAATCGTCGTACATTAACTGCGAAGAGAGTCTATATATCGATTGGGTAGCTTAATTACATAACAAGTTTGGACTCAACGGCTCTTCCGTTTTCCGGGAAATGGACAATAATTGTTTTTTTGTCCGCGTTGTCTCTATCCGCATTTTTTTTTTTTATGTATAGACAGCAGCTCACGGCATTGACGAGTACACTAATGACTCAAAAACAATGAGACTTTTCAGCTTTTTGATTCACTGTTGCATATCCATAAATTCTATTCGGACTCTGCTCTGCTGAGCTAGCAGACTGTCAGTATATTTCTCGCAGTCGGGAACGGCCGGGAAAAGAAAAAAATGTTATTCCGTCATTGTTGGGTGCGGACGTGATGAATTTCGTTCGCCGAAACTCTAGCTGGGCGTGACCGTTCCTCGGTATTGTACAATGAATGTTTATTATCAATATCAATTTGAATAGGCACCAGGTGGGCTATCTACTCGAACTCGTCTATGATGAGAACCAAAAATTTTTCTAAAAATCCAGATGAACGGATTCGTTCGATGATGAGACTGCGCTGTATAATAGAATAATGTCACACTGAGACCCACCTGGGCGAGGTGAATTATTGGATAGTTGTTATTATTTATTATATATATGCATAGCTCAAATAAAAGATAGCGATGTTGAGGACTTAAATAATGCGGCGGATGGACTCGACTGATTTACATTGTCCAACCTCCATAATGGCAGCACAGAGAGCGCCATTTTCTTTGGTCTTTATTATTCTTGATCTTATTTCCCTTTTCTTGAGGTCCGTTTCTGTTTGTTATTGCTCTTGTTTGTCGTCTTTTGATTTATTTTTTAAAATACTTTCTAGTCTCAACAACAAAAGATGAAGTATTCCGTCGGGTAACTTATCCAAAATGTAACAAAAACAACTGTTGGATTTTTTTTTTTCCCAAATTTTTTTACGTTATTGATCGAATGTTCAAGGTTCGTCCAGAATTTAAGCTGTTTGTCTCTTTGCGCGATATATAGTTAACGTGCCTATAATCCAAATTGGTTTTTTTTTTTTCTATTCCTACTCAGAAAATAATTATGAAATCATTTTAAAAATTATAATTTGTCAATTTTGATTGAAACTCGAACGTCCAAATAAATATTAGAAAAAATCATTTTTCAAACGTTGAATGAATGTATGTCAAATGCACTGACCCAGAAATATAGTCCATATATGGTCGAGCAAGTTTAACGAATCAAATTAAAAATCATCTTCTAGGAATAATGCCGGGTGGGAACAGCACAACAGGAATAATCAAATTATATCAGCGACAAAACAACCCCAACACATTTCTTCTTTTATTTCTGGTTTCATTTGACAACATGTAATTTAAAAAGAAAATGGGTAGGGGGAGCGGGGATCCATTTTCTTCTAAATTTTCTTTTTTTCCAGGGATTGTGATGATGATGACGATATAGAAATAATAATGCGCACGCGCGTGCAAGTTTTTTATTTTTTATTTTATTTTTTTGTTTTCATTCTAAATATTGACCAAGTTAGCGTCGGTAAGTGATTGCGTGTCTTGCCTGGGTCATCATCGAGAGATTCATTGGATAGCGTCGTCGGTTTGTTGTTGTTATATCCAACACACACAGCCCAGCACACAGAGTGACATTTAGGCTATGCAGCACAGCCAAACTTTGGCTACCGCTGCTCCTGTGTGACATAAGGGAGAAATTGCAGTTGGAATAGGAGGGGAAAAGTGCGCCTGTTTTTCCTGGTACGTCCTCGTCCATTTTCTCGGTAAACACGCGTTCTCGTGTAACATGGATGTTTTCGACGCCGAGTAACAGGTCACGCGAACCCTGTCCGTTTCGTTGGAACCAACGACAGATATGCTTACTGTATTAGAATTGTGGGTGGTTGGGTTGGGGGGGACTGGCAAAAAAAACTGGACGATACATTGAAAAAGCGCAACAACAACTAAAAAAACAAATGAAGTAATTTAGGATTGGCCAGCTGTTTTTTCTATTTGATGCCTCACCTGTCCTCATTCCTGCTCATCTTTCTACGTATTCTTATCTGTTATTTATAATACATTGATATCATTGCCAGCCGGGCGTAAAAAAAAAAAAGAAAATAGAAATTCAATTCATCGGAAATTGTTCAAAACCAAATTAAAAAATTCTCTCAACAGATTTTTATTGGCACTGGGGACTGTGCGTGGCAGTTTGTGCCGGTATCATAGTTGTTTAGTTATTCGTTTTGTTTCGTTCCGTATTGTTGAAAGAATGCCGAAAGCGTTGAGAAACGAACGAGAGGGCATTTTGTTTGTGTTATCTTCAAAATGCTCTTCTCTCTCTCTCTCTCTCTTTCTTGTTTGAAACCAAAAAAAGAAAAGGAAGAAGAAGTTTTTGAGAAGAGAAAAACCAAAAGGTTTCAGGTTTTTGTAACGAGCATCAAACGGTAACGTTCTGTTCGGCTGACGGTTGACATGTTTTCTCGAAGAAAAAGAAGAGGGTCGAAGTAGAAAAAAAGAAACCCCTGATGTTAGTAAATGCATAGACGGTATGTATATATATAAGGTTGAACAAGACGAGGAGGAGTTGCCAGTCTTATAGAAATGAACGTGAAACTTTCGACCATCTTATGGAGTTGGATGGCAGCGAGCGGTGCGCTTCGCGTGCGATGAGCGACTGTCAATCACGCAACGAAACGCCGAACCCAACTGCTGATGAGGGGTGGAGTTGACTTTTGCTGCCCTTGTGACTTTTTGACTTTTTTTCTTTCCTTCAACTCCATATCGTCCCTTTTGTATTGTGTGGGCGGAGTACTACATGATGGAAACGCAAAAATCGCGTACGAGTAATGTCGTTCGACTATCTCGTCGTCCGGGATGAAATCCAAGAAAGTGTAAACCATAGAGAGCAACAACATCCACAGAAAAACAAGTCAGCACCGACGTCTTTTAGTCCATATCTAAATGAGATGCCAGCACAGAGTTTGGCTGCGTATACACAAGCCGGATGCATATATATACAAATAGTAAATAGCATCAGCTAGAGTTGCAAGTAATGGTGACCATAGAAAAGTTTACCAGCTTAAACATCTATATATATATATACACGTAGACTATATAGCTGTAGACGGACATTGTTTGACTGGAAGCCATGCTACAGTGAAACAATTGAAGCGGGGAAAGAGCTGGAAATTGCAAATGCCTCTAGATATGGTTGTGAAATGATGCTCCAATGAGTTTTACATTTGAGATAGAGTTGTGTGTCAGTCTCAAGGATGTGCTCTTCTATTAGAGCTCCTGTTTGTGCATGTTTGCCTCCTGCTCCTGTGTATTTGAGTGCAGCTAACTCGAGATTTTGAGGAAAAGGAGGTTTCTGAACTCTGCGTTCATCGTGGCAGCAGCCGAACGGGCGCTGCCCGCTCGTCAATAATGAGTCGCTCCCTCCCGTTCTCTTGTGCTGTATAGTCTTATTCCATCTTGACATGGGTGGCACGTTCGCTCCATGTTTGTCTCTCCTTTCTATAACATAGCTGCAGTGCTGATACAGTATCCCAAGCTGCTATACGACGAGCAATATGCCGTAGATTTTCTAGCAGCTAATATTCTTCTTTTTAAATTTCTATTTAGGTATAGGAGTTTTTGAGTCCTAAAGCTTAGACTTTTTATTGTGCTGATGTCATTTCTCCGCTTAGATGTAAAGAGTGAGAGCCACCCAGTTGGTCCGGCCGTTTCCAGTCAAACACTTTGACCGCACTGTTAAGAAAGACAATATCGCAAGAAAAAAAAGGGTCCATGGGAAAAGAGTCTACACAGATGAGGGGTTGAGTGAGAATATATATAAGAAAACAAAATAAAAGGGGGAACTAAACTCTCCAAAAGCCGGACACTCGATGGGCGCCAATCGATGGCAATCACCTTCCCAGCTAAAGGTCTATATACTACGCGTTTTGGGGGGGACTTGGGCTGTATATGTATATACGCAACGCGGGTTCACTAATGGCCTCAGCGGCTATATTTCAACCTAAGACGGTCCACGGCGATCTCCATCCCGGAGCCATTGAATGTCAAACCATACCATATTGAGTGTATTATGTGTGTGTACCTTATTTATTGTTTCGTCACATAAATATACCCCCCCTTGCGTCTTGCATTGCTCACTGCCGCCTACTGCTGACCAGTTTCCCAGACGGACCACACTGTGAGTTCTCGTCGTAGGTCGTTGCCACTAAAAATATTGGAATCGCGATATGTATATACGTCTGGGGGCTACTATAGCATCACTAAGTAATAGAACTTGTATATACTCTTTCTTTTTTAATGCTCCATTTTTATTATCTTTTTTTTCTTTTTGTCTCTGAACGAACTGATTCAAAAATGGAATTTTTGAAAAGTTTCGATTGTTTTTTAAAATTCAAAATTCCAAATAAAACTGGAATTGATTTTATTATCCAGCTGCTGGCGATATAACGAGTTTTGATGGATTTTAATGAAGACAGCGTTGTTTGTTTATCTGTTATTTTGATCTTTGGCATCGATTTTTGGGGAAGTTTTCTTTTTTAGTCACGTATAAATAATATGCATAAGCGATTTTTTTCTTGACTTGTTGGGTGGCCGTTTTCCATGAAATTCGAACACGCAGTCATGTGATGTCCAACAAATCCAAAAATTTATTGATATTTATCCGATTTTTTCAGAAAAACAAAAACTTGAAAATTATGGCCATCCACTTGACTGCTGGCGATATAATAATCATCAACTGCAATATACAGTACTAATAATCATGTATATACCAAACAGAATATATGCTAATAGTCATCGTGAAAAATTTCTCAACCGGTTAATAAAAAAGGCCGACCGGTTTCGTGTCGTCTGGTAGTCTCTCTGACCAAATTATTGTCAAACTTCTTTCTTGTCCGTGACTGAGCTCTGGGACTTCATTTTCTAGAGCGGCCGATGATTTATATGCCATCAGACAACTAACAACAGAACCCCAACACACACATTGCACAGCAGGAAGTTGACGACAAAATACAATAGAAATAGACGAAATTCTTCACCCCTCAAAAACAAAACAAAAACCGGAAAAAAAATAAAAAAAGACGACAGAGAGAATAACAAGAAAAGGGCGAGAGCAGCACGTGCCGCATCCAACAGCTCCTATGGCAAAGTATATAGACGGCATACCTTTTCGACTTTTGGGCCTTCCTTGTGCGTCGAAAAAGTCTCTCCACCACAACAAGAGGAGGAACTGAAAGACGAAGCCTATATCTATAGTCATTGATTTATTTTCTTTTTTTTTTTTTTTTGTAGCTTTTGTTTCCTGTTGTCTGTTTTCTTCTTTCGCTTTTGTTCAAAAAAAGGGAATATTCTTTCGATAGGGACGCGGAAGGAAACAAATAAAGAGAGACACCCCCCTCTCCTATACATAGTCATTTGCGCGATCTGACCCCCAGCAGGCTCTCTGTTTTCTTCGTCCGGCCAAAGTTTATGCCCGTCGTATGGCCGCGTATATAATACTGCGGTTTGTAACGCAGTTGTCATCCTTTTCTTGTTTCTACTCTCTATTCTTTTGCTTTTTAAGTTGCAGGAGCTTTCCATCAAATAGAGTTGCTCCCGCAACATTCTTTTAAACTTTTTAAAAAAAAAAAAAAAAGAAAAAACAGAATAGACGCGTCTTGATCTGTTGTTTGAAATGACTTCCGTCGTCCATCAAGGAACGCATTAACAACAAAATACAGAGGCACAATGCTATACAGACTAGAGAGAGTGAAATACTTTTAAAACAATAAGCAGCAACGTTACAATATACACCCGGTGGTGACCGTCAACCCAGTCATACATGCGAGCGTTTTGTGTGTGTGTATATACAATTGTTTCCCAAGCTATAAATCAGCTCTTGAATGTATATAAATACGGGGAGGGGGGGGGGGGGGGATTTCATGTCAATGTCTTTTTCTTTTGGTGAACTGCTGACTGCCCGGAGACGAATGGCGCACTCTCCAATGGGTATACAGGGTCTGCTGCTGCTGCCGATACAAGAGCTTGAGACGTTATCGGTCGACGATGACTGGAAATGTAGTTCCCGTTTACGACTGAGATGGTCTCGATGATTTCCGAACGTTTGAAACTTTTTAAATACAAATAAAACTACAAAAGCATTTGTTTCTATCTTAGGTTTTTTTTTTTTTTTTCAACGGGAGGATTTGATGTTTGTCAAAGTCAGTCAAAGCTCTTTTTTTTTCTATTTCGACACTGGTTGCCGTCTAATATAAAGTTAGTGCAAGCAGGTGCGATGCTGAACGAATGCCGAACGAAATGGCTGGCCGTCGTCCAGTTGGTACCGCAAGCCAACCGACAAATGTCACGTTACCATCCATCCAACGAGGGGAAAAAACAAAACTAAACGAATAGTAAACTGATGATATCTGCTAGAAGGCTGAGATTATGTGCTAGAAAATAAATCCCAATTTAAAAACCTTTTCAAATGAATAAAATTATATTTATGTGGATATATATCCGTGCGCAGGAGATTGCTGAGTATACTAAGAATAAGAATCTGTCCGGCTTCTTCTATTACATTCGACCATAGTTGCAACCCGAAAATGAATGGATAGATGGATGCCGAACAAGTGCTGCTGTCGTCGTTTGTTCAACAACAGTATCACTGTAATATCAGTCCAAGTGGAATCGACGCTAGCGAAGATTCCGGATTCTCTCTAGAGGGCAAAATAGTGACGCAACAGCTGGAAGAAGAAAAAAAAAGGAAAACTATAGGGTCTAGCGACGCCGTCACTCGGGATCACCTAACGCTGTGGAACCTTGTGTATCAATAGAGCGACGTCCCTTTCTCTCCAGAGTCTCGTGTATAATAAGAAAACTAAAAAAACGAAGAAAAACGACAACTCAAAAAGGAAAACGAAAAAAAGGGCTATATACATGTGATGTCAAGTTATTATGGGGTTGTATGGGGTATAGAGGGAAGCATCAGGATGATGTGGGGAGAGGCTTAAAAGGTTTTTTTTTTTTTTTCTATTCTTTTTTAAGATATATAGAAAAGACTCTTTTCTCTCTATAGCTGCACCCGCACAGCACACACACACAACATCACAGCGTAATATGGGATGGACATAAAGATAATGCGCTGGCCGGAGACAGAAGTGCCTTCTGCTCGGCTCTGCTATGTATAATAACTCGGGGAAAGAAAGAAAGAAAGAAAGAAAGAGAGAGAAAGACAGTGTACACAACTAGACGTAAAGAGAAAGCCATTATTTAACGATTGTTTCTTTTTCTCTTCATCTTTTGTTTTTCTTGGTCCTCCCTTCCATAAGAGAAAAGGAAAACAAAAAAAAGTTTTTTGTTAGCTCCGCCGCGAATCCTGGCCGTAAATCTGTATGGAAAAACTAAACCTATAATAGTCATTCTCTCTTTTTCTTTCCTTTTGTCTTTTTCGTTATCAACGTTAGAAATCTGTCAGATCACATAAATACCCTTTTGGTTATTTTATTTTATTTCTCCTTCCCCGCCGATGGCCCGATGGCATTAGCTCTCTATCTCTCTTGTGTGTGTGCTGCTTCTTGTTATTTCTCTCGGCTATGTGATGTCCATTTTGTCTTGAAAATGTTCCTTTTTTCTTTAAAAAAAAACAGAAAGAAAAATAAGTATATATTATATCACAATGTTCATATTTATAACCCGTTTTCGCAATAATCATCCGTTTTGGCTGACACGGTTATCAACTTGACTTTCGTTAGATGTTGGGTTACCAAGAACGTTGAAATGGTGATAAACCTCTTAGCCATTATTATTATTTATATGACTGACGACGAGTGAGAATTTTTTATTTTTTAAGTAAAAACAAAAGACAACAAAGAAACCGGCCAGCGGCAAGCACACAGAGAGAGATACTTGCGTGACTATTTAGTCACACAGATCGCGTTGACGGAATGCTGATTTCCAGTTTTGTTTTTTGTTCTGTTTTGTTTTTTTTCATTAAAAGGGCGCGGCGTGTGATGGCCAAACAAAACGAAATGCGCACGCGGCGAGCGAGCGATAGCCAAATTGACCGGTATTTATTTATTTGTCTCTACTTCTGAATGTGTGATGCGTGTTTCAAATCGATTCTCTAAATTTTGTTTCTTTACTTTTTTTTTGTTTCCTTCATCGCATGAAAATATAAAGAAAAAAGGCGAAGGAGAGGAGAAAATCAAAAAAGGCAGAAGCGGTCCATTTTGTTACAAGGATGCGTTTTTTTTTTTGGCATCATGAGAGAGAGAGAGAGAGAGACTATGGCGCGTGACTGTATAGCAGCTGGAAAGGATAACTCCAATGTCACCGAATGGCATATATATACACAAAAGGTGATGGCCACTGCACGGTTGAAGCTTGAGGTTTGGTTTATATTTATAATAAGAAAAGACTGCGACTCGAATTAACGAACCGTGAATAATGGACAAGAAATCAGCGCGTTTGAAATGTATATTTTATATTTAGGGCGTGAAGGTATATATATAATAAAATATTATCTAGTTTCACATTTTCATTTGGTTTTCGTTTATCATCATCAGCACATAGATAATAGATAAATTGTGGACCGAAGTCAAATAGATACCACTAGGATAATTCGGCGACTGCATGTAAAAATCAATGTGGAATAGTAAGGTGTACACATCTACAGCAGTATAGATATCCGTAAATGGTCTTCCAGCTGCTGTTGTTTTTTTCCCGTGCAGTGTATCGTCTTTTAAAACGGGGGATGTTCGTGTGACTACGGAGAGACGGGAAAAATAGCGGGAGCAAGAAATGAAAAAGAAAGAGACTGCGCTGTTAAAATATTACCCAATCGGGTCTGATTCATTCTTCGTTGCGCGTTTCTTTCGGGTTGGCAGAAATCAATTCCTCGCCATCACACATATAAGAACACAAAAGAAAATAAGAAAATAAAATAAATAAATAAAAGAAACGCGGATAGAGCGCGCGTGCGGTTTTTGGCCATGTTGGAGACCGACCAAAATGTCGCCATCAAGTCAGACAGTCCTCTCATTACCTTTTCAAAGTTACGGCCTGGCCGCTAGCTCTATTATCACCTTGGCCGATTTTGATGGTATTTAACCAAAACGCCCAAAAAAATCTAACCCCTCCACTTTGAAAATTGCTGTGTGATGTTGTTGGCCATCAGCAAGAGCCTTTTGTAATAATCTAACCCTTTTGGGCTTTTGCGCACGGCCAAGTTAGAACGTACACGGTAAAAAATTGGCGACTAGCATTTGCGGCTTTTGACAGTGACAAGACATTGCTATTATATCGTCTTCTCTCTCTAGCGCGCCATAAAGACATGCAAACACTGCTGGCTATCTATAAGAGAAAACGCAATCATTGATTACATCGGAGAATCCATTGGATTCCGCTTTGTCAACGTACAAGTGCGACTTGAGATAATATAACAAAACTGATGAAAAACCGAAAAAAAAAAACAAAAAACAAAAAAATGTAATTTCTTTTAAATTTTTTAAATCAATTCATTGTGTGTGTGTGTTCAAGGGCGAATCGGCAAAAATCAAGTAGCTAGTGACGGAATGCGGAACTGGCGCTTTAAAAAACGAAAGTTAAAAATTGATGTTAAAAACACACGAACTATAAGGGGGGGAAGTGCGCACTGTGTCTATATGTTGTACAGTAGAGAGAGAGAAAAGGGTTCATGGGGCGAGAAGTAATGGGGGCACGTGTTGGCCACTTGAGTTACACAAGGGTCGGTTCTGTAGGGCGCGCGCCGTCCCAGTGATGGGCGCGACTCTGGGGTCCATCATTTCGCTACCCATATCGTCGTTGCTCACTTCCCGCCAAGCGAAGAAGCTGTTTGACCCTGTCAGACTCGCCAGAACCCCATCAAACCCCAAAAGAGGAACAAGAAAGAAAAGAAAAGATCCTTACAAAATATCAAAGAAGTAGCTTTATACCTCGCCCGCGTTATTTGTTCGTGTCACATGACACTAATGCTGCCATATTCAGCCAGCCAGCCAGCCAGCAGTAGCACGGAGCAGCTTCAACTCATTGTTTCTTACATCATTCCTTACGTCGAGCTAGGCTATATAGAGAGAGAGAGAGCTAGCCTAGTATAGTCTAGAGAATATGGCCTAAGCTTAATGGCCAATCAGACACGATGTATTGTTCACGTTTCTTGACAGGAGCGACGTGTTCGTACGCCATATAGAAACAAAAAACCATCTAGAAAAAAGATACAAAAGGATCCACTATCTTTCAGACTGCTGTGTATGTATACCTATAGAGAATAAGTTGGCCAATCAACCGCGATCGCAATCATCAATCTATCAACTTTCGGTCCGCTGATGGATGCTGACTCACGCGTGAAATGTGTGTATCTATCCAACGCAACATCACACGCTTAGATATCGATCGCATCGGCCATTGGCAAGATATTTATGCTCACTTTCCATTCTTCTTCTTCTTTATGTATATTTCCTAGATTGAAAATTAGAAAATATCTTAAAGAATTCAATTCTTTTGTTTATAATAATGTAGAAATTTCATTGCAATAGTCAACGCTTCACGTGCCCTATGATATATACAGATAGCGAAGGAAACGTCCTTGTTTATTCCGTTTCGATGTGTTCTAATAGGAGGACATCTGTCTTTTGTACACTCATCTTAGCAGTGAGAGCTATAGGAGCTTTGCGAAGAATTGTTCTCCTCTCTGTTTTGTATACAAAAAAAAAAAGACACGTATAACCAACAGAAGCGCTAGAAAGCAGTCGACTGGGGGGTCGAAGTGAGTCAAATGGTGAATAACGAGAGGCCACCACCACGGTTATGAGCTGTATACAAGGCAAATGTATATAAGGGGGGGGGGGGGGGGGGGGGTTAAACATTGCAGTTGAGAAACAAAAGAAGTACCGCTTCGAACGTCATTTGAAAGACATAAGGCCGGGGAAAGAAAGAAACGAAGAAGAAGAAGAGGTCACTAGCGAACAACGATTCCCACATGTTAACAGCTAAGACGCGAACACGACAAGGGTCGGACACACACCAGCAGCCGCCGTCCAGACAAGATGCTGGTCTTGGTACATAAATATTAAAAAAGAAAGAAAGACCAAAAAAAAAAAATAACAAGAGAGAGAGAGAGGGAGACTTCCGCAATTTGACCGGAAGCGGAAGAGAAGGGCGCTCGCGCCGCCATATCATCAGCATCGCGCCGCGAAAATGGAAAGTGTTTCGTTGTGAAAAAAAAAAAAGTTGTCTATACGGTGAGGTAGTACACGTACATACATATATAAACACACACACGCCAAAGACATTCTGGATGGTTTTTGTGGGTGGAAAGAATGAGGAGAATGAGAGCACACGGCCAGGGGAGGTTAGAGGGACAATGTTTGACAACAGACGTATATAACCACACACAAAAGTATAGGAAATAGAAAGAGAAGATTTTCTTTTTTTGTCAGGAAGGGGACAGTGGTCCAACCTTAAGAAGAGTCGACCCTAGAGGCTCAACCGTGTTTTCAGTTGAAGCCACAGTGTTCAGAGAATGAGAGTCTAAAGTCAGTGCAAAAGGTCACGTCCAGTATTAAGGGCTCTATTTGTCAACTTTGCGTCTCTGGCCAAAAACTCGGCACCCGAGAAGCGACCAGGACTATACGGCCATCCATCTAGTCCATCCGTCCGTGACAAGGGTTCTCCATATCTTTTTTTTTTTTTTGGTTTTTGCATGGATGATGCACAGGCACGAGTGCCACTATCTGCATAACTGATACGGGCGGCGACAGCTCACCAGCTCATCTCTCTACTGGCGAGGAAAGGGTTCGCTGATCCAACGTGACCCCTCAGCAACAGCAGCAGCTTTAGACGAGGCTAGTTGATTATTCAGCAGGTTCTCTAGCTCCTATACTATACCAGAGAAGATTCATCAATCACTTTGTTATGACGCACAAGTTCTTCCTTGTTGACAAATCGGTTGTTGTAACAAGTCTAATCTCTTTTAGGTAGACAAGTCATTCGGCACATATGTGGTTGGTTATGTACGACAAAGAGTGTTGTCATATCTGTCTAAAATAAATTAAAATTTATATATTTACCAATCTACAACGAATATGACGTCAATGATGAAGTGCTCAAAATAGAAGAAAGTAGGTGATAAAAATCATCTCATGAAATCAATGCGGCAAATCATTCACTTTGCTTTTATAGTCTTTTTTCCCTTGACATGCAGCCTGAGGAGAATCTCGTCTAGACAAAAGACTTGGTCATCCGCACTTGTTCTTTGTTCTTTTTGATTCCTGCCAAGTTTTATTCAATTTCATACTCGGCCTGCGCAACTGAACCATTTGATGATGATGACTAACATTTGGCTTGGAAATTAGTCCTCGGTCGGATGATTGCCATTCGTTAAGAGACCGAACGCTTGATGGAGATGATAAAGAGTCACATCGTATACGAAACGAGAGAAGGAGAGAGTTGATCGTCAAGTGATACCAAGCGCATGTATATGAAGCAGCAGAAGTAGAGAGATGGCGGATCAGGAAAAGAGCGGAAGGAATGTATGCCATAGGGTGGTCCCGCATAGATGGATGGAAAAAGAGCAGACAGACAGACAAGGGAGCAAAGTTAATTAGCCAAGATTTTGGAACACTATACTATACATATATGAGCGAGCTAGGAGAAGAGAGAGAGAGAGAGAGAAACAGAGTTTGCATAAGAAGTTGCTGTCCATTAGGCAAGCTCCGTCGAGTATAACCCCCCCTCTCCATCGGGTGGGCATCTTTCCTTATATTCTCTCTCTCTGCTGCGACGCATCGCAAAGTTGCATATGGCAAAGCAAAGCGCTTCTGAGCTTTAAAGCTGTTCATATGTTACATAATGACAAGACTTTTCGGGAGTGCTTGATATAGAAGAGAGCGACAGAAAAGGGCAGAAATAAGAAAGAAAAGGGAAGAAGAATAAGACCAAAAAAAAAAAAAAAAAGTAAAAAGTTTTGTTCCGCCGTCGCCTCTATATGACGCAAAGTGCTGCGCCGCTGCATGAAAACCCGGGGTGGGGTGGGGTGGGGGGACCAACTCTATGGAAATGGGTACATAGATATATATAGGTGATTGGCATAAATTTACATGTTTAATCGTCGCGCACAAGTCCTTGACAGTCTTGCAGCTCGGGCATATATGCAGCAGTTGAGCTTGATGACAGTCCCCTCTTATTCCCCTCTTCTTATTCTTCTATACTATAAGAGAAAGCATCTAGAGAGAGACTTTTGCCGTGATGGAGATGAGAGCTTCTTGCTCCTGTAATGTTGGCAAGTTGATTGAATCAATCGAATCGTTATTGGTGACAATTCAATCCGTCTGCTTGCTGATGCTCACTCCTCCTTCCCATCTCGTCAGCTCTATATTCTTATTTTAGGAGTATATTGTATACTACTTTTGAGTTGATTCCATTTTCCATGCCACTTCTGGATGTCTGTTTGTTTGTACAGACGATCATATCGACCGGTCTTCTTTTTTCAACGGAAATATGTTCCTACTTTGCCTGTTGTATATTACAGTCCCGCTAGGGAGTTCATTTCCCTCCCGTTTCACTGTGTAGCGCGCGAATGTCATTTGCGCAGCGGCAACTTTTATGAGAGTGAAAAACTACTGCGCTGTAGGATGTGTACGTATGGGTTTTTTTTCAAATCAAATGTTATAGGTCACAAAAGCTGCGATAGACGTCGAGGAATAAAACATTTTAACAGATGGCGGCTGATTGAAATTTCTAAAAAGGTTGGAGAAGTTTTAAGAACAGTTTTCTTCAAATCCAGTTTAGCGATGGCATTTATTATTATTTTTTTCTCAAAATCAGTGACAATTTGTTTAGATTGCAGGTGAGAAAGATGAAGAACAAAAGGCATAGTCTCAGTTCTGGGTACGAAAGGGACGTATTTAATAGGGCGGTGCTGCTATTTCCGAATAAAGAAGAGCGCGTCAATAATAAACATCGAAGAAGAAATAAAGACGAAAGCGGAGAGAGGACGAGAGTGATGACGAATACTGATGCAACAAAACTCTCTCTCTCTATCCGTGAGGTGATGTGTCCTTTGAACTTTTCATTCATCCGTTTGTTATTATTTATATTATGCCAACCATAAGGTTTATATATATTGTTTAGACGGAAATGTGTGTGTGTGTGGTGTCGAGATTTTCGTGTGTTTTTTTCTGTTGAAATTTCCCGCCGGATGTGACCAGCCATCATTTCAAACGACGATCCCCCCTTGGCTCATTGGATTCCCCCCTTGCTCGGCTGTAGGTAATAATCTACAACACTCATAGGTGAATGACTATATAATATTATAGAAATCCTGGAATGTTTTGTTATTGTGAAGCTTTTTTTTTTCTTTCTCGGTTTGGGAAATTGTTGATTCTTTCATTTCACGTATATAAAGGAGGAAAGGCTTATTAGTTTTTATACCTTTGGGAAAAATAAAGAAAAGAAAGGAAAGAAATCAAGAAGAAGAAAAGAACAAAACCAAAATTGTATAGTATATATTATACCATATAGCCTACCATCGTCGATGAATAATATGAGATTCTTATATTATAGCGATGTCGTAAATAAATGTCTCGGCGCACGCATCGACGCACGTCGAGTTATTATCCGCGTCGAGAAAATAAAGCGAGATGACGACAGCAGTAAACACTATAAGGTATACCAAATTACAATATGGTTCGGTGATGCCTCAATTGTAAAATCGTGTGAATGATGTCAGTTTTCTTTTTCAAAATGGATGACCCTTTGAAGACCTGGATGACGTGAGTTTTTATTCAAAAAAAATAAAATAAATAAATAAAAACAATTCAAATCTCTCTATCGCTCACACGCTCGACCGGATAAAGTGTGTCTAGTATATGTTGTAGGATATTATACCATCGGAAATTTAAAGACAACAACATATATAAAGATATTACTCTCATATCCGGATGACCTTTTTATATACGATATGTAATATAGTACCACGCACACCGTCTCGTAGCTATTGGAAATCCATAGATCATGGGCATCAGCATTGGTTCTTGTTATACAACTGAATAATGATCCAAGCCAGTAGACAGCGCAGTCATGAAAAAATAAAAGAAAAATCTCTCTCTAGAGAGTTGAAAGTTTTGAGCTTTTTTTTCCTTCTGCTCATCTCGTTGAGCTCTGGTGGATATATGGAAACCATATGGGACAGAGAGAGTGTATAACGCCTATAATACAACAAACGTATAGCGCGTAAAGAGCTATAGAGAGAGTGGGGTGATGGAGGGATGTTCCGGCTGGTAGAAATGAGACAGCTGTTACTTAGTTCTTTTCACGTATCTCTTTTCTACTATTCTTTCTTCCTCTTCATCTCTTCCTGACACGTCACATTCGAGTCTATCTATCTATGACTGACACGATTATGAATTGTCATAATGTCGAGGGACAGCCAGACAACAAGGGCATTGAGGTGTTTAACCCCAACTGTACTTGCACACCACTAGTTTATCCTATATATAGTAGGATATGGACGATGCGCAATAGGGAATACAATCTAATAACAGAATAAAAAAGGAGATGTTTGACCAGCAGCATGGACCTGCTGGCACCAAACTCTATTTTCATCTCAACTGTCGATCGTATATTTTATGTGAATTGCCCGAGCTATATATTCTCTAAATACTAATAGTTGGGACCATCCCACCCATATTTCTCTAGTTCCTATATAGCTTCAATCTTGGCCTTATATCCTATATAGTATAAGTGTACGTAACAATCATTGGAGAGCGCTTATCCATTTCTCTCGTTTCCTTCTAACTTGTTCAACTATCTCTCTCTTTCGGGCTTCGGCCGCTCCCCTATTTCTATAATATCGTCGGTCTCGTGTGCTCCAGTTAGCGTTCACAACAGACAACTCGGTTGGGTTCATCAACTATAACGCAATTTGCGGGGGAGGGACAGGAGCAAAGGGAGAGAGAGAGAGAAATGAAGCCCATGAAAAGGGAAAGATATAAGGGGCCCATATAGCCCCAAAAGGGGAGATGAAGAAGGAAAAAAGAAGCCGGAGAGTTAAGAGAAAAAAGAAGAGGACCGGGGGTCAAAGATGCAATTAGGTTCTTCACTGGGTTGCTGCTCTCTTCCCCCCTACCACAGAAAAGAGATGAACGATCCCAGTCAAATCTGCCGCCACCGCCGTCGGCTCGTAAAATAAATACACCGCGGCGGTCCCAACTCCGGCCCCCCCTCCCCGCCTTCCTAACTCTCCATGGAAACAAAAAGTTCACCTTCAAAACATCTGATAAGATGTTAATATTATTGCTAGGTGAGTTTGGTATATATATATACCTGTATATGACGCCATATCAATGGCGGGCGATTGCATAATCCGTGTCCGTTTTTTGTGTTTAGTTTTTTTGAAAAAATATATAAATTTACCTATTCGTCCGGCAGTAGATTGATCCGTTTGGGTCATATTTAATGAAGTGTAATGTTATCAGCTGACCTTGAAGAAGAAGAACCGGTGACGGCGCGAAATACAAAGCAGCTTATGTTAGTTAGTTAGAGATAGAGAGAAGAAAAAAAAAAAGAACCTTAAAAGTGTGTGTGTATGTTATGTTATATGGTTTATATATTCCCTAAGTTGCTATAGAGCACTTATAGTCTCGGTTCTTCTTCTTCTTCTTCTTCTTCCTGACAGAAGAGAAAAGACATGAAAATGTATAAGAAGAGGAACACGAGCGACGAGTGATGAACGACGCAAGTTTCACGAGACTGAAAGGAGCTTCATTGTGTAAATATACAGTATGTTATATAGCAGAGTGCTGGCCGAACGGACGAAAATACAAAAACAAAAAAATAGAAGAAGAAGAAGAAGAGCCCCCCAAAATGACATCAACGACAAAACCGTCCCGTCCTGTCCCGTCCATCCGACCGAATAAACGACGAAATGAGAAAAAAAACAAAACAACAAAATAGAAGAAGACGAGAGTTTGTGAACTATAAGGAAGAAGCCCACCAACGATTCATCGCCGTGATGGTTCAAGCGAGCATAGTTTTGAACGCTGTTGAAGGAGCTTCTCTGTCCTGCTGGACTGCTGGTGGACACGGCACGGCGCAGTCTTAAGCTGTTGGTGGAGGGCGACTGTCCGCGCGAGCGGACTCCATTACATTAATCAAGGTGTGCGAGTGTGATCTGACAGTCCCCCAAAAAACCGGTTGACAATATCCCCTTGATTTTAATATACAATTCCTTTCCCATTATTTAAGACTCAACAGCCAAACCAAACCCTAAAACAGAAAATTTGAAAAGAAAAAAAAGAAATTAAATAAAAAAGAAAGAAAAAAATAAGGGAAAAGAGAGACGAAGGGAACAACAACAAAAACAAAAAGGGGACGCGATGGAAAACTATTAAAAAAAAGCCAAGAGAAAAAAAAATTAAATAAAGGAAATAACACAATCGTCGTTTTTTCTTGTTTTGTCTTTTTCCCTAGCTATATCCAAGAAGAGGAAGAAGAAAAAGACGATGACCATCATAATAAATATTGAGTTGCCAGAGACACCTATTTTTTGTTTGTTTTTTTCTTTTTAACTTTATATTTATTTCTTTTGTTTTTGTTTTTGTTTTTCAGCTCTCTCTCGATGTCCAGTCATTATGCAAATGCGACTTGATGCTGAGGGCCTCTCGGCGCCATTTTGGATATATTGAAATTCAGCCAAAGCCCAACAGACTTTACAATGTTTATATAATATAGTATATATATCCATGTGTCCATAGATCCATCCATCTATCCATCGAGTCTTTGATATCGTTGGCATTTTCGGTGGGTTGATGCCATTCGGCGCTCGAATAACAGACGCACACACAGCACACACCTGTTCGGTTGGTTTTCCCTTGCTGTCCGACAATCCGCGCTCACATGTACACACAAAAGTCTAAAATTGCGGTTCTTCTTTTTTCGTTTTTCTTTATTTCGTTATCCCTTTTTGTATATACATGGGCTTGTCTCATTTCCAGCAGGCAGCTCCTACTCTTTCCTATCAACCCCCCTTTATTTTATTCTTCTTCTTCTCTATAGGGTACCCACCACCATCGCCACGGTCAAATTTACATATCACCGTTCACGGTCTTTTTTGATCGATGCCGGGGCTTTGACTGACAATGGCTAATGTTCGCCATTATTCGCTTCGAGCCAGCAGCGGCTAAGAGAATCCGTAAAAACAACTTTTTGGCATCTATCGTCCATTGTAGACGCGGTCATCGAGTGTCGATAGCCAAGTCACATAATAACATTCGCTCGTCCGTCTTTTATGTGGCGCGTTGAATTGTTTTTCTTTGGTTTTCTTCCATTACATCATACAAGAACATTGTTTTTAAAGCGTTCGATGATTTAGTTGGACAGTTTTTTAATAAAAATTTGAGAACAACTGAAAAAAAGGAATTGATTACCGTGAAAAGGTGACGAAGGGCTTTCAACTCGATCATTAAAAAAAACAAACAACTCAAAAACGTGCAGAGTTCACAAATCTTGAAAATCAACTCACTTCACAAAAGTGAACGACAACATAACAAAAAGGAAAAACGATTTAAAGAAGATTCCGGTTCTCTGTTTGTTTTTTTCCCCCGTCAAAAGAATCCGGATTGCGCAGATAGAAATCGGATAATAATAACGGCGAATCGTTACCGCGCTGTCAAAATAACCTGTCCGCATGAGTGATTTCAAGTGTGAGTGGTGGAAACCATTTCCTACCGGTAGTAATAATACCCAGCTATTATACGAGTTTTGAAAAGAAGAAGAATATATATAACTTGCGTCAAAATAAAAAATAAACATTTTTTTTGCGCAATCCATCATTCATCAATTTAAACAAACAAACAAAAATAAAAGGTCTGGATGGATGGATGGCACGGTCAGGTAAAAAAAAAAAAAAGGAGTCTCTCCGCTGACGGTTGTCTTATGTGTGTACTGCGTTAGTTTTTGATTGTCTCGTCGGTTACGGAATGGGTTATAAATAACATTGTCGACCGCTAATTGAAATTCGTTGGGAAGAGACGGGCTAGAAGAAGACCCAAAGAGTAGACGGCGGACCCAAGTTGTCGGTTGAGTTGCTGTCGCCACCGCGAAAGTTTCCGTCCGTCTGTGTGTGTGTATTCTTCCTCTATAATATACAGAACAACAACAGTCGCTGTGAACTGCATTTTCTGATATTCAATTCTACGTTCTTCTTTTTTTGAACACGCAAAATAGGAGCCAAAGCAACGACGACGTTGTGCCGAGTTAAATCTCTCAGCGCGACAATCATGTCACTCCATCGTCTTGCCTCTCCGATTTGGGAAATTATGAAATTTATGGCTCGACTGCTGGTGCGCTGTGGTGGTGGCCCTTGACTGGCATCTATTCCCTTCTTCTTCATCTGCATTTTGTTTTTTTTTTGTTTTTTTATTTCTTTTCTTCTTTGTGTTTTTGAAATGAAAAAGACTTTGTGGAAGACTTTTGTCTTTTTCGGGTTTGTTGTTTTTCTTGTTGAGGAAGAAGACCGTGGACTGACGCAAGAGCGAATCCATTGTGGGTGTTTTGAAACTAAAAGAAAGACAAATTTTTTGTATATTTGTTTTTTGTTTTTGTTTTTTGTCTGACACAAGAAAAACTTTTTGGTCATGTTCGGAGTTGATGTGATTCCGCTGGATGTCGCCTCTTGTTCCGCCAATTTCTTGTATCATAAGGCCACAACTTTGAGTCTCCTTGAACCGTTCAAAAAAGATGTTACGATATATAGGCTAGTTCACATTATCGCCGTTTCTACGTTTCTTATAGAGTCGTCTAATAAGATCCACATGCAAGGCTGAAAGCCAACACACAGCCGTGCACAAGTCGTTTGCTTGTCAACAGCCCATCTCATGGAAAATGTCTGGCCGATGACAAAACCTTTCGTTTCTCACGAAACGCTCGACTCTTTATTGGACACATTCAGTGACTATATATTCGGAAGAGTTATTCTATTTTTATCGAGTTGATTCATTTTTTAAAAATCTTTTCTTACGAAATAACAATTACTTTTCCCTATTCTCTTTTTATCTCTCTCTCTCCCCGTTTTCATTATTTCCCAATTTTTGCGATTTCAATAAATCAGTAGGAGCAGAGTCAATCGTAATCGGATACCAACTCTTTTGATTGGACGATCTTTTTTTATCTTCTTGCATCTGCTGTCGGGGCCACAGGGTTCGCAACAAAATATAGTCCCGGTTCTAATTTTCTCTTTTTTGTTTTTTTTTTGTTTGAATTTTTATTATTTCAACTTGTTCCAGGACATCCAAGGTCGATGCGTGTCCAGCAATGAAAATATTCAATGGGATAAATATGGTCCAGTCGTTGCTTCTCATTTTTTTTTCCCCAAACGGGCTGTGTGTTAACGATGCTGGACAAGGCCGTGCTCGATTACCCCGACTCCATACATCATGTGCTCATCGGAAGTCTGGCAAACCCCCTTCTACATTCCCTTCTCTCCTCTTTTTAAAAAAGAAAAAAACACAATAAAATAAAATCAGAAAAAGTTGTGATGGATATTGTGTTGGAAAACAACGTCAAAAGAGAAGAACAAGAAGGAAAAGCTTCGAAGGTTATATATATACTATAGAAATTTCTATGACGTCCTTAAAACGTCACCTCGGAAATGGACCATTGACAATATCCGTGCGCACTGTTGAAAGATGGTTTCTTTTCTCTTTTTTTGGGGAGGAGAACAGGAGACTCGTCAAACCCATCGCGGTCCTATATCGACAAAACCTTATACTATATATAGGGGGTAACAACAGAAGGAAATATTGTTTTATGGCACCTTGAACAACTGCTGGACCCCCGTAGAACATCCAGCAGCTCTTCTGTTCTCTGTCATAACGTAGGCAAAACTCTCCGGAACCCAAAAAATTCTGCTGCCGAAATTTTGTGTATTTGTACGTAGGAATATAAGCGAAACTAGCAAGAAAAGGAGATATCCTTATTCCTTTTTTTTCTTTCTTTCTTTACCAGTGTGTTTGAAAATTGTCATAAGTCAAGTCAAAAATCTTATCCGATATGTCCCTATGCCATCCATCTTTCTCAGCCATTAGGCTGTCTTGCTGGGTCGGACTACTTTTTTGCCTTTTTACTCTACTTATAGAGAGATGTGTAACAACAGAGTCGTGTGTGTGTGTATAATACATATACCTATTAGATTTTTAAAGCTTTGACTCGAATTTTTGGGCAATTTATCTAACTCTCAGACTCTGCTAAACTGTCAATAAAACGTCGGAAATGTAGGAAATTCATTTGAAGGAACAATTGAAAGTCAACTCATTTGTTGACTCCACCCAAATTGAGCGGGTGAGTCATCTGTAAAGTCACCTAAACCTTTTTTTTTTCCCCATGTTCAGATAGTTTGTTTTTCTCTTTTTTTTAAAAAAAAAAAAAAAAAAGCCACAAATTCGGGCAATCGTTATTGTGTCGCCGGTTATATTGATGGCGCTCATTTCATTGGAGCACATCGTCAATGTTTGAACTTTAAACTTTTTGAGCCATTAAAAGATTTACGAACCGCAAGTCTAAAAGCGACTGACGCTCTCCCGTGGGTTCGATCGAATTGATGAGGCGATCACTCTCCAGAGAGGCACGCAACTCTCTCTCTCTCTATCTATCGACTTTCCCCAAAAAAATAAAATAACATCAAAATAATTCTCTCCCACCAAAAGTAAAAAAATAAAAATAAATAAAAATAAAAATCGTTGGCTGGAGAGCGCACACGCTCACGCTAGCGATGTAGATAATATACTGATTGACGCGATGGCGCTGCTACTGCTGCTGGTCATTTCGATGATGATGATGATGATGCTGTCTGCTGGCACACTATCGCACGCGTTGATTCTCTCCCCCACCGTTCGACCCTCTTTTGTCGGCCGTCCTTATGGCTTTGATTCAATGACCGTCATCATCCTGTTCAGGCCTTTCACTTGGCTATCCGATCGATGAGTTTGGTCATCAACCCTCCTCTCTTCTTGGTACTCAACGTCACTGTATAGTCGCCGTGTTCTTCTTCTTCTTCTTACATGTGTGCCTGCCATCATACTGTAGTCGAGTAGGTGCTTCAATCAGCAGACACACAGCGATTCGAACCAGCGCAGCAGTAGACGAACAGTTATTAATGATAGAAGAGGATTGATGAGAGTCTCCGTTTTCTTGATCATCTTTTTCTTTCTTTCTTTTTTTTTTGGCCTTGATGAGATCTCGTCCGTCGAATTATTGGGATGTACCAAATGGCTAGACTCCGGCGAACGCCTTTTGTGTTACATTAGGTTGGATCGTCATCAAGGTTGCGGCATCAGGATTTTTTTGTCTTTCTTTTTCTACCTTTTTTTTTTGGTTGGGATGGTTGTCGGGTTGAAATACGTGACTAGCCGGCCGTTCTATTGTTCTCGACCGAGCTAGCGTATAGAGAGGCGGCCACAGTCGACTAATATATAAGAACAGGCATCATCAGTAGTGTGGGCAGCAGCAGCAGAGACCAGCAGGCCTTTCATATATATATATACAGTGGTACACAATGTATATTTTATATATAGAAAGACGGAGGAACATTGGCTGGCCAGCGTTGTGTATACATACATGCACTATATGGTGTGTATAAAGCGCATTGCAGCAGAAGGGAGTTCGGCAGCACAAGGATCACGTTTGAACAATCATCTCTCTCTTCTTCTATTTGGATTCTCCCTTTTTTTTTCTTCTTATTTTCGTTCGATTTCCTCCGACTTTTGTATGTGCTGATCGTGCACGATGCCGACTTTTCTATATATATATATATATATGTATGTGTGATGTGTGTGATGTACACCATTATACTACCTATTATTACACATAAAAAGTAACTACATATAGAGATAGTCTATTACGTATGTAGCCAATTCCTATAATACTACTGGTGCAACGTCCATTATTCTCCTTCGACTCGTTTTCTAATAAAAACCTACGCTCTCTCTAACTGTTGTTGTGTGTGCACGGGTAAATCGAGTGAACAAACCCGGTTCATTTGGGAAATAACTCGGACGAAAAAGTTGACTGCGGTGCGCTAGATGCTGGAGTCTCATAATCAAACCCACCCCCCACCCCCCACCCCCAATGATCTCTCTATTATATAGAAACCCAACAACGTATAATCAGACTCTCCAACTGGATGGATGGCGAGCCACAATTTGAAATGCGTCCATCGAACGCTGGCCTTTGACGTTGTATATAATCCAAGTTATATCATTCCAATTATATAATCCAGTCGAAGTAGATCGGTGATAAACGGTTGTATAAGATAAGTGACAAGAACACAGAAGCCTTCAGAAACATTTTGATTATGTAATTAAAATTAGACAGAAAATAAAGTGATTTAAAAAAAAAAAAAAAGAAACTATTTGGAAAGAGAAGGGAAGAAGAGGGTCACGGTCTAAAGAATTCGCTCGATTTTTCTTTCATTTTGTCGCTGTTGTTGTCGCTGCTGTCTGTCTGTTATTATCGTTTATGATTTATTATATACAAATCCAATGTTTCATTTCGTTTTCTTTCATTTTATAGCAGCGTCGGAATGAATACATTGCGCTGTAATATTCAAAGCGTTGAATGGAGAAGGGAAATTGAAACACTCCAAGTGTGACCGAACGACGATATTGTTTTGTTACGTTTTTTTTTAAAAAAAGGGAGTCGAATGAAAAAAAAAACCACCCACATCCAATAACGCTATCATTATGACGTAATATATACATTTCTTCACGTTTTCGTTATTATTAAAAACGGTCGCCAAATCTAATAAAAGACATTTGAAAAAGCTTCGCTAAAAGAATTTAGTCTCTCAATCGAAATTATGAATGTCTTTTTACACAATTTCATTAAAGAAAAAAAGGACAGTTTTTATTAGAAAACGGGGCACTAATCACTTTCAATTTCTCTGAAAACAAAAACAACAACAAAAAAAAAACAAAAATAATTGAGCCTATTTCAAATCGAATGCACAATAGTACATGTCACCAAAAATTCATTTTGGGTTTTTTGTTTTTCGAAAATAATTGTCTCGTGAACCATATTCTTCGTCTAGCTTAGTTTTTCTATACATAATAACTTTGCGCACAGCCATGTTTATTATAGCCTCAAAGATCCATCCATCCACCCATCATAAAGAAATTCTTATTTTTTAAACAAAAAAGAAGAAGAAATAAATAAAGGAACATAACGCGCATCACTTGATTTTTTTGTTATGTACCATATATATAGTAAATACTGTTTGGTGTGTAACATGTACTATACTACTCGATGTATAGTCTAACAACGTATTATAAACACGTTTATCATTTCTCCTTGGCTATGTCTCTTATACCAGAGGGGGTAGTATAGAAGAAATGCGATGAGGGCAGGAAGCTATTTTTTTAAAATTGGAAGCAAGAACTTCTATAGTGCGGCATATATAGACTTGGGGGTGGCAGTCTAGAGGTAGATATAGTAGTAGTATATGTGTGTGGATAAGAGACACTCTTACGCGGAGGTCCCATCTCTTTCTTTCTCGTTTCGTCTCCTTTTTTTTTTTTTTAATGACACCAATAAAGCGATAAATTTCCTTAAAAAAGAAAAAACCCTAGTCCAAAAAAATAAAGGAGAAGTGACTATATAGGGCTACGGACAGGTCTCAGGCCTTGTGGAAAGAGAGAGAGAAAAAAATATAACAGGGGAACTAGCAATACACACAGCCAAAAAGGATGACATATAACCCCCCCACCCCCCCAAAAAAAAAACTCAATAGGAAGAGAGAGAGAAAGAGAAAAAAATACATTCTCACACACACATACACGCATATTATGCAGCGTATTTTGTACAGGGAGTTTGAGATTCTTGTTCAAGAATGAAGAAGAAGAAAAGCTTTTTTTGTTTTCTTTTTGTTCCCCACCATAATATCCCTTTGGTATTTTGACTTTTTTTTTTTTTAAATGTTTTAATATGATCGAGAAGATATTGCTTCATTTCCCAATGATTGTCGTCGAGGAAAAAAAAATGAAATAAATAAATAAGGAAAACCAGAACAAAAAAAAAGAAGAAGATCCTCAGCTCCTTATTTGCCTTGTGTTCCAACATCACATCAAGGAACGGCGGAGCCAGTCCCATTTTCTCTGTTGGGAATAAGGGATATATAGAATGAAGAGAGTGTCGTACATCAGACTTATCTGTTACTGAAGGGGAAGAAAAGTGTTTCTAATCCCGTTGTCAGCGAGCCAACACACAATTCAGTCGAGCGTCTATAGCCTACACAGCACAGTTCACATTTATGCAGGCCATCAGTCATAAACGGACGTGTGAACACACTGAACTTGTCTCATGGACATCACAAAAGACCAAGTAGTAGTAGTATACACAGTCTATGTATATAGGATTCATTCAAAGATTTTGTAGCAGGTTTCAAGGCTTATTTCATGCTGGAACAAAAACAAAATTGGGACAACCAGCAGAGGACAGACCCAATAACATTTGTAGACAGACTATACAGTGCTGTTATACTGCCCAGGTAGTAGTATTAGTACTATAGGCTATAGGTATCTATTTGAGACATCATAAAAGAATGGATTGGGATCGGAATTCACAGCAGTGCTCCTATCGTCACGCTTCAATGAATTTGAAACGTAATATCAATATTGTGTATGTCTGTAGAAACCCCTTTTTTTTCTTTTATTATTTACGTAGAGAGGACGGTTGATTTCAATTCTTCTAGCCCTTATTCAACTTCCGGAAGATGGAATAAGAAAATGATAGACCGTCAGACGTTTGCATATTTGATAATGTCATGCCATTTTTGATTGTGTCCAAAGTCCAGTCGAAAGACAACCAACGGAAACGGATGCGGACGTGAGTGCTGACGTCATCCACTCACTCATCGGTTTGTATTGATTGGATTTCGGCTAGAAGCCAACAGCAGAGAGTAGAGAGTAGAGAGAGAGAGAGGGGACGACGGACACAGATAAGAGTGAAAGATAAGAAAAGAAGTAAGGAATATAACAATGACGAATAATAATAAGAATATCAAAAAGAATTGAAGACGGCAAAAGGGGCGGAATGATTGAAAAGGGTTTTTTTTCTGTTGGGTTATATTTTTTTGTTTTCTCTATCATTCCCTTTACCCGAAAATTCTACAAACCAAGAAAAGAAGACAGAGACATGTGTGTTTATACATATATGACGAGAGTGGGTTGGGGAGGAAGCGGCGCTGGGTGGTGTGCGTGTGCGTGTGTGTGGAGAATCAAAAGAAAGAGGTTGGGAGAAATATGGAGAGTTGATATGGTTGGTAGCCGGTTGGGACGATGGCCAATCGGAGTTATCGGGAGGCGCGGCCTGATGACGGAACACGGCGGACCCTAGAAAGCAGCGCCAGCAACTAAAGATGCGACGCGACGTGTAATCATCGTCCCACTGACGTCTACTCTCGCATGTGAATACTGTACATATTTGTTCATGTATATATATATATACAAAACGTTAGACGTAGCGCGGATGTTGTCTATCAGAATTATCTTCGAGTTCGACACTGACGAAAAACGCGCAAAAATCACCCGAGGCAATTCTGTTTATTCAACTTAAATTTGTTCAAGTCATATATATATTTTTTTTTTGTTTCAATTTATGAACTTGTTTTCTCGTTTTTTTTTTTTAAATCTTTCGTTCCTCTTTGTTGTTGTCATTTGACATCTCCAGTGGCGCCTAGCAGCGGGCGGGCCTGTTATACTACACAAATCGTTTTATTTTTTTTCTTCTCTTTCTCTTTTCCTTTTTCTATCTGTGTGATTCCCATGCAGCAGCCGAGACTTCGCACGACACTAAAAGAGCCCGCAGGCTCCTTCTTCGGCTCCTATCTCCTAGTAGGACGGATAGTGTAAAAAGGGGAGAACTGTGGGGCTCCTGCTCCTCCTCTCTCTTTGCCGCCGCCCTCCTCCTTCTCCTTATTCTCTCTCTCTCTCTCTCTCCTCTCTATCCGTGTTCCGTCACACTGACTGTAGTAGTGCCACCAGTCGAAGAAGACTAGCGAGGGGAGGGTAAAACCAGGAGGTAGGAGGAGACGGAGAACGAGGAGGAGAGAAATGAGAGAAAAAAGTTATCCGAACGGCCACCCGTCAGCGCACAACTCGTCCGGCTTCCATGGGCAGCGCATCCAAAAATTCCGGCGGGTGCGCGCTCTTGTTTTTTCATCATCATCATCATCATATTCATTTCCCGTTGAATTCATACGCCAAACAAACAGCAGAAAACGACAACGGTCGTATTATTATTATATAACTATTTCATCTTTTTTTTTTTTGTTTGAAGTGCTGGGTTTTTTTTTTGTCTTTTTATATTTCAACGTTCGTTCGTTCGCTGTGCTGTTTCTGTGTTCATCTCAAACGTGTTTTTTTTTCGTGATCGTCCAACAACAACAACAACAACAAAGTGTGTGGGGACTTACAAAGTTATTTGACAGCCGAAATTTGTGTAGTTCAAAGTCATCTGATTGATGATGAGTGTGCGACATCAGTGAAAAGAATAATCGAGCCATTCGTGTGGACACGGAACGATATGGAATACAGTTGATTCGAAGAGAATAAAACATTCAAACAAGAGACACTCTCGTGCTTCTTTTCATCTATTTTTTTACAGTTTCAATCTTTATTTATTATCGGATTCGAAAAATCAAAAGAACTTGGTGCTGTTGTGTGCGTGTGTTTCATCAGTCAAGTGCGTCATCATCATCATCAAAATATAAACACAAAAAATCAACAACATTGAACCGGCCGCCTGGACATCATCGTCAAGTCCGTCGGCTGTTTGATTGTGTTTTTCTGTTATTTGTTTTGAATTTGAATATCAGCCACCATTTCGCATCAAAGTAGCAAAATGTCGCGAAGGAAACAAGCGCGTCCCATACGACATTTAGATGACGAAGAAGGTGGTGGTGGTGGTGGCGGACCGGATGGCGTTGCATCGGCTCTCGATGGTCAAGAAGACGACATTGAAGCATCAACCATCCAGACCGGAGCCGGTAAGTTTACATCATCATCTTTTCCATTCTCAAATTGCGTCATCTCAATTGGATCTGCTCTGATAGTCTGGGAAATGAGAGTTTTGGCCTGTTTACTTTTTTTTAAACATTTTTACTGTCTGGGATAAAAAAGAAGAATTAAGTATAGGGAATATATAAGGCACGTGTGTGTGTGTGTGGGCCTCGTAAGTCAATCGACGAACGGCTGGCTGCCGTCGCAAAAGGGGGGGACAAACAAAATCAAATAGGAACAGACCCATTTTTTGTATATTTTTTTTTTTGTTTCTTTCTTTTAAATAAAAATGTGTTTCTCTCTCTATTCGTAAAAGTCGCGAGTTGCGATGACAAATGAATAATTCCCTTATCGCCAATTGAGAGAAAGTGTCAAGTCTTTTACGGTTCGGGAGGGAAAACCAAAAAAAAACTTTTGTTTTGTTGTTTTTTGGTTTGGTTTGGTTGGGTTTTGCGTGACTCCAATTCAAATTGGGAAAATAACCAGCAAACAACATCAACTCACTAATGTATATAAAGAGCACACGCGCGTGAATAGCAAAACAAGAACATTGACAAAAACAACCGAACTTGTGTTTATATACAGTATATATATCATATAGCGCGTAGACCAGTAGCGCTCAAAACTGTTATAACCATATGATATATATACGTAGTTGTAAGTTTTTCTCGGTTGTTCATATAGAGTTGTGTTCGGTCGGCAAAGAAGGTATAGGGACTTCCCGCTGAGTTTTGTCTGTCTGGAAACTCTGCGGGAGAATGTAGCGCTCCAACATCATCGTCTGATCTTTCTTTCCCTTTTTTTTTTCCCCTATACTATTATATTATAGCTCTATACGTTTCTGTTGTCTTTATAGTTGTCTGTTTTGTTTGTTTTTTCTTTTTGGTGCTCGTCCTCTTGGCATCTTTCTACTACTATTATGTGTGATAGCGTCTCTTTTACGTAACGACCGGGAGCTTCTTGTTTTGGTTTTTCTTTTTCGTGCGATGACTCGTCGTATCCCGCTGTTCTCTGTTGCGGATAACTGCCATTGCTGCTTGAAAACGACAGCAGCTCTAAGCTCCTGTGCGCTCTCACTCGTCGTTCAATTTGTAAATAATTCCATTAGGTTTGTGATGTACGACCCTATTGATGTGTCTGCTTGTGGTTATTACAGTGCGCAATAGAGTCGCAATAGGCCAGTCGACTGTTTTGTTTTGATTTTTTTTCATAAATAGAATTCTGGAGCTAATCGTTTGGGAATTTTTTAAAATTGGCTGCAACGTAGATAGGAAATTTGATGTGATTAAGGGTTATATGACCAGTTGCTGTTATCCAAAGTGTCAGGGACAGAGGTTTGACTCGTCGCTGTTGTAAAACGAGTGCGAACGTCAGGAATTCCATCCCGATGTAACACAACCAAACACATAATAATAACCGGTCGTCGTTGTCTCTCTCTGCTAGCTGCTCTCCTGTGTTTCTGTTGTAATTCTAAAAAAATGTTCAATGAGGAAAAAGGTAGAAATAAAAACAAAAAAAAAAGACCGTCGTCGTTGGGATCGTCCGGCTGTGACGGAATGTGTAACGCGTTTGTCAAGAAATTCAAGAAAAAAAAGAGAATTTTAGTTCTTTCTAAAAAAAAAAGGGCACAATATCTAGTATAAAGTACACACCAATTTGGTATGCATCTCAGATGGGACAAAGTTGAGAACTGTCGGAGCCGTGAAAATGAAATGAAATCAAATCAAAACTTTTTTTTGGGGGGGGAGGCAGTTTTCCCGAAATGATCAATGATTACCTCCCTATATTACTTGGCCACAAGTCTGGAAACGACTTGTTTCCCCCTCGAGATCTAAAAAAATTTTTCCCAATTCTTTTAAAAAGGTTATTATGAATAAATAAGAGAGACGAGAAAGGGTAGAAAATATATATTTCAAAATTTGGGTCTATATCTAAAGGGGCTGAAACTGGCTAGAAAAATCTGGACAAATGAAATATCATCCAGCCCAAATGAGACGAGCTGCTATATAGAAAAAATAAGAAATTTATATATATCTCAAAAATAAAAGAAAAGAGGGGCAATCATAAATTATTATTCCAAGAGCAGCCAAAGTCTGGAAAACAAAGAAATCCAGTTCCTGCTGAATGTTGAACTGCTGGGCTGCTGCGCGACACGAATATGACATTGATGATTTTCCCTGGGAGGTATTATCTGCATATACATATATGTAAGAGCTCAGCTCTCCTTATATAGTATTTAGCTCATATATTATATACAAAGGTGCTAGTTGACGGCTCGTTGAGGGGAAAAAAACAAAAATATATATCTAGAAAAGAAAAAGACAAAAAACAATGACATGAAAACTGGATGACGCGCTATATACGCGGCGGTTGTGATATAGACGATGTGTGTCTATAGCAGCAGCAGTCTTGGTTCAACCCATTCGTCAAAGTCGTCCCTCTGGAGCACTCTCTCTCTCTCTCTCTCTCTTCTCTTCTTGTCGATTTTGTCTCCCCCTTTTTGTTTCTCATATTCACTTTTTTGGGTTTTAATTGACAGGTTTCCGTTTGATTTGATTTTGCTTTCTTTTGGGGGGGGGTGGATGAGAAAAGGGTCTTATTGAATAACCTTTAAGGGCAACGGACGAAGAAACTACACCCGTCATAACTCCGCTGTCAACATTTCCCATCAAATGTTCTCGCAAGCGCAGCAATTCTTTTGTTTTGAATTTAAATTTTAAATAAAAAATGAAAATGAAAAACACAAAAAAAACAAAAACTTGAATGAGAAATTATCGAGTCATAATGAGAATCATAGCCGGTTTTATCTACGAAATAGTGGTAGATAACTCAACGTTTTCCCGTGTTGGAAAACAAAAAACCTTTCTCGTCTTCCTGTGAAGCTCCAAAGATCTTTGTGTATATCTCAAATGTTCTTCTTTCATATACAGGCCTACCTATACACAAAGGTAAATACGAACCCCCGAAAAACAACAAAACAACAAAACACTAACCGAAATCAAAAAGGAATTGATGCGACGACCTGTTTTTTTTTGTTTTTTTTTCTAATATTCTAAAATCATCTTCCTTCTGGTGTGGTGTAAATCTCATCTTTCGAAAACGACACCAGAAAAAGACTTGAAAAAAAGCGCTCGCCGATATATGCTCGTCCAGTGCATCTCTTCCTTGGACACTTTATCGCCCATAGCCCCCCACTTTTTATATAATACGTATAGCAACCAGTCAGCCAGTCAGCCTTTTTTTCTTCGTTGTTGCTGTGTCCCTTTTGTTTCTTTATCTCGAGACGACCAGGAGATGAAGGAATAAAGAACGCACATATATAAACGTATATACGTGTTGTTGTTGTTGTATCTATCCTACAAACGAGAAAGAAGAAAAGAAAGAAATAAGAGAAAGACTTAAAGGCCTATCTGACCATCTCGAAAGGGAAAAGAATAAGAAAAATGAAAATTAATGTCTTACGTACCTGGCGAAGGTTAGAAAACAGAGAGGAGAGAGAGAGGAGAGAGGCGGTCATAGTCCATGTGTCACCAACTGGCTGTCGGCCATCATTATTATGATTTAGAACCTATTCAAAACGTCGTTGTGTTTTTTTTTTGTTTTTTCTTTTTCTCTTTCGGTTGGGGTGTGTATGACTTTTCTGTTTGGCTGATCAAAACTCTGTGGACAATCTCTTCTTGAATATTATTATATACGAACTACCTACGCAAAAGAGTAGTATAGTATCATAGTGTAGTTCATAATTTATAATCAGATTTTCTGCTGGTCGTTTTTCCTTATTTCTCTCTTGTCTCTCTATTTGCAGCATAGAGAGTTTTTTGGTGCCATTAGTGTCATTCCAGCAGCGATCCGCTCGGTTATGACTCTAGCTATACACATCAGAGAAAAAAAGAGAAAAAAAAAACAAAAAACAAAACAAGTTGAAGAAGAAAAATGGCTAAACATTAGGGAGAGAGAGAGAGAGAGAGGCTTATCGCGATCAATGAGATCGTCGCGCTCGTTAGCTTCACTCACTGCAGGGTCTCTCTCTCTTTTTGTATAACCGTTGTCTTCTGTGTGTATTTGTGTTTGTTTTTTTTTTGACAAGTCCCGACAGCTTAGTCCCGAATCGAAAAAATTCTTTTTTACGACTCGAAAGAAAAATTTTAATTTTTAGTTTTTTTTTTGCGCGCGGCGGCGGCGTCTGTCATCGTCGTGTGAGTATGTCGCCTGGTGGTTGTATTCATATCGTTGATCAAATTTCATCACGTTCCGTGTCGCCCCTTAAAGTATATACATATTTCTTTTCCGCGAAAAAAAAAAGAAAGACAAGAAAAAAGAGAGAGACAATGAACGAGGCAAGTGTTACCATTAGACTGTTATTATCGGCGAAGCGAGGCGAGGAATGCGACTCGTAAAAAACCAACCCTCGCGACTAAATAATAACAAGGTTTTTATTTTTAAAAAAAGGATCACGATCGTCAGGAAAGCCATGAAAAAAAAAAAACGACTGAACGCAAAACTCCCATCTCTTTGTCGTGCAAAATAATATAAACAACGCACAAAAAGTCACTTTTTTTCAAGCCAAGAAGTTTGATGACCCATCATCAGCGTCCAGCAGAGCCCAACAGTTTTACTTACCGCAGTTTCCCTGTGATTGTTATGAAATTAGACAATGTTGTGGGTCGCACAGAATTTGATATAGAAAAGAATGAAACTACTCATCCTTCACGTCACTTTAGCACGGCCATCTTTAAATGAGGAGGCAAAGGACTTGATTGCGTCTGTGCTGCATACGTAATATCGTACGGTTGTTGTTGTCCTCTTTAGTGGCATCGAAACTCTTTTCTTTTCTTCTTCTTCTTCTTTAAAAAAAAAAAATGTGTCGAGTTTCTTTACGTTTTCGATAGACACCAGCAGTTCAGTTCAGTTCACCAGACTGGCAGACTGGCCTGAAGTCCTCGACGTAGTAGAGAGAAGACAAAACAACAACAAAAAAAGATATAGCTATTCTTTTTTTGTGTGTGTGTGTGTGTGTGTCTCGTGATGATATTAATTTCGGTCGCGGGAGAGACGGGACGCATCCCTTACATGGTCGAAGGCAGACGACGACAAGGCGGCCAGTAACGGCCGATGATCAACTGATCCTGTCTCCGTGCGCCCTTCTTCCATTTCTTCTTTTAAAACAAGAAGAAAATGCTCATCATTGATTTATTTCTATTTTTGGGCGTTTTTTTGTTAAAAACAACAACGAAATAAAGTTCATTTTTTGTGTGTGTGTTCCTCTTTCCTATACAGAGTGTCTCACTCGTGAGTCTCATTATCGTCTTCTACTCGGTGTTTTTTTTTTCGTTCAATCAAGAACGCGGAGAAGGTCTATTAAACAAATTTGAATAAAAATCTATGATGATGGGTGGTATTCAAATGTTTGTCGTGACTTTGTAGTATAGTAGACGGGAGGGAATT
Source organism: Daphnia galeata (assembly GCA_030770115.1). Taxonomy (NCBI): domain Eukaryota; kingdom Metazoa; phylum Arthropoda; class Branchiopoda; order Diplostraca; family Daphniidae; genus Daphnia; species Daphnia galeata. The sequence goes on from CM061114.1 coordinate 1,571,762, forward strand.
TTGAATCACACTCGTAAGCGAGTCGAGTTATATCATCGCCCATGCGAAAAAAAACAGATCATAAGCAAATGGTTGTCGAGACAACAATGTGCCAAAATTGTGAGAAAATGTAAAAGAAAAAAAAAAGATTTTTTCCACTCGTTTGAAAAGAAAAAAAAGAAAACCAGTTCGCGCCAGCCGGCCGCCGCCGCCCGCCTTGGTCGTCGCATGTCATCGCTGGCGTTTTTCTTTTTTTGTCTATTTTCTTTCTTTCTTCTTCTTCTTTTGACTTTGGCCTTATTTGAATGTTATACAAAGCATAGGTCGTCAATCAAGAGAATATGTTGACGACATCGTTGCGCAGTTCGTCAGACGTGGCGGTCACCATAGACGCTCGGTTTTGGTTGACTGGCCTTTAACGGAAAATAAGACGCACGAGAGCGCAATCAACCCCAGCAAAAACCGTTTCAAATGCAATCCTATCCAACCCAAAAAAAATAAATATAGTACGTGTAGGCCTCTACCATCGTAATCTTATTGTTATTTGAATGAATCGCAACTGCTGTGTGTGGACTGACTATATTGCCACACCCGCCCACACACACCACCATCTTTCAAACAAACAAAAAAATTTTTATTTTTTTTTTTTTTAAATGGGCTGATGCCAACTGGAAGACCACCGTTTTCATTCATTTCAAAAGTGAATATATATATATTTTCTTTATCTATACCCCCGTTGAGTTCGAGTCCAACAGCAGGGGCTCAAGAAAAATGTTTCCCCCCCCCCTTTTTTTGGTCAGATATTTTGAAAGTCCAGTTTTTCCAGCTCTCTTATATGTATATATATTTGACGTCATTCATTCACATTTCATTTCTTTTTGGCTGACCAGTTATTTCATTCTCTTCATGGTACCCACCACCAACTGATATAGACTGTCCGAGAGTCGTATGTATTGATACGTATGCGTATGCGTTTTTGTCTATTTTGTGGACAAAAGGTGAGTGGTGGTAGGGTAGAGACCTTTTGTGTGTTGGCGCGTGGGTGTGATGCAACTTCATCTGGCGTTGCCCACCACTCGACAATGACAGAAGAAGGATATTATATACCACGTAGTCAATTGAAAATTTGTGGCGATTCCTTTTTTTTCTTTTTTCCCCATTTCTTTGCGGCAGAATAAGTTCATAACTTTCACATCAATCCACATGTACGTACACTGTGCGTATGCGTAAATGGTTCAAAAAGGGGAGGCCAAGAAGACTTTGTTCCTTGTTCAACAGAACAATATAACACAGTCCGGCAGTATATAGGCTAGTCAATAATAATATACGAACGGCGTGGCCTTTTTATCAGCTTATATAATCCAACACCGGGCCACGACCTCCCACTGATTTGTCTTTAGTGGATGGAGAAAACTATTTCAGCTGTTTATTATAATATTTGAAAAACGGGTTTTACTTTTTTTTTTCATGATGAACGTTGAATCATATTTGACCCGTATACACAACACACACAGGCAACTACTTAGCGACATTATTTACTAATAACGCTTGTCTCGTCTCTCCTTGTGATCGGTTGTGATCAATTGAGCGTGAGTGATTGAATCAGCGGGACTGGCGGCGGCAGTAGCGGTTGCCGTATAGAAGTTGAATAAAAACCCGGTCAATCAATCGATAAAAGGCGGGTGGGTGAGCGCTCCTCAAGTCTTGATTGAATCACACAATCGAGTGGTGCCCCACTACAGCAGCAGCTCACCAGTTCGTTTGCTTGATGTCGAATCTCATCCTATATATACGGTATATTTATGTACTGTATGTCCTGGTTTACCATTCACGAGGGTGTGCGGGAAAAGAAAGAGAGAAAAAATAGAAAACATTTTTTTTTTTTTATTTGTTAAATCCATGAGGGATTGAGTCATACTAAGATGTCCACATCCCGTTAAAATCTTATATATATTTTTTCTTTTCTTTCTCTCCTATATTTGACAATTGTATATAACGTGTCCTGTTATATTAGGGTGTGTGCTGAGATATGGTCCGAGTGTTGGGGCGAAATGAATTGAAAGGCCACGTATAGGTCAACATTGTTGGCGGCACATCGAGCTGACCTTTTTTTTTGCACCGGGCGTATCAGGAGAGAAGAGAAGGAAAAGAGGGGGATGCCTTTGGGGGTCAATTGGCGTTACGACGCGTGCCATATCTCTAAATATATACCGTATGGACGCAGCGACGTTCGGAATAAGGGAGAAAGGTCTCCCCTTATTCATTCATTTGTCTCCCCCTCTCTCTGCAGTTTTTCGAGCCGATTCACACACAGCTGTGTCCACCACTTGAAAAAAAAAATATAAAAATATTTCCTCCCTCTTATTCTTATTCTTAGTCACCCCCGTCGAAAAAAAAAGAAGAATAAAATCTATAAAAACTTTTCTCTGTATGTCCTTTGAAGGTCTCAACTGTCCGCACGCCCTATAACAAATAATAAAAAGTAATACACTGTTGCGCGCGATTGTTAAAGATGTTATAGCTGTGTGTGTTACCCTCGTCGATATATATAAATGCGCTCTGTGATCCGGAAAGAGGTTAATGACGTGGGCGATACTACTACTACAGTTACAAACCCCGAAAGGGGAAAGAAAATGAAATGTAATAGAAGATAATGTGATAGTAGCACCTACCTAGTCATTTTCGTCACTTATTCAATTATATCTTCTACAATATATACAAAAAGTATACTAGCTACTATTATGATCTTATACACATATGCAGTGGTAGTAGTAATAGTAGGTCGTAGTTTTGGGTGTTTGGCTGATTGAATTTCCAGTTAATGAGCTTGTTTGAATCTGCTTGTTGTGCGCACGTTCGTGTGCGTGTTTTGTCGTCCTATGGCGCGGATGATGTGAGAGAGCCAAAGGTTTGGGGTTGTTGTTGTTTCCTGTCGAACGAATGCTAATGAAGCAGAAGGTGATCGAACCAAAACTACTGTAATTTAGACGACAGACTCTCTCACTTCCGCTTAATATTATCGAATCGACTCGTATTACAGCGAGCTAGTCACTTTGACGCGGCACTAACGAACGCCCTGATTTCATTCCAAATTCAAACTTTGTGATTTACGTAGTTATAACTCGATGTATTTTCGGAGTAATGACTGAGAATAGACTTATTAACTTGAGTGAATAAAGCAAACTAACCCCGAATAATAATAGCAGAAAAAAAATAAAATTAACGCGATAGTATGGCGCCAGAGTCGAATAATGTAATGAACCGGGTTATATGTTGTACAGAGACAAAAAAAAAAAAAATGAGGGTACTACTAGATATAGTATAACGGGTACTGTAATAATTGGTAATATGGGTGTTCGTACTTGTACTATATAATAATATCAGTTTGAATTTTTTGTTTTATTTTTTCGCTATGTACAACCCTCTGTATAATTGTGGCTATAGTCGGCTTTCCCCCCCCCCCCCCCCCCCCCCTTAAAGATCTATAATTCCATGTAGCGCAGACACAAAGATATCCGGCAACGCAAAAAAAAAAGAAAAAGGTTTTTTTTTTTTTGGTTTTTTGTTTTACGACTTTTAGTCCATGTGGGAGGAGTTATTCAATTTCAGACGCACATAACTTGTTTGAAAAGGGCTAAAAAGAATATTCAAGTACTTGTTCAATAATTGTCTATACTATAATACTAAGTGCATTTAACATATGTTTCATTTGAAAGTAGAACAAAAGAAAACAAAATTACACTAGTGTAAATAGGCCTAAAATGATCATCTATTTAGATTTGTAGATTCAAATCGTTACTACAAATATCGTTTGTTAAAGCGAGATATAGCGACAACAAGGAAACATTGTCAAATGGAATTGTCCCAAGAGAATGGTGTGTCCACTACATTATACAACACAGATCTCTTATCATTTCTCTAATATTATATCGACCAGAATAACTAGATAGTTGCGTGATCCATTCCATGTAATATGATGGCCATGTCAAATCGTTTCCGTGATGTCATCTATCATCTTGAGCGACACAAAAAACCAAAGAAATTCCCCCCAAAAAAAACCCAAAACAAAAAAACTGAAGGTTTTGTTCAATATTGAATCAGATAATGGCCCCCGCCGGAGTTGCTAGGGTGGTAGAGATGTATCTATGTAATATACCGCTCTCACCCTCCTTTCCAAAAAAAAAAAAAAGTGATCGCGTGTGGGTTGTATAATCCTCTCGTCCCTAAAGACAACACACACAGAGCGGAGAGTCTAATAAGAGTAAAAAAAGAAAAAAATAAGAAGTTCCGATTGGCGCCAGAATCCACACTTCCAGCACGGACCCAGGAGTCGATGTCAGATTTATTGGATGGTTGGGTTGTTGTATATAAGGGGGTAACGCCTTTAGACCTTTTTTCTTTTTTGAATAAGATGGGAGGGGGGGGGCTTGTTTTACTTGATTTTTTATTTTTTTTTTTGGGGGGGGGGGGGCTTCATTCCTTTTTGTCTTTGAAAATTCACCGCAGGCCTAAATCCCGCCAGGGTGCGCGGCTTTTGAACTTTTTTTTTTTCATCATTGAACCATATCTACTTAATTAGGGTATAGAAAATAAATTTAATTTTTTTTTTTTTCAAAAAAAAAGAAGGATTGTTTTTAGTACCTACGTTGCGTCGGTGCGGACACCATATATAGAGCAGCAACTCGACTCTCTCTCTCTCACTAAATAGGAGTGTATCTACATTTAACGAGATCGCCTTCATGTCGCGACACAGACCCGAGCTCATTAACTCGATTATATAGCAAAACCGCTTCTCTTTCTTTTTCTCTCTTTTTGAACGACGGTGCGGAATTGGGAAGAAAAAACAAGGAAATCGATCACGTCGGTAAACGGCACGTTTTTAAATTGGTGATTAGGTGGGGGGACGGGGGACCACACCAGCAGCTGTAGAGCCTATCTATGTAGTACAGTACTATACTATTACAAGTGCTCTATTGCAGTTTGAATGTTTTATGCAGCACGCGCTGCTCTCCATATAGACACAGCAGCAGCAGCTTCCTGTTTTTTACGGGTTATTGTTATACTACTGTCGTATTCACTTGTTTGTGTTTTTGTCTTTCAACTATCGCAATCAATTTGGTTCCGTCCGGTGGTCTCATATAGTGTGCGTGTAATAGCATCGGCGCACAACGCCCACATTGAAAATGGAATTGACATTATTATGTTTTTAGACAATACAGATGAGTATATATTTGTAGTTATGTAATACTATATAGTCACTAATAATGAATGCCAGGGCATTCGAGTCCATTAGATAAATACAAGTTGAAATTGAGTGCGCTTTGGATTATTATTGTCATGCGCTCTCAAACTGGATATGGTCGATTGGTCGTGAGAAGAAGAACTTTTAATTGTTTTGCCTGATGCATTCTTGTCGTTTGGTCTTTTGATTTTTCTTTTTTCTTTTTGATAAATCATCTCAAACGAAATACGAATTTGGACCAGGTGGGTTGTGCCACCCATCGTGATGGCTTTCACGGTGTGTGTCTATTTTTTTTTTTTTAATTTCGTTTGTGTGTGTGTGTGTGTGTGGACATTTGGTTTATCAATCGCATTAGGCCACTTTCTTTCATTCCCATTGTTGTTGTTTTTTTTGCTTCTATTTCTTGTCTTTGTTCTGGTCGAATCGAAAGACTTTTTTTACCTTCTTCTTCTTCATCGATGGAAGAATTGACATGCGCGACGCATGCGCTTGGCGCATCATCCAAGCCCCTTTCCCCAACTGGTTTTTATTTTTTATATTTTTTGACGAGTTGATTGGCAGGGAACAAGGGCTTGTCTCGTTTTTTTATATAGGCATCTGTCGATGGACAGAAGGAAAACAAAAAACAAAAAACAAAAATTTCAAATAATAAATTAAAGTGGCGCTCATCATTTGATCTTTTTATTTTATATTATATTTTTTGGGTTTTTCTCTCGTCGCTCAATTTGGCTTCTATTGCGCAAGGAGAAAACAAAAGAGGGAGACAAAAAGATATTTTTAGCTTCTTTTTCTTTACCGAAAAAAAAATATATTTTTGTCATGTATAACGTGGAGGTCGCTGGAAAAAAACGTCAAGAAAATGAGAATGAAAGTGGCCCCGATTTTTTTCTACAAACGATGCGCACAGTTTGAACTTCTCCTCTCAACTCACGATCGTTTTTTTTTTTTTGTGGAACATAAAAAAAAAAGCCCAGCAGCCACGCCCCAACACTCAAACTCTTAGTCGACAAATATGCTGGGCGCGCGCTGGGCAAAACTATATAATAAAGACCCCGACAACCGGCCCCGACGACCAACAGCAGACAAACGGCGCTCGTTCACAACAACATCAACGGAAAAAAGGGTCAAACACACCATAGCGTCGTGCGCCCGGTGTCTAGATGAGGTTAGGTTACGATAACATGGCGGCTTCAACACCCACACATTTCAAAAATTCTTTTGTTCTTTCCCGACACTTTTTGTTCACACCACATTTAGAGTTTTTAAAAAAAAGAAAAAACTAAACAAAAAAATTAAAAATTGCGCACAGTACGCAAATGTCAAAGTTGAGTTCAAAACAGTTGAAGTGAAAAAATCAATTCGGATCATTTATTTTTTTTAGAGGGTTCTTATAAGTTAAAAATTTAAAGGGACGACTACTATAACGACAAAATATACATAAAAAGCTTCTTCTTCTTTATTTTCTATTTTCTTCTTTTTGGCCGTTGGACGACATTGACAAAATAAAAAGAAACGTTGACATGGTTCCGAAGGCCTATTGATGAATGTGACGAGAAAAAGTGGACACACACACAAAAAAAACGGACGTGGGTCGAATGGACATCAGTCGACTCGTCTCATCTGCGATGGACAGGAAAATTGGGGCTGCTGTGCGCTGCTGCTGCTGCCTGCCCTGGACAGTATAGAAGTCGAAAAAGACTCTTATATGAGAGAGAGAGAAGAGAGAGAGAGAAGTGGTCGTTGATGGATCGTCATCTGAATATAAATCAAGGCGCGGATGTATAGCTGGCAGCACATTTTGATATGGGGCTACCTTACAAGGCCAGTAGTATCAACATGGACTCAGGAGGAGAGTCAGGAGGTGGAAAAGGGACTCGAGAGGAGGAATTATAAGGAAAAAAGAAGAAGAAATATACATAAACACTAGACTGGCTGAATGATCCAAGTCTGATTGTGTTGCTGGATCCAACTTGATTTTTTTTTCTAATGGACTTGTAGACCCGAGGAGATGAGGAATGCGAGACTCTTGTCGTGTTTGATAATGGAGCCAGCGTGCCATCTCTCGTACACACACACATACACACCATGCTTCTTCTTTCTTCTTTCTTTCTTCTTCTTTCTTCTTTTTTGTTGTTGTTGTTGTTGTTGTTCGGGCTATATAAATATATAAAAGGTGATACAGGGGAATGTGGGGCCTGTCAACGTGATTCATGCCACCAGAGGCGCAACTGTCATTGCTTATACTGTCTCTCAGTCTCACAAGCCCTTATTTATATTATACAGGATATAATTGATCGACCAATCAGACAGGCTCCTATACTTTTCCTTCCCCTCCTTCTTTATGTATATATATATATATAAATATATATATTCCTTATTCTTTTATTCTCTTTGAGAGGGTTTTTTTGTTTTATTTTCTTTTTCTTTTCTTTTTTTTTTTACCTCCACCATTTTTGTCCCGCTTTTAGAGTCGATGTTGCCTGATGTGTTCGAGTGTCGCCCAGTCGATCCATCAATCGCATTTTAAATATAATCCCCAACTGCTTGTCCGCTGCCTATAATAGTAGGAGAGTCCTATAGTAGTAGTATTATATACAAATGTATACAAAAGAGCAATAAAAAGGCGCAACTAAAGAGGACCGAAGAAATAATAATAATAAAAAATAGAAAGAGGATATCCGGACACGGGAAGATGAGATCCGTATATACTACAGTAGTGTAGTAGGTTACTAGCTTGATTGAATGTTAACATCAGAGAGGGGCCGGGCAGCAGCAGCAGCATCATATAGTGACGGTCAATAGATTTTGAGACATGCCCAACAACGTCTCAAGTACCCATATATACAATGCCAGGGAAAAAAAAAAGGAATCAGCTAGAGGGAAAAGATAGATGGATATCTAGGAAATAAAAGTATTTTCGGCACGCGGCTGAATTGGCTGGCTGGACGGACCGGAGCTATATAACAGTATGGACCTATATATTGATCACCATAGAAGGACGAAAGTCTATAGATGTGTATAGAGTGGGTTTTTGTACTTTGACTAAGAAGAAATATATAGGGAATAATAAGAAGTAGAAGAAGTAGGAGAAAAGAGAAACGTCCTATAAAGAATTGTGTGCAAGAGCACAGCAAACGGGGATTTCTTAACGGTTATGGCGCCGGCTTAATTGCTTTTTCCCTCCTTCTTCTTCTCTAGCTCCCACACACCGGTTCATGAGGGTTCAAATCGGGTAAAAGTGTGGGCAATATGGCCAGACCAGGCCAGTTTTTGCTCACTATATAACCCTGGGTAGAAGACTGCAGTATATCCCAAAGAACTTTGATGGTACACAGTACACAGTAGTTCTTCTGACAATGGCTAATAATTCTCCTTGCTCTTGGCCTTTAGCCCCTTTGCTGTTTCTCCAACGTCCCTTTCTTCATCCTACATACGAAAAACCACGCATAACGGGCCAAAAACACAACTTTTCTTTAAAAAAAAAAGAAAGGTGGTAGCACCATGCACAACAACAAATAAATCAAATCAAAAATAATAATAAAAATAGGCTCCGACAGAGAAAGTAAACCGTATCATATACATTGACAATTGACTCAAAAAAGGGGATTTGAAGAGAAATAAAATAACCTGGAAGGATGTATACAGGGCTAATGTGCTTGTTATTTGCTCGAAACGGTTTCAAAATGGCCAGAGCCAAGAGCTCGTATAAATAGTTTCTTTAAAGCCCAAGCAAAGGCCTTTACAGCACGTTAAACTAACACAATAAAAACAGCTGACACTTGCTTCCTTCTTCTTATTTTATTTTTTTTTTTTACTTTTGAGAGAGAGAGGTGGAATAATAACATTTTCTCTCCGAGTTTAGGTTATTTTTTTTTCTTTCTTTTCATCATTTTGTTATCAATCAATTTTTATTGGCTTGTTGTTGCAATTAAAATGGGCGAACAAAATGCAACTAAATTTCACAATGTTTAGTAAATAGCAAATAGCTATATAACAATGTTCCTCCCCATATCACTTATGGTATGCGGTAATGGGCCAATGGACACTTCCTGCGTGCGCCATTTTCTTCGTCGTCCTTCCTCCAGTCGAATCTTTGACTCTGCATTTAATTCCATCGCTATATTCAAAAAGGGAAATCAAAATAGTCTTTTTTTTTTTTTAAGTGGGAAATAATAGCTAGGGAGGAAATCAACTATTTTATACACCAGCAGTGCGCGATTTCCTATTATGATGACGATGGATCGTATACGTGCCTTATTTAATGAATTGTTCATGATTTGTACGCTAATAAAGTGACGCCAGGGGATGATATATGGAGGGTTGAAACTGAGCAGCACGTGGGCGATGATCATGTTTGATGATTTATAGGCGACGACATGACAAGTTGGCGTGCAGCAATCGTGTCATAGTTTTGTCTCTATTTCACTATATATATATATGACGACGCAATATGCCTTTGAACGAACACCATTTTTTGTTGTTGTTGTTGTTGTTGTTTTACCTCGTCATATTATTGTATAGAAGAGCTGGCGGACATCATCGTCAGACAGGAAGCTATAACCTCATTAGTTAGTCCGGTTTTCTATTTTATGGGGATATATTATACTACATGATGGCATCATCATGAAAGAAAAAGAAAAAAAACCCTGCTGCAATCATATCATAAAAAAAAGGCAGTTCCTCCTATGACGATCACTCGCCCATGCACGGACAAATAACTCTCAGGGTCTCCGTCATTTCACCACCCAAATCTTATTATGATCCTTGATTTCTACCTTTATTTCGTTTCACATTTTCTATTCACACAATAAATATCATCCAAATGGGAACGTGGCGTGTGTGTGGCTTCGTTATTACCTGGTCTTTCATTAACCGACAGGTATATTATTAGTTATAGGCCCTATATAAGTCTCTGCGGTACCAGCACCATTTCCTGTCGCGCCAAACTTGAACGTGTATACAGTTGAGCGCTCGGATGGGGGGGGGGGACTATATATTGCCGCATTTATACCTATTGATATTATGAAGAGTGTCTCATATTTGGCGTCGACTTTTATGAGTCCAACCCTCGTAAATAATAGCGACGATGCCCTGACTGACTTTTTCTTTTTTCTTTCCATCACGATTACGTGTGTGTGTGTGTGTGTGTGTGGCGTTGCTGGTTTTCCAATTATTGTGGGAAACGTAGTACTACATTTCCCATTTTGATTGGCAGCGGGAAAAAGATGGCGGACATTTAATGGTCGCCCAGCAATTTGGGAATGATGAAATTTTGTTTTCTCTAAAGGAGGGAAAGAAGACTAGTCGTCGCCATCCAGGCGTCTAACCTGATTACATCGAACCACCCGCAATCAAGTTTCCGACAACTCTAAAATCAAACAAAAAAAACAAAACAAAGTCTATAATAATACTGTCGACGTTGGGCTCTTATTGTTTTTAAAAAAATATTTTTTTAAATTTTATTGCAAGAAAGGGGGGAAAAAAACTCCAACTTGACACTTGACGGATTCATATTCGATTGCGTATCAAACACGGGTGAAATGCGACGAAAATTTCGTCAATAAAAACCAGACGAGAGTCATCATCAACTGGTTAAAAAAAGAGCTGAGAATTTAATGGAATAATGACGTATTAACATCAAGGGTGGCCATCTCAGATGGTATAATAGCAGTTAACCGGTTTATTTCATTGCTTTCTCACTGTTGGCTATTTGTTTATTCTTAATAACGGAGTAAAAAAAAAAGGAAAAAAAAAAACTAAACAATCAAATTTGGGTTTAAAAGCTTTTTCTTTTATTTTAGATTTTCTAAATAGACGCAACATTATTTTGAGCCAGGAGCAGTCAGAATAAAAAATTCAAAGGAATTTTCTTATTCGTTTTTGCCTTTTGTGATGTCGACCAATGGGATCGACTCGATGGGCACGAGACATTTATAGTGCGCAACCCTGAAGACGCCCCTCAAAAAAAAACAAAAGAAAAGAAAAATATCATCGTCAAAAAGATGAGAAGAAAGCAGCAGCTAGCTAACTTAAAAAAAAAAAGATGTTTGTTCTGCTGAATAACTGCGTCTGGTTTTTTGTTATTTTTCCTTGTGTATAATGTCGTTAGACTCGTTAGTTGAACTGTAGAGCAGTAGCTCCCGAATATGCGCGTGCATGTCTGTTTGTCCTGAAACTTGTAATGCAATCGACAGATGTTTTGGCCTTGTATATCTCCGCTGCTGGCCAACAAACAACACAAAGATCTATCTCCAACTTTGCCATAAACTCTCGACGACAAATAAGTACCACCACGCTACCGCAACCATTGGGATATAATATTCTTTTTTAGCCGTTTCCCTCTTCTTCTCTATAGAATAATAGAATCTGCGAGCCTACCCTATGTATAGGTGTAATCTCTCTGACGACATTGAAAACTACCGTAGACTTGACATTCTTATAGACGGTCTGCCGCCCTGATATCGAGCGGCCATTAAAGCTCCTCTACATGCCTACTACTACCTTCCATCATATTTCACACCTGAGCAGTCAGGTATACACCAGCAGGGGATCTCTTCTTATTCATTCCCTTTTGGACTTAAGAGCTGATGCTGCTGTTGGGTTATTTCACTTTACATAGAAAAGATACAAGGCCGGTCTATATAGAGACTCGGTTGCTCTCTATAATAGTGAATATAACCATATAGAGCTGAGCGCATCCCTCCTGCGGAGAGATATAGTTCTAAATAGAAAAAGAAACTCAGCCGTATATATATCGCAGGCATTTTTTGATGGGGGATTTTGTGAGAGCTAGTTCTCTGAGCCGATATGTAGGGCTCTCAGCTTCCCCTCAAAGAGAATAGCTATACTACACATAGGATTTTAAGGGTTTTTGTCTTGGGGCCGGAAGAGGACATATATATATACCGTGGTGACTATAGGACATTCCAAATTCCGCCCTTGTGTGTTATTGTCACCAATAATGCTAACTGGGCGCAAAAAAAGAAAGATATATAAGAAGAGTCCCCCCCAAACCTACAAAGAACTGGTGCATAGTGTAAAACACGTGAAAAGGGTGTACGTCGTATACAGGACAACAATATCTGTGTAAAAAGTAAAAAGACATAAAACTACGAGGTTGACTACAACTAGCAATGTGGCGTATAGACTATTGGAAAATGGGTAATACGAAAGTAGTAGCCATCAGCAAGCGATCAGAGGGTCCGGCAGAGTGCCTAGCAAACAATAACACGGAGGGGCCACCACACCCTCCTCTTTGATAAAACATTTCTCATCTAGGCCCCTAGCCGCATCCCTAGTTGCTAATATCGACAGCATTGACGATGACCAGTCGTCCAAGAATCCTCGCAGAACAATAGAGAAAAAAAAAGAGAGAGACGACGGCCGGCGACGGTCGCGCGTCGCTGCGTCAATTTGATTAGTGAATCCCCTCCATTTTCTCTCTCGTCTCTCTCTCATTCTCGCGGTATTTATTTATTTATTTATCGATATTAGTTCTGCACCGTGGGTCCCGTTTGTATTCACATTCTCTTTCGATCTCCGTGTTGACTGTCCCTTCCTTTAAGCTGCGATCGCAACTGTGTATGTATACTCTTACTATCTGTATAAAAAGTAATTTTCCCTTTTTAACGTTGCCGGTACGTTACAGTCTGGATTGTGACCATCCACTCTGCTCGAGATTTAGAAAGGTGAAGGAGAGTGGGTGGGAGTATGTATATAAACATATAGTACTGTACACACAGGGTAGATCGAGTCGTGACGTTATATAGTCGCCGTGGAAAATGGTTTGCCGACACGCAATCCATATGCTTTTATATATACGATGGTCATCCGACATGTATTTAGGCACGCGACCCGCATTGATATTTACAAGTCTACACGCATCACCCACGCAAACAAGCGGTTGCGCATTCTCAATTGGTTCTGGGAATTTTATAGAAATTCCCACTTTTTGTTCTTCTATTTTTCCTCGAATATAAAGCCGACGACGACGAATGAAACACAAGTATAATATAGAGTAGGAGGAGGAGGAGGTGGACGTTGTTTTTGGTTGGATTGAATTTCCCCAGCTGTCAATTTCTATTTTCTTGTTATTAGCGCTAACACACGAATATAACTATTTTTCCGGTGGTCAGCCCGTTCGGCTAATCGTAATCGTAACCAACCTTATATAAATGGAGAGCTACTCCTCTATATAGGCTGAACACATATATAAGGAAATCTGAGATGTACAATATGAGCAGCGCCGGCAGCAAATAATACCGTGCTAGCCGGCCATTGGCCATATATACTATTTTTTTTTTTCTTTTCGTTGGGAGGAAGCATCATCAGCGAATATATTGGTATATATATATAACTCTGATATACATTTAGAAAGGGAGAAAATAAATCACGAGGATCAATGCATTTATCCTCTCTCTATATACTCATTTTTTTTTTGTTTTGTTTTTCCTCTTTCTCTCTGTTGAAGGAGCCCGTGATTAGGCCTCGTTAAGGCTCACGGGGGAAGAGGTGGCGGGGGGGGGGGTTGTTGTTGTTGTTTCTTCACACCCACACATAATAGCTCGTCTATATGGTAGAGAGTATATGGAAGCCTTATATACTGGGTTTCTCTCCTTGGGACCGTTGTTGGGACTCATCAATAAAAACGCCGCGACGTGTAATAAAGCCGGTTGAGCTACGGCAAGAAAACAAGGAGCTATACGCGAGGGCCAGCAACTCGTCTCACAAATAAGTTTCTTAACTATTTATTAGTACGTAGAGCTAGCTGCTTCTCTTCGATGTGTTTCTTAGCTTAATTCTTTTCCTTGGCCGGGGATTTTCACTCTTCCATCAGCCTAGGAAATGTCTCGGCCAACAGGATCCATAACGATGGGCGCTTTTCATAGAAGAGAATATTTATACATCTATATTTATACACAAGAGAGTGGCAATAGTCAAAAAGGAGAATTTTCGGGGTCTTCTTAATGATAGGGAGAAGAAGCCTTATATACAGCCGTTGCTTCTGTCTTTAGAGACGAGATGCTGGCGATTGTTTATTTAGTCATCAAGACCAACAGCAGGATAGAAGCCCGAAGGGGGGACCGCAGGTCTTCGTTTTAATTACAGCCGCGAGTTCTTCTCGCGGGGGTCCACAAGTTCCTCCTGCGACTCATGGTGTGTGTAGTTAGAAGACAAAAACAAAACAAAAGTAGAAGAGAAGCCAATGGAGATGAGGCAGAGAAAGAGACAAGAACTGGCAGCTGGACGACCGCGGCAGTCGAAATGAACAATCAACTCTTTTGCAGTCACCCACAGCACATTGCTGACCCTCTTGCGCTTTCCAACTTCCGCTCTCTCTCATCTCCCTTTGTTATTCTCTCCTCCACGATCTTGTGTGTGTGTGTATGTACGCCACTCTATACTTTTTAATATAATATTTAAGGGGACTCTTTATTACCTTTTTCTTTTTTCTCATCTCATCAGTGGAAACGTGGTTATCTTTATAAGAAACCCTACTATTGATATTGATACACACATACACACACGCTCTCGCATCTTCTAGTCCTGCGCTTGAGCATGTCGTGTAGTGTATATATTTAGCTGTTGTATAGCAGGAGCAGCTGTCTGGGCTCGGCTTTTTCATTAATCACGGCGCCGTTTGCAATAGACATTTGCCTTTTTGTAATTGCATACTTTGTCCACCCAGTCATCAGACGGGAGCTCAGTAGGGAAGACAAAAATTCCAACCAGCGCCTTTTCTAATTGAATTTTCTCGGGAAAAAAAGCGGTTGTGTCTCTTCATGGATTTTTTGTTTTGTTTTGTGTGTTTTCCTTATTTACGCTCTACGGATGTGCTATACAGTTATGGGTGTAGCTGAAGAAGAGAAACTAAGTTGTTGATGATTCGAAAAAAAAAGAGAAAAATCTATTGGAAATGTCATCCTATAGATTCGCTAGTATCTAGGCTCTCTCATCTCATACGGCGTTGTTTGGTGTGTATATTCTCTAGCTGTAATAATAGTGTACACACAAAAGCGTAGTATTGATAATCGATGAGGACGAACCCTTGTGATTTTTGAGGGGAGTGGTGACACAACAACAAAACACAACAACTACGGTTGGCTAGAGAGAGAGAGAGAGAGAGAGAGAGACATTTGAACAGGGAAACTAAGAGGAGAGAGGGTATAGGACAGCGAAAATTGGTATGTCATTGGTTGAGTTATTGTTGAATAGAATTGACAGTATGTTAAAGGGGACCAGTGGGTCGGGATGGTGGCCAGCAGGATCTCTTTTTCTTCTTCTTCTTCTTGTATTTATAACAGACGCGCCGATTCTTTAGTGGACAGCTGAATCTGTTACTTGTGTGTGTTAGGTATTATACATGCCAGCGTGGCAGGACACTGGGAGAGATGAGGAGGGTGGTGGTGGTGGTGAGTCGGACGACATGAGGATTCACAGATGGCTCATCGTCGTTTCCTTATCCATTTAAACTCGATACATATAGGGAAAGAGCAGCAGAGAGGGCAAAACAGGAATGAATCTGAAGGGGTTCAGCTGGACGAGTTTTTCCGTGGATAGGGGTGTTGGCAAAGGGGGATATAAAACGATTTTGTAGAGATGGGCAGACGAAGTTCCATCAAGCAGAGAAAGCTACCAACAAAAGGCCACCCCCTCCTAAAAAAGGATTAGTATATTGGGATCTTCTGGGATGTATACGTTGTCCCCGCGACACCCCTTTGATTTCTCCCTTTCTCTGTCCATACGGACGAGAGGACACCAACCGCACTAGATATACATTTATATATGTACTAGACACACACAGAGACACACAGATGAAAAACCATTCACTGTATTTATAGTCGGATTGACGATGGATGAGAAGGGACAGACAATGCGCCTTTTCGGACCAGCGAATATATTGTGTCAGTTTGTCCAATAACAAATAAGGTGACATACTATATGACCGGTCAAAAGTTCATCTCCAATACGATAGATATGTATGTGTCTATAGAGAGACAAAAGCGTACATACATTTATTATATTCTACTAGATATAACGTACACAGTCTGAAGGACGGGATTTTCTTGTTTTCTTAATTGGAAATTCCAGTCGGTCCACGCGATTGGTTTTCTTTGTCGTGGACGTCATTGGATACAATACAGCTCCTGTTATATATACTACTACTATATACTACAATATAGGAGTCTAGAGAGCCCAAGCATCAGGAGCAGCCAATAATGAAACGGAAACGTTCTTGATAGATCTTTATTATTGCGAGCTCTGAACGTAGGAGGAGGAGGAGCTGAGTAGAAATGAGACTCTCTCTCTCTTACGTGTTTCCGGCTCGAAAAACCTTCATCTTATCATTTGTGTTTTCTTTCAATTCATTTCGTGTCATCTCTCTCTCTCAGCCTATCTGGTGTGCCCGATTCCAATTCGTCATTTCAAACAATCAAATTATACACTAAAAATAACTCTGTTTCTCGGTAAAACAAAAGAATAACACCACCACACAAAGTCGAGCACTTTGCGAACGGCGGAGGTTTGCAGCAGTGATAAAGCTCCAAACGGGAAAAGTGATACGAAAACAAAAGGATATATATATTTATATGAAAAGAGGATACATGTTGCCGAATTCCAGTTAGATTGTTGTTGTTTTTTTCTTTTTTTGGAAGGATGTTGCTGGTGTCCTTTTTCCTTTCTCTCAAGTGAAGTTTTTCAGATTTCTTCCTTGGTGACTGTGTGTGGGTCCTCTTCTAGCACGAAGCGATGGTTCCAGCTGTCGAGAAGATCATTAGGATTATTAGTGCAAAGCGAGAGTTCTATATAGGAGCAGCCGCAGCGCACGAGTCTACAGGGAGATATGAGAGAGAGAGAAAGAAGCAAAACATGAAAAGAAAGTGATTGAAAGAGACTTAAAACCTGGACAGACATTTTTCAATTTTTATTTATTTTATTTATTTTTTTCTACTCCTCCTCTTATATTCATGCCACTGTGTTGTGTACAGGAGGGCATATAGCTCGTTACGTCTTGGCAAATGAGCAGCAGACCGAAAAAAGATGTAAGAGTCCATTTTTCTTTCGGCCGGGCTATATAGAACGGCTACATACATGTGCTCCGATCATTTTCCGAGTCGAAGGAGAAAGAAAAAAAAATAAAAGAAAGACTATTTCGGTGTGAGTAGGGGGGGTAAAATAGACAGAAACGAGTGGCAACATAAGACGAGTCGATTCATCAACTCCCAGTTTTTTTTTTCCCCTGCTCACTTCCACTTTTTGATATTTTTTCAACAGTCAATTGGCTGCGACGTCGCACGAGTTTCCCACTCCATCATTCTTATGAACGGAAACTCTCAAGTAGACTGCCGCCCGTCGCCGTGTGTTTTGCTAAAAGCGCTAGGCTGCTAATCAGTTCATCATTATCGACGTGTCACGCGCGGCAAAAACCCAAGGAACTCGTCCATTTCTCTTTCTGTCTTTTTTCTCTCTCTCTCTCTATCTTTTCGCCCTCTTGGGACTTTTCCCATTAAATCTCTGCACAAAAACAAAGAAGAGTCATACAGTTCTGTGTGTTCTGTTAATATCTATAGCGGGACGCACCACATCAGCAAGGAACCGTGACAGCAAAGAGTGCAGAAAGCGCATATGATGCATGGCATTTTCCTCTTTTTGTCCCTTTTTTGTTTCGTTCCGCGTTCCAAAAGACCGTTGGCCGTGTCATTCGTAAATTTTCTATTCATTTCTTTGTGTTTGAAATAAACTTTTTTTAAAAAAAAAACCCCCTTTATTTTTAAATTGTCGACTGGTTTTAAGCTTCAGTCGCAGCTGGAATAATAAGTTATTCCGACACGAGTTCCAAAAAGGCGGTAGCAGCAGCAAACAGCTTGTAACCGAAATAAGAGAATCAGATGATCTTTTTGACTGTAAAAAGACAATCGACTGTGTGGAGATTTTTTTATTGTTTTTCCTTTTTTCGGGGATCGTGTGGGCGAGTTGATGACGTGAGGGCGTAGACGTTTTCTATATTTTAATCTCAGAGAAAGAAGAAAAACGCAGAATGGTGAGCCATTTGAGTTGAACCATATGGCCAGCCACGTCAGCATGAAGAGAGAATACGCACATCACACACACGCGTCTCTGACTCCCACACACGCTCTGGCACACGTACGGTAATACGTTGCTTTAGGCTCATCTCTTTACTTATCTTATCGGGCGTCATGTAATTATGCTTATTTACTGACACGCGTGCGCTCGTTCGTCGTTCCCATATTATATAGGCCCCCCTACACGCCTCGATCCACTCAACGCTTAGGAGAAAAAAACATGCGTAGTATACAGTGAGATACAGTCGTCATGCAAAATAGGCTATTACCAAAGTCAACATATTGTGTATATATAGCTTATAACGCATTCAAAATCGATGTGGCGGGAATAAACGTGAAATATAAACGCTCAATTTCCCATTTCTAGCTAGGATTAGTTTACATTTACGAAAATGACCTTTTTTTTTTTTTTTGTTCGGGGGTTTCGTCGAGATGCGTTATTTGCGATTACGTCAGTCAAGTGATAAGACCCCGCATACTCCCCCGTTCAAAGTCTGTGAAATCATCGTGCGCATCTTCTACTATTATAATAAAACGGAAATTTTGTATTTTCTATCTGCTTTTGAGAAACGATGGATTCGATTTTGGTCAAGTGAACTGCTAACCATTTTGAAGGTTAAAGGCGGATGAGACAGCCAAAGTCAAATGTGATGGAATACAAATACAAGAAGAGAGTCTAGCAGAGAAATAAGACAGTTGACGAGGAAGAAGGCAACTGGCGAAACATTCTTGAGCGCAATGTGTGTAGGATTGTATAGGCTTTTCCGACTATATATAGAATGCGCTAGGAGGAGAGTACGCCATCAAGGATTGTCTGTACCGTACTGTCTTTAAAAAAGAAGGGTCTCCAAAGGGAGGAGGAACTAAGAGAGTCGAAGAAAAGAAAGAGAATCTTTGACATCAGAGAACGTTTGTTATGATTGGCTAGTCATGCGGAAAAGTGCCGGCGGATGCCTTCTGGCTCCCACATCAATAACAACAACAACAGCAACGGAATACTACACTCGTCTGGTCCTGTTATAACATTACAGAAATAAATATAGACGAAAGAAGAAGTTTTTTTATTTTATTTTCATATCAATGCAATTGTACAATGCCGGACTCTCAATGCGACACGGCCGTAAAAATAAAGAATTAAACCATTAATAATGCGGCTTGTATTCCAACAGCCACTTTATGGAATCGAATGTCATCAATCGTTTTTACCGACCGACGTAGAGTGTCAAAGCGTTTTCCCATTTGTGATTACATTCTCCTGGACAATCGATAGCCACACAACATTTGCCATTGTTATCCAATTTTATAGGCCAATATTAGAGACGATTTACGTACGTACAACAAAAACGCCGGAATTCTAAAGATGATTGCGCGCTCAGCTCAAAAGGAAAGTTGAGATTGTCCAACGACATCGCGGAAACGGACAGAGGAAATGCCGCATGTGGAATGGAATTCTATATGTATTATATAGCATAAACGGAAAAATGAGGGCAGCATCACAACTTCCTCGCCGGTTATATGTCTGTCTGTCTGTCTGCTGACGTTTTGTGTAGACTTGAGCGTGTGCATCAGTTTTGTATATATAACACCAACAGACATCGCAAACGCGCGCGCACACACACACACACACGTACTACATGTAGTATATACGTACACACACATAGAGCGGCGTTATGAATGTTTACATATATAAATACATATAGTAGTATAAAGATACGATAAACAGATTATGAACAGATAGATAGAGCGCAAGGTTTCACAACCAGCTGTTTACACCAAAGTGAGACGTTTGTGTGCTCGATGATGGCCATGGAAAGCACAGTCACGAGTCAAGGCTATTAACAACACAACCGTGTACTGTACAGTCATCTCAAAATAGAACGCAGTGCTGTATGATGATGATGATGCCCGCCCGCCTTTTTTTCTATTTCAAACTTCTTTTTTATTTATACAATCGCATGTCCGTCTGTCCATGACTATCCGGCTCTTTACAGTAGACGAAATGGACGTTTTTCTCTCTGTGTGTATACTCGGAGGCAACATGATCTATTTATACAGCAGAGAATTATATGGGCAAACTAAACGATCAACATATTCAATGCGTGGACATATTGACGGATATTGACAATATATATATAGAATAGTAGATGTAGGCCTCCCTCTATCAAACTATTATAATAGTACGTACAGTATCTTCTTCCATGACGTCCCCTTTCCGGTTTTCAATACTATGGTATTTATTCACAGTTGTGTGTATACAACATTTCCGCCCTCATGTCCTTGTATTTTTTCCGATTTATTGGTTCGTCTCTCAATCATCGAGCAATCGCTCGCCCCGGTGCTTGTTACACAATCTCCATGAAAAGAAATGAATTATTCTTGTTGAATTGAGAGAGAGGAGAGATTTTCTTGTTATACACATAGTTGACATCATTTGATATTTTATTTTATTTATTTATTCCGACAGACGAAGGAGGAGCAGATGATCGAGTCAACAACAATAACGAAAAGAGAGGGAGACGGAGAAAGAGGGACGAAGATGACGAAGAATTGATGGCCAGTGAAGAGGACGATCAAGAGGCCATGAGTGACGATGTCGACGACGAAGAAGAAGATCAAGAGGATTTGCCTACCAGACTTAAAAAACAGGCTCGCGAAAGAGACGTCCTGCTGGCCAAGTCGGCCGCCCTTATGAATAAGGTAGCCATGACAGACAAAGCCTTGAGTCTCCCGTTCGCAGCCATCGGTCCATCCATAGTGTTGGGAGACACGGTTGGATCGACTGAAACGCCCGTCGCTGGCGTCCAGCTTCCGTTCCCGTACGCCGCCACATTGGCCAACGCTAATGTGACGCTGGACGCACTTCAAAGCACCAAAATGGCCATCGCCCAGTTCGCCGCTACTGCAATGGCCAACAAAGATTCTCAGAGTCCAGCTGCTATCCAAGAGCTGGCCGTACTCCAGTCAACCCTCTACGCTCTTCAACAGCAACAGATGATGCAGTTGCAGCTGATTCAACAGCTCCAGCAACAATTGCAAATCAACAACCAAACGGACCAAGGAGCGGTCGCTGCTGCAGTTTCAGGAGCTCCCAGTGCAACCGGACCAGTTGGTGCAATCATAAGCCAATTGGCCGCTTCAGGTAGGGAAGGTGGAATGGCAAATTTGATGGGATTTGTGGCGAATCATCAACACGCCAGCATTGCCACACTGGAGACTCAGGAATCTTCTGCGGAAGCAGCTCTGGCAGCTGCCAGGGCATCCAGTAGCAGCGAGGCCAGTTCACGAACTTCAACTCCTGCAGCTCGACCGCGTGAAACGGCTCCAAGTCAAAATGAAATTCACAGCCGAACTGTTGCCCCGCAGTCGCCGAGAGGCAAAGAAACTCGACGGGCACGACCAGAAGAACAACACAGCCAACACCTTGTGGCATCGTCCGGTATCTTGACACCTAAAGTGATGATGCCAATCCAGTCATCATCGTCGTCAATTGCGACGACGACGGCAACGCCAACGACTATAGTGACGTCTAGTTCATCGTGGACCAGTTCCACTTATTCGCACAACTCGTTCTCGACGGCTAGTCTCATGTCCCAATTGCCCGGTGGCTCTTTGGCCGATACCATCCTGCAAACATCAGAGCCACCGACAAATCCGGAAGGACCCAGCACGTTGGACCTTCTCCAGCGGACGGCCCAACAGGTTTTGAATAACGCATCGCAAGGATTACTGGCCACCAATCTGGCTGACGAGTTAGGATTCCGCAACGGACTCGGCGGAGCCTCTGGAGGTTGCCATTCCGGTAGCGGATCGAGCGGAAACGGCGACGGTTGCGGTACCGGTGGATCAGGTAGCGGCAAAAAGGATCAGCTTTTTAAACATCGTTGCCGTTATTGCGGCAAAGTGTTCAGCAGCGACTCGGCTTTGCAAATTCACATTCGATCGCACACGGGCGAGCGACCGTTCAAGTGCAACATTTGCGGTAACCGGTTCACCACCAAGGGCAACCTCAAGGTCCATTTCCAGCGTCACGCCCAACGTTTTCCGCACATTAAAATGAACCCACACCCTGTGCCAGAGCACCTTGACAAGTTCCACCCACCTCTGTTGGCTCAACTCGACATGGACGAATCGAAAATGTCTCCACCTCCGCCTCCTCCGCCACCGTCGAGTTCCCATCATCACCACCATCACCATCACGGCTTCCTCCCACCTTCAGCTTCTTCGTCATCTGTAAGTGTTAGTCACGCTGGCGGTCATCATTCGCATCATCCGCAACATCCGATCACGTCGAGCAGTCTCTTCCGTTCAGCTCCCGTTGTTCCCGTTTCCAGTTCGTTTCTATTCCGGCCGCACTCCCTTGGAGATCTGATGCCACCGGGCATCCGCCCAATGTTTCCACCTCTCATGGCCGCACCGTCGATGCCCAAAGAACTGACATCGCCGTCAATGACCGTCACATCTGGAGGTCAAGAATCGCCGGCCAAATCTGTCACTTCCGCTCCGGAATCGACAGAAAAAAATGCGAAAAACGACGAAACGGACAGTGACGAGTCACCGATGAAAGCGGACGCCATTGTCAAAACGGAGCGAGAAGACGAGGACGAAGAAATTGACAATGAAATTGACAATGACATGAACGAGCAAAGAGAAATGGATTCACCCGTCGGCGATCGTCCAGTCAGTTCGGCTGGAACTCCTCAACCGCCAGCAGAAGAGAGCGGCAAAAGTGGCGAAATGGCCGACGAAAGTGGCGGGCGCGATAGCCGCAACATGTACAATTCAGGTGACGACCAATCGTCTTCGGCCAGCCAACAGGATGAAGTGATTCGTCGTCCATCGATGGACGAGCGTGTCAAATCGAAACTCATCAGCCACAAACCGTACGATGATTTGGACGACTTTGATGATAATTTGGACGAAGATGGTGACATGGATGACGAACCATTAGATAAAGAGCAGTACAACAACACAGACGGCCCGGAAAACTTGTCCGGACGACGGTCGACTTCCCCTTTATCGGACGGAGTGGGTGGTACTCCTCCACCAGCCGGAGTGGGAAACGGATCTCTCCTTTTCCAGCCACATTCGAATAACAATTCTGAGCTGGGAAGTCCAGCAAACGCTGCCTCTACAACTGGATCGCTTCGTTTCGCCTCTTTTCCCCAACAACCATTGCCCAACGGTGGCCAACCTCCGCCGGGTTTCATGATGATGCCATCCGACGTCGATCCAGCCAAAGATCCCGCCATTTACACGAATTTGCTTCCGAGACCGGGCTCCAACGACAACGCCTGGGAGAGTTTGATCGAAGTGACGAGGACCTCTGACACGGCCAAACTTCAACAGCTGGTCGACAACATTGAAAACAAACTGGTGGATCCTAACCAGTGTGTCGTGTGCCATCGGGTCTTGTCGTGCAAATCGGCCCTACAAATGCACTATCGAACGCACACGGGCGAGAGGCCGTTCAAGTGTAAAATCTGCGGCCGAGCATTCACTACCAAAGGAAACCTCAAAACTCATATGGGCGTTCATCGTGCCAAGCCACCTGCCCGGCTTCTTCACATCTGTCCGGTTTGCCACAAAAAGTTCACCAACGGACTCGTCTTGCAGCAGCACATTCGTCTGCACACCGGTGAGCCAACCGATTTGACTCCGGAGCAAATTTCCGCCGCCGAATTGCGTGATCCGTTTCCGCATCCAGGATTTCCTTTCCTTCCGGCTGGATTCCATCCTTTCTTGCATCATCACCAGGGTTCGCCTTTCCTTCATCATCACCATCTGGGCTCAGGATTCCCGGGACTTCAACCGGGTCCCGATGGTTTGCCTATCGGATTCCCGTTTTCAACCAGGACTCTCGGAGAAGGTAAAGATGGCAACGGCGTTCTGATGGGAGAGCCCCGCGATGGCGACAATGACGTCGATCTGGGAGGTGACGCTGAAATGGGCGGAAGTTCATCTGAAGCTCTTTCGCCCACTTCATCGACGACTTCGTCTCAACAGCTTCAACATCACCATCCGGGATTGTTGGGTCTTCATTTACAACACCAATTGCAGCAAAGGATGCAGGCCGCTGGCGGCCAAGTGTTGAGCGATGAGGAGCGCCATCAGTTGATTATGGCGCAAATCAGTCGGGCCAATGCCGAATTCTTCCGCAAATATCAACAAGATTTTGCCGATATGACGATGATGGATGATGACGACGATGACGACGACGACGAAGATGGTGACGACGAAGATGGTGAAGAGGAGGAAGAATCTTCGTTGCATCACGACGAACAGGCCAGTGAACTGGATTCGCTCGGACGTCAGATTCCTTCTCCGAATGGCGAACGCGCCACAAAAATCATGAGAAGTGATCTCCTTATTAAAAGTGAGAAAATGTCTTTGAGCTCTGACGAGTCGTTGGCTGTCGAACAGATGCGACAGCATCAGCAACTCCAACGTTTGCGTCATTTTGAATTTTCGCCAACTCGCGCATCGACTCCTGGTGAACCAGCTCATTTATTGCGTCGAGAACAACCCAAGAAAACACCTGCAAGTCCGACAGTGACGACCAGTCGACCGTCGTCGACGACCAATTTGTCATTGCCGTTGCCACCGCCACCACCGGCGCCTCTGCCGCCAACTAAACCGTCGACTCTTCATCCGCCTATCTCGCCACTAGATCTGACAGCCACCCGCGGAGCTCCAGCGCCGGCTTCCGTCGCTACGCTCTTCAGCGCACCTCTTACGACGACAACATCGTCCACTTCATCTTCTTCCATCTCGCCAGCATCGTCTATTTACGTTCCCGCTGCTTTCAACATGACACTGCAACAATCCGGAGGGGGTCTGACCGTTTCCAGTGGAAACACCGGGACGTCTATTTCATCTTCAATTTCTTCTTCTTCGGGACCGGCCATCAGCACCAACACTTCGCCGGCCTCGGCTCTGTCATCGCTTACGTCGGCTGTCATGGCGTCACCTTCTTTCAATCCGCTCAACCTGCCCATCAGCGCTCCAGGTAAATCCTAAAAAGACCAACTCAACAAAAATCCACCGATGAAATTTTGCATTTTTTCGTTGACAATTTTCCTAATACCCTCGGTTATATTTGATGCCTAATAGTTATTACACAATTTTTTTAAACGAGCAAAAAAGTTTCATTTGCTTTTTATTTTATTATTTTCACACTTGACACACTTTTTGATTAATAAAGAAACGATAAGAAAAAATTAGAGATAGGGGAAGAAAACGGACTTTTTTGTGTGTGGCATGATTAGCAATTTTTCTTCTTGTTGGATGCGTTGGCGACCGTTTCAGGCCGTGGTAATACGACGTGTAACATCTGCTTCAAGACGTTTGCCTGTCACTCTGCTCTCGAGATCCACTACCGCAGCCACACCAAAGAACGACCCTTCAAATGCGCCATCTGTGATCGAGGATTCTCCACCAAGGTACGTAGGCCTAATATATAATAAATAGGTCGTCAATGATTCATTTGACGGTGTCTGCTGTGGGTTGTCTATAAACTAACTCTATACTAATCCACCTTGAATGTAATCATGCAGGGCAACATGAAACAGCACATGATGACCCACAAGAATCGCGACGGGACTCCCATCTCCGTTGAATTGCTCAACAGCGTCAATGCGGATCGATCTCGTTCAAGATCATCGTCCTGCTCTGTTAAAGATTCGTCCAACAAAAGCAATTCTTCCGATGATTTCAATCTTCTTCACGGTCAGCCTCAGCATCACCTCCCACCACCTCCACCGCCACCTGCGACAACGGCTGGCCAGTTGAACGAGGCCAACCGACGAGCTTCGGCTAATAATCTGGCGGCCATGATGATGTTGAACCCGACGCCGGCCGCACTTAAGGAACACTGCCTCTCGTTGACCATCCAACACAGTCACGATCGTAACGGAGGTCCCCTCCAACACCTGCATCACGACAACGGTTTGCCTCTGAATAAGGAGCCAAACAATTCCGAGTTGCTATTGGCAACGGCGCAGCAACAGCAGCAATTGCTCCAGTTGCATCAACGCACCGCTGGCTCCCATCGCGCTCATTCGTCCAGCGTTCAGAAGAAACGCGATTCACCTGCCGCGTCCTCGATGTCTCAGAGACCGACGGATGAGCAAAGACGTCGCCGTCGTTCGTCCGGCAGCAGCGAAAGTAGCAGCAGTATCAGTCCGGCCAGTCAATTGGCTGCCGCCGTAGAACAGCGTGTCGTTTCCGCTTTGGCCGCTTCAGCGGCCGCCGCAGCAGGAAACGCAGCCGGATCAGCTGGATCGCAACACCATCAACAATCAAGTCCGCCACCTTACCGCGTTCACGGCTCGGCTGCCGCCCGCCGATCTGCTCTTCCCGTGCCACCGGGACCTTTACCTGAACGCTACTAACTGATGAAAACCCAATCAGGTAAATTATCTTGAATTTTCACTTGACTATTAGAGCTATGAAACGTAAATTCTGAGTGTAACTAATTCAACATTTTTATGTGATTGTGTTTGATTTGGATGTAGTTGTTTGTTGGCCCTCCGCCCCCTTCTCTGCCATGGATCTCATCGATGAGCAAAATGTTGCCAGTTGATCGTCGAGTGCTGAAAATTTGAAAAAATAAGTTGAGAAAAACACAAATTCTTTCGTGTTGGGACCCCGCGACGCTTTGCCGCTACAACGCTCTCCGATCGGAGTAAATGAATTCAACTTCTTTTAGGAAAAAATAATAATAATTAATAATCACACAGTACATACCGTCGTAATTGAATAACAAAATATGATGATCACACATTTCACTTTACAACTATTTCTACCCGATAGAAAGGAATTAAAACAAACAAAATTCGTCACCCCTTACACAACAACACATATCGTTGCGAACCCTTGAAATATTTGTCCCGTTTCAAATATTTGGAATATTGAAATGTTTATGTTTTATTTGTCAAATGTTCATATCTCTCTCACTCTCTCACTTCTCTTTCGTTTTCCTACTGTATAACCCTGCAAAAAAGACTGGAAAAGTGGAAAGTCGGATTGCCACGGATCTACGGTATAGAATTTCGTTGGTCTACAAACCCCGTTCTTTTTCCTCACAGCTTATTCACTGCTCTATTGTATTAGTGTACATGTACATGTGTGTCATTTCTCTCTGTCAATTTCTTCTTTTTTTTTCATTCCTTTCTTCAATGAAAAGAAAAACAACAAATATGTTCAAAAATTTTATTTATAATTATTATGACAGTAGAATTATTTTTTTCGTTCAACCAAAAACAAAAATATTGGAGCTAAATGGGGTGGGAAAATAAGGCGAACCTGATTGTTTGTTTTTCGTGAATGGTCGATGGTGTGTGTGTGTGTGTAATGTTTGCGTTTGGAATTTCTCTCTCTCTCGTGGCTTGTGTGTGGATAAATATCTCTTAGATGTTTTTAGTATTATATAAATATCATCCGGACACACAGTACTATAGCATTCAACGGTCAGCCTACAAGACAAAGTCCCTATATGTATATTTACTACGTAAGAGGCAGCGTAGAGTGTGTGCGTGTTTTCTTTTTCGTCTCAAAATAATTTCGGGAGACCATTAAAGCTCCCGATGTGTATGTATATTAGAAAAAAATTTGCTATTTCACCTTACTCTCGATTTGATTTGAATTTTTTAAAAAAGGGTGGGGCACCACATCACACAGTAGCATTATAACACACCCAATATTGGCCTATAAATAGATTTTTTCTTAATTAGTTTTTTTTTGTCATTTTTATTTTCCAAATTGCGAATAAAATTAATTATTATTAGACCGAAACATTTGACGACACCACCAATCAGCGCGCACCTTTTGTATAAACTAGTAGACTAAGCTCCTCCGCACACTACCATCAATTAATTCCCAACAACAACAACAACAAAAATACAAAAAAAAATGAAATAAAGAAATAATAATTAAATCTGAAAAATCGTCGGTGGAAAAAATCTGATTGGATCTGTCATATACATGTTCCTAACTAGATGCTAGTCGCCTCCTCCACCAGCCTATTTTTTTACTCTACTTTTTTTTTACAGCTTTGTTTCTCTCTCTAACTCTAAATAATCTTTAAAATTTTAAAAATAAAAACAAAATAAAATAAATAAATAATTGCGTATACGCCAGTGAAGAAGAGAAAATGCTATTATCTAAACGTATGGTAGTAGCTCGGCTATGATTTGAGAAAAAAACACACATGAAATTGATCGAGTAACCATTTTCACCATCATTTTATTATTTTGTGCGTTTTTCTTTAATTGTTTCAAATACTTTCGTGAACATAAAACAACACCAGTACACGTGTAAATTGGGAATGCGTGCGTCTCTATATATGTTACTACTTTTCTCGCTCGTTTGAAATTGTAATTGCCCTCCTCCTCCCTTCTTTAAAAAAAAAAAAAAAATCTCTATAATATTTAATTTGGAATTTTGTTTTCATTTTTTCGTTTCAAAATGTCCGTGTGTGCTGATGCGTTTGTTTTCATTGTCTACGTCGTCTATACACTTCTTTATACATTTATTATGGTATACATATTATACACTTGCCACCTCTCTCATCTCTCTCATTCCCCCCTCTCTTCCCTCCCTCGTCCCCCCCCCCTACTGTGCTCCACTATAATATACTTGTTCGGTTAATAATATTTGTTTGTTTTTTTGTTATTTTTATTTTATCGGGTTCTTTCTCTCTCTCTCGGCATTTCGAAAGCAAAAAAACAAAAACAAAAAAATATCATCACGATTGCGAATAAAAAGAATAATACCATTGAAAATTGATGTCGGAATAGGAATGAACATTAACTATAGATACAATATATAGCCTCCCCTCCAAAAAAAAAAGGACCACACACGCACTATATAGAAAATCAACATGTATATAGACTGATAAATGGGTTGCTGTTTTATAATCAAAAGTATATGGGTAGACTGCTGTAAGTGATGCTGGGCAGTTCCACTTTCCAGGGGCGCCCGGTTTTTCCATTAGATTCCGGTAGGTCATCATATCGTTTGCAGAAGAAAAACAAAAAAAAAAAAAACAAGGAAAAGGGAGGCCGTGAAAGGGAAAATTGAATCGTGGCAGTGATTTTATAGCAAAATATTGCGCAATGCAATCATGCCGTAAGAGACCACCAACACACTGTTGGAGAACTCCTCTCGTTTCCACATCCGCGTGTATTTTATATGCTTAGAGCACATCATGATTGCGGTATACTAATTGATTTATGCGTGTAAGTTGAATGGAGTTATTAAACAGCTCGGGTGAACCAATTATTTAGTTCGATTAAAGAAAATGAACAAATAACGAATCACCTTGAGAAATAAAAACCCCCAATGTGGAAATGGAAGTTGGGTTTTTGTGATTGTCCAGAAAAAAAAAACAAAAAAAAAACAATTAATTCCTCTGCGCGAGTCCTGATGAAGGTTATAAAAACCATTTTCAATTTCTTTGCGGACCCCAAAATAAAATATTTCTAGAAATTTGATCCTGGATCAAGATTCAAGACTGTTGGAGCACAAGTGATCCACGTCACGTATTACAGTTTGAAATCTGAATGAATTCTCTTAATTGTAGAACACCACCGTGTGAAAACGTTCTTCGTTTCATTGACGTTAATCCGTGTTATAACATTATGCACCGCGCATTTGTCTATTTCTCTTGTGTAAGTAGTACATCATAAACCTAGCAGGAGGTTGTTATTATCATTTTTTTTCTTAAATTCTCCTGGGTTCATAATTGTCCAACAAAATTGAAAAGAACCAGTGAACTAATAGAATTTTTCACAAATAGAAAATGGATTTAAAAAAAAAAAAAATAAATTTGTTTTCCAAGAAGAAGAAGAAGAAGAAAAAGGTTTTAGTGTAGAAAAGAAAGAATGATGACGAGATATGTACACAAGAAGAGAGACAGACAGATTTGAGATGGAGGGGTTGATCGCTCGGTTGAACGCAGCTGAAAATCATTGGAGCGTCGCGACCCCACCAGAAGTGAAATTTGAAGGAAAGAAAAAAAGGGAAAATAAAAAAAAGTGTTTTTTTATTATGATTTAGTTACATAATAACAAAACGAAAATCCGCGTGAAAAAAACCAGGTGATATTATATACTGCTATACATTTGCCATTCTCTATTGAAAACCGATCTATGCTACACACCAGCATTATTACGATTCTTTTTTCTTTTTCTTCTTTTCTAATAGAAAAAAAAAATAGATCAGATTTTTCTGAACTGGCGTATGTCAATCGAATGAAATTGAGATGGTTATATACCATCGTATTTCTCACGGGTATATTGGGGTATATACAAGAAGAACAACAAAAAACAGTTGAGTTTGATGATGACTAAGGCGTTTTTTTTTTTATTTTTGGCCTCCTGTCAACCAAAGTTTTAGGGTTCGTCTATTATTTGATTAACTGGCCGGTGTGTTGTGTAACTTACGTAGCTATTTACACCAAAGTTGAGCCCCTTATTTAAACGCTTTTCAATTCTTTATATTATTCAAAACACACACACAAGAGTCACACACAACGCCTTTTATTTCCCGTATCATCGTCGTCGTCTATATAGAGTTGGAATCATTTGGAAAATTCAAAAAGGGGGGAAAGAATAGAACCAGAACCCAATAAACGACAAAAAATAGACCAAAATGGTAATATAACTGAATGAGGAAATTTCGACAGAAAAGAAAAAAAAAAAGAGTAAAACGGGAGCTGAAAAACGCGCACACACATGAACACACAGGGCCATCAAAGGATCATGCCCCTCATTTGGTCATGTGTTTGCTGCAGCATTTATCGATTAGAAATACTAGAGAGAGAGAGCTTTGCGCGTGCAGTAGCAGCCACTCTCGTTATTATATAATTTTAAGCGAAAATTGACCAACATTTAAAGGGGGTAAAGGAGAAAAGGAGCGATTGTTAATGTCTTTTGATTTCAAATCAGTCCTTAAATTTAAAAAAATGGAAAAACAAATAAACAACCAACCGTTAATTATATATATATAAGAAAATGTGTAAGAAAAGAATGTCTAACGCGGTAGCCGGGAGAGAGACGAGAGAGAACCGAGTTTGAACCAAACAAGGGTATAAACAATCACCCTCATTTGGTCATCTACATATATATATATCGATTGAAAGTTTGAAATTCGAGTCGAGTCGAGCCAGCACGAGCCACACATTTATGCAGCACCCGATATGTAATTAACAACGGGTCAAATAAAAAATTTACAAAAAAAAAATTACAAATATATTTATAGGTAGGTTTATATTATAACGACCCTCTTTGAGACTGTCCTTCCCTTTATTCGCCATGTGTGTGGCGCCTTATATACTTATACGAATACTCGCCAAGTACTACCTATCGACCAAGTCTGATTTACGAATAATATGATGTCATTTTCTAATTTGATATTCTAAACTGGTTTCGACCCCTAAAACGAAACAAAAAAAAAACAAGGTTCTTTGTCTCCTGTCCCAACTAGACACGGATGATTGGTGATCTTACCCACCACCTTGTCCATTTGCTCGATTCCCCATCGGTCGCTCCATGTTCAAATCTCTGCTGCTGCTGCTGGACACCAAAGTCCGTTTGTGGTTGTTGTTTGTTTCTTTTTTTTTTGTTTTTTTTTTTGGGTGGGAGGGGGACACATTTTTGCATTCAGGACAAAAATCAGAAAACGAACAAGCTATAAAAGCAGCAAAATCCGGGAGAGAAGGAATTTATTTTTATTTTTCCAAAAATTGAAATTAAAAATAAAAGACGAAAAAGATCGAACGAAAAACGGACAGGTATATGAAAGCGACACCCAAAAAAAAACAAGAGTCCGCGTTATAGTCGTGTCTTGTCTAATCGACCGGACTTTTAGCGCTGTTGGCAACACTGCCTTTTCTATTCAAACCTGCAACAACTAGGAGGAAAGAAGAAGATAAAATAAGGAGAAGGAGAAAGAATAATAAACCGATATTAGAGTGGAAAAAAGCCTATAATATGAAGGACTCGGGCTCCTTATTCTTCTTCTTCTCTCGGAGCACGTTCCATGCGCATAGAGAGACGATCCAAACGTTCGACAAACACTTATCTGTCGCTCTTCTATCTAACCCACCACCACAGGATAGCACCAGCCAGGCAAACGTTCTTCCTCCTCCTAGAAGAAGAAGGAATAACACAAAACTTTTGTTTTTGTTTTTTTTTTGGTTTTTTCTCTCAGAGGAGCGAAGCGTTTTTCTATATAGCGTTTGGAACGTGCCAAACATACGTAACAACTTCTCTTATAGCTGTCTGATGTTGTCCAACGTATACCTCTTCTCTCGTCCCTGCTGTCGTCGGTAATGTGTCCACTGCTGTCTACCTCTGCCTTTTGTTTTATTTGTCAATTGATTTTTGTTTTTGTTTTTCTTCTTTCTTCTTCTTTTTTGATTCTTTATACAGTCTCGTTCGTCTATCTTCTTTTGTTTGTTTGTTTTTTTTTTCAAAAAATAAAATTTCTTTTTCATTCTTTTTTTTTTTAGTTTATTTTATTTCCTTTTTCATTTTATTTTGATATTTATGTACGATGATGCCGTGCCATGTGATAGAGCAGGCAACAGAGAAAATAAGAAGTTTGACTCTGTCTTGTAATATAATACACTGTAAGAGCAGCCCGAGGCAGGTGCTATATGCCTCTCTGTTGCTGGCACACTCCAAACGGAAACTCTTTCTTTTTTTTTCTTTTTTTAAAAGTTGCACTGATGCGCCGCCTTTTCAAAACCTCTTTTATATTCCAAATCCTAATATAATATAACCTCCGTGGACTGTGGCTGACGTGTTGACTCGTATCAATATTTCATCTTATAGGAAGGAGTAGGTCCTTTTTGTGACCAGGTGACTGTAGTACTAGCTCGGCGTGTGCTGACGCGCACATATAAAACTAGTCGATCTCTGGAGAATATCAAAGTCCCCACAATTGAAATTTCAAAATAAAGGAAAAAAAAAAAACAAGGCGACCCGCGTCGTGTGTTTTACGGAGTGAAAATGTCGTCGTATGAAATGTTCATCTTTTGAAAATGGCGCTATATTCCCCATTGCCCACCTACCATTATATACAGGAGAAAAAAAGCCTGCGTATAGCCAAGCACAGCAAACAACCCCTTGTATAAAATATTCAAAAAATGAAAGAAAATAAAAATAAAATAAATAAAAATAAAAATACTAAAATGAAACTTCTATAGAGAGCGCGTTGCGCTGTTATGTTGTTTCCCTATTGATGTGTATACAACTGTGAGTGAGTGAAAGAGAGTGCAGCACCGAGTGAGGACGCGGAGCACTCGGTCAGCTGGATGGACGACGAACAAATCTAAAATAAAACGCAGAGAGTGGGGGGAGCGCTCTCTCTCTCTCTCCCGTGCAAAAGCAACTGCGCAATTATCAATTCCCTCCACGCGTGTGCTGGCTCTTAAAAGAATCAAACAGATCGCCGCTCGACACAACTTTTTGCCCTTTTTTTCTTCTTCTTCGTTTTATTTTTTTGACAGAGAGAGAAAAAAGCAGTCACCGCCGCCGCCACCAGTGTCACCGCCGCCCAAAACCGCGCGCACCGCTCATTGGAGAATTTCAAACAACAACATGCAAATGGAGAAAAAGAAACAAAAAAAGTTATTTGGCAATTCCTCTATAGTCGTTTTTTCTTCTCATTTTGGCGTCATATATTTATTGGCTACTGGGGCTGGATACGTGTCCATTGCATTTATGGTTATGCTCTATTCAAATGAGCTTGTCTTTCGTCTGTGTGTGCTAAACTTTAAAAAAAAAAAAAAAAACAAAAAAATCACATGAAATTCGTCGTTAGCAACGAGAGAGTAAAAGGACACGCTGCTAGTATATACACACATAAGATGACCACGAAAAGCCATTAGGCCTACAGCAGTATATTGAACGATATTTCGATCCAATCCATCCATCTTCCGCGCGGTCCTTTCATTCATTGCGGATTAATCGAATGTTTTTCAGAGAGATGAAGTAGTGCATCAACAGTCACAGATATTCTCGGCCCAGTGGCGGCTGTGGCAAGTGTGATGGATCGATCTATGCTATGACCTTATTTTCTTCCCCATTTTTAGCCCAACTCTCGGCTATATCAACATCTTGACGTCTATATACACTCTCCTATAGGCCTTACTTTATAAGAGGAATAAGACGTACGTTCAATATATATCAACCCAAAATGTCACAAGTCTCTGTGTGGTTATATACCAGGAGCTGGATGCGGTTTGTACTGTACGGAAATCTGTTCTCCTACTGATATTATTATTATTTCTATATTCTTCGCTCGCCTTGTTACACGTCTCTCAATGGAAAATCTGTTCTATGAAAAAAAAGGAAAAGAAAAGATGGAGAGGGGATGGTATATACAGGGGAGGGTGTGAGAGTGAAAAGAGGAACAAGTATATTATATTCTATATATGTATAGGGGGAATGTTATTATAATAATAATAGAAATACAGAAAAAGAGAGAGAAGAGTATATTATATATATGGTAGTGGCAAGTCTGCTGCCATGACTGATAAGTCTCTGGTGGATTTGACGCAACACGTCATGTACATTTCTATTTCGTCTGGTATAGAGAGTCGACAATGCCTTCATCTCTTCTATTCAATTCTTGTATCCTCCCCCTTGAAGAAGAAGAAGAAAAAAACACATATCAATATGGCACATATACACGTATATCTAATGTGTCGAGGGGAAGAAGTAAAAGTTCTAGGAAAAAGTGAAAAGAACATATAAATATCACATTTTTGCCATCGTCGGGAATCAATATACAGCAAACCGACAGAGAGTGAGGGATTTTCACGAGGTGAAGACCTCAACTAAAAGCCATTGGTTGACCTCTTAGACGGTGATGGCAGAGTTATCGAGACACAAAGCTTTTATATATTTCCTCTATATAGCTGCCAGTTTACACTGAATCATTTCGTATAGATTCCTATATATATAGTACATATGTCACATGTGTGGTAGTAGATATAAGTTGGGTGCGTCTGTTTTATATTATCCTGCTGGATTAGGTAACGACATTTGCACCCTATAGAAAATTGGCCAAATAATATAACAACGGGAAATAAAAAAGAGGGTTAAAAAGGAGCCGGTGGTATATACAAATGAATTGTATGCCATCCGTTATTTTTAAACTACGTTTGTATATAATACTCGCCGTTTTATGTAAAGAAAGAAAGAGCTAAACAAGTTCCCACCACCACTGTCGCGGTCGTCGAAAATGTATAAAAGACTGCGGCTGATTTAGAGCACTGGACAAACTGAGGACATTGACGACATGAAATAACCTCCTAAGGTTATGTGTATTATTCTCTACATAAAACAGGGGAGGTATTGGATAAAGAAGAAGAAAAAAAAAAACTCATTAACTCGTCGGCAACATCTAAATCAAATCAGAAAGATGAGAAACAGACTTGGACGACGAGAATGACGCACTGCTATATCATCTACTAGTCACATCCCCCAACAACATATTCCATAACGAAAATAAAATATATATACGTAGTAGTAGAAGAAGAAGAAAAAAATAAAAATAAAAATAAATCCGGGGGAAATGAAATTCCTTGGGGGAATTGCTGGCAGTTGAATCACTGCCGGAGCGCTCCCGCGGGATATTCTCTATAGTAACCCCCTCCATGCAGTTCTCTCTGGCCCTCTTCTTCTCTTGGATGAAGTAACACAGATAGAGTATATAGTATAGTATATAGGGTTGGCAGTTTTGGCTCTGTCCAGCATATCGGACCATTGGGTTCCAGTTCTGAAAACCACCCGGACCCAAAAAAAGTTTTTCTCTCTCCCCTATATATGGTATTTTTTTTTTCACAAAAAAAGAAAGTGAGTAAGAGGGAGAGTCAATGGATAATGGTCCCGATCCATTTCAGTGAGCTGCACAGTGAAAGAGAACGAAAAGTCACCAGAAGGTGAAGGGGAGTTTACCATTATTGAATGATGACCGATTCGCCTTGAACTTTGTGACCAGACAAATGAAATAAAAAAAAAGACACGCAACTGTATTAGAGATTTCAAAGAATTGCGCCATAGTTATGCGTTAATATCTCAACAGGATTTTTTTTTTTTTTTTTTAAATCTGACGTCTACACAGATGAGACTTGCGTCTCCCAAGAGTCCTCTCTATTCCGATAGGCTGACACACCAAAAATACAAGCGAATCTAGGTGGATGTTTGGTCTTGTATTACACACATCTCAGAATTCCAGCTCTCTCTATCCAATAAATTTATGAGAAAATGTCCGTCCGTGCGCACCGGACCCAAACGTATGCTGTGCGTGTGCGTTTTCCTCTCCTTTCTTCCTTGATATGATTATTATTGAGCTGAATACTTACTCTGTATGACTGTGCCGTGTTGGCTGGCCGTCTCTCCCATTTTCTTACAAGAAACGAACCCCATCAACAGAAAAAAAAAAATAGAAAAAGAAAAAAGATCCATCGTATACAAGAATTCCCTAAAGCTTAGAATATGTTTCTGTATATATAGAAGCGCGTTGTTGGTTGGTTGGTTCCCGTCCGAGTTTTATATGGGATCTATGGACTGCTGGCCAGGGGGAGTTGAGAGAGAGACCAGCAGTCCAGCAGCATATACATTTATATATATGAGAGAGAAAAGAAAAGAAACATGGATTTCATCTATGACTCTCATCGGACGATGGCCATTTCATCGTTGCTCAACTACACCCGATAGACCAACCTTTCTCTCTCTTTTTCTCCTGTATAGATACTATATATATATATATTTTCTTGGCTATAGCATAAGTATAGAGTAGTAGTAGTTGTAGTTTCCTCTCGTTTCTGGTCCCGTGAACACTCGCCTGTGCACTCGCCTTTATTGCCTATTCCTCTACGTCTCTAGGTCTGTATATTACTCTCCAATCTAAACCTTTGTACGCCTTGACCAGATGGGGCCCTGAACTCTCTCTCATCATAGGCCAGTCAACGATGAATCAACCTCACGCAAACTCTCTCTCTCCCCTCTCATCCGTCTATATATGTATTACATCTAGAAAATGTTATCAATTGTATATAAATAACCAAATCAACTGATTTGATTCCTCTCGCTCTCAAACGGCAAGCGGCAAAATCAAATTCAAAAAAAAAACAAAACAAACAAACAAACGGAATTAGTCACAAAAAACTAAACAAAAGAGGATTATCCAGGAGCTTTTTGAGTGCCACATTTCAAGTCAGAACCTATAAGTAACAAACATTTAAAAAAAAAAAAGGAGGGAATTAAAGATATTATGAGAAAGAGAGAGACGAGGTGATGGAGCTTATTTGATGACTGTGGGAGTCGTAGGCTAATAACACCGATGGCGCTATACATATTAGACATATAAGTTTCTCTTGTTTGATTCCGTTTGAAATGTGTTGCAGATAATCATGAGCAGCTTTGATGAGAGTGTATGCTACTGGGTCTTATTTCGTTTGGGAATGATTTCACAGGCGAATCTCGTCGATTTCTATATTTGTTTCTCCCCTCTCATCTCATCAACGATGTGCCCAGCCGCGCCCTAGTCTGCTGTGTATACACATGAGCTTAAACAGTATCAAACGGGACTCGTATATGTATATATTATATAGACTTTTAATTGATTGCTGACTGACGCTAAACAAAATAAAGAAAAAAAAAAGGGAGAAATCAAATAAACTTTTTCTTCTTCTTCTTCTTCTTCTCTTAATAATTAAAAATTGCAAATGAGCTAGCGCCGCCGTAGTTTATAGCCATGAAAGGGACGAAAGTTCATCAAGAGAGAAAGAGATCATCATCATCATCATCATCGGGATGAGAGAACATAAAAGGGAGAGAGAGTCGATTTGGCCATGGCCGGCTGCTATTTTTCCCATCATTCCAGCCGACCTGGCTAATACATAAAGGTCCATTTAGAAATAGAGAGACAGTATATATAGATACACTCACTACTAGTCACTACTATACTATGTATTTATATGTGTGTGTGTGTGTGTGTGTGGAGCCTACTATATACATACATATATGTGTGTGTGTGTGTACAATATATATATAGTGACGATCGTCATCAGCATTCGTGCGTGTGTGCTGTTCTTCTCCTGCGTGTGAGACTGGGTGAGGCATGGGCGCGGGTTAATGAGCTCTCTGCTCTCTCTCTCTCACCCTCCGCATCTTCTTCTTATATACTCTTTGTGTGATGTGTTCTGCTTCTCTTTCTTTGTCTTACGGCTCCGCTTCTTAATGCGATTATCAACAGTATATTTAGAGAGACGGCGGCGACGGCGGCAGCAGCAGTGCGGGAAAATAAATAAAAGAAGAACGCAAGAACAAGTTTATATAGCCTTTTTCAAAGGTGCAGCAGTCGCGGGAGAGCCGATCCGTGGCTAATTGTAGAAAAGTAAAAGAGTTCTAATAGTAAATCGAGAGAAAGAGTCGCTCTGCTGTTAGGACTATGTATAGTCTATATCTAAGTATCACAGCTTAATAATAAGAAAAAAAAACAAATGCCAGATAGAATTGTGTGTGTGTGTGTTGAGTCTGGCGTGAGCCGCGATGGTGTTAAAATTTTACAAAACAAAAAAAAAAACAAAAAAACAAGAAGTCAAATGGATCTCTCTATTTTTTAAATAAAAAAAAAAAACTTTGAATACATTAACGAAAAGCTTTATTATAGCAGCTATAGAGAGAGTCAACTGCTTTCAAAGTCTTGTGTGTATTATAAAGCCCCCCCCCCCCCTCACTGTCATATAGTTCTGTGATGCCGTTTGCTTTTAATGTATGCGAAACTGCCATATGGTCAGTCAGCCAGTAGAGAGGGGTGGGTGCCTTCATCCGCCTACATCTCTATGAAATGAAGTCATCAACGCGCGGCCCGATATAAAGAGACTCTCGTCGTTTTTCCCTTTTTTTTTTGCTTTTCTTTTCAAAGCTCTGCAACGAAACTCAACATTGTTGGCGCGTCTATAAGCTTAGAGACTCTCCTATATAGCTCCTGTATATATGTGTATAGAGAGACATGAGTCGTAGGAATATAATGACACGCTCAGCATCAGTTTCCAATTCACGCTTCACGGCTCTCCCTATTTCATTTCGTACTATTACTACTAGCTACGATTCACTTTTGTATGGTACTTACTGTACACGTCTCGCACCCTATTTTTATTTGTTTCATTTGAAATTCGCGCGTCAAATTTGAAATGCTGGGTCAATTAGAAATTCCAAACGGACGAGAAAAAGGGGGGGGGGACTCTAAGAATTTATAATCAACTACACGTGATGGCAAAAGGCAGCAAACAACAACAACAACAACAACAGTGTTGCTCACATATTTGAAAGAGAAAAGAAAATAAAAATTCGACATCTATTGTCTACGACGACACAATGCCAATCGATTGTTATATTATTCAACATGACGGGTTGACAATAATATTCTTTTCATTCTTGCGCGTACGGCATTAAACCCAATTTTAAACAAACGTGTCACTTGAAAGAAAGAAAGAAAGAAGAAAGAAGAAAAAATAAGTCAATAAATAAATAACAATTTTTTTGAAATAATAATAATTCGACACTGTGTGTCAACAAAATGTTTGACACACGCACGGAAGCCAGTTAGATTATCTAATAAACTTCCCCTTCGCCTACCCCTATGGCTTTGATATCCAACACCTATACAAGTCTACATGGTAGTACTACTAGGGATGAATAATACGCATGTTTATCCGGGGTGATGTAATAATGTGCGTGTGTTCGTTTATACACTTTGACAACAAGAGTAGTAGATCATATGGATGATGGGTACGAGACATATTTATTTGTAATGCGACACAAAAGTAAGTAGAGCAAAAAAGGTCAATAGAGCCATTTTGAAAAAATGCCCGCTTTCACAACGAGAGTACCAACGCATCAGTTCATTATTGAAATAGGCAAATAGCGGAGGGGAAAAAAAAAATAAAGGCTCATTCTTATTATGTACGTATATATACACGTTCGGTGGCACGTGCTATATCTGCTCAAGCTTTCCCCCCCCCCCTTTTAAAATCTTAACTTACCAAATATAACAGGGGAAAAAATAAGTCGTGTGACGACAAACAGGACAACTAAAAGAATAAGAAGAGACGACAAAAAAAAAAGGGATATTTTCTCTCGATTGTTTGTTCCTCCCTCGCCTTTCTTATATAGACCAAGTCCACGGTTGATGGGTCTCCTCGTCGAGAAGAAAGAAGAAGAAAATGGAAGGCACTTATATATTTATAGTCGCGGTGCGAAAGGAAATATAAGCAAACGACCCAAAAAAGAAGAAAAGTCAAAAGGGGCCCAAGACGACGACGCCCTCTCATCCGTCCCTCATCCGTTTTTGTTTTCCAGTTGTTATTAAGGGGCGCGATATGCGCGTCGGTCATTCACTTCCGCATGTTGTTCAGCCCAGCCAAAAGAAGAAAAGAAAAAAAAGGGGGGCGACTAATGAGCACATGCACCCAATTGTGTCCTCGTAAATTATGGATATTGGCATTTGGAACGCATCGTCTACACACATCACATTCACGTGCAACAGCGCAGAGTTGGGAATCATTTTTAACTTGATGATCATATTCCTATACACACTTGAACTCTTATTTTGTTGGATATGATTCCAAGTCGTTATTAATACCGGGAAAAAATTAAATCCTTTTTTTTTCCCCGCATCCAGTGCATAAAATGTTGATTCGTTTGACGAAGATTGAGCGACAGTTAATTCCATCTTGCGCATCAATTATTCAAGTTGTTTTATAGAGCCCAAAGAAACGTCGTTATAAAGCGTTGATTTTCACTCTTTATTTCATCAGTGCCACTTATCTATTTGCCTGAGCTGCGTGACACCGGTCCCTTGGCGATCTAATAAAATACGGAACTCGTTTGAATTAGCAAGTGGCTGATATGTGCAAGTTTTCCGTTTTCGTTTATACATCATTGAGACTGCGCTGTATATCTACTTTGAATTTTCATCTCTGCTGATGACGAATGATTTATGTACGCACATCTCTCATCCCCTCTGTTTTCTTCATTAATATAATACCCACTCGCTATTTGATTGAACCCTAAAATAGGAGACACATTAGGAGCCGTCTCGTCATTTGTCGTCGAACAAAGAATCAACGCTCAAGCCAATCGAGTAGAAATTGCGCTAATGTGTGTCATTGCGCATCTAATTTACTGTACATAGATATGATGACAAACGACATCAGTCTCTGAATTGTAGTTCTCCTATACAGCGATGACTGGGCTCAAATCTCTGAATTTTACATAATCACATCCCTCGTCGTTGCCTATAGATTCATTCAACGTGACTCTTTTATGATATATTTTAGATCTAAAATGCCTTCCGTAGATTTTCTCTCTCCCCCCCCCCCAACCATCATCCATATGTGCTAGTATATCAACCCCCCTCACAAAAAAAAAAAAAAATCAAATGGACACACACCATTTTATAGGGCTGTGTATAAAAAGTCGAATAGGTGCTGGGTGGTGAATAGTTTGGAATAATAAAAACTCGGAAGTGAATTTGATTAGCCATGTCATCGAGACTCTATTTTCCATTTCTATGTGATGTATATGTACGGTCGTGTGTGTGTGTGTGCGCACGAGAGAGGGTGAGGATGATGTATGGTGACATCACCGTATATTATTATTATATAGCCCAGCGTATAATATTACGGACTGGCAGGAGCGCAGGAGTCCGTATGTTTTTATGTGTACAATTCCACAGATACTACACCACTACGCACTATACACTCGTCGTACTTTGCTGAGAGAGAGAGAGAGAGAGAGAAACACACGAAAAGTGGCAATTCCATCAGCCTTCGTCTATTTTCCAATATCAAACTGCTGCATATAACTTTGATCATCATTTTCTCTTTGTATTTTTAATATTATCCACTGAAAAATGTCATTTGATGGCCGGATACATTTAGAGAGAGTCCATAATACCTTATCAATTCCTTTGACAAGAGGGAGATAAAAAAGGGACAAGTTGTGTCCTTAGAGATGTTGAGCTGCTGCTGACAGAGATGAAAGCTTTGGCCTCCTCAGACACCATCCGTTATCTATCAAGTCTCCCTTCTTTTGACTCTAATGATCCGCTCTCTCTCTCTCCGTCTCTCTACCTATACGTCACAAAATGAAATAGGCCTACTAAACTTGTACACACTTACTATACGGTCTGTAAGGCTACTAAAAGAATCTCAAGTTCTATATAACAAATTTCTCTCATATGGTAATTTATAACCAATGCAACTTAGCAACAGACCTCAGCAGGTGGATGCTGGAACGCTAATCGAAATTGGTCAAAAAAGATGGCCAATTCCTTATAAGAAAATTATAAACCATAATATTATAAGAGGATTGTATACATGTAGCTCTCCGATGGTGCCATCAGCCAAAAACATACACACACGTACACAGCCAGGTGATATGTGCTATTGGCTTATATATGATAATATATATATGCCCTGTGTGCCGTGACACCATCTTCTCTCGCTCCTTATTATTACAGTCTCTGTTTCTCTCTCTCTTTTTTGGTTGGTTGGTTGGCTGCTAGCAGGATATAGCAGCAGGTACTACACACACAACGTATAGCGCTCTTTTATAGATTGATTGCCATAAATTGTGTGGCTAGCCGATTGATTTTGGAGAGTTGCCGGGTTTTTTTTTTTTTTTTAAATATTATACAGCACGCGCATCAGACACCCAAAGTTCCCATCTAAGGAATCAAACTCTCTTCTTCTCTTTCCTTTCGAATGGTTTATATATGTACTACA
Source organism: Daphnia galeata (assembly GCA_030770115.1). Taxonomy (NCBI): domain Eukaryota; kingdom Metazoa; phylum Arthropoda; class Branchiopoda; order Diplostraca; family Daphniidae; genus Daphnia; species Daphnia galeata. The sequence goes on from CM061114.1 coordinate 1,614,876, forward strand.
CAATATATATAAAATGCGCTGCTGCTGCTGATGCCGCGTCAACATATCCAAAAGGTGCAGCAGCCAACCCAAAGGATTGCTGGCTCTCTCTCTCGGCTGTGTGTGTGTGTGTAGTTATATACCTACACACACACACAGTCAATATATATAGTGTGTTTTTCTTCTGAGGATGGAAAAAAAAAAAAAGAGTGATGAGTTTATGGACGGAGAGGAGAGACGCCGGACTCTTCTGATATCAGATCAGATCAGATGGAAATCCTTAAAAACTTTTTTTTTTCTTTTAGTCCCCCCCCCCATTCCTTATTCTTTCTGGCCATAGTTCGCCTTCGATATATCTATTCTATCCTTTTTCTTCTTTAAAAAAATATTTATTTGTATAAACACTCATAGCACACTCCTTATATATGCTCATCAATATCAAACTGAGAGAGAGCTGAGCTGAGTTGACGATGTTTGGATGCTGGTGGCGTTGGTGTCCTTATCAGCGGAATAATAATAATAAAAAAAAGGAGGAAATAAGGAAAGAGAATAAAAAGAAAAAAAAAAGGAACAAAAAAATATTATAAATATAAAAGAAGAAGAAAAGCTGCATAATTCGCCCATCAAAACGGGCTATCCTTTCCTATTGAGGCATATTAAAGTCTCTTATCGGCCAAGATTTTTTTTATTTTTCTCTTCCTTTATTTCGTATACGGGGGGAGGGGGGAGAAGAAACCCCTGTCCGTTCATCCATTCATCATGGAACCGAAATAGAGCCTGGAGAAGAAGGGAGAAAAAAAAAATTGTGTAAAGAAAAGAGCGCACATCACAAATGGAATAAGAGACCCACCCACCTATTTACGTATAATACAAACCCCGAAAAAAAGAAAAATAAAAAATAAAATAGGGAATTACATTAACATTACAATAGAGTCCAGCTCTCTCTCTCTCTCTCTGGCACACACAGGAGCAACATAATAGTTTTGAAGTATACATTCAATCTCGCGATGGTCGTGTGTGTGTGTAGACGCTACCAGTTTTTGAGCTACTGTGTATACACTGGCAGCGCGTTAAGTGAATGTGTCAAAATTGAATCAATCAAATCCAATTCAAATATAACTAACATCAGTCATCTCCAGCTCTAATAATTACACTAAATGTGTCCAGCTCGTCTATAGAGACTGGTGGTTCAAAACAATATTTTCTTCTTATTTTTTTTTTTTAAGTTTCTTTTTCTTCTTCTCGGGGAGATTTATATTCGACGGCCAGAGGTGGCCGCCTAAAGGCGAAAATGTAAAGAAAAGGGGAAAAAAAAAAAGAATAGAAGATGAGCCGGCGATTAGAAGATGAATTACCCGCGTCGGTATATTTTCCTGTTGTCTATTATATCCTGCCGTTCCCATAAATGGTTAGAAAAATAAGAAGAAAAAGACAAAAGTATTCGAGCACGAGCTCTACACACACACAGCAAGAAGGTGGTGCTGCTGCAGCAGGAGCAAAGAGAGAGAGAGAGAGAAGAGCGCGGTGTGTATAAGACACACACACAACTGATGTTCAAGAGTAAAAGATGTTTCAATGGGATAAAAGTCATAACCATTAGCCAAAATGAACCGCGCCGCCTTCTTCTTCTTCTTTCTCCCTTGTTTCAATGAGCGACGGTCACAATTCACCGGCCGATAAGTCGCCGTCCGTTGTCGGTCGTCTTCCCTTTTTGTTTTTTTCTTTAAAAATCCTTATCAGTTGGAAAGACACAAAAAAGGGTCCCCCCTTCTCTCATTGCGGGTAGAAGAAGAGTTGCTGTGATGACCTGCTGGTAGTATACGGCCGGCTGTGACGTGAGCGCGCGCTGGCGGTATTATATGAAAACAAAACAAAAATATAAAGAAGAAGAAGAAATATAAAAACAAAACACGACGACTCAGCATTGTATATTTAAAAAGGGACGAAGATGGCCGTCTTGAACACAAATCTTTTGACCAGCAACGTACAATATCCTTTGGCTATTATCGCGCTGGACCCCAAACGTATGGAACACACACATACAGCTGCTGCTGCTGCTGATGACCAAAGAAAAAGAGTTAGATCCATTAATTAAATCAACAACGATCGCAATTCAATGTGAACCCCATCAATGGCGATCGTGGCCATCCGCTCAGCAAACGGAAAACGAGCGTCGTCGTCGCGGCATCTGATCCCAGCGATCGGCTCGTAAATTTGTTCAAGTTCAAACATCGCGCCACACAACCTCATCTCGTCTATACCTCTCTTTTGGTTATTTTATCTTTCATCCCCCTTTATTTTTCTTCTTCCAAATTGTCATTTGTTTTTTTTTTGTTTGTGGTTGAGGTCTGAAGTTTTTTTCTTCGAGATCTTTTTGTTTTATAAGAAACGAAATTGTATTTATAAACACAGAAAGCCACGACTTGAAAAAAGGAAATTTAAATATTTTTTTTTATCTAAACATCACATTATGCGTATACTTAAAAATACTACCGATGGGTGTTCCACCAATCACCAGACGATATCGAATGGAAGAAGATGGAAAAAGATTGGGATAGAGTCCGACGTCCCTGAGACAATATAACCAACAAGAAGAATTAAGGAAGCAAAATAAAACGAAACGTGATATATTACATAAGAGTAAACTACCTCTAATAAATTAAAGAGTCGAAATGTTGTGACAACTACAACCAAGTTTCACATAATATTCAATTTGAAATCTATAAAAGTCTGCAATGAAAAGTCTGATGAAATTTCAAATATTAAACCCTTTTTGAATAAAAATCCAAATATTATTATTTCCGTTAATTTCATTTTCTGAAAAATGCCGAAATATTTTTTTGCGCACTTAATAATACAAATAACGAAATTGCGATGCTCTTTAAAATCGATAAGGGGTCAAAGGGTCCGCACCAAAAAAATTAAAAGAAAAAAAAGAATAAGAACGTTACTCTTTTGCTATTGTCGTCGCGTTTAGTTGGCGACTGGTTTTTTTCTTTTTCTTTTACGTTGATTGGCTCCCAGGGAATATAAAAACCCAGCCGGCGTTCTTCTAGAGGATATAGCGCACTATTAAATAGTATAGCCCCTATCTATCTATCCTCCTCTATTTGTGTATGCGTACATAGTCTGTACTACTAGTAAATCTACTGTTTCTTCATGTTATTATTTTTGTTTTAACAATCCCAAACTATAAACGTATATAGAGCCTATAGAGAGAAGACTTAAATACAAATATAGCTGTGCGTTGACGACAGTATACAGCGAGAGGCTGTATTATTCTTTGTGAGTGTATTTAATAGCGCAGCATGGGTCCAACCGGACTTGGACTCTCCCTCGCGGTATATCTTCCAGCTCGTACGTTTTCGTGTGGGTCCCTGCAGTGCTGCTGTCAATAATAGCCGGACGAATACATATAAATATAAACCCGTGTATATAGACGGGAATAACGTCTCGGCAAAAGAATATGATAATAGACATCTCCCCATCAGCTTGCACAACAGCAAATGTTCTTTGCATTTTATATTTAGACTCGAAAGGGGCCTACATACACAAACTATACCAGACAGCCAATGATGATACTAATGTACTACGTACTGTAACCATCGTATCAAATGTTATTTTATTCAAATAAGTTTGATGCTGCTAAGCCTAATATTCTATCCGTTTTCAGATATTTGATTGTATATAGGAGCCATATTATAAATATCACATATTATGATGTGATGTGATGGATGATTAATTCTTGTTAGACTCTGTGTATATAGGATATGTATAAGACACGGTTGACTGGGCGAGCTGGCGGCTCGCATGATGACATAATGATATAGCATTTGGAGCCGCATCACCGGCGTGATGTGTTAGCTGGTATAGAGCAAAAAAGTAGTATAGCATGGGCAATAAGGAAAGGCCGCGACCATAGTGAGAGAGATGAATGGCGCACTCAACTGCGAAATTATAATCGCCCTATCAAACGGTCTCGCGCATCGCTCGATCGCCGGGTAAGGAGCCAGCAGCTCAGACCAAAGAGATCGACACAGAGGGATTGGCTGCGATCCATTCAAGATCCAATGCCGCGATATCTATATATATATAAGGACAGGACACAATCTTTTTTTCCTTTTTTCTTCAATACTATGATATTCCTTTATGTATATAATACACATCACTTTATATTGTACATGTCGATGGGAGGGGGCTCCACCCAGCGCAAAAAAAAAGAAAAAAAAAAGAAGCCCCTGGTTTTCTATATGTATCGACAATAGCCTCACATGTAGAGTCGCTCTGCTGGCCAAAAAATAATGAAATAAAAATAAAAATAAAAAACATCATGAAATACTTTTAGGGCATGGTACACACACATAATAACATAGCTCAGGCGGATCTCCATTGCAACAACAAGGGGAGGGAGGATGTTAAGCATCAAATCCAATCCGGATTCAAAAAAAAATGAAAAGAAAGAAAAAATGAAATGAAAAGAGAGTAGGTACTACCCTACATAGAAAAATATGGAACCATGTACTACCATATACCTATCATACTAGCATCTGCTATAGAAAAACGTGTCTTATCTGATGTCACCGTGTGTAGCTAGAGAGAGCACTTGGATTCTGTGTAATGTATACACTCCCTTTTCAATAGTGTCGATGGGAAAAATGGGAACTTGAACTCATGGGCGGTGAACTGAACCTAATAAGAGGGTATTTGGTCATCATCATCATTTTCTTTTGTTATTCGTCTACTCTAATATTCTTTTGCTCCGGCCCCTTTATTTCCCATATGGAATAGAGTATGTGTATAATGTACAGCAGTTGCAGTCGATCGATCCCATATCTATATAGGTTTGGATGTGTGTATTGTGTAATGATACACAACACACACGGCGCATGTCATAAGAGAAACGAATCTAACGAGACGGCAGATGATGCATCGCTAGCCGGACCCACTAGAAAAAAAGGGAGAAAAAGATGAAAGGGCAGAATATGATTAACAAAAGGGAAAACCGGTGGTTGGCTGACAAGACTCCACGTCCCCCATCTCTACATACGCACACACAGCACTCTTATACATATATGGTAGGCGTGGCTTTATGAATTTCATAGCGGACCAATGTGTGTGGAAGAGGGAGAGAAGGGAGCGAGGGCGTCGCACATCATAACTTCTTTCATAAAAATAACTAAAAATACTCAAAAAACTTGCCCTCCGCGGGCTGCAGGGTTGCGCTGCCGCTGCGGTCGGAGGGGGTGAAAGACCCAACCCACCGCGGCGACCAATAGGAACGATGCGCATATGAATCCATATTTCAGTTGTTATACACTATAGATGCGTACACGTTCGTCGACCAATAGAATCGACGGTAAATATGACCGCATCCAACAGCCATCGGATAATAATTTCCTTTTATCTCCAACGTCAAATGAAATATGGAATATCCGCTGCGACTGCTGAATAATCCATTAAGATTTTCTTTGTCATGTACGTACAGTATATACAGCGGCAGGAAATATATAGAAGCGGATCGATTTTTTTTGGGGTCTGTATATAGAGCCCAGTTGCTGGTGGTTGTCGATGCAGCAGAAAAAGAAGAAAAAAAATATACACTATATCTAGGGGATAGACATAAGGGGGAGGCGGTGGTGGATCAATAAAGTGACCGTTGGACGAAATAGTGCTGGAGCATAGATACATATACTACTGTATACATATTATAGTCTAGGCTGCAGCTCTCCCTCCACAACAGCAGGAGCAGCTGAATCGGCAGTTCACGTTCTGAGACATCACGAACATATATGTAGTATGTACAGAGCAGAAAATGCGCCAGCAGATCCATACAATATACAGATGACCTGCGCATAGCATTGACATTTCGTCCCCTCGATCCACTTTTCTTTATTTCCTTTTTTCTTTTCTTCTTCTTCTTGTAGGATGTCGACCGAGTAAATCGAATCAGCCAAGAGAGGACCGCCGACTAACAGTCGCTAGATACTATTTATATAAAGGTACATATATATATATATATAAATATATAGGCCTCGTGCTACCAGATGTAATACACAAAAGAATATATAAGGAAATATAACACAGCACAGGGACAAATAAGAAAATCAATCGCCAACTAACGAGACACTGATCAATCCCCATTGTTCAATATACCAAACACCAATCGAGTATTACTGCCGTATAGCTATGGGCATTCTCACTGATGTGCCACCCCCATGCTCGACCGGGCACACAAAAACAATTTCGCGGTCGTTACCGTTTACCAATGCAATCAATCATCTCGGATCTGACGTATTTAAACACACAGGGCAACACAAGATGACAAGCAATGATAGAATAAATAACAATGAAATAGGCGATACATGTTTAGGGCATTAGAGGTAGATGAAAGTAACGGCGCGGAACGCGCAATACTATAAGAAAATCTAATGAATACCTCAAGTAAATCACAAAGAGAAATCAGCTTAGACACAATAGGCGCTATATGTTGGAACTGCTGGCATTATTGGACGTGATGGGCAATATAACCGATGCTGTTGGATGATGGTTGAATGCTAAAAAACTGCTGGCTATATTAGATAAGAAACCCAGTAGTATACAGCAGCTGTACGGGTCCTTTCGTCTCTATTATTTATGAAAGCCCGTGCATTGTTGTACGGTGAAAGAGAATGGTCGCCCATTTAGTCAAAAGAGAAAACGAGTTAAAATAAGAGGAGAGCGACGAAGAAAATAACTAAACGCCCATCAATCGCTCGAGCAACTTGATGGAAATGCGAGTTGAATAAGGTCGACATGTCTGCAGCGCAGTTTCGCTCTTATGCGCGATGAATTTACGCCGTCCGGTTCCCGTGCCAGGTGTAGACAAAAGGAAAAGACAAAAAATCTATACAAGAATGAATATTTAAGCTCTGCCATCAGAAGCAGCTCCCTTTTCGTCGTTTGAACGCTATATACATCCAATATGGATGCTGCACATTGAGGGGGGGGGGAGCTGCAGCAGCAGTCGAGTTTTAAATGGCTCAAACTGGGTCCACAAGAATGTATATATAATACAAGTTATATAGGCTAATATAGATTTGTATATATAGTAGATGTCTAAATACGCAGCCATTTCACATCATTTGAAAAGAGCTGCCATATAACTCGGCATATACTACACATGAAGATGGGAAACAACCAAAGTGTGTAGTGTAGTGAAAACAATAACAGAATAGATATATACATATAAGAGAGAGAGAGAAGGGAGGCGACTGTTCCCATTCCGTCACCGAAGAAAACGGGGGCATTATACGACGAAATCCATCTGAAGGAAATAGGGAAATGGTTCTGCTGTATATATTCCTAGCAGCGCATGAAGGCAAGTTATATTGGAGGCTCTCTTCTGATGGGTATATATAACAAATCTGCTCGTTCTCGTCTAAAGAAACACAGTGCCATTCTTCTCACTTCATTATTTTCCTCTCTCTCTACACACGGCGGCGGCGACGGCGGGAGGAAGAAGGAGGGACGTCGAGAGGCGGTCGGGCAGCAGCTCCTAGTGTTGGGAAATACTCTCATTCCATCTAATCCTTCTCAATATCTCTATTTATTTCAGTCCTCCTCACCGTCGTCTTCTTTCAACCCTCCCCTTGCAGTTTGCTGGATGTTACAGACAAAAGGAGCAGAGACAGAGCTGGAAATAAACCTGTCTTTCATTTCAAACTGCAATGTCGACTTTTCTTTCTTTCTTTCTTGGGTATTTTTTTTTTCCCTTCTCTTTTACTGTCTTTCTTCGTCTTCTTCTTCTTTTTTATCTATTTGAAATGAAAAATAAAACTCAACGCCATAGTCAGTCTCGACAGCGTTGAATGAAAGAGCACAGCTCATCTATACATATATATGTGATGTGTGTAGTACACGCTGGGTTCATATCATCCGCCTATTGCGCTTGATATAGGGGAAAAGAAGCAAAGATGAAAAAGAAGAAGAAATGAAAGAATGAATCTTTCAAGAGTAATATACCAAATGGGAACTTGATTAGAGCAAATGGCCCGGATGCTATATTATATAGCATATATATACGTACATACGTAGATATCCCTATATATATACGCTAGATAGCAGCAATCTTTGGCTGCATAGACGATGACACAAAAGGTGGATCGTGGGCGGAACCTTTTTTTTTCTCCCTCCCACTGGATTGAAAAGGAAGATAAAATGATATAAGGAATGGCTGTTGGGGTAAAGAAAAAAAGTCGACATATCCAACGACCTATGGAAACCAGCGCATTGAATTCAGATTCCAACATATAAATATAAGCCTCTGTATTATGATGGGCTATCAAATAAGACAAAACAAAAAAGTACACACACATAGGGAAGCATTGCAATAGGTATACAGTAGAAATCCCCGGTGAACTCCCTCCCTGCAGTGTGTACAAAGAATCTTATATATTCAATAGGTATAGAATTGTTGTTCATTGGAGAAGGGAAAAAGAAGCTCTGAAATAAACGAATATGTAGCGGCGGGAGAAGCAGTATACGTCAAAGCGGAATAGAGAACTAAGAACTATACATATTATATAGTTTCCGTCTATACACTGTACGTACAGTAGGGCGTTTGGCGGTGAGTAAGTCCATGTAGCTTTTGCGGCATTGCATTATTTTGTTTTCTCTTAGAAGATGATGGAAAGGCAGCAGATGCATCGGCACGTTCTTTTTGCTTCGCTAACGGCAGTTCAGTGCCCTCAAACAATATTCCAGCTAGAGAAAAAAAGGAATATAGAAAAAAAACTATAGACACATACAAAACGTATAGACACACTAACATCGAACAGACAGAAAAGACCCAAGAAAAAAGAAGATAAGAAACGTCGTCAGAGTTTGAGAGCCCAGTCCGAGCCATCACACGAATAACAGAGAGGCTCCGGCCGCTGTCATGATGGCATACGTTACGGCACCCGTCACGACAGCACGCATCACGAATGGAGAGGGTATATAGAGGGGAAAATATAACAACAGCACAAAAAAAGAGAAAGAGAGAAAAAAAAAAGAGCAAAAGTTTTTAAACTGAAAAGAGCTGATGCTGCCGGCCGGGCCGAGTTTTTTTCTTTTCTTTCTTATTTCCTTTCTTCTTTCCCGTTTTGTTTGTTTCCGACAGCGCGTATGCGTGTGTCTGTGTGTGCGTGTATTTATTTTCAGAATCACACACAAGGAACGTGGGCGTCCTTCTCTTTTTTTTCCCCTCTTGTGCGCTGCGCGCTTTGCCGACTTTATGAGCCGAGGAATGCACGCGTCTTCCAATCAACAATTTCCCTTTGTTGCGCTGAAAAGATTCTGTCTAGCGTCGGTTGTTTTTCTTGGACACAGCACGGAGACGTCGGAGTGTCAACGACTGGTTTGACCGAAATTGATTTCATATGCGCTATATGGCGTCCATACAGAGCGCTATTTAGTCTTTACATCGTCGTTCGTTGATCTACAGTTGGATTTGAATGATGACTTGTATTATGCTTGCATAGCCTGTTATGAATTTGTCATTTTACACTATGAAAAAGTGAAGATTGAATTTTCGCTCGATTACAAAAAAAAAACGAGTATTTTCGAAAGAAAATCTCCTTCAACGCCATCTGTGAATGGCCTATTAAATTGAATTTCGTTTAAAATCAAAAAAGAAAACTTGCACGACATCTGTCGTGGCAATAGACAACTGTAGACAGCGAGAGAGAGTCGATCCTGGTTGCTTCTTCTCGCTGTGTTGAAAGTTCCATAAGAGAGTGATGGGACTCGTAGTTGTATTATGCCATAGATAAAGCACCTCTATCGGCGATTGCGGAACTTTTTGTGAGGCAAATCAAATGGAAAGCAAATCCAGATGGCTCTTTATCTATTGCAACTCTTCCCACAAAGTAGCCAAAAACCTAACTACGAGTCCCATCACCCCCCTTATGGAACTTTCAACACGGCGAGAACAAGCTGGTCTCAGCTTGCGAGCCAGCACGCTACAAGTCTACAACAATGTCTTTGTTGTCACGCCGAATATGTTTTGACACGCATGGATCAACCCTTCACGCTATCCATGGTGAAGCATATCCATACGACTGATTGATATATGGGAACGACTCAAATCAAATCAGAAAAAAATATTTGCCCGTGTATTTTATCCGATCCTGACTCTGCATCCGATCGCTCTTCAATAACCGGACAGATCACTGAAGCTTGCTGGCAAAGGGCGGCCAATTTATTATTTAAGTATTTTTAAATATTTGCGAATTGTTCCTCAGTTCCAACGGATTAGAATTGTTGCTGGATTTGTGCCGATCACCCGAATGGTTCTGGAACATCGCTCGAGTGCCCCAATCAATGATTGGCATCCAGTGTCAGTCCAACGATGAAGTGAATCTCATTAGAAACGTTGACACCAAACTAACTGGAATGTGCGAGACTACGGCACTGGCAATTTTGGAACACATGTCTTACATCTTGCGCAGTTTGGAAAGTCAAGCAACGTCAACTGACAAATTGAGTAGTTTTTTTAAAAATCCAAAAAAAAAACTTCCACGACATCTGTCGTGGCAATAGACAACTGTAGAGAGCGTAGACCATTAAGGCAAAAAAACATGGGATACTACGATCAGAGAGAGTCGATCCTGGTTGCTTCTCGCTGTGTAGAAAGTTCCATGAGGGAGTGATGGGACTCATAGTTGTATTTTGCCATAGATAAAGCGCCTCTATCGGCCTAGACACCGCTTCTTCGACATGGGTCGGTCCTAGGAATAGGCGAACGTGTATAAATTGTCCTATTATATTATGGCTTATTATTTACATTGAGTTTTCAGGAAAAAAAAATGTATTTCCCATTTGCCATGTGTTAACAATCTGAATATTACAAAACACCACCAATGTTTTACTACTGAACTATAGCGATAGCACTAAAATGAGAGCCATTTACCGAAAAAGGCACACAATCATGAATTTTACAACTTCGTCATAGGACATAAATTCAAAATTCATTTTTCTTTACGGTGTACACAGTTTATGCTGTCGGACAGCTGGAGAATCTTTCCAAATCGGTATTGGCAAAATCCGAAGAGTCTTCCTTGCACTTTCCATAAAGAACGTGTTTTAAGAGATGTCGGCCGTCTCGGATAAGCCAGGCAAGAGAGCAATCGCATGTAATTGGAGCTGGAAAATTATAAAATATAAATTACATAGGTTACTGATGTTGTATTATATAACGGAATGTAAAAGAAGGACTTATAGAACTTACTTTCGCCAAGCTCCAGACTCCCTTCTCCAGCTAGGGCCATTCCTTCAAGCACGGTTTGAAAGACATTGGAATCCATGCGATTAAATTTGTTGAGATTGAGACGGATGGTTACAAAAGTACCCATGGATTTTAGGGAACCGAACGCACCTGGTCTTATATTTCTTATGTTATTATTACCCAAACTGATGGAAATGGGACCCTTGAAAGCAAGTGAGTTGGTGGACAATAAGGTAATTTGATTGTTATTCAAAGACAATTCTTTAAGATTTGGTAGAGATAATAGCATATCAGGAATTCTGGTCAACTTGTTATTGTACAATCGGAATTCAATCAAAGATTCAACCGAAGATGAAGCCAACGATTTAATAAGCTTAGCGGCTTCAGTATCATCGAGCTGGTTATCATTGAGGTACAAGATTTATAATCCGAAAAGATTCACGGGAGTGTCGTCTAACGCAAGAAATTGACTTGATCCCGTAATGCTCATCAATTTAAAGTCGGGAGAAGAAGGAAAGAAGGAAGTCCTTGAAAACTTATAAATTCGATTGAATTAAATATGTATAAGTTATGTAACTTATTCATGTCGGACATGAATGCGAAATCAAGTTGTGATAAATTACAGCCATCAATGTTTGCCGACCGGACAGATTCCGACGATGCACGGAATGCGTAATTAGAAACTCTTAAATTACTATTTTCCACACAAGCTAACTCGATACTCGTAACACGCACATTACCCAGAATATCATCTGGAATTGGTTCCGTTTCATAAGGCGATAAAATAATCTTTACTGACTTTAAATCGTGCCTTGGCATAGTACTAAATACGATTTTTATGTCTGCAACAGATATTTTATCACAAACAACGTTTCCGTCGGTACAACTACAAGGTGAGTATTCTCTTGAACAGGTGCTGATAGCCCGCTTTTTTGCAATATTGCCCACGTCAACAGATAAACCTGCAACTGACGTGACCACCAGCTGCCAACAAGAAACACACTGGTATTAATTTTACGATTTCAAACAATTAATTCAGAAATAAGCTTACCCATAGTCCGAAAAGGCAGATCGGAATCAAATGTGAGCGATTCATCTTTAACAATTCTTCTGTTTTTACTCACTCGTCAATCTTCTATTTATACCAAAATCTTCAAAGGACAAAGTTTCAATAGTAATTTGCAGCGGCTTTTCGCTTTGCTATTTTAATGGAATTAAATCAGTGGTCAGTGCTTCTTTTGTTTTGTCATAGCCTTTGGTGTACTAATATTTTGAAGGTTAAAAGACGGGTTCTTTGCGAGTTCTTTTGGGAGTGGCTTTTGCAGAAAAGCTATCAGCGATTTTCCTGTTCATTGTATAACAAGTGACAATTAAGAGCAAACTAATACGATTCATCTTTACAATAATATTCAATATATATGTCTGATTTCCCGAATTACCCAAGTCAAAGCCAATATGCTATTTACATAAATTTATCTATAGGAAGTTGGATTTTCAATAACTAGCAATTTAAAGGGAATTTTACCGTTTATTACTAATAAGAGTATTGAAATACTCGGAAATACCGTATAATTGTTTTTTAGCTTGTCAAAGCTTTTTGTAATTATTGAATATTTATGCCTTAGTTTAATTGAACATGTCTTCGAGTTTCTCCTTGAGACTTGTTACTTCCTTGGGAGTTAATATTATTATTAACATAATTGATTCGCACAACAACGTGTTATGTTGCTAACTTGACTGATTTAGCGATTCGGGGTTTCCCCCATTTAAAAAGCGCGTGATGAATTTCCTTCAATAATCCTTTTACGGGCATCTTCCATCTTAGCCTTGATGACTATCCTACTTTTTTTACATGATGCGTGCTCTTTTTTAAAAAAGCTGCCTTTTTTTGTAGCTTCCGGTGTCTGTACGTCCCATACCGTGTTTATAGTAAAAATATATGATAAAACAAATTCAGCAATAACCACGATTTTGTTGCCATATGGATTGTAAAAAATAACGAGAGATTATTTAAGGAACGTTCCATTCACTTTAATATACAAACATCGAAATAACAAACGGTATAACTTTATTAATTTGTTTATTAGTCGTCAGGTATTAGCTCCGCTATTGTCTAAATGCGCATTACTTACATAAATTACTATAACCATAAGACAATATACAGTAAGACTGTTTTTTACACCATTAGCTTTATGGTAAACCCGCAACGAGAAAAATGAAACTACTTTATATGCATCACCAAAAAAATTCAAGCATCTAATTAGAAAAATTTGACCTCGACAACGCCCTTTCATTTTGTTATGTTTCATCCAGAAACCGGAACGCATTTTTTCGCTTTTTGTTTTTGTTAGTGTTTTGCTGATCTTTTTTTTTTGTATTACAGTAGTTTCTGGTCTCCGACTGCTGTAATAGATTGGAATACAAGCGGTTACAACTTACAAGTATTAGTTAAATCGTTTAATAAAAAATTCTAAAATAATTATAGGAATTATATAGGTGTAACGTTATAATGTACCAATAACACTTAGTCACCCTGACCAAAGACGACACATTACAAAAAAAATAGAAGAGTTATATCTACATGTAAGATATGCATCACTCCGGCATCACTCCCTCTTTTTATCTATGATGCCACAAGCCCACAATGCAGTTATCATTATCTAGTGGTCTCATCTTTATTTTTTTCTCCTCTAAATGCATGGTCAAGTTAGTGTCTCGAGAGTTGACCCCCCTCCAACAAACCATAAATAAATTAGGGGGAAACTTTCCCTCTGCTTTTACGTAAGAACTGGCAGTGTCAGGTAGACAGAAGGATACCTTAATCCTAGCTTCGAAAAAAAACTTAGCTTCCTTCTCCGAGAGTTCTAAGAGCATAGTACTAGAAAACCGTTTCGATATAAAATAGACGTCCAAAATTTTAATTTAAAAAAATAAATGGTATATATTTGGTTTTCCATAAGGAAGTGTCATACAGATGGCTGAGAGGCATCACGGGGAAACAAACTGTAAGAATCTCTATTAGGGGACAATAATGATCTATCACTTGCGTGATATTCGGCACCTTTTCGACGGCTACCGGCGATGATGTGATTTCCATACCCATCATTGTAAGGCCATGAGTGGGGCTTTTTCTAAAAGTAAATTATTTTGAATACTAATATAAGCCATGATATTCCGCCAATTCAATAAATTCAATATTACAAAAATCTCGAGTCGGCGATCCGTCCGGTTGCAATCATGTCTGCTGTTTCTGTGAGATTCTAGTCCACGCTCCGTTTTGTATTCCTGTAATAGTTTTGCATTCGGATTTAGTCGCACAAACGATAATTAAATTGTCATTTAATTTTAAATTATAGGCATGAAATAATGAGTTTATTACCTTGCGACAAGTGTCACATTTAAATAATAATGCATTATTTTTTTCAAATTTCCCTCTCTCAATTAAAGTCTTTTTCTCGTCTGTGTTGTTGCCTGCAGCAGGTAATATGATTTTATATCCTATTTCACATTAAAAGAAAAATAATAATTCCTGCATACCACGATGATTAACATATGTAGTTAATTTCGTCCTTAATTCTGTGATTTCTTTTCTCAGATGCTCAATAGTGTTTAGATTTTCTAGATTTTTTTTGTACCAAAAACAATCAACATCGGATACAATTTCTTGGCGGCTGAAGATTTCATCCTGCTAGATGGATCAATATAATAAAGTTAAAATGGAACAACATATACATAGGCTACAATACACTTTCAATTCGTGAAGTAATTGTAATTTCGTGAAAAATGAAATGGATAATATACCTTCAGTGAATCATGATGAAACAATAAATCGTCGGGAATGGCTGCTCCGGGAAAAGGGTTATTTCCTGGGTAGTTGGTTGATTGGCAAGGTGTTGATTTATTGATTTCCATTTGATGAGATTGCGTCGTTAATTGATGGGTGGTACGTGTATGACACGGAAGTTCATAATGGTAACTAGATTGTTGCTGGCGATACTCGCCATTGCTGGAAGCATTATTTATAATCTTGAAACATTCGTGAGTTCCACTATTAAAAAATTCGTCGAACTGCAATTCGATCGGTTTATTAAGCTTATTTGCTGTTGAATTATTTTCTTCGCGGTAATAGATGTTATCCGATCCCGATCCGTGTATTGGAACTAGAGGGGGTGGGGACGATGATGCCATCCTTGTGAGTCGTGTTATAAAGCAGACCTCAGATTTAAAAAAAGGATAAGAATGTGTTTTGCTGAAGGTGTCATGTTTTTCTTAGAGTCGTAAAAGAGTAAGGAGTAAGGACAGCGACATGTTTATGTAAGGGATACAGCAAAAAAAGAACCTCCTACATTTTCGTAAAAAAACTGTAAATTAAAGAAAAATATAATACGAATAGAATTTCCTTGCCGTTATAGACCTTTAATACACTACACATTTTGTTTTTTAATAAATTAGGTTCAACTTTCTGACAAGTGACAACACATTTGTTTTAACAAACAAGATATTATGAGTGAATAACAAATAAATTTGAAAATCAACTATAAAACAAAATTATTTATGTACTTACAAATCGACACGCTAGCTATATAGTATAGCTACTGGTTTTGAGCTTCAACAGTATATGAACAGTAACGGATTGGAGAAACAAGAGCTGGAAAGTCGAGAGTTGATGGCACAAAAAAATAACAGATCATGAATTGCTGAGAAAGAGTGGATCTCACAGTGTTGACACTCACTGTCTTGCTTCTCTGACTACCAAAATGTGAGTGAACTTGACTCCTGAGTGTCCAGCCTAGACATACGGAAAACTAAAAACAATAAAATAAGGGAGTTGGGTTTCTCTCTCTCCCTTGCTATTCGTCCCTTTTTACTATAAGAACCTCGACAGTAGGACTATGCCATAAAATAAACGGTTTAATATTTCAGTGCAGAAATTTTTTTTAAATATAAGTTTCCCAGAAAATAACAAGAACGACACTTTTTTAAAGCAATTTATTCCACAAGAAATGAGCATTTGAAATTTTTTGATTTTTTGTTAGAAGTTTTGTTTTTTTGTAGATCTCTTCGAAATTTGAGCAGTTGAATGATTGTTTCTGTTTTTTCGTGATTTCTTTTTCCCAAAGGTCGAATTCTGCTGGCGATTTATGTCGTTCTAGGAATTTTAAAAATGTTTATTTAAAAATATGTGTCATGAGTTTATTAATAGAAGGACTAGTTAACTGTATAGTTTACTGTCAAAGCCTTTCTTAAACACTCCAACAGACGAATCATCGGATAAGGAAATTTACGTATAGTTTCAGCTTCGGCGCAATTAAGAGGAGCAATGAAACCGATGAGTTCCCAGCTGCGATACATTAGATCGTAGACTAATATTCCATATCTCGATTTGTGACCGAACGTGAAAGATGAATTGAATAGTTCAATAACGACAGGTGGTGCCCTGTCCCAATCCGCCAATAGTGTTTCATAAGCGTCTCTGCTTACGTTAATGAATTCTTTCACATTTTCTAAACGTAGCACAAGAACCACTGGCCTTTTCTTGTTGTTCACCACACGTAGAAAGAGTCGTCCAGCGTTAAAGGAGAAAATGAGACGTTGCAAGCTGACAATTTGGTATCTCTCACTAATATTGGCGACGTCTTGTGTCATATTATTTAAGTCTGTGTATGATGAATAAGTCAGGTCGATGATTTGGTTCAAAGGTCGACAATTTTCTTTGAAAGTGAGTTCTTGAATTTGTAAAGGATTCTGGTATAAAAATTCTAGTCGATCAGAGATCGATGGGATTTCCATTGAGTGAGCGAGGCTGCTGATGAGTTCTTCCATGTTCAATTCAATTCCGTCGCCTTTGAATTGGTCGAAAAAAGTATAGTCAACACTTTATTTTGGTGGAAGCCGGACAGTTTCAAATTAAGGTCTACGACGGAAAACAAACGGTTGAACTTAAAGGAACGAAGAATTTTTGAGAACTGAGAAAGCGTCCGCGCTAGCCTGGAGGTGTCCTTTATAAAATAAAACACTGGGCATTTCAAGTTCGGCTTCCTGATTGGTTGTATGTTGTTTTCTGTTTTGGATGACCTTTACCCCATTGCACTAATAAAGCCTATTCCTTGGTTTATATGACAGCTAAACGGCATGTTTTGTTAGAGCCCCCCCCCCCCCCCCCCAGGGACTATTGGTTTTGGAAACTTTCCCCGTGGTTTAGGATTTTCAGTAACAAAAGCTTGGGTTCAAACGACGAAGGCAAATTTGTTATCTCCGATCTTATCCTAAGAATCGTACACGGACGAAATGAAAACCAAAAGTCCCAAAAAATTTACTTTTTTGACGCTTAACTCTACATAGTTTACATATGGTAGAGGCATAGCCTAACTTCACATTCATCAATCGAATATCATTTGACCTAAGCTCAGGTTAACTAAGAGTCTAAGATCAGGTGCTGTGTAGTACCTATATGTCGTTTTGAACAACAAGAATAAGAGATAGACCACGGCGTAGTAAAGAAAAGATTTGGCTTCTCCACATTTATTTACGTTTTTATTATAGGTAAAAAACAAATAAGAGAATTTGAGACTCGTCAGCCGGTCGCCATCTGATGATAACTGATAAAGGTTGACTCGGGTTGACTAGCGCGAGTTGGGCGAAACCGGGCGAAATGGCCGGAACCGTTGATAAACGCGCAATCCCCAAACCGAATTTTACATTTGAGTAGTTTTCAATTTGCTTCTATACATTCTATCAGTCTAGAAGTTACGAAAAAGATATAATGATGTAATAAAGCGGTTGAACTATATAAGCGGTCCAGCAATCACCAGTCTTAGTAATGCTCGCATAAAACCAGTCTATACAATTAAATTCACATGAAATAAAGTGTAGTTAAAAATTAATTTATCTATTGAAATCTTCAAGGAACGAAAAGAAAAACACATGTTGGTTTATGGTCAACAAATAATAATAACAAATAGCCGTGTCAGTCAAATAGAATTGTGACATCTGGCTTCATTCGTTGTAACTGTAAAAAATGTGAAATTCAGCGCGAAAGAAGTCGGGATATAAATTTTGTTCATCTTTGCTTATTTTCACAATGTGTGCCTGATGCGTGTATGTCTGTACGAGTAAGAATATGAAAACGTCGACATATCTTAATGTTCGTGACGCAACTTTTCGACACTAATTTTTCATTCATCAAATAATAGCCTTATTGATATATTAGCTAATTGATATCGCTTCTCTAACGCTATGTTTACAATAATTTTAACTGAATTCGAACTATCAGCACCAGTAGCTACCGAAAAAATTAAATTTGCAAGAGCGTCAATGACAAATTGTTGGTTATCAAGCCATTGGGGAAAGAAATTTCATTGCAGATGTTATTGAGTTTATATACGTAATGCAATGGCAGCCTTAACAACGTTTAGAGGAGGATGTAAGAAAAATAAAAATAAACTGACACGTACGCTATAGCCAATTAGACTACAAAGCGGATGTGTAACTCAAACAGTCGCGATAGTCCTATCAATTCTCATGGTAATAAAACATGCAGATCTGCAAAACGACACCTTCAGAGTCAGACCCGCTTAATCGCTTATCAATGCTTTTACAATATGTCATTAGATAAAAATACGTATACATTTAAGACGCAAACAAAACAAAGCCATAATGCTCGACAAAACTAAAAGCTAGATTATCTAATTTCCTAAAAAGGCCTTTCTTCTCAACTTGGTCTCAACACGCCGCGGCGGTACTTACCGCCGCCTGACCGTACAACCACCGCGGCGGTACGTACTGCCGCGGCAAAGAATTTCTCCAAGATCACAGCGCCACTCGGTGGCAGTATGCCGGTAGCTTTTCTTAAAGGTAAACAATAAGTATCGTCTGCTAAAGCTTTGACATTTTAAGCAATATTTCGTACGGTCTTATTGAAACTTAAGTAAGTGTTTTGAAAATGGATCAACCTCCTGAAGACCCAGGTATTTTTGTTACACTTTTTTCGAAACGTTATCTGTAAGATGTTTTCGAATTCATCTGTCCAAACAGATTTAAATGAGTCGAAAAAGAAAGATGAAAAGAACGCTAAAAGGAGATTGCAGTGGTTGGGTAAGCCTAATAGAGGTTCCAACCTCAGACATCAATCAAATCTTTCATTTTTGAAGCCCAAAGCTTCTCCCCGTTCTAAAACCCACAAGCCAAACTCTAGTTCATGTAGGCAGATGGCATCAAATCATTTGTTAGCCTCTTCCAGTCAACAACAAACTGAACAAGATGATTTTCCACCTGCGGATGTAGAAGCTGCTGGTCATCCAGCAGCTGCAACACTTGAAGACTTGGACTCGTTTCAGAATGTTACAAATCCAACTGAAACTACTGTTGATGTTGATGAGATGAGTAAGTGTGGGAATCAACTTCCTTATTTAATGCGTGTTATTTTCTATTACTATTTGTTTCAGGGTCAAAAATAATGGAAAATGTGATGATTGACATTCAAAAAGCAGCAGACATACAAAATGATGCTTTTACTAAAGCGGTAGAAAAGGAAAGGGCGCTCGAGAAAGAAAGACTGAAAGGCAAAGAATGGCAGTCAAGAAATGAAGCTCTTCATGGAGCTTGGACAACAGAAATACGGACTAATTTCGTTAATGCCAAACTCAAGAGGAGAAGTCAGTTTCATAGTGTGTGCACTGTGTGCAAGAAAAGTGGCCGAATCCTCGTATGCTGTTATGATTGTAAGCAACATTTATGCTGGGAATGTGATTATGCATTCCATTTTTTCAATCCACTTCATGCCAGAGTTTATAAAACAAGTAAAAACTACTCAACTGAGCAACTATTACCAACCGAGTTTATGAACGAGTTTGGTCAAAAAATTGAGAAAGGTACTGATATTGTTTGGCCATTTTTGAATTCAGCATTTGTTGTGACTTTACACTATTTCTTATTTATAGCCGTTCCTGTAACTTCCTTCCCTCCTTCCAGGTGTTGGAGTTGTAATGAGCTGGACACTTGTGTATTAAATACCGGAACCAACGATGTTACTGTTATCACAGTTAAAGGTATATACGGACCCATTAAGAAATCACATACATTTATTGTCAATCGAAAGTCTTTACGAATATCTGTATTTTTCTTAGGAAGGTTTGATTTAAAGTCTGCCAGTTTCAGCTGCACTTCTTGTGGAGAGTGTAGGGATGCCCTCGATGAAGAGTACGTTTATTCAGAATGGATACCAGGTAAACCAGGAAAGGATAAGGAAGAACCTGCTAATCTCTTTTTTGATGAACATCTTTTGGATACCTGGTACGAAATTCAAAACAATACTCCTGGAACATCACAAGAAATGTTTCTGAGAAGTCTTTCTCAAATGTCTACTCAAAATGGCCGGGTAATCTTAAATTTAACTGAACTGATTTAGCAAACAATAACCTTAATATATGATGTTTTTTTTATCCTTGTCAGTCAAGTTACATCAATCCCATTCTGTTTTCTAAAGCCTATGACGAGAATAATCTAATGCGATATCGCATTCAAAATGAAGTACTTCTCTATAAACCTGGTATTTGTTGGGCGTGTGGAGAACACCCAATTGCTCTTCACGTCGATGGAAATTTTAAGTGCTATCGTTGTATTACAGCTAAAGGGTACTTTTTGATGATAATATTTCTGTTAAGGTTTTCGAAAATTAATCTATTCGTTAACAAACTAGATTTGAAACCGATCCTCTCTTTCAAGATATCATGATAGCATCTGATAAAGACGTTAAGGAATTTTTGGATCTCATTAATAATGTCATTCCGCCGCAGGTATATATTATTCGTTTGGACATACTGTTGAAACATTCATTTAAGTTCTCTGAATCCTAGTCAAAAAATAAAGAAAACTGTGGCGCAGCAGTTTACCAGGCTGCTAAAACAACATCTTCATCAATGAAAGGTCTGGATGAAACTGGTTTGCTCATTATGAGCTGCCGTCACGGGTGGGTATGGAGGGCGCTAAATTTGTTCATGGGTGAAACATACCGCCATGTACTGTACTTACATGAGTACGCTAAGGACAAGAATGTCCGTTTCTTTTGTTACGATGTCGTATGTCAGTACTGGATTTTTCTTTTGAAAGTCACTCAGACTGAAGAGCTAAGAGAAAGATTTGAAGGTCTTATCACTTTGACCATAGACTTTCTCTCGCGATGGCACGGGAAAACACACGCGTGGTTTTGCCAAGTAATCAACTTGATATATTTATTACTACCATACTTTATTAAGCAGCTTTGTTTTAGCTACTACACCTTGGATCTTACAAAAAAGGAGCTGGCGCTACTAGTGGTGAAAGTCAAGAACAAAATAATGCACACACCAGTCGCTTTGTAACAACAACCAAACACATGAGTGCATCTCGTGAGTATTCTGCTGTTTCGAAAACAATATGGACGTCACGTTATTTATTTATTTTTTTGTTTTTCAATTTAAAGGAAGAATAGATACTTTTAGCTCTAGTTTTATCAAAGAAAACTGGGGTAAGATCCATCGTATGGTCAAAGGTATCCTAAAAACGTATCACACGGTAAATTTCTTTCTGATTTCTTTTCATGTAGAAATTTGTGTATTACACTGCCATTATAGGTGCCACTTAAAGAGAGTGTTAATCAAATTATAGGCTAGGGTTAGAGTAAAATGGTACCGCAAACAAACATCCAAGCTGATGGATGCGCGACTTGAGAAGGTTAATCTTCTGTGTGAAAAAGGCGCTTCTCTAATTGAAGAGGTGATTGTAGAACTACGTACTTGTTACTGATTGCCCTTTGTTACACTTAATTATTTTTTGTTTGTTTCATAAACTATTATAGCAAAAAGTCAAGCTGGTTGACTATAAACAGAAATCAGAGCACTTTAGAGTAGAAGGAAACAAGACCAAAGTGGCCAAAATGGAAAAGCTTATTACTCTTGTATGGTTACAGCACTAATATACTGTTACATTATTTCAATCTTATTTACATCCATAGGCAAATAAAAAGATCAAGCGATATTCAGCCGACGTCAATCGTCTCAAACAAGAAAAGCTGTATAAAAATCACGAACAAGACTTGAGATGTATTTATGTAAAATTGGTTCGATTTGCCGAGCGCTGTAAAAGTAATCAAATTTTTTCTCTTACTTAAGTCATTTTATTAATTATTTCGTTCCTACTCACAGGTAACAACTCAGTTACAGTTAACACTCCGTTTCATGAAGCTATAAACAATCTTGAAGGATTATTCTTAGAAATACAAGTCCTTAAACGTAAAGTCTCAAAAGATGCTGGTAAGAGTCCATTTTTAAAAATTTATGTTAAATAAGTCAAAAAATAAGTTTCCTAAATTGATAACGCATATTTGATTCGTTTCTGTATTTTTTTTTCTAGAGAGGTCAAAACAGCGTAAACGACTTCAAAAAAGAATACGAACTGTAAAAGATAAGGCTCGCAAGTTGATGACCAAAATCAAGGAACAGTACAAACTGGACATCTCCGAAGAACAATTCGATAGCGGTAAAATAAGAAAAATCCATCCTCTAAAAAGTAATCACTAGCTACAAGGTTATCTGAAATTCAATTATTATAGTTTGGTTTCATTCACCTTTTATTTATAGTTCCATATCACGAAGATCAACAGCTTTGTGAAGCATGGATGCTTACCTGCCGTTATGAAGAGGAGGTTATTATATCCCCTAATGAGTTGAAGCAATTTTTCGCAACTCTAAATCAACTTCGTCTCGATTTACAAGACAAACTGAAGAATCAAACAGGACGCATTATAGAAATAACTTCCAAAATCGAAGAAGGGTGTGCTGCTAGTTCCCTACTAGATGAGAAAGAAATACTGTCTGGGTCAAACTTTCTTATTCAAAGCGAAATCTATAACCTTAGTTGTATCGCATCGACGGGTTTGGATTTGCTTAGAAATGATTTGTTGCAGGCAAAGGAGGGGATGGATGATGAGGAACTACTTGAACATTTGATCACGTCAGAGGATTTTTCCGGAACCATCCCAAACGCGGATGAAGATTTAGACGAAGAAGATGCAGATGAAGACGATGATTATGACTATGAAGATTTCGAAACCGATGAGTCTGGCAGTGAAGACGTTGGAATAAATCCCAAATCAAATGCCCCGGATAATGAAGATCACAGAGCAGAGGAATTGTTTTTGGGAAATTTAGATGATGAAGACTGTGGTATTTAGGGCAAGAAAATAAAGTGCATTCATCTCGTTCAGTTCTTACAATAATAAATCAGTGAACAATTCTTATGGTTTCAATTTTGTCTATTTTTTAACAAGTAATCCAACCTTGGTTGTCTCTTATAACATGAAAACTGCTTTTATTAAGTGAAAAAGTTTATATTTTGATTGATCAAGTCAACAATATTTTCTTGAGGAATGGGTAAAAATATATAAGACTATCGTACTACTTCAGAACTGTATCTTTGAGGAAGGAAATCTGCTTGTATAAGATGTATATCTTGTAACTTACAGAAGTTGTTTAGAAAGATACGAACCTTTCTTCAAGACCGTATAATCTAACTTGAACTGCCATGCAGGAGAAAAGTGTCTTGTCGAATGACCATGAAGTGTGCTGACTTGAGCGAAGATGGATGCGGATGGAATAGTCTGGTCTCTTAGCTGTAGGATTATAACTTTCCATTTCCAATGCCTAATGATTATAAGAAAATACATATATATTTCATCTACTTCTGTTATGTTAATATTTTCAATGTTGACTGGCTTTATTGACCTGACTATAAAAGCAGGTTTCAATCAGTCTCAGCAGATTTAAAATTAGCAAAATTTAAGTTATCTAATACATCAGAGAATTAAATATTCCTGACCTTTTATAATTACCTGTTCATAAAAGTTCATAAATGTTCATAAAAGACTTAATCTGACTTCAAATTTTTATTCAGCGTAAAAAGTTGAGTCAGAGTAGTAATTTTCATTTATATTGGTGGTCAGCCGCATAGTAGCGTGCGTGAAACTAAAAAAATCGTTCACAGTTAATTACACATGCGTGTGTTTATTTTAGGCTTATTTTGACCTGATATTCCGATTCGGCGTAAAAAGTTGATTAAGAGTTGTATTTTTCATTCATATTGGTGGTAGCCTGCGGGAGTTATTGGTTTACGACACTTTTTTTTTAAGGAAAAAAGCGCAGTAAGTCGCTTACCGTAACAGGGCGGACTTTTTCCAGAAAAAAATTAGATCGCAAAAAACCAAATCCCTCAGGCTACTACCAAAATGAATGAAATTAACAACTTTAACTCAACTTTTGACGCTGAATCGGAATATCAGGTCAGAATAAGCCTTAAATAAACACACGCATGTGTACTTCACAGGAATTAGGCGAAAAAACTTTATCGTAGTTTTCTGCCCGAGGCACATTTTTTACGCGCATAATTTCCTTTTTATATTTTTTGAGAGATACTTACACGCCAATTCATTTTCTGAACACAGAATTTTTCTATCTTTAATCGATCACATGCAATTAATTTCGCAAGATTTTACCACCCGGTACGAACTCATGCGCTAAACAGCCCCGACTGTGGGCCCACGGCCGCCGCCATCGTTGAATGAAAGCCGTTGGGGACGGAAATTTTTTTCAGTTTTTTCTTGATAATTATAACTTTTAACATGTTTAGATACAAAATACGATGACCAAAACTCGCTAATAAGAACGGTTTTCAAGATATAACGTAATTTTGGGATTTTTTTTTTTGTACGGCACTTGCCATTACAGACTGGCGGGGGGAATGGGGCTTCGTCCCGACTACATGAGTCTCGACGACCATACTAGCTTATGCACTAATTTACCAGTGTTTATGATATCTTAATGGAAAATCATATAGATTTTTATAAAAATAGACGAGTCAGGATATAGCGTTCAAAAACAGTGCATTCAAAGAGAAATATTGAACACATCTTTTTTATTGTATTCAAATAAACACGTTTGTGACCAGCGAGAATTTCAATTTCAAAATAATACAATTGTGACGCTACACAAATGAAAAGTGTGAGGCATGGCCAAGATCGTCTTGACTTAATTGAGCACCAAAATATTTGAAACGCAAGAGTACAGCTTAGTGAAACCCATCAACAAGTGCCATTTTACCCTCCAAACAAATGTGTTTTATTATAAATTATACATGGGAATCAATTCAGAACCGACAGAACATGAGCTTTCTTTTGATAATATGAGACTTGGTCTTCTGGCTTCTGTGTGGGTAGGACACATCTACTCTTATGGCAACTGAAGGAATAATTATACTCATTGGAGTACATCACGATACCATCTGATGTAAATAGAAATGATACAATAAATACATTAGTACTTCGAAGTCTGAATGATGAGTCACAATTAAAAACCTATTCAGTTGCACCATTCCCAAGATTTCAGTTATTTTCTTGACTAGGACGTTGTTAAAATAAAATGCTATTATCAACACGTGCTTCAGCTGCAGGATCAGTATACTGAAACAATTTTACCTGAGAAGTAAAAAGAAACAAAGATAAATTAATCTCTTAAGTTGATCATAAAATAAAACTGCTGTTATATTGTTCCCAAATTAGTGAGGGCAGTAAAGGGGCACACCATCAAATGTCTTTGCAATTTCCAATGCCTACTTTGTCTCGTGTTCTGGTCTAGCAGCTGGAAGCAAATAGACTTTGAGTCTACAGCTTGGTCAAAGAAAACTTCATATTCATTGATCCCTTTGCCACAAAAAATGTATACTCTGACTTAATTTGCAGTCATGTCAATTCTAAACATAAGAAAGAGATCAGCAAAATCAGCACGAAAGGATTTCTGAAAAGTTTACTTGCCTGCTTCTCCCATGTTCACAACTGGTGGTATTCTCCTTGTGCATCAATACAAGAGCAATCAATAATGTTTAACTATTTGAGCCTTCCCTTGTTGAATTGAATGGGGCTGAGCCATATGTCTTGGCATGCACCTTTCTCTTTGCTGGGACAATCTGTTAAATATTATGTATTATTAAATACAAAATTTACTATGGTTAACATGACTATGAACTTAGAATGAAAATGCATTGATATACCTGGTTGTTTCTTCTATGAACAGCCTAGCTAGCCAGCCTCTTAGTCTCATAGGGACAAATGAAATCTCGTCGAACACAGCAGTCACAATCACAGTTCAAGTCGAACAGTTCCGATAAAGTAGTAAAAACTTCTTGGTTGACTTAAAGAGATTTTGGAACACAACATTAGTAAACACGGAAAACATACATGATACATTCACATTTCGCCCATTGTCACCAGCGAAACATACACGTAGTCAGTATCCGTACTTCAGTACGGTTACCTTTACAAGTTCTTGATTTAATTGTCAGTAGATGACAATGACAGGAATCTGAGTTGTCTGAGTTGCATACATTTTTTCCCTTTGTGGGTAGATTGCAGGAATTTTTTAAATTTCTAGCACAATTTGTTAGCACAATTGGGTAACAGCAGCAAGCGGGTCTTCCTGCAAAGGGATGACTTCGGTCACTGTGGGTGGGAGATCAGATAGGTATACATATTTTTGGGACCATTCAGCAAAGGCAAAATATTTCCCCGCCCAAGTGTAAGCCTTAGTTAAAGGTTGGTAGGATCTTTTCGAAACACCCGAATTTCCATTTTTTTGCGCCGTTCGTTTTGTTCCCCCTCCACGTCCTCTTGCTACTTTCGCCGACGTTCGGGACGTGCTTGATGGTGAATGACGAGACGACGGCTGAACAACTGTTGAATGTGGAGAGGAAGAGCTTGATGACATCGCACCCACCGACGGTTGGAGGAGTGCTTCATGTGGAGAGCTGGATCGCGTCATGGACGTCGATGGTTGCGTAGGTGTGGGATGAATAAGTTGATCCATTGTCAACAGACTGGATGGGTGCTGTGACCGTTGCAGTAAAAGAATTGGGCGATCGGGCTGAGGAGTCGGTGGCCTAACAGGAGTTGGCGGCCTCACAGGAGTCGGTGGCCTAACAGGAGTTGGCGGCCTCACAGGAGTCGGTGGCCTAACAGGAGTTGGCGGCCTAACAGTTGGCGGCCTCACAGGAGTCGGCGGCCTCACAGGAGTCGGTGGCCTAACAGGAGTCGGTTTCACTACAGGAGTCGGTGGCCTCACCAGAGTTGGACGACACAGTGTGGATGGCTGCGGCATTTGCACCATTCGAATTGGTGAGACGCCTGGCGTGTGTTCTGGTAATGTGTTCTCGAAATTCATCAGAGTATCAGTGCCGACATCTGTTGCAAGAATATCATCTAAAAAGAATAATAATAACAAATTATTAGGGATTAGGGAATTAGGTTTGGCTACGTTAAAATCTTACTGCCATTGTGGCTTGTTGGTAGAACATTTTGCCAATCACTCGAATAGTCCATTCTACTTTGAGCCTCAGTAGATTTCATCAGCGTACCAGTTTCAACATCAACTGGAAGAGTTGGAATAATATCATCTATAAACAGGGAAATAAATGATTATATTAAATAATTGAGCTTGGTGAATTTTATATCTTACTGTTGCTTGTTTGTAGCCCATATTGGTCTTCATTGGGATCTTCAATAATACTTTGAGCTCCAGTAACATTCATCAGCGCACCAGTTTCAACAACCACTAGAGGAATTTCAGTAATGTCATCTACAAACAAGGAAATAAAAGATTGTATTGGGGAATTAAGTTTGGTTATGTATCAATCTTACTGCTATTGTTGCTTGATTGTATCTCATTTTGGTCTTCATTGGGATTTTCATTACTTCTTTGAGCCTCAACAGATTTTGCTTTTTGAAGTTCTTTCTTTTGATCACCTGAAATAAAATATTGTGTTACCAAGATGCAAGTCTCAAGAGACATTGAATTTCAATTGCAATACAATTCTTTTTAATGCATAGCTGCTCCCACTTATCGAAGAACTCTCTCACAAATCCAGTCTGAGCCATGGAATCAGCCTTGGGTCCAAACCCAAATCGTTTGCATACACCACGGCTTTCGCAAGGAAGGTACATGGCAATAAACACAACAGCTTCCTCTCCACTGTCTCTACCAATTTGGAAACCCTTAAATGAGAAATGATTAACATAAAGAAAAAATTAATTGATCGTTCACAATTACCTTAAATAGTAAATCTTCAACTCTTTGTCTTTGTGTTCTCGAATTTGATGACTTTTTATCCCTCTTTTTTCTTTTCCCAGTTTTGTTTGCTCTAATTTTGGTTTTAAAAGCAACAACTCGAGAATCACTGTTCCCTTCTCTGTACAAGTTGCTATTCTGATTTTCTCTCAACATGCCCTTGAACAATTCTGTTTCATCATCTTCATCATCAGAATGTTCATTATTTCTCGATTGCCCTGGATCCGTGGTGTCATCCATGATTGATAGAGGAAATAAGAATTAAAATTGTGAAGTGATTCACGGTGGAATTTTTGAAATGATTCAGTGGATGGAATCAAGAGCCATGCCATCAAGGCCAATCGGCCATGCTTTCATGCATTTCAACATAAACACTAGCGAAAGTGCTGCCATCTACATTAATATCAGTAAACTGAATACCGCCAATGTTATTATATTACAGAATTAATATTAATAAATCTTGTTAAAATGGTTGGTTCGAAAGGAATTTTTTCATTAAAGAACATTTCTTAATTTAGTTCATTTCTTCTAAGTGTTTTTTTGCACTAATTCATAATAATTCAAATTACTTTGTTCTGAGGGCTGGTTGCTGGAAATTTTGTGGCCCGTGATGTTTTGTACTGCAACCCCAATTAACACCTTATTTCGTCCAAATTTAAACGATAAAATGATTTCTTAATTGTGTACAAATGCTTCTCAACAACGTAAAAGGTGTTAGTTATGCGGTATGCCGGTATCTTCTGTTCGTCGTGTGAATTGCCCTTGCCCCACATCGCCACCGAGTGGCGCTGTGATCTTGGAGAAATTCTTTGCCGCGGCAGTACGTACCGCCGCGGTGGTTGTACGGTCAGGCGGCGGTAAGTACCGCCGCGGCGTGTTGAGACCAAGTTGTTTCTTCTTGCCAAACATTTGAGTAAACAATTTGAAAAGATCCTGCCCTTTAATGCTACTCTCCCGTATCTGATAACGTATATATTTTACCTTCTGTTTTTGTGCTTGCTCTCTGACATAGCTCTTTTGATATGACTCACGTTGTGAAATACACCGAGTCTATTGATCTATGAAGATAACGCCTCGTTAAACGTTAAAAAAAATAGCAAAAATTTTTAAAAAATATGTGTGCATTAAGTTTTAACGAAAAATGCCCTGGGATTTTCTTTTGGAGACGTAACACGTTATTTGCTTCAGGCAATAGTTTTTGTATAGCAAGGTCATAAAAGGTTGACGCAATTTTGTAATATGGCCCTCGGGTATTACGAGACACGTTCGATCAACGGACTGCTCAAGCCCTCAGTCTTTCAGTTGGAAAAGAAAGTTTGCGCAGATCGGTTCGTCGAATCTCGGTGGTCGACTCTGAAACGAATTTGTCAACGATTTATTTCATTTAAAGTGAGATTGATGGAGTTGTGGTGTAATAAATCATATGCAAGTAATTAGGTAAGAATTCACGAGTAGATTTTATGATGTCATTATTATAGCCTGATATTACTGCTAGTTGTAGTCCTCTAAATGTGAATCGGTGGCCGGTGGGAAAACGTTGTAGAGTAGACAAAGCATTTTTGTTTATCGAACGTTAGTTTACGCACAAGGTTATTTTCAATATTTACTGGGTATTATGTCACAGCATCGCAGTTCTTGCACGATATAAATTATTTAAAAGTTGTAAGTTCATTTTGTATATTTTAGCATTTTCATTTACTTCAGTAGTTGTTCGTTTTAGCGTATTTCAGTAGGGGATTCCAATTGGGATTATGATATTTTGCGATGAAACTGAAAGTACTTTCTTTGCTTTTTTACTGTATATTTGCCGTAAAAGCGTACAAAAATCTATGCTGTTGCGTCAATCTATCAATTGCAACGTGACTCAACGTTACTAAGCTATATCTAATCCACGCATGTCGTCTTTTCTCGGCATTAAAATCGTGCTGGTCGATCAGCTGTTATATTTTCGTTTGTGGTTTTCAAGCTTAATAGCTATTTGTTTTGGCATTTTGAAACCTCGTCATTTCATTGAACACATTTTTTATTACAATTTGAGATCGCCACAACGACAGTACCTATTATTCATCTACTGTTGGCCTGATTATAAACGATATTATAATATCATATCATTTGCGACTTTTGCGTTGTAATCAATTTAGGATTTATACATCGTAGGTCATGTCAAGTTGTTTCAACAAGTTGAATTCGTTAATTTAAAATTGACTACTCAGGCATGGTTGAGCAATGCCTAACTCGTCTTTCACAGCTGCTCCACGCCCAATCGACGAAATTTTTCGTTTCGTATTACACCTAAGAAAGTCTGGCCCTATATACAACTGTAGTACTCTGTTATTCTGTGTTTAATATTTGCTTATGCTTTTAAATGTTATTCTCTCAAGAGTACAATGGAGAATAAATCAAAGGGAAGAGGACGTGGCTCAACAGGAGGAGCTAATCGGTCAGACGGCGGACCAGTGCTGCCACTTTGCCGGACTTGTCCGTTTTTGCAGGTTTTTTGAAGTCACTTGCAAGTCGCAAGTTTTTGCAGGTTTTTTTAGTTTTCGGTCAGTTTTCCGATTTTTTGGGAGATTTTTTTAAATATCTCATGAAAGTCACGATTTATTATTAATAATAAAAATAAAGTAGTTTGCAGAATCAAGCGCCGAGACTGCTGTGGGCCCTGTGGCGCTGTCGTCTGCCGGGTGCCGACTGCTCTGACTCCGAGCTTCTGATCTCTGAGACTCTGATAGTGTCATAAGTCATTAGTCATGTCAACGCTGTAAACCGAAAGTCCGAAAGCTGGTTCTGCTAGTTTGAATTTGGAATATTTCACTCTTTAGAAGTTTAGAGTTAAGAATTAGAAAAAGACACCTGTTAGGTTATAAAAATTACCGAATTTTACTTTTAATTGATTAAACCATGTTACAAATGACATGAAATTTCCTAATGTTATTCTATGCATTTTATTACTATTGCCCCTGCCAATTTCCAACGCAATTGCAGAAAGAATATTTAGCATTGTATAGATCAAGTAAAAACCCCTCTCAGAAACCCATTGCATAGTGTCTCCCTCTCTAGTCTGATTATGGCGTAACAATGGTAAAAAAAACAAGAAGCTACAAGCGCGTCCGTCGACATTCCTGAATAGATGTTCAAAAGCGCCAGGGCGCTTTTGACATTGGCTTTTACTTTCAGGGCTGAAAGTAAAAGCCAGCCCACAATTAATCAAACCATAAACCAAAAGGGGTTGCAAACTAGAGATTGACATTTTAAACTTGGTCTTCATTATAAATCCAGTCTGCAAAGCGTTTTGTTTTTGAAATTCAGCCATTCACCTTTTATCCCATATCTTGTTAATTTAAGTTTCATATTGGTTTTAACTGTCTTAAACCAAATAAATTGTAACAAACTCGCAGAGTCGCAGATAACTGAAAAAATAACGTCGAACGTAAAGACAACGTCGTATTTTTGCGAGTTTTACTAAATTTTTGCGAGTTTTTACTAAATTTTTGCGAGTTTTTACTAAATTTTTGCAAGTTTTTGCGGGTTTTTAAGGAAAATGTTGCAAGTTTTAGTGCAAGTTTTTTTTTTTTTTTTAAACGGATTTTCGGGTTTTTTGAGGCAACCCTGCACGACTATGCGATTTCAAAAGTGGCAGCACTGCGGCGGACGTGGCTCGTCGGGAGCAAACCGAGGAGGTAGTGGCCGGTTGGGCGCTATCCCCAAAACTTATGCGTCGTCAAACCAGGGAACATGGAAAGACCGCCCATCGTCTTCACCAGGAACCCAATCATTCCGAGGAATAAGTCGAGGTAGAGGATATCGAGGATATCATCATGGATCAAACTTCCCTTCACATCATGGTCAACCACGACAAGCCAATCACCGAAGATTGGATTTCCAATATCTGATGAGGTTGACTAGCGACAACGTTGAACCGTCGGAAGTGATTCGATGTCTTGGGGATCCTGAAAATGATTTAGGGCAACATCTCAAAGAGAACTTGGGAAACGTCGAGTATTTAGAGCTCGTTACAGTCGCGCTTGGTTTATTTTGCAAGAAAAATGGAACTTCTCAGTTCAGTGAAAGTTTCGTTGCCGTTGTCAAGATTTTAGCGGCCCAAAATATTTTTAAACACATTGCGTCTATGATCTTCAACATACCAATATCTCGTGCAGCAAATTTGCCCGCCAAGGAAGAGCGTTTGAAACGCTTGACAACGGCCGTATTTCACCTGGCGACAGAAATTTTGGTGATGATGCCCGCCTTGGCCTGTCAATGCTTGGGACAAAATTTTTTTACTGATATTCTTTCTCTGAAAGCTATGCCTTCCATTAAAAATTTGAATGCGGATGATGCTTTCGATATTTTTGAAGATGGGATTCAACAGTTGCAGGTAAGCATTTGCAATTTAAAACGATCATTTAGGTCTGGTTAGTTGTTAAATTCAATTAATTGTAATAGACTGCATGGAGTCAACACATTCCCGTGGAGATCAAGAAGGACAACCATCGCAGCCGTATGGATGAATACAGGGATGATTTAGTGCTTCAGGATCCACCAAATAATTTCCGGACTTTGAATGTAATGCCAACCTGGGAGGATGTCTGTTTAGATGTGGAGCATTTCATACGTCCAAACATCGTCAAGGGAGTATATCCTGACGTAACGACGTACCTAGACATTCAGTTTCGTCTTCTTCGCGAGGATTTCTTTTATCCGTTGCGACTTGGCTTGCTAGCATACAAAAATCAGTCGGATTGGAAAAATTCAAGAATGCGAAATCCAGACAACATTCGGCTGTACTATGGAGTGCAAATTCTGGAATACGATATGCATGGTGACACGTACACCATTCAGTTCTCGAATTCTCATTTGAAAAAAATTAACTGGGAGAACAGCAAGCGTTTTCTCTTTGGATCACTCCTTTGTTTATCGTCGGATCATTTTGCGTCACTACATCTCTTCACTGTTGCAGATCGTAACCCTAGACTTCTATTTGACGGCAAAATCAAAGTCAAATTTGAAGGAGGAACTTTGTCGGCAGCCTTAAAAAAACAGATTTTCATCATGGCGGAATCGACCGTGTTTTTTGAATCATATCGTACTATTCTTACGGCTTTACAACGAATCAGCCCAACTAATTTTCCTTTGGAAGACTACATCTTGGGTCGAAAAAGCATACCAGAAATGCCTGACTACCTGTTAAAGAGTGAAAAGGTAAGCGTTCGTAATGAAAAATTGGTTGTTATTGTTTGAAGCTAACTAATGACTATCGATTTGTTCCTTTATTCAGCCCGTGTATGATTTGACATACAGTTCTTTAGATTCTAAAACTGATGACGAAGAAGATGTAGAAACTAATCGTCCTCGTTCCAGTCGTTCGTCAAGTGATGACGAAGAAGATATTGAAGAAACTAATCGTTCTCAATTATCAAGTGATGATGAAGATGATGAAGAAACCCAAAAAAGGATTTTAGATACCATTAGTAATTTTCTGGATAACGCTGGTAAGTTCATAAAAATTTAATTTTTTATCAAAAGATTTATTTAATTTATAATTGATCGTAAATTATTTATTTATTTGTTTGTGTAGGGGTGGCAGAGGATGGCAAAAGTCGACTCCGCATTCAGCAAGTTGAGATCCTTGAACCAAATGGCCGTCCAGATGCAAATGATTTGGGGCTTGATCCGAGTCAATGTGCTGCTCTGTACGCAGCCTTAACGCAAAAGATTTCGGTGATTCAGGGACCGCCCGGTACTGGCAAAACATACTTGGGGCTTCGAATCGTCCAATGTTTATTGAAAAATAAAAGTTTCTGGATCGAGCCGCCCCAGGAACGTTTGGCTTTTGGTTTGTTTCGGCCTGGGCGACAGAGGTACGACACGCTGGTCAACCTCCGGAAGCGGTCATCGCCTATTCTTGTCATTTGCTATACCAACCATGCGTTGGATCAATTTTTGGAGGGAATCGCGAAATTCACTCAAGAAATCGTACGGATTGGTGGCCAGAGCAAGTGTGCCGCCTTAGAGACGTTTTCCTTAATGGCGTGGAAGAAACGTCCAAAATATGGTGTCCAGCGTGATACAAGAAGGTGGATTTTCGAAATTCAAGATAAATTGCGTGAATATGAAAAGTAAGCTATTAAAAAACAAAACAAGATGTTGTCATATTAATTCATTCATTCCCGTTTATTATTATTTTCAGAGAGCGAGAGATCATTCGCGGTGTTATTATGGTTATGAATTCTCGTGGGTTAATTCACGAGGATTCTCTGCTGAGAATGAAAATCATTCCGCAATCGATGCATAGCAAATTTGGCACCTTAATGAAGGCCTTCAGACATGGTTCAGCACCCTCTACTGTTGAATGGACAGCGGTGGGGATTTGGCTACAAATTAACTGGAATCAAGGACTAGATCAACTCGTTAGCACTTTGAAACCCAATAATACCAGAACACATCAAACTGTAACAGAGTCGTACGTAACTGATAAATTAGTGGAAGAAACGGCAGACGATCAGTGGGATAAGGAACACATCGATGAAATTCAAGGTACATTATACATTTTAAAAATTCGTAAAATTCTCACTTGATTTTTATT
This sequence comes from Daphnia galeata, assembly GCA_030770115.1. NCBI lineage: Eukaryota > Metazoa > Arthropoda > Branchiopoda > Diplostraca > Daphniidae > Daphnia > Daphnia galeata. The sequence continues at coordinate 1,649,830 of CM061114.1, forward strand.
TTATTTTTTCAATTTTTAGCAAATCGTAAAGTGGAAGTAGAGGATTTTCTGGCATTGTTAAAAGGACGCAGTGTTTCAGAAAATTTGAAAGATGAAAGCCACAATCGATTTTTTGTGAAGTTCTGCTACAAATGCAGCGAAACCGAAGTCTCGATAAAGAAGTTTAGAGAATCGTTAGATACAGTTGAAGGAGAAGATGCGGATTGGATAAGGTTTCAAATTCGAGAACTCCAAGACCAAATGATGCTTCTGCGTCAGCTGCTCCAAGGCGTTCATACGCTTAACGAAAAACAATTAAACGAGTTGTACAAGCAAGACTTGATGCAAATTCCGTTGCTCCAGCGATGGATGATGTATAATTCTTGGAAAGAGAAAGCTCTTGAAATCCAAGAAGAGCGAGCTGCTCAACTTGAAAAATTATACTTTGAAAATGCGAATCAGTTGAAAGACGTACGAAATTTGGAATCTGCCGAGATATGTCAAAATGCTGATATTGTAGGATTAACCACAACAGGAGCTGCAAAACAAAGGGCTCTTTTAAATCACCTGAAACCAAAAATAGGTATAATTTCATTTTCGATGTTGCGGAAAGTAATTTAAAAAACATAACATAACATCGTGATCCTTTTACTTTAATTATAGTTGTTGTTGAGGAGGCTGCGGAGGTGTTGGAGTCCCATGTCGTTTGCGCATTGTCAACTTCATGTCAGCAACTGATTCTCATTGGTAAATGCTTGTAGTATTAAGCCCATGGTACACCTAATCCGACATATTTTTGAAAATTTAAACAGGAGACCATCAACAGCTAAGGCCACCCGTAACAGTTCATCGCTTAGCAAAAGATTTTTTCCTCGACGTCTCCCTGTTCGAGAGGCTGATTAAAAATGGAATGGAGCCTTGCGTGTTGGGCGTTCAGCATCGTATGCGTCCGGAAATAGCTCGACTGATCGTCCCATCCATTTACCCGACATTAGAAAATCATTCATCAGTTCTGGAGTATCCCGGCGTACGTGGCATGGCGTCTAACGTTTTTTTCCTTACACACACGGAACAAGAGATCGGAGACCATGAAGGAAAAAGTCATTTGAATCCATATGAAGCGGAACTCTCCCTGACTTTGGCCAGACACCTGATTATGCAGGGATACAACCCAAAGCAAATAACCATTCTGACTACGTATTCTGGTCAGCTGCTCCATTTCTTCAAGATTCGCCGGAATCATTCGGCCGCCCAATCTATCCGTATTTCCGTCGTGGACAATTTCCAAGGTGAAGAGAATGACATCATTATTCTGTCCCTTGTGAGGAGCAATGTGGATGAAAATATTGGTTTTCTTCGTATCGAGAATCGAATCTGCGTCGCCTTGTCGAGAGCCAAACATGGTTTCTACATGATTGGCAACATGCAAAATCTCCAAGGAAAGAGCAAATTGTGGAAAGGAATTAGTCAGATTCTTGATTCCGATGGCCAAATAGGACCGGACTTTGGTTTGAAATGTGATATTCACGATGTTGAAATTAAAGTAAGTTGAACGGTTCAAATTTCGTTTGTCGTCTGTGTAATCAATAGCCTCGATTAATGTAATAGGCTCGCAAAGTGACTGATTTTCCACCGGAAGGCGGGTGCATGAACAAATGTTCGTCTAAAATGTCTTGCGGGCATATCTGTCCCAAGATTTGTCACGCGAATGATCGCGATCATCTCTTCAAGTGTCAAGAAAGTTGCACTCGTTTTTGTCCCGTCAATCATCCTTGCCCAAAGAAATGCTTTGAAGATTGCAACCCTTGCATGGAAAGAGTCGATAAGAAGCTTCCTTGTACCCACGCACAAGTGGTACTTTGTTACAAAGATCCGTCAACAGAATTTTGTCAGACGTCGGTTTGGAAGGTATATTTCAACTATGGTATTGCTAAATGTATTATTACAATTCTTTTTTTTAATTCCAACAGATCCTGCCAGATTGCGGCCACGGGATGGATTTATTATGCGGCGCACCTGTTTCTGAAGCGGTGTGTCCTGAAATGTGTGGCATGACCCTTGACTGTGGTCACACTTGCCCACTTCCCTGTCACAAAAGAAGTTCCCATAAAAAAATCCAGTGTCCTCAACCTTGCGAGCGTATGTGTCCCGAACAACATCCGTGTAAAAAGAAATGCTTTGAGGACTGCGGCAAATGCTTCACGAAAATGAAGAAACTTCTGCCTTGCGGACACGAAGTAAACAATTTTATAGAAAATATAATTCGTCAGTTGTATTCATCTATCCTTTGTCAATTACAGGGTGAAGTGAAATGCAGCCAGAACCTGGCAAATGTGAATTGCACCGTAAAAGTCATTAAAGTTCTCACAAGTTGTGAACATTCGGTCGAGATTGAATGCGGAAAATCAACGGAAGGCTATAAATGTAAGAAGCCGTGCGAAAAGCTGCTGTGTGAAGACGGCCATTCTTGCAAAAGACTCTGCTTCGCACCTTGTGGACGCTGCTCCGTCAGAATGACAAGGGAATTCAAATGTGGGCACACAACTACGTTGGAATGTTTTGTGGATCCTTCGAAAGTTAAATGTCGTGTCCCGAAAGAATGCGTCCTGCCTTTGTGCGGACATACAGCCACCATTCCCTGCGGTCAAGATCCAACTGAAGGAAAATGTCCATTGCCTTGCGATGTGCGACTCGAATGCGGTCACACCTGCACGTTGAAATGCCACGTTCAAAAGGATCCTGATCATCAAAACTATCAATGCAAGAAAGAATGCGCAAGGATGAAGCAGGGATGCAAAAAGGAGCACAGGTGCGGGAAGAAATGTTTCGAGGAATGCGTTCTTTGTAATGAGAAGTGGAAACGCACTTTGCCGTGCGGACACGACATTTTTATCGAATGCCATCGCAACGACGACGACATTTTCTGCTCGTAAGTAAACTGTTTTTTTTAAAGTTGTAAAATCAGTTTGAGCCTAATAATAGTTAAATAATTCGTTGATAGGAAATCGATGATGAAGACAATTCCCGAATGTGGACACAAAATTGTATTAGCTTGTTCCACTGAACCCGTTCGAACTCTGTGCAAAGAGATGTGCTCGTCGATATTGCCTTGTGACCATTTATGCAAGAAAAAATGCTGCGAACCTTGCAATCAAGCCCAATGTGAAGAACCCTTGACTACCACTAAAGTGAACATCTGCGGCCATCACGTCACTTTGAGCTGTAAAATCTTTCACGAAGGTAAGTTCCGTTGTGTAGTTTCGTTTGTAAATTAATAAAATTAATCTTCCTTTTTTATTGAATACTAGTAAACGGGGTCCCTACGGAGAGCCAAATTCAATCCCATCTTACCACCTGCATGAAACCGTGTAAAGCCATACTTGATTGTGAACATCCCTGCAAAGGGGCCTGCGGAGAATGTTTCAATGGACGTGTCCACCGAGCGTGTGCTGAAAAGTGCGGCCGTTCTCTGGTTTGCGGGCACATTTGCAACGTCAACTGCGGCCTCGCTTGCCCACCGTGTTCGCAGAAATGTGAATACTCTTGTTCACATAGCAAATGTCGACACAAGTGCTGCGAACCTTGTATTCCTTGCAAGGTAAACTGGATTTCTGTTTGTGTATTTGAGTTTTGAATCATTTTTCGTATAATTTGTAGGAATTGTGTCAATGGAGCTGCGAGCATAAAACTTGCACGAAGAAATGCGGTGAACCCTGTAATCGTACTAGGTGCGATGAACCCTGCAAGAAAATTTTGCCTTGTACCCATAAATGTGCTGGACTCTGTGGGGAATTATGTCCGCCGTTGTGTCGCTTATGCGATAAAGATAAATTAACTGAATTTACTTTGCTCGGAAATGAAGACGAAGAAGACGCCAAGTAAGTCATCAATAATAAATTGATTCCACTTTTGGGGAACGAAAATGTGTAATAAAGGATATTTGCCTACGTACTAGGTTCATTTTCTTGCCGGATTGTGGGCATTGCATCGAAGTGGAAGGAATGGATCAATGGATGGACATGGATGGAGGAGGTCAGATCCAGCCAAAGTGTTGTCCCCGTTGTAAAACCCCCATAAAGGTCTGCATGCGTTATAATGCTAAAATCAAGAACGCCTTCGGTGATATTGCCAACGCGAAAAAGAAAATTTTGAATTTGAAAGGCAATCCGATTGTGTTTTTTGAAAATACTACCAAACATCTGTCGCAATGTAGACGTCTTGTAAAAGAATGTGAACCATTCAACAATTCGATCGTGAAAATAATTGACAAGAATTTGGGTATCTGGAATCAACAAATAAAACCGAAGAAGAATGCCAAAAAGAAAGACGTCTATCCCTCGCTGGGATCGGACACACGCTTTCTCATCGAAGTCAATGTGGATTTTTTGGCAAGATTACTGGATATGCTGAAAGAAATGCTCCTTGTTCAACCGGCTAGGTCCTCCAATCAAATGAAACCGGAACTTGTAAACGAATTCTGTGGATTTTTACAAAAACTCTTGCGCTCCCTTACGGAGAGAGTTCGGATTTCCACCAACGAATATCGTGCCGTCACTCGTGAATTGGATCGATTAGACTACGTTCGTGCATTTTTCGTATTACAAAGTGCTCCCGCTTTTCCTGTGGTTGGGTCGCCATCTTCTGAAAACGAATTGATTCGGCGTCTACTAATGAAGAATACCCGCGTGCTAGAAGATGGACAAAAAATAGAAATAAGAACTGCGATGGAAACGTTGGGAGTCAAGTTGAGAACTGGAATCGGAATAAGCGACAAGGAGCGAAGAGAAATCGTCCAAGCTATGGGAATGGGCCAAGGGCATTGGTATAAATGCCCCAACGGTCATATCTACGCTATTGGAGATTGTGGAGGGGCCACGGTGGAAAGTAGGTGCAATGAATGTCACGCCCGCATAGGAGGAACTGGTCATCGAATTCTTAGCGACAATAGACACGCCGGGGAGATGGACAATTCAGCTCGTCCCGCTTGGCCTCAGTGAAATTGAGGCAATCATCCCCCACATCTGCCTTACTTTTTTAAACTGTTTGCTTGCTGTAAGCTTATAAATTGAAACTTACAGTAGATCACCAATTTCTTAAACATATGCTATTCAAGTATTCAAGTTCGCTTTATGTTCATAATAAAATACAATTTTTACCAAGATTTTAGGCTTGTCTGGTGATATATATTATCCGTCGACAGAAGGTAATATTAGGTAATTTGTTTGAATTCCAACGTAGGGTTTGGAGATAATGTAATTACACGAGAAATTAGAACTTAAATTAAGGCCCTACGATAAAAATCTAGTTGATTTTTTAAAGTTTATTCGTTTCAGAAGTAAATCGAAAATTAAATGTTCTTTATGTTTTATTTCTTATCAATGTAAAACAAAAAGTAATTTTTAAATAGTTAAAAACAAGCGTTCTAAATAAATCAAAAACTTTGAAAACTGTACTGATAGTCAGTCTGTAAGGGACATGATTATTATCCATGAGAATCAAATGAAAGGACTTGAACCATTTCCTCTTGAACCATTTCCGTTTCGGCCTGAGCAAAGCTGATTCTTCGTTCAGCGTCCATTGGTTTGTTAAGTGAATCCCTCTTTGAAATTACACTGGTTGGGCGGGTTGATGAATTTGAGATTGAATCATTGTTAACTTTTTGGATTGAATGCGATACATTATTGATAGCACTACTGCTTCCTGTCTCCGATGTCGTGCAATCTGCAGTCGATGCCTTTTGTTGTAATTCAGAGAAACTAGTTTTATTTTCTATTTCTAACGATTTTTTCTCTGTAGGTATCATGTTCTCTACAACCAGACACGATATTACAACGGGATCGTTAAAGTGCGTTGCGGCTTGTTCAGAGCAAGGGATAGGTATTGGACTCGTACGAGGTATGTCATATCCGGGTGACGGACATTTTATTTTCGTTTTTAGTGGCAACGATGGTCTGAGTTCTGCAACTTCCATGTCCTCTTTGGTCATTATGGCCGACAGTTTCCTCGGCTTCTTATTCAGAATGTTTTTTTTCCAGTGAGACTGTTGACTCGGCAGAATTTCGGGTTGATTTATTAGACAAATCTATAAATTCATCTTCGCTTGATTGAGGAGGAGTTGGAGGATCTGGTTCTTCCGGATTGTAGGGGGAAAGGATCGGATCTGATTGATTGAAAGGTTCGGGTTCCACAATTTCAATTATTTTCGCTTCATACTTATAAGCTTCGGTAGCAGTGAATGCTTCTTCTTGAACAGAGTGGACATCTTCCGATATTTGAGAATCGATTCGCTGTAGAATTACAATTGAGGGAATTTCCTTCATCTCCGGAATTTTCGACTCCGAGAATTTCCTATTAACTTCCTTTACTTTGGAATCTTCGGTTGGTTGTTTTTGTTGAGGAATCTGATCACATTGAATCTCTTGCTGATGTGCGTCTGTTTCCAGTATGAGTGACGTTCTGGCCGAATTCTTTTCCGACGTTCCAGCACTTTCGTTGCTACTCTTACGACTGCGAGTGTCATTTACCGAAAGCTTATCCTTTTCCGTTGATTCGCCTTTTCGTTTGATACCTATTTTGGCTGAATAGAAGAACTGTTTAAGCATGGCCAACCCAGATTTACGGCGTGTAGAATCCTTTGCCTTTTTCTTGTCTTTCTTCTTATCATCCAAAATCTCCTGATCTTTTCCATCTTCCTCAGCACAAGCAGAAGCTTCCTGAATAGGAGAAGTAATTTGGACGTCTATTTTTCCCTCTTTCGACTCCGCAGGACAGTCTGTTTGATCCAAAACAACAACGGTTTGACTTTCTTTAATCATTACGGGACTTTTGTGATGGACGCTACTTGCATCAGAGGCTCTTTTGGAGAGGACATCTTCGCTCTTAGTGACGAGGGGTGATTGTTTATTCTCTTCTTCGACGTCTATCTCTGCTTGGGAGCTGGATTTCTGCTGCTTGGGATCGACAGCACTCGCGACATCAAGAAGACTGTTCATACTTCTACTATTTCGTCTAGTGCCACTAGTCGATCCAGAAGTCGTTTGCAAGTGAGACAATAACTTTCCAACGCCAAAACTGGTTGGCAGTTTTGGAATGTGCGATATAGCCTTCTTTTTTTCAGGAGTTACGATATTAGCTTCAACTTCAACTGCTTTAACAGGTTCATCCTTAGTATCCTTCAAATTCTCCGAGCTTTGGCTGTTTAACAACAGGAAATTTGAGACGCTTTCACTAAGCGGACGGGGTTCCTTAAATGGTTTCTTTCTAAGCTTGGGAGGATCTGCATTTTTCTTATCGTCGTCCGTCTTTGCTTTTCCATCCCATTCTTCGTTCGTTGATTGCTCGACACGAATTGAACGATTCCCGTCATACGTACTGTATTTCTTCCCGTGCCCCGGTATAAAACTGAGAGAAAATCGTGATAAAGGATTGCCATTTTTCTTTTCTACGAATTCACTATCGTCTGAGGTAAGCCACAGGTCGCTTATCGTCGATTTGGCTTTAAGACGTCGATTTGAAACGGGAGAGGAAACCTTTCCCGTGATTTCTGTTGCTGATCCCGTTTTTGATTTTCTTAATGTCGATCCTTGACGTTTCAATACGATCGATGCCTGCAGTGCTTCTATCCATAACTGAAACGATTTTTCGTCCGTAGTTCTCTAAATTTCAATAGAAAATGATTTAATTCAAATGTTACGATTATATAATCAAACAAGAAATCAGCTACCAGCCAGTGAGGTCCGGTATGTGTTGAAATTTGGATTCCATTCTCAACACCAAACGCTGGTAGTACATCGTAGACAAGACCCAAATCAAGGCGTTCATGGAATTTTCCCAGATTACAATAATCTGTTTCTGATCGATAAAACAGAAGAAGGCGACCATTCAATACGCAATACCACCGACGCCACATGGAAATAAGACGCTGCGATGCAATTGAAATTATATGATAATTATTACCATGCAATCAGAATGCAAACAAAATCTTTAAACAACTAACCTTTTTTCCTTTATGTTGAAGGTATCCGCATTGTTTAACGCAGGTTTCCTCACTCATAATGGTATTTAATATTTGGAGAAAAAATAAAGCGCAAGTCGAGTTGGGAACATACAATGCAGTTCGATTTTTCTTGACGAATGCTCTTTTATGGTGGAAAATGCCCGGGATTGAGAAAAAGAGAAATCTGAGGGATTGTCAGCCTCTTTGCGGTTAACCCATGTTGTAAACGGACGTATATATCCTGGTGTTTCCATTAAGTTTCAGATAAGGCCGGATAAGGTTCCACAAAATTGGGTTGCATTTGCTAGGGTGTGTTATGACGTATATAGGTTATAAAATTGCTTCTGTTGTGAGCTTGTTAAATTTGTTTAAGAACCTTTTTATTAATAATTCAAATTAAAAGAATATAGAATACAGTACTACATATGTAGCTTATAGGTTTGTGTACTTATAATCTATTTTGGGGGAATGACAAATTGGGATAAACCCATTGAAAAAATGATGAATTTTATTAGCAGAAATACCACAGACTTCAACGGGGTTGCAACAATTGATATGTGATCTCGATCCAAAAAAAAAATCCTAGCAACTATCTCATAAAAATAATTTAATTTGAAATATAAGTCATTGTAAATTTTTCACGTTTGAACGTGGTCTTAGTTTTTAACACGTGGGTATATTCCAAGGTAGCTATATTCTTCAAATGTATGGCTGATTGTTCGTTAAAATTGGAACATAAGACAAATTTTAATTCACGAGATTAATTTGATGTCAGCAGCTTGTTTTAACGACCTATCCTTATCTTGCAGATCCACCGCCGTATCCTCCCATTGACCATCCACCAAAATAACCCATGTTTCAAGGGTTGATTTTCCTGTCCCCGAAAAAAGCTTTCCCTTGCCATTCGAAAAAAGATACAGCATGTCCAACAAAGACATGTTACGTATAAAATGTGTGATACAGGAATATATATGATGATGATGACAGGACGAAGCCATATTAGAAGAATTGTATGGAGTTGCAAAGGTACACGCACGACAAGTTGACAGAAAGTGTGATCAATTTCTCCATCAGAAACAAAGAAATTATTTTCGGTGGTTTCGGTATCCGGCATAGAAATTGCGTTTACATAAGGCAGCTACGAATGTATTGTGAGCATGCGCGAGATTCACGCAAAGAGTGAGAAGATAAAATTGTTTCATAGTTACAAAACCGCAAAACACCATTTAATTTATCGACACGTCGCAGTAGCACCTCTTCTTACCGAGTCCTTGTGAAAAGACTGTGTGATGGACAGGTCGTCGACTGTTCGATCGCACCCTACAAACGTAAACGTTGGCTTCCAAATTTTTCGCCATAGTTGCATAAATAATGTAGTAGTAGTAGCTGTTTTGTTCACACATAACTTGTGACATTGAATAACACTAACGCTGTCGATTTTACATGTAAAAAAAAATATGATTTTTTCCAGTCCCAGTTAAGGAGACGAAGGCGAGCAAGGTTATTGTGTGGTATGGGCCGTCCTGCTCCCAAAGTAACTAGTACACATGGAGCAATGGCTTCAAGCATTCAATCATATATGTCAGCATAACCTTAATTGACCTTGATTATCAATTATTCAATTCCAACTACCATCAACAACCTTGTCCTCGAAAACTGCGGAAAGCTGATGATTTAAAAACGTCATATAGCTTCTTCTACGTCATCAACAGCTTTGTTGTCTTTTAAGTCTATAAAGCAGGCAGGAATTTATAAGCTATAGTACTAAGAAGATGAATGATTGATCCTCTTCTAATCCAGGTGACTTTTATAAGATTCAGACACCAACCAAGAAGAAAAGGCCCCGGAAACAAAAAAGGGTTGACTAAATCAGACCACAACAATTTAAAAAAAAAATATGGGTGTATGATTCAACACAATTTTTCTTTTAAAGTTCCCGTACCTATAAACTTAGTACAATTTTGTTTCTTATTTGTTTTATTTGTAGTCCCGAGTTTTTCTACATCTTTCTGGAATGGCATAATAATAGTTAAGTAATACAGTTAAAGACATTGACGAGGTATTTATTTTAACTTGACCACCTCGCTCAGTCCAATATCATAATTTAACTTTCCGCCGCTTCCCGTTCTGTTATCACAATCAAATCATCAATTAGTTCATAGATTTATGTTTCCCAGTGTGTCAAGTAACATGTTGAACTAGGCCTAATTAACATCAAGTTTTAAATTTTCTAAATTCATAATATGTGTAAAATTTGTTAGCTGCCTAAGTGAATATGGCTGTCAAATGACAGCCCTTGAATTCGGTTAGTGGTATGTGCGGGATTTCCCATTCTATAAAAAAAAATAAAAATCCACAAAAAAAGTGTTTGAAGGTTAGTTGCTCACAAAAATGTCCGTGGAAGCGTGAGCGAACATCTTTTTTATTCGCATGAAAAGGTATTTTTAAACCATTCTTTGTCGTCTTATTGTTATTAGTTTCCTGAAGGTGACAAGGAGGAAGCCATGGGCTTTATACCACAAGTCCCGACGATGACTAGTACGAAGAGTCGTGCACGAGCAGTTTATATAATCAATCTTCTATCTGTGTACTCGTTTCCGAAGGTCTTTTCTGTTTCACCTACTATAAAAAGACGACGGAGAATCAAGTGTTATTCAGTTGCAAACTATTGCCAACAACAGTCTCAACATTTCTCAAAATGCATCTTTTTTCAAAGATTTTGGTTTGTTTCATTGATGTTATTTTTAAGTGTTATATCTAATAGCTTAACTACTTTAACTTAATATTTGCATGTTGCAGTGGGCAGTGATGCTAACAGCTTTTTTCGTGTCCTCATCGAGCGCATCTAGAAAAGGTAAATTGACAAACCACCTTTTGAATTTTAACATTTTAAATGTTTGCAAGTAAAGTGATTATGCAGAATGTAGTCTAATTTAATCATTGTTGATACAGGGAGAGGTGGCGGTAGAAGCGGCGGTTATGGTAATATTTCGTTCTTCTCATAAATTTTTATTTTATGAAAAACTAATTGCATATCATTAAAAAGTTGAGAACACTATATTTATGCAATAATTCTATTAAAATCAAAGGTGCCCAACAGATTATGGGCTATGGTGGTGGTCGTCCGTCACCAGCAAGAGGATACGGGACTCACGCAGTGCCAATGAAAGGAGGTTACGGAGGCCACAGCGCCCCTGTGAGCCAAGGCTACGGCGGTTACTCTGCTCCTATAAGCGGAGGCTACGGCGGTCACACTGCTCGGCAACCTAAGAAAGGAGGATACGGCGGTCACTCGGCTCCCGTTAGCGGAGGATACGGCGGTTACTCTGCTCCCATAAGCGGAGGTTACGGCGGTCACGCTGCTCGGCAACCTAAGAAAGGAGGATACGGCGGTCACTCGGCTCCCGTAAGCGGAGGATACGGCGGTCACTCGGCTCCCGTAAGTGGAGGATACGGCGGTCACTCAGCTCCCGTAAGCGGAGGATATGGCGGTCACTCAGCTCCCGTAAGCGGAGGCTACGGCGGTCACTCAGCTCCCGTAAGCGGAGGCTACGGCGGTCACTCAGCTCCCGTAAGCGGAGGATATGGCGGTCACTCAGCTCCCGTAAGCGGAGGATACGGCGGTCACTCGGCTCCCGTAAGTGGAGGATACGGCGGTCATTCTGCTCCAGTAAACGGAGGATACGGCGGTCACTCAGCTCCCGTAAGCGGAGGATATGGCGGTCACTCAGCTCCCGTAAGCGGAGGCTACGGCGGTCACTCTGCACCGATGGGAGGGTACGGTGGTGGGTCTGCTGGAAAAGGATACGGCCGTTAATTCTTTTGCTGACATCAAGATAATTCTCAAATTCTACATGCCTTATTTTGAACTGAATTACCGAAATATTAGCGAACATATCAGCCCTCGTGACGAGTGTCACATTTAAAGACCTACCCTTTTGTAAGACCTCTCAGAAACGCGAACAATACAATTTTTCTTTTTAAAATCCTATTCAATGTTTTACTGTTCCAATCAATGGAACGGAAATTGCCTGCCTCATCATGGATTATAAAGAATAAAGACCTTTTGTCATTTGCACATTTAGAATTTTTTTTCGCATTATTATATTTGACTCTTTTGTGTTTTATGTTGCCATATTCTACGTAATTGTACGTAATGTTTATATAGGTCAACGATTGGTTAACGATGCACTCTTAATTTCACAACATACACCAAACGTTATTCTGCGTAGCATAGTGTAAATTTTAAAATAGCCTAAGAAAGAGAGGGGCCCTTTCCTTCCTCTCTTTCCTTAAGCTATTTTACACTATGCTACGCAGAATATTCAGAATAACACTTGGTCTGAATGCATCTTAACTGATAGTGGATGTTTCCTTAGATATTAATTGTTTAATTACGAGAACGACAACCCATGTATAATACAGTATAATACGTGTCGAAACCTAATAAATAGGGTTTCATGATTTCTTGAATGGCATCTTCGTCTAATCTGGCATAACCAAACAATGTTACGTGACAGTTATTTATTTGTTTATTTTTGTAATTTATTTATTTAAAATCCATTTAACGTGAAAACTTAATTTCCGTTCCGCAAACCCCGTAAAGAATGTATGTCATTGGATGTTGCGCAATACATCCAAGCGGCAATATTTCGGCGATTTAGTTAAATTGTATCATGCTACGTTAAATAAAATCTATTGAACAACATTCGAAAATATAAAACGGACAAATTTCAAAAGTTATCAAATTAATTTATCAACAAAATTACGAGATGGAGACGTAATTGTACGAGGAAATCAACTAGTGGGCAGACCCTTCTCTGGGTATATAAGGAGGATCAACCGTAAAGGATGCCATCGTAAATCTTTCGATATTATCCTGCGATTTTGAGTTCCTCAGTTGCAAACAAAATGAATTCACGAGTGAATATTGAATATGTTTGGAAAAAGATTTGGAGAAGATTATGGGTCGAAGATGAAAATGGGCAAATCAGCAAGATTTGGAGAAGAGTATTGAAAAGTGTTCCAGTAAATTATTCACCTCCCGTACCATGCCCTCAACCCTCAACCGATCCTCAGTTGATAACGTATGAGGACTGCGAGGCATTTTTTGCAGCTGTTACCGAAGGTTCAAGGATGGATATATTTAACATGCTCAATATTCACGGACCGGAAGTGATTACTGAATTGTCTAAATCGTACAACGAACATGGAGAAACTCCTCTACTGGTGTCCATCAAAAAGGGAAATGTGGACATGGTCAAATGTCTCGTTGGCAAACTTGACGTTCCCATCGGACAAATTGGACGATTCGTGTGGAAAGGTGTCGAATATGTGGATGTTCCAGCACTGTACGTGGCTATCGTTCGCGGAGAGATGGACATCGCCGCCTATCTTCTTTCAAAGGAAGTTGAATCGAATCAAACCGCCCAAATTATTGATTCCATCCTCTCAAGTCCCAACGAGCGACAGGTGAAGATCAACATTCTGGAACTGATGGGTGCGATCAACTTTTACTTTTATGAATCACATCCAAAACCACAAAACGGACTCATGTACTGGAGAGCAGCGATGAATCTCCGTCAGCCGACGATCGATGGTGAACCAGCGATGCCTAAAAATCTTCTACCATCCGATTTAGGCCTATTCACCTCTGAGTTTACTACATTTGAACAACTTGAGGAGCTAACTGCACTTGATCTCTTCATTCAAGCAATTCTGGTTAGCCAACGAGTCCTAAACACTGTCAGTCCTGGTCCCCATATTTGTACACTCATCTTCATGTGTCAATGCGCTTGGATTTATTCTTCGTGTGAAGGACAGCGAGGTAGAGCACTCTGCATATTGACGTTCATTCTACAACAATCGGAAGAACTTCAATGGAAGGAATATAAGAAGAGTCAAATCACTAACTGGGCACTGGACATCATGATGGGAATTATCACTGATTTGCGACAGAAACGATACAATCCAAGTCAAGAAGAATTGACAGTCGCTAATCTGATGGCCACCTTCGACTTTGCTACTAATCACATGTCTGCTCTCCTAAAAAATGACCAACAGGAAGTAGAACCGGATACTATAAACCATCTAGCGAATTTCATCTTGGAAATGATCTTTTTGCTGAACGAGATGATGCCGCAATTCAACTGGGAGCAACGTAAACAGTTTGAGCGCAGTCTTTCCCTTTATATTCGCAAAGATCACCGATGGGGCCCTGCAAATCGAAATCTTCTTCATACGATTTGCGATTGTTCAAGCCAAATGCCGCCTCGACGGCCTCGTATTGCTAGGAATGGTCAGTTGAACGATTCGATTGATAATGCAGACGCTCTGGACTCCAGTAATGACACTGAGAGCGACACCGGAAGTGATCTGGGCTTCAACTCGGATATTAGCGACGTAGACGAGGACGACACCGGAAATGACATTGGAAGTGACCCGGGAACCAACTTGGATGGCAATTTGGATACCGAAGATATAGAGAACGACATCGAGAGTGACCAAGGAAGTATTGACCTGGAAAGCGACGCTTCTGGTAGTGAATCCAATGGCGAAATCGTTTCAGATAACTACGCCATCCGCCGCCGCAAGTTATACAGTGACTTTTACAGTGACGTAAGTGGATGTCCTTGTTGTGCCTATGGAAATCAAAGGATGATGTCCGACGACGAATCTGACGATGAGAATTTTGAGCTGATAAAACGTCGCCGCAAATATAGGAATACTCAAAATGTCAATGATGATATGTTGACGGCAGCTGAGAATTCGCAGCTTTCTGTAACCCAGTTGATCCTTCGATTTGGAGCTGATCCTAATGTCATCGATAGGCACGGATATACTCCTCTTCACTTGTTGGCAATGGACCGCGGCAGTGTCGCCCAGTCTCGGATGTTACTGGACTATGGAGCTCATGTACACCAAACGGACTCGATGAACAGAACACCTTTGATGCATTTTCAAGAATGGCAAAGGCAACTCGACAATCAGGGAAATCCTGATCTTAATCTTCAATTCATGATCGGTAGCGTTCTGCCGCTGTCTCTAAGTGTCTTAGCTGCTCAAGTCGTAAGCAAACATCAAATTTTCCCATTCGACAAAGAGCAGGTGCCATCCGTTCTACATTCCTTCACCCAAGGTCATTAAACTAATCGGACGAATATTCAGAATAATTTGAGGATGATAAATTATTGTTTCATGTGTGTGTTTCATTTTTCGATATCACTTGTCACTGTTCTGTCAGTTGATTTCAATAAAATTTCTTTTTAACAACAAAATGATTTTCTTAGCGTGATTTAATTCAATATAATTATAATTACTTTTATTCCCTACGTTAATAACTAATATGAAGCATTACATAATGCAAAATGGCGTGCACTTATTGGTATAGCCTAGCCTAAGCACCATTCACCTATAATATACTGACGTTTCTTAGAAACGGCCCTTAGATAAGGTTGTGTTTGGAAGTATAAAATCGAAATAAAAATATAAGAGTCGAGAATAGATTTAAAAAAAAAAACATTTGTCTTTTCACGTACACAACATCGATATTTGATAAAATCAAATGTAAACATCGCGCCTTTCTTGCTGCTCGCTCACTTATGCATATTATCGCTCTTGACTAGATGATTGAGCTCAGTTACTGATCTTATCCCTAGTCGAAACTGTCCTGCCGTGCCAAATTCAATTAGTTCCCGATCATTTGAACCATTTGTTACCGAATACGTTGAAATTATTCACTTCATTCGCATCTGTCCTTCTCTGTGTTGTTGGGACGGCTTTGTATCGACGTTATAAGGTATATCATAAGAAAAATTGTATTGTTCGCGTTTCTGAGAGGTCTTACAAAAAGGTATGTCTTAAAATGTGACACTCGTCACGAGGGCTGATATGTTCGCTAATATTTCGATAATTCAGTTCAAAATAAGGCATGTAGAATTTGTGAATCATCTTGATGTCAGCAAAAGAATTAACGGCCATATCCTTTTCCAGCAGACCCACCACCGTACCCTCCAATCGGTGCAGAGTGACCGCCGTATCCTCCGCTTACGGGAGCTGAGTGACCGCCATATCCTCCGCTAACGGGAGCAGAATGTCCTCCGTATCCTCCGCTTACGGGAGCTGAGTGACCGCCATATCCTCCGCTAACGGGAGCAGAATGTCCTCCGTAGCCTCCGCCCACGGGAGCAGAATGACCGCCGTATCCTTTCATTGGCGCAGAGTGACCGCCGTAGCCTCCGCTTATGGGAGCTGAGTGACCGCCATATCCTCCGCTAACGGGAGCAGAATGTCCTCCGTAGCCTCCGATTACGGGAGCAGAATGACCACCGTATCCTCCTTTCTTAGGTTGCCGAGCGGCGTGACCGCCATAGCCTCCGCTAACGGGTGCGGCTTGACCACCGTAACCTCCGCTTACGGGAGCAGAGTGGCCTCCGTAGCCTCCAGTTCCGTATCCTCCTGCGGGTGATGGATGACCACCGCCATAGCCCATACTCTGTTGGCCACCTTTTATTTTTATAGAATTATTGCATAATTATGGTTTTATTCTACCTCCAATGTTATGTAATTAGATTTTCACGATAGATAAATTTATGAGTAGAACGAAATATTACCATAACCGCCGCTTCTACCGCCACCTCTCCCTGTATCAACAATGATTAGATTAGACTGCATTCTGCATAATCACTTAACTTACACATATTTAAAATTTTCAAATTCAAAAGGTTGTTTGTCAATATACCTTTTCTAGATGCGCTCGATGAGGACACGAAACAAGCTAGTGTTAGCATCACTGCCCACTGCAACATACAAATATTTCAAAGTTAAAGTATTTAAGCTATTAGATATAACACTTAAAAATAACATTAATGAAACAAACCAAAATCTTGGAAAAAAGATGCATTTTGAGAAATGTTGAGACTGTTGTTTGCAATAACTGCACAGGTTTGCAACTGAATAGCACTTGATTCGCCGTCGTCTTTTTATAGTAGGTGAAACAGAAAAGACCTTCGGAAAAGAGTATACCCAATAAAGAGAAGATTGATTATATAAACTGCTCGTGCAAGACTCTTCGTACACTCGTCATCGTCGGGAGTTGTGGTATAAAGCCTGTAGTGTGCCTATGGCTTCCTATCGTTTCACCTTCAAGGAACCATAAATAAGACGACAGGATCAAAAGAAAAAGAGAGCACAAAAAATAGCTATTCATGCGAAAAAATAAAAGAAAGATGTTAGCTCTTCACGGACATTTTTTACTAACCTTCAAACACCTTTGTTTTCCCCGGTTTATTTTTCTTATAGCATGGGAAATCCCGCACATACCACTAACCGAATTCAAAGGGATAACATACTGGGCATTATTGCAAGCTTACACCGATATCTATACCGCTTTAATTTGCGGCTAGTTTCTCTTGTTTTGTTTCTGTACACGTTCCCTATATTTTATACCACAGTATATAGTATCAAACTATGAAACTGGCACCACAAATTGCAAGTATTACATCAACGAGATGCACCGACGAGTGCATGCGGAATGGACAAAAGAAAAGTTACATCGTCATTTTTTTCTAAAATTCAATGTATTATCTCCATAAAGCCTTCACGCTTTCATGCGAATGAATAATTTCACGACTTTTCAAGGAACCGGAAAGGGGAAAAATAATAAACCGAATAAACATGTTGCCCGATATCTTCCTCAGTGTATCTATTCTGTTTAAAGAAGTCTTGGATTTATTATGCTTGTATTTAATAAAGATCTCAACAAGAAAACAATGAGCGTGATAACTGTGATTTAAATAAATCGAGAAGATGTATTTACCATTTAGTCATACAATTGAGTATAAAAATAATGATTGATGATTATTAAGAATACCTAAACATGTCAATTTTGTGTGCACTTAAAAACCGCGTCAACCGCATTTATTGCTGAATGCGTTATTATTATAAGACCTGCCAAATAATAAAAAAAAATGGGAATTACTCCTTGTTCTAAAAAAAGGATCGATAGGCGATCACAGTACATGCATCGAGAAAGTTGGCCGTCATCGTTGGTTGATTTTATTTCTTTAGTGAAACGAAAGTATGTTTTTCTTTCTTTTTGCAAGCAATCAACGAAACTAAAGTCAAACCCTTTTTCAGTTGTTGGCCTTGAAGATGTCTTCTTTCATTTTCTTCGACTCGCAACCCTCAACAGCAGGTGCACGAACAATATAAAGGTTATTATAATCAATCAAACCCATGGCCAGCTTTTTAATAACACAGAACTTGGAAAAACCCAGAGTTTCAGGGGGAATTTATATGTCCCCGAAAATAGCCACGGGTCTATGTCCGCAAAAAGCGGAAATACCATCGTCAACTGTAATATACACGCTAAACTGATGGTACTGAGCGCTATAATGAAGACACAATCGTTGAGGAAAATCACGTACGCTATTTTTTATTATAAATGTTTCTTTTATAATCGTCGTTTATCGTATCACGTAATTGTAGCATGACAGAGTGATAAGCCCTAAAACATCTAATATAAGGTCAAGCAAATTGCAACATGCAAAATAATATTTAACAAATAAGCCATAGAGTATTATGTATTTTATAAATGTGCAAAGGAATCATTAGTAGCCACTATACGAGCACATAGACAAAGTCAATGAGTTCTAAATCTTTAGACCACCCGATGAATTTATTGCGAATTGTAAGAGACTTTCTGTTTTGAAAACTGTTGAAAACTGCAGCTGCTGCGCTAATACCACCAACGGTATTCAGGATCATCCTTGCAATAGTTGTAAACGATATAGCCCTCCGTATTTCCGACACTCAAGCAATAACCATCATCGCTAGCGATTTGCCGTTTCTCGTTATAAGTCCATGTTTTGGCACTGACGGTATCCGTGCAATCCACTTGGTTGACGTACCATCCTTTCCCTGTCAAACACTTTCCATTGCCGTTCCTTAACTGTCCATTAACGAACTCCCAGTTTTGTCCCGGCTGGTTGCTCCAAGGTTCGTGCTTGGCCCACGATTCCTCTTCGTAGCCACTTAAATAGCGCTTAGAAAATTCGTTGCGTAGAGCTCGGCTCTCGTTGACAGCTGACAGAGAAATGATTGCTTCCCAGCAGGTCGTGTCCCAATCATACCACAAGAAAGGAGGAGTTGAATCACAAAGATCTTGAACGACATACATCGATCGCCCATCTTTTTTACCCTCGTACGATAAGCACATGTTGAATCCGTTGACGATTTGGAAACCGTGGCGATACCAGGTCTGTCCTGCCCAGTCAGAATGGCAATCGTATTGGTAAAGGTACCACGACTGTTCCGTCCAGGCCGTCAAGCATTTGCCAAAATCATTCCTCAATTGGTTGTCAACAAATCGCCATCTCTGTCCGGTGGTGTTTCTCCATTCCGATTCCAAAATGATTGACGCGGCTTCTTGGTTTGAGTCTCCTTGCACCGACAAATAAGCTTGGCCATACTCGTTACGCAAAAGTCCGGTTTGATTGACGCCAGAATCAGTGTCATTCCTCAAATTGCAATGCAAGTCCAACAGGCCGGAAGACGGCGGATCGGATATCGTTGTGAGAGCATTATTCATAATCAAGGTTGCTGCTGGTTTCATAGAAGGTACGACCAAAATTATGTGGTTAATGCAAGAGTCATTATTGGTGAATTGCATATTTTCCGTGTTATTGGAGGCCACTATGGTAACAAATTCCTTAATTTTTTCTATCGACGTTGTGCATGGGGTTTCGGCGACTAGCGATTCAATGATTAGTTGACTGTTAGTTCGTAGTGGAGCCAAATGTCTGACAAGATGCTTGTGGACGTCATGCGCTCGTTCTTTTGGTCTCAAAGAATATCCAAGTCTAATGGGAAACCGATTAACGTTGTTAATCGTTTCCAAGGGAAATTTAAATTTTTCCAAATACGCGTTAACTTGAGTTGACATTTCAACAGATAAGGTCTGCTCTACGGATATGGCGGCCGCGAAAGTGCCGTTAGCTGAAGCCGTGTGAAATCCACCAGATTGAGCAGAATAAATTTGATTTTTACTTCCAGTTGTCGGTAGGATAACCACAATCCATTTTCTGGTATCGTATTTATCTGTAAGAAAATCAAGCAAAGTGTCGGCCACTTCTTTTCGATTGGTGGCCGACTTTGTCTCGATGACGCGACGTATTTCTTCCTTAATATTTCGTTCGTTTGTCCGACACTTGTGAACCTCGCCTTGTAGTCTCTGTGATAATTTGTTAAATGATTCGCTTATTGATCTCTTGAACGAAGAACTGTGACACAAAAATGTTATTAATATTATTTTATATAAATAAATTTCAAAAACGAGAGAGCTAAATAGCTATACAAATTTACCGCGATAAGTCTGAGATGTTCCTCATCTGATTATATTTGACGTAGACCCAAAGACCTGTTTGAACGATTCCCATCATGGCGTTGATTTTCTGATGTAATTTTCGGCCGTGACACTGTAACAATTGAACACCAAATAAGCAGGAGACCAGATTTATTGATAAAACACTAATATAATATTTTCTTACTTGAATGGCGTCTCGCAAGGCGAGCAAAATATCAACATTGAAAGCATTTTGGCCTAATAGACCATCGATTAAAGCATCAAGGTGTTTAGGAAGCGTGACGGCTTGTTTATAGAAAACGTCTCGTGCGTGTTCGTCGTTCGGGTGTTCCAAATATTGGCGGAAAGTCGACAGACAGTATTTTATTTCCACTTCATGGACAGAGTAACCAGCAGTTACGCCCAGCGTTTTGATTTCTCTGTGGATTGATTCAATGTCGTCCTTAAGTCCATCCAGCTGACGTTCGATTCGCTCAAAATGGGATATGACTTCTTCGCGGTCGTTATTGGTCTCGACAAATATTTGGTTGACGTTATCAGTAAAGTCAAGAATACTGAGATTAGCCTTTTGAGTCACTGCTGATGAATGAGAATCGACAATAGGAAACTCTGTGAGTCTTTTAGTTCGATGATTTCTTGTAAAATATTCGACAGAGGCGGATGAAAACTGTAGTAAAATTATGAGACTAAACACTGACAGATGAAGAAACCGAATCATTCTGTGTGAGCCAAGTTTTAATTGTGACACAGCAGCACCAAAGCAGCAACCAATTCTATCCTGCACAAGATATACACTGTTTGGGCCATTTTTTAAGGATAGCTAGGCTACAATGTTTTCTATATATTCCCCACTGTCGAAATTACACTCATTGAGCTATACAGAATCGTACGGAGTCGACTTTAAGGCATCTCGCTCTGAGCCCACTCATATTACTCGAACCAACCAAGTCAGGCGAATCGACTCCAACAACTCAAATTTCAAAAAACAAAATTGGGGTCAAGTCTCAGGATCAGGAAGACCACACTCCGCAGTCCAATGAAGACTAAGTTCTATGTTACACTTAAAAAATTTGAACAACGTGTAATATATGCATCTGTGTCTGGTGTAATTGTCGTGTTTGAGCATATCAATACAGTTTTCTAAACCATTTAATAACATTTTTTTATTGAAAACCATCTTATATGCTGACCGGCTGATCGAGAAAATCTAGATTATTAATAGATACACAAGAAGACAAGAATTAAAAAGCTTGATTTCCGGGATGACATTTTCTCGCTCCATGAATGATTCAAAGCTAATATTTCCGAGGTTGTAGTTCCGCAAAGTTCAAATCTAAAACTTATTAATATAAACCGATATAAATAAAAACCCCTTTCCGCCCTATGTGTCCGATAAGAGGAAAAAATCCTGTGATGGACTTTAAACATTGGCTACTCAGGATCCAAGAGATAAAAACATTTGCTTTAAAAGCCTTGGATACTTCTGAAGAGATAGTGTATAGTCTACAGACCTAAATATTATTACTTTCATCACATTTTCGTATGTTTTCATTCTTGTGCGAAATTTGTTATACAGTAAAGAAGCAATTCTTTATTACCGATACCGATCCTATCACTTGTGTTATAGCTGGAAGAAAAAACCTTTGATTTGATTGAATTTTGGATTTTGAAATGAAGTCATCTGTAAACGTTTCGTCAGAAAAAGAATAAGTCAACTTTATTGAGAAAAAAGCTTTGATCTCCAAATCAAGCTCTGGAAATAGTATTTAATTTTATATTCTAAAATGACGAACGGTGTTTATCATCGCTGAAGCTAACATTCAGGTTTCAGACGACTCACCAACGAGTCCAAAAGTACTATTAATGAGCTTAGCCAAGTATACTTTAAGCGTAGCTCTAAAACAACAATGGTGAATTTCAGCAAATCATTTTGCGCTATAAAAACTTGATCTACTTATATAAACGATTAATTAAAAATTTATCCTGTGTGTTTTTTTCAATAAAATTAGAGCTCATGTATTATTTTATGATTTCAAAAATTTTAAAATAAAATAAAAATGACGACATTGCGGTTAAATTCGTTCGTCATCCTCATCGTCCGCTCGAGCCGATGCAGCAGAAAATATACACCATTAATTTAATTATCAGTTTGTTCATCAGGCACTCGTCTCACAGCAAATATATTTTTTAAAAAGGAATTGAGAGCGCAACCGTACTCACTACTCACCTTCAACCGTACCTATAACTCTTTACATGTCAATAACCAGATTAATGGATATACTGGCCGCGTATAGGTATTGCATCGAACTGTATATCCACTTTTAAAAAGAAACAGTAAGGATCTTATTTAATACTGAAACTGTTATAGTAATCAGACATAATAATAACACGTATAAGAACTACAGAATGCTACTCCCTCATGACTTTCTGAGAACTGTTTTGCCTCCTACAAAAAGTTTTAGAAATTCGTTTACAGTGTGGTCTATATTTTATAGCGGCCTATGACTCGTCTCCGTGCTTTTTGGGTTTAATAAAACTCTGTAACCGACCAATCATACAATCAACATACCATATTTTGAAATTAAAGAATATCCGAACGCAGAACAATAAGATTTTTATATCCTCGCCTGGATTTTTTAAAGAAGGCGTATTCGTAATTTAAATTGTTTAAAAAAATTTATACGAATAGTTTATAAATTCAATTGAATCGATGACGCAGTTTGTTTGAAATACACTATTAAATAATGAAATGGGCACTGAGTATTGCGATGTACTAAACTCGGTGTATTCTGAGAGCAAAACTGTAGAAATTGATAAAAGCAAGTCTAGATTGCAGATTATGAAAAAGTAAACAAGAATTCGCAAGAATCATTAATAGAGAACAATTTTTTGCGATAAACAACAGCGACCTCAATTAATACCACCAACGATATTTAGGATCATCTTTGCAATAACTGATCAATACATAACCCTTAGAGTCGCCATCAACAGTCAAGCAGTAACCACCATCACTGATGAGTTGTCGTTTTTCGTTCAATGTCCAAGTTTTGGCTTTCACACTGCCGCTGGAGCAATCGACTTGGAGAACGTACCAGCCTTTCCCTACCATTAAACATTTGTTATGATCATTCCTCAGTTGCCCG
Organism: Daphnia galeata; assembly: GCA_030770115.1. NCBI lineage: Eukaryota > Metazoa > Arthropoda > Branchiopoda > Diplostraca > Daphniidae > Daphnia > Daphnia galeata. The sequence continues at coordinate 1,673,312 of CM061114.1, forward strand.
TCGACGAATTTCCATTTTTGTCCCGGCTGGTTACTCCACGGTTTGTGAGACACATAATCTTCGTTTTCATAAACGCTTAAATATTCTCTGGAGAATTCATTGCGAAGAGGACGACTTCCTGTGGTAGACGAGGGAATAATAACGGCATCTTCACAGGATGTGTCCGAATTGTACCACAAGAAGGGAGGAGTCGTATCACAAAGTTTTTGAACAACGTACATCACTCCGTTTGTACCGTCGTACGTTAAGCACAAGTTGAATCCGTTGACGATTTGGAAACCGTGGCGATACCAGGTCTGTCCTGCCCAGTCAGAATGGCAATCGTATTGGTAAAGGTTATTCCACGACCACAACTGTTCCGTCCAGGCCGTCAAGCATTTGCCAAAATCGTTCCTCAATTGGTTGTCAATAAATCGCCATCTCTGTCCGGTGGTGTTTCTCCATTCCGATTCCAAAATTATTGACGTGGCTTCTTGGCTCGAGTCACCTTGCACCGACAAATAAGCTTGGTCATACTCGTTACGCAAAAGTCCGTTTTGATTGGAATTGAAGTCAGTTTGGTTGTTGCAATCCGGATGACAGAGTTTTGGTATTTAAGTTGTAAGAAATGGAGGAATTGCGGCTCAAGATTGGGTTGACGGGAATAAGAAGAACTACGTTGTTAATACAGCTCCCATTATTGAGAAATTGCGTAAGTACTGTATCATTGGAAGACACTACAAAAACAATTTTCTCCACTTCATCTTCTGACGACTTACAGGGTGTCTCAATGACTAGTGTCTCGATGATAAATTGATTTCGAAGTGGTTTCAAATACAGACTTAAGTATTCGTGAACGTCACGGGCTGCGCTCTTTGGTTTTAAAGAATATCCAATGCTCGGAGGATTTTGAAGAATATTACTCACTGTTTCGATAGGAAATTGGAAATCTTTCAAAGGAACGCTGTCCAAAATTGATGCTCGATCAATGGAGATGGCGATAGCAGCCATGCCCTTAGCAGAAACTGAGTGGAATCCTCCAGAAAGAGCAGAATAAACATCGTTTTGAGCTCCAGTTTCCGGATGAACTATTACGATCCACTTCTTGGTTTCGTATTTATCTTCGAGATGATCCATCAATTTGTCGGTCACAACTTTTCGCCCTTCAGTTGAATATTTATTGATTATGTCGGTCATCTCGTTGTTAACATTGCTCTCATCCGGATGACAATTGAGCATTTCGGTTTCCAGTCTTTCAAGCAAAAGACTAGTCGAATTGAAGATTGATTCTTTGAATAAGGACGAACTATTAATAATGCAGCAATCAATTAGTAATTAGCAAACAAGTCTTTATCCAAATATAGTGAAACTTCACCTGTTGTTTGTGTTTATACTCGGGTTTATCTTTTCATATTCGGCGTTTAACCATACTCCTGTCAATACAAGGCCCATAATGGCGTTAATTTTATTTTTCAATCGCATGCCACACTAAAAAAGGAAAAAAAAAGAAAGATAGTTTTAAAATGTTTTTAATATACTCCAATTACGACCACACTTACTCCGGTAGCGTTCTGAATAGCGGCAAAATAATCCGGACAAAACTGAGAAGACCTACGAGTTAGAAGACCTCCTACTAATTTTTCAATGTATGTGTAAAGGTCTTTGACTTCCTCGAAAAAAATTTCCAATTTTCCTTCTGACGGATTGTGCAAATATTCTTTGAATTCAAGCTGGGTTTTTCTTATTTTATCTTCAACATTCTCGTAGCAATCGATTATTTTCACTTCCATAATTAATTTAATAATATCTTGAAGTTCCCCCTGTATAGTTGTCAGCTGTTCTTGGATACTGTTAAAATGATCGATGATTTCTACTTGATTTTTTTCGGCTTCCACTGCCTCGTAAATGTCGATAAGGCCTTCAATGCTAAATTTCAGAATCTCGATAATAGGCAATGCTATTAAATTGTCTTTCCGAATTAAATCGAGTCTTTTCAATGATATAACAAAGTTCTTGTTATTGTTATTTTTCAAAGTAATCGATGGCGATATCAATAAAGCCAGTACAAAAAAGACTGTGATATCCAACTTATAACTTCTTTCCATTCTTCCAGCTGGCAACTTTTCAATCATGGAGATTTTTTTATTCAATGTTGAAAAACTTTATCTGAATCATGCAAAAAAAAATTTAGCCTGCAGTTAACAAAAGGTAGGTACTAAACTTGGTAGCTAATAATAAATTTGCAACAGTTAAAAAATAAAAACAAAGAATAAATTCACTTTTTTGTTTAAAATACTACAAGAGAAGTTACAAATCAAAAAGAATTCACAAACGATATCTGATTTTTCAGAAGAATCCTGCAAGAAGGCAAGACTTATATTGAGTTCCGCAACAACTTATGCTAAATAGCCGATACATGCTGATTATTTCCAAAAAGGTTTGTTACTAGATCTTATAATAAATCTAAAATATGAATACCATGTGAATGGATGCCACTGTACCTGAATAAACTAATAAAGACCACCATTAGATGAAGCGGGATGAATTATTAAAAGCACACTACTCGTCTAAAATTTAAGACGTAATAAAGGAAATATTTTCTGGTTTACGTTCCAAAAGGATTTAAGTTTTAAGGAATATTTTCTGCTACAAAACTCCAGCCAATACTAGTTCAAAATCACTCCATCTAGCGAAAAAAAAATCTTTTTTTTTTCTCTTGCAGATGCTCTTAGTGCTCAGAAATTCTGCTCAATTCTGCTCGAGAGGATCGTGAATCGTCGTAACCGATAATTGCGAAGGTCAGATTTTTTAAAAGGGATTTACTGGTTGAATGATTTCTTTTTAGCCTTATTTCAGTTGTTTTTTATGCCAGAAAACTATTTCAGTTCTTGATTTCCGTTTCGCTCACTTCAACGCTAGCGTTCCGGATGGATGAATATCGTTGGTGATTATTTTCTTTTTCAATCGTCCATTAATACTGGTACCCGTCGACTTCGGTCGAGACTTCGGTTGTTTAGTCCAACTTGTCAGTAGCCATTTTTACACCAAACGTAACTAGCATAATTAGAGGTTAGTGTGGCTTACTTGGTGAGCCTATTTTGGACGACAGCAATTTATGCGCCGTTTACGGAAACAGAATCACTAGACACTACCGTATCATGACTAAAAGAAGTTAAGAACGGCAGAACGTATTGTTTGTCGCTCTACCTATCGGCCGTGAACGCGCTTACGTGGGCTCGTCCGTATACGTGGGATCACTAACTGCTCCCATAAGCGGAAATTAAATTAATTAGTGAACATATCAGCCCTCGTGACGAGTACTTTCACGTTTAAAGACATACCCTTTTTATATAAAAATGCGAAAAAAAACTATGCAACTGACAAACGATCGTTACAATCCATGATGACGCAGGAGATTTCCATTCCATTGATTAGAAATTTGGAACAGTAAAAAATTGAATGGTATTTTAAAAGTAAAAAGTTTATTGTTCACGATTTTGAGAGGTCTTACAAAAGGGTAGGTCTTTAAACGTGACACTCGTCACGAGGGCTGATATGTTCGCTAATATTTCGGTAATTCAGTTCAAAATAAGGCATGTAGAATTTGTGAATTATCTTGATGTCAGCAAAAGAATTAACGGCCGTATCCTTTTCCAGCAGACCCACCACCGTACCCTCCCATCGGTGCAGAATGACCGCCGTAGCCTCCGCTTACGGGAGCTGAGTGACCGCCGTATCCTCCGCTTACAGGAGCTGAGTGACCGCCGTATCCTCCGCTAACGGGAGCAGAATGACCTCCGTAGCCTCCACTTACGGGTGCTGCGTGACCGCCGTATCCTCCGCTTACGGGAGCTGAGTGACCGCCGTATCCTCCGCTTACGGGAGCTGCGTGACCTCCATATCCTCCGCTAACGGGTGCGGCATGACCTCCGTAGCCTCCGCTTACGGGAGCTGAGTGACCGCCGTATCCGCCACTTGCGGGAGCAGAATGACCTCCGTAGCCTCCAGTCCCGTATCCTCCTGAGGAGGATGGATGACCATCGCCATAGCCCATACTCTGCTGGCCACCTTTGTGTTTAATACAATTATTGCATAAATATGGTGTTATTCTCACTCCAATGTTATGTAATTAGATTTTCACGATAGATAAATTTGTGAATAGAACGAAATATTACCATAACCGCCGCTTCTACCGCCACCTCTCCCTGTATCAACAATGATTAGATTAGACTGCTTTCTGCATGTTTACTTAACTTGCACACATTTAAAATGTTAAAATTCAAAAGGTGATTTGTCAATATACCTTTTCTAGATGCGCTCGATGAGGACACGAAACAAGCTGTTAGCATCACTGCCCACTGCATCATAAAAATATTTCAAAGTTAAAGTAGTTAAGCCATTAGACATAACACTTAAAAATAACATCAATGAAACAAACCAAAATCTTTGAAAAAAGATGCATTTTGAGAAATGTTGAGACTGTTGTTTGCAATAACTGCACAGGTTTGCAACTGAATAGCACTTGATTCGCCGTCGTCTTTTTATAGTAGGTGAAACAGAAAAGACCTTCGGAAAAGAGTATACCCAATAAAGCGAAGATTGATTATATAAACTGCTCGTGCAAGACTCTTCGTACACTCGTCATCGTCGGGAGTTGTGGTATAACGCCTGTAGTGTGCCTATGGCTTCCTATCGTTTCACCTTCAAGGAACCATAAATAAGACGACAGCATCAAAAGAAAAAGAGAGCACAAAAAATAGCTATTCATGCGACAAAATAAAGGAAAGATGTTAGCTCTTCACGGACATTTTTTTACTAACCTTCAAACACTTTTGTTTTCCCCGCTTTATTTTTTTATAGCATGGGAAATCCCGCACATACCACTAACCGAATCCAAAGGGATAACATACTGGGCATTATTGCAAGCTTACACCGATATCTACCGCTTTAGTTTGCGGCTAGTTTCTCTTGTTTTGTTTCTCTATACACCTTTCCTATGTACGTACTTATACCTCAGAAGACTATATATAGTATCAAACTATGAAACTGGCACCACAAATTGCAAATATAGGCCTACCGTCAACTTCAACTTGCCAGTAGCCATTTTAACACCAAACGTAACCAGCATAATTAGAGATTAGTGTGGTAGTGTGGCTTACTTGGTGAGCCTATTTTTGACGACAGCAATTTATGCGCCGTTAACGGAAACAGAATCACTACCGTATCATGACTATAAGAACGTATTGTTGGTCGCTCGACCTATTCACCGTAAACGCGTTTAAGTGAACTCAATCCTACTGACTTGTTTATTGGCTCGTGAACGATTTCTTTTACATGTACGACTACGTGTGATCTAGTGACACTTCTACTTTGCGTTTGGGTCTGTCAATGTCGTTCCTAGCAATTGCTCAGTAGTAGTTTCCTTTTAAAATTTGATAGGTACTAGAAACTGCTAGAAAAGTAAGTCGCAAAAAGCTTCAGTCGGCTACTTAACAATTACATTACATGGTCTAGGTTTCATATATTTATCTTATTAAAACTATGTAGCCTATCAATAAAAAGGCAGTAGTAAAATCAGGCTCTACAGCTAGAAGCAACAGAATTGTAAACAAAATACAACGAGAAGTTAACGTTTTGTCATTACCAACTGACATCTGTATATTTCAAACAGACAAACCAATTTCAGCTCTACACAAACCGTTGTTAACCCAATTAATCTATTTTGTGAATAACTGATTCACTTTGTTTATAATGTCCACAGCAAACAGGTTTCTGCTTATGTTCAACCGAAAAGACAATCGTCCCGCTTACAAGCCAAGCATATGCTGCATAGCCCGACTAGCGACTTGTTACCCCAACGATGTCAAAAAAAGGGCCTAAAATTTAAATGCCGAAAATATTCCCTAATTTTTTTTTTTTACATATTGCATTTTTCCAGTGACAACACTCGCAAAAACTTGTAGGCACGGGAAGAAGGAAATGAGGCAGTATGGAAAACGTCTTTTTTCCCCTATTTTTTTTTTTCATGGAACGAGGGCGACATTTACAAAATTTGAACTGAAGTTTTCTTTGTGGATTGGGAAGGGGGTAGAAACGGGTGCCAAAAGAAAACAGCAACATCCCGATTGACAAAGAAGAAAAAAATTCAATGAGAATTTAAGTGCGTGTGCATACTTCTGAAACAAAGCTCTGGAAGAAAAGTTAAACAACTGAAAGCGAAAACCAACCGAACTGAAAACAGAAAAAAATTTTATATATAATATATATAATCTGTTGGTTGTTAATTTTCGTAATATTTTTAATATTTGTTTTTTAAATCATTGTTTATAATTTTTTTTTTCATTTTTTTAGATTTTGTATTTGCCCAACCTAATTATGTCCTTCTGTGTCGGCCATTCCGGCTACTGTTGGTACTGGCAGCAAAGTCTAAAGCTGCAGACACTGCTCCTGCTGGCACAGCCACCCGAGCCTTAATGCGGAAGAGTTCTATATTAAGCGCTCCGCATATTTCCAGACAAACGCGATGGCAGTAACGGTACAAGTCAATGGCTGCCCACAGCTGTTGAAAGAACGGTGTAAAATAAGATTTACCGTAACGTTCAGAAAGTAACAAAAGAAATGTTTACCAAACACAGCCACAGAACGTAATACTCCTGAATAAAGTTGTTGAAGTATTGGTTTAGGAAGAGAAGTGCGGGGCCAATTAGCACTGAATCAAGGTAGTCCATCTCACTGCGTGTCATGTGTGCAACCTTGACACATGCGCATACACACGAAAAACAAAAAGAAAATTAGAAATATAATTATGTCACAAGTTGAAAGAAAAAGTAATTACCACAAGTCGATTGGTGACTTTGGCAACGACCAATCCAAAGGCAATAATATACAATGAAGGATGCTCCTCGAATATGTGTTCCTCGCTCTTACAGGCAATAATGTAAGCTGGAACGACAACCAGACCTAGTGGAATGGCAGGGGATAGAACGCTAGTGTCCTGCTCGATGAAAGAAAGAGAACAGTTATAATCAACCAACAAACAAATTGATTCATTAAATAAAAAACAGGGGAAAACAAAAGCGAGGGAAAAAACTTTGAAAATCAGAAGCTATAACAAGCACAAAGAAGGAAGACATACAGCCACCGTGGATCCATTTTTTCCAGCTCCTTCACGTAGGATGACTCTCATTGAAGAAATTCCAATAATGGCGTAGATGGTTAGAGTCAGAGTTCCAGGCAATAGGACGCAAGAGCAATTCAACCAGCTCAACTACTCCAGTCACAGGGAACGTCACAGCATACAAAAAGACAAAAGCAAGACAGGTACGAACCATCCACCAACAGATAAGTTTGGATTTGTGTCGCCATCCATAATGGAAAAGGGAGAAAATGACATGGTCGACATTAGTTCAGACAGACAGTGCAGAAATTAGAATGATTAGTTAATCGCATCGCAAATCAACGAGGTGTTTTTTTTCGCGTCCATCACCAAGGAAACGTGAGGATTGGGCAATGTCTTCAAGAAAAGGCAAACGCACAGAATGGGCGAGCGAGACGTAGGCCAGAAGGCAGGTCCAACTTACGGCAATTGTTGATCCATTTTTCCCTGATCCGCCGCTCAAAATGCAGCCCAAGTACTCGGTGAAGAATGTGTACGACTGGGCAAGAAACACCGACAATACCACGGCGATATTCCAACCGAACCCCATCAAAGGCAACTTATCCAAGAAATATGTCGATTCGAAATATATATCGAGGGAATATTTAGGGCACATGAACTTGAAATCTAAACCACCTCCCACTTCCCACAACTAATGCATCGCATTATACTCTAAAATCTCTATACTCAAACACTAAAACAAATTTAAAAAAAAAAAGGAAAAGAGAAATGATATCAAAATATACTTACATTCTGTTGCCACATGTTACTGCCGAAGATAAAGGTCAACAAGTGCAATCCGATGATCCCATATTGGGCTTCGGTCACGTCAATTTTCCCGAATCTCAACGTACCTGTATGCATTAAATAATTTGTTATGTTGCAACATTACATACTCAGTCAATAGACTAAGAGCCTTTATTGTCTTGAAGTTATGCAAAATTCATAAATACTGACCTGAGACGTATGTTTGCCAGTGTGCGCAGTAAAAAAGAGTGAAGCCGGTGAAGCATTGGAAGAACATCCACCATGGATGCGTACCTAGTCCAACAGTTACACATGCGGCCAAGGCAACGAAAACTATCGCAAAATATTATGTTTTATTACTTAGAATGAAAATTTGAATTAAAAAAAAATGAAATTACCGGTGGACAACGAATCACAACCATGATCAAAAAGTTCGCCTAATGGTGAGGAAGAATTGGTCCGACGAGCTTGTTTTCCATCTATCGCATCCAGAGTTTGGTAGATGAAAATTCCTGCAGCACACATGAGAGCCGCCCATCTTGGTGACTAGTGATAAGAAAATATCAATGAACTCTGAGCATTGAGGAAATGAGAAAGACTCCACATGCAAAGCTAATCTAATCAATTTCTTTGCTTTTCTTTCTAAACAAGTAACCCAAGAACTTTAGTGGATCTAGATGGATGAAAAATATTTTTTCTTTGACCTTTAAAACAAATACTAATGTGGGTAATCTAAAGTGCAGACACATATTAAACTACATAACATTGATTACATAGAAAAGCTAAATACATTTGCAATCAGAGTAAGTACTACATAATCTGTACTACAAATGAACTGATTTTATAATAAACCTATTTGGCAATCCCATACCTCCCCCTAAAGTTCAAATGGTCTTCTATTATGATAAATGTAGATTCAAAATTGCAATAAATCATGTAGTCTAGTTGTACCTCTTCTTTTCCATCAGGATTATAGTAGACAAGCACCAGTGAAGTCATAATGTTTACAAAGAGCCCTGTAATGGTAATTAAGTTGGGGGCCAGCCATAAAGGCAAACACTGCACTACCCAATTCCACCATGGCTGAAGAAACGGTTCAAGAATACTTGAGCTGGTGCAACTGTATTTGTGTTCACTCAGACGCTTCAGTTGTGTGGTGTCCAACACTGGTCCAAATTTCATTTTTGGAGTTATTCTATGCAAAAAAGAATCAGGATTATCAATACATGAAAACACGACCAAATTAATCTAGAAACGTGGTGGTGGTTGTTATCGATGAGTAAGCGAATGGGATTCATAACTAGAAGATTAGCACTTACTAAACAATAAATAGCAAGTTATGTCACTTAGCATTATAAATCCCTCCCCCACTTTATTATGTAACAGTGTTCGCCACTGCACAATAACAACGCAGCACAAGAAAATAAGATATGCTGTTGACGGAGCGTAGCGTGAATAAAAAAAAATCGCAAAATATCTTGTTAGAGCCAGAAATAGAACTAATTCTGCTTCATCTGTTCCGTCCCCCTTTTTTTTCCTTCTTACGTGTTGTAATCCGCGCAACGTAGACAACCACCTAGGCGACTCCTCTAGTAAACTCTGATTTTTTTACAAAAAGTAAAAAACAAAATACTTGTAATTTTTACTATAATATTTATTAAATTTTATTCAAAAATGAAAAACTATTGACAAAAAATTAGTAACGTTGTAAAGACGATATTTAAATTAGTTTCAGGTTAGGTCTACAACTCTACATGAGTACATGACTTCAGTTCCGGTAATAAATCGGTAACAGTAACGGTGTAAGCTTTTGCTAAATAATTATAATTTTTTCTAAAAACTTAAAGGGTTAAATTTGTATTTTTTAATCAAAATTATTTTTATTTATTAAGTTTAAAAAAACTAAGATCGTTTAGAATTTTTACCAATAGATGCCCAGCTATAGACTCAGCGAATAGCCGGCAGAGGGCTATTTAGCGAGCCTACACTTGTCACCCCGGTTCATGATCTTCTGTGGTGGCTACGATTAATGGCGTCGGCTAAGATCTTTTTGTTAATGCACATGTGATTTAAGGAACTACGTAAGAGGATAAAATCACGTGTGCCCTTTAGTACTGTGTCGCTTTTACAGTTTGTTTGTGATTCTGTAGGCTTTGAGGTATGTCATTGTCTCCGACGTCTTTCATCCATCACCAGAGAGCTCCAGTGTGAACACCAGCCGCAGACATTGGGCGCATCGCGAGTAAACACGCCAAAAATCGAGCGAAGTGTGCTGATTCACACACTGTTAAAGTTTTCGGACTGAATCAGCCATCAACAATGGCTACAGTCCAAGAGCCTCAGGGAGATGCCATCAGGACTGAAATGCAGGATCAAGAGATGGAGAGTCTAGATCCTAAAGAGGCTGACATTATGGAAGAGAGTCGGGATGATAGAGACTCCATTCAAGAAGAAATGATTACAGATTCACAGATTAGAGATGACACTTCAAAAGATGATTCAGGCTTGGAGGATGATGATTCTAGACCTGAGGCCACTTTTAGATATGAAGTTTCTCACATTAGTAAACTTAAGGAAACAGTGTTGTCTCCTCCTTGCTACATTCGCAATTTGCCTTGGAAAATTATGGTACTAATGATTTCTTAAATTAAAACTAAGTTGGTTCTAATTTCTTCTGTGTTTTTCAGGTCATGCCACGAAACACTTCACCCCAGCAAGATAGAGCACCACAAAAGTTTCTTGGCTTCTTTCTCCAATGTAATGGGGATTCAGAATCCTCTTCATGGTCCTGCAATGCTGTGGCAGATCTTCGCTTATTATCACAGAAAGAGGGTGTTGAGGATTTCTCAAGGAAAATCCAGCATTTGTTTTTTAGCAAAGAAAATGACTGGGGTTTCAGTCACTTTATGAATTGGACTGAAGTTCTCGATCCAGAAAGAGGTTATTGTAAGGACGACACAATAACACTTGAAGTACACGTTAATGCCGAAGCTCCGCATGGGGTCAGCTGGGATTCCAAGAAGCACACCGGTTTCGTCGGACTAAAGAACCAAGGAGCCACTTGCTACATGAATTCTTTGCTCCAGACGCTCTTTTTCACCAATCAAGTAGATTTATTTATATTAAAACAGCATTATTGCTCATTATTAACTATTTTTTAATTCAGTTACGGAAAGCGGTTTATAAAATGCCCACAGAGAGCGACGACACCCAACGAAGCGTTGCCTTGGCGTTGCAGCGAGTTTTTTTATGAACTTCAGTTCAGCGATCGGCCTGTCGGAACGAAGAAATTGACCAAAAGTTTTGGTTGGGAAACACTTGATTCCTTCATGCAGCACGATGTCCAAGTAAGACTTAAGCTGCAATCTTTCACGTAGGGTAGCTTCCTAACTGTATTTACAACGTTTAGGAATTCCTAAGAGTTTTGTTGGATAAGCTCGAAAGCAAAATGAAGGGAACATGTGTAGAAGGGACAGTTCCTCGACTTTTTGCTGGCAAAATGGTTTCGTTCATTAAATGTAAACACGTAGATTACACTTCATCGCGGGCTGAAACGTTCTACGATATTCAGTTGAGTGTTAAAGGGAAACGAAACATCTTGGAATCGTTCAAAGTAAGTGTTTTTTTTTCTTCTTTGTTCTAAAATGTAATACTAATTTCCTGACTTTCCCAAGGACTACGTTGCAACCGAGACATTAGATGGAGATAACAAATACGACGCAGGAGAGCATGGGCATCAGGAGGCTGAGAAAGGTGTGATCTTCGCCAGCTTTCCTCCCGTGCTCCATCTCCACCTAATGAGATTTCAATATGATCCCGTCACAGATTGTTCTATTAAATTCAACGACAGGTATTTAAAAAACTTGGTTGATTGATTATTGAATTTTAAAAAACTAAAATTATGTATTGCAGATTCGAATTTTACGACAAGCTTGATTTGAATCCGTATTTACAAGCACCTGAATCTTCTCCAGCAACTTATACTCTCCACGCCGTCCTGGTTCACAGTGGAGATAACCACGGTGGTCACTACGTTGTGTTTATTAATCCAAAGGGAGACGGAAGATGGTGCAAGTTTGACGATGATGTTGTTTCCCGCTGCACCAAGCAAGAGGCTATCGATTACAATTTTGGAGGAGCTGATGAAGAAGGTTTGTGTTAATTCAGAATTGTATTTTTTTTTTAAGTATGACCCATCATTATTATTATTTGTACTAGGTTCACTTAACATCAAGCAATGTACGAACGCTTACATGTTAGTGTACATCAGAGACTCGACACTACGATCGGTTCTGCAGGACACGACCGAACGCGATATTCCTCGCGAACTCGTAGCTAGACTCTCAGAAGAGCGTAGACTTGAGGCTCTCAAACGTAAGGAGCGCAACGAAGCTCACCTTTTCATGACAGTCCAGTTAGTGACAGAGGATAACTTCCAAGGTATGAATGGATCCCTTGCTACTAGTCCGTTAATTGCATGCACATATTGACCGACATTACATTTCTCTTTTCAAAACGGTTAATTCTAGGTCATCAAGGGTTCGATTTATATGACCCAGAACAGGGTGTGACGATAAACTTGAGAATTAGGAAGCTAGCCACCTACCAAGAGCTAACGGAATTGATTGCCACTACCACGCGTTACAATGTCGATCAATTTCGAATCTGGCCAATGGCTGGGCGAACCAATAACACAATGCGCCCCAAAGCACTAGATTGGGAGTCAGACCTTGGCAAGAGTGTAACAGATGTAGCTGACAACTGTAATCCTTGGACCTGTTTCTTGGAATTGTTGCCACCGGATTCAGGGCTCGCAGCCTTGCCACCATTCCAACAGGATCGAATGGTCTTATTGTTTTTCAAGTACTACGATCCAACAACTCGCCAGATCCACTATGCTGGACATCATTATGCCTTGATCAAGCGGCCTTTGGCCGACCTCGTTCCCATTTTACTCCAAAGAGCCGGCCTCCCACCTCACACTCAATTGGAGTTGTATGAAGAGGTATAAAACAGCTGAAAAACCTAATTTTGTTTATTCACTAAATTCAGTCAATTTTTTTTCTTTTTAAAAAACTCAGGTTAAACCCGGCATGATCGACACCATAGAACATATTGACAAACCATTGGAAACCATTTTGGAAGAACTGATGGATGGAGATATCATTTGCTATCAAAAGTATGATCCAGAAGTGATGGGATCGCAGTTAGGCACGGTCAAGAAATACTTCTATGACCTCCTTCACCGGATCGAAGTCACATTTTGTGACAAAACTAACCCGTTGGACGTGACAGGATTCACCCTCAGCATGTCGGAGGATTTGGGTTACGATCAAGTGGCCCGACTAGTCGGTGACAGAATCGGATACCCTCCTAACATGCTTCAGTTCTTCAAGAGTCAAGGGCAAGATAGACTTTTCTACATCCTGCTACTTTATTGATTCGTATTGTACTAACTTTATCATGGAACATTCAGTTACAGAGAGGGACCCGGTCCATCGATTCGCTATCACTGGGAAACATCACTGAAGGAGATGGTGACCTCAGCAAAAGTCAAGCAACCCAAAAAGCTATTTTACTTGAGACTGACCATGCCCATTACCGAATTAGAAAGCAAGAGGCAGTTCAAATGCACCTGGGTCGATTCCCGTCTCAAAGTAAAGAATTGTGTGGTTCATTGTCAGAACTTTATTACCGTTTTTTTTTTTTTTATTATTTTACTCTAGGATGAGAAGGAATTGACATTGTATCCAGCAAAAACAGCAACTGTAGCGGAGCTGCTCGAGGAAGCCCGAAAGCACATGACTTTGTCAGAAAATGGTTCTGGGAAACTTAGGTTAGTAACTGTAGTATGTCAAAATTTAAATAGCATTGCTTTCTAATCACCTTAAAACGTCTTCAGATTATTGGAGATAGTGAGTTACAAGATTCAAAGTATTGTATACGAAGAGATTCGACTTGACATGCTGAATACGAGCCCTCCACGATGGTTCAGAGTAGAAGAGATTCCTAAAGATGAGCTTGAAATAGGCGATGATGAACTCCTTATTCCAGTAGCCCATTTTTCCAAAGAAATCTATTCTGGGTTTGGTATTCCCTTCCTTTTAAAAGTGAGAGAAGCTGAACCATTTTCTCAAGTCAAAGGTATTGATATTGAATTTCACGACGAAATGATTTACACAGAGAAAACTAATTTTGTACATTTTTCGAGTAGAGAGGATACAAAAAAGACTCGAGGTTCCGGATAAAGAATTTGAAAAATATAAATTTGCCGTAGTCGTGATGACCCGCATTCGCAATTTGACGGAGACTCCTGAATTGACTCTCAATCTGGAAGATTTCAAGCCTCCACTCAATCAGCGTACGTATCTTACATTTTTGTTATCAATTATATGTGTTTCACAGTTGATTCAAGTTCAAATTCATTTTTTTTTCTGTTCAGAGCCTTTAGTGCAAATGCGACCTTGGTTAGGAATCGACCATGTGAACAAGGCACCTAAACGTACGCGCTACAGCTATTACGAAAAGGCCATCAAGATTTACAACTAACTCAAAAAAGAAATAATGCAGTTTGATTCCTAAATTGGGGTATCTTAATTTCAATCGCTTAAAAGAGGAGGGAAGAAATTGAAGGAGATGCGATTACAAGAAGCTCCCTGTAACATGGTTCAAATTGGATTCCCATTTTGTAAAGTCACTGAACCTCCATCCCCAATGTAACCCTCCACCTGCTCCTTTCAACTCGCTCATCTTGATATGACGGCTTTTCCAACACTTCGTCTCGATTGATGTCTTTTCCTCAGTTCTGAAGCCATTAAATTATTTTTAAGTGAAATGCTCCCCCACCCCACATTTTCCACTCTTCACTTAATGATTTTTAATTTCTATTTTTCCCAATTCGGAATTCTATCTTACTTCTTAAGGATTTTGGTAGGGGGAATCCTATGAAGATAAGGCGCAGACGAGGTCGAGATTGTTGGAAAGGTGACAGGATTCGTTTCTTTATTATTATTTTTTTTTTCGAAACTTCAAAAATGTTCTACCCCTCCTACTACCGTGGTTTATGCCGCGAATGTTGATAATGTGCTAATAATTGAAGCTAGAGTGAGAAATTAAATTTGAAAACACTGGCTCTTTGCTGACAAGTTTCTTTATTATTTTATATTATATATTATTATAAAGATATATTTGCACATGATTAATGAATCGATGATAACGGGCACAATAAGTGATTAATGAATCGAAGACCCTAACGGGCACAATAAGTCAGGAGTTTGGAAATCTAGTTTTTATCGCTAGATGGTGCTGTGCATCAAAACATCATATTGACCCAGGATCGGTTGAACGAATCTCAAAAATGCGGATTCAATCCTGGAGTAAACTTTTAAAACGAAAACCTCTTGCTGGAATAGTTTTAGTGTTTGTTATAATATCAGCTATTGTAACAGTGTTTCGTCTATCTTCCACAACTAGAGAAAATGACATCATCGATTCGTCTTCATCACAAATAAGATCCACGTCACCAGTCGAGCTAAGTTGGCCATTACCAATTTCACAGAGTAAAGAATCAATAGCAATCGCCAACTCTATTAAAAGAGCTCCTGTCGGCGAAGAACAAATTAAGAAACTTAGAATGATATATCCATTGTGAGAACAAAGCTGATTCTAGAAACTAGAACACAACGTAAAAATGATCATTTTCTCATTTTAATACAGGCTTGACACTAATGGTGATTCATATGTGAGCATAGATGAACTGCGTAATTGGATCATATCAAAAGTTAAGGAGCATTTACAAGGAGCTCTCAGAGAAAATATTTTTCTCTTCACTGCTATTGATATGAATCCAAGAAATGGTCATGTTTCATGGACAGAATACCACACCTGGTTCCTTAAAAAAAATGGGAATAATGATACAAAAACAGGAGACCATGATGAAATGCACCCTGAATTGGAAAGATCTATTAAAGGTATTATATTTTCATGAATTCATAATTATTTTATTTGGACAATGGATTTTTCTAATTGTCTATAAATCTGTGTTAATTCATTTACTAGAAAAAATTGCCTGGGACAAAGCTGCTTGGTCAGAAGCTGCCAAAACCGACCCGGATTTCTTAAATTTGGGTAAATTATGGAAAAAATATGCATGCATCTTTTATTTTTCTATAAATTTTTATTGTCGATGCCGTTACAGATGAGTTTCTAAGTTTTCGTCATCCGGAATCTAGCCACACCACTTTGCTTGGCAAAGCCGATGATTTACTCGGCGAATATGGTGAACTTCATACGATTTGTTTATACGAATTGTTTAAAAATTAATCTTTTATTTTATAAAACTTAAAACGCATGATTGAATTACAGATAAAGATGCCGATGAAACTTTGACCTGGGAGGAATACTCATTAATACCTTCTGAAAGTTTACTTGTGCGGTATAGTGAGAACAAAAGAAAAGAAGAATTTAACAACTTCATTGATCGTAACAGAGACGGTAAACTTGATAAACGCGAAATATTGGTAAGTTATATGCAATTCTGAATAGATTTATTCGAAACAAGGTCAGTGTAGTAATTAAGCCGCATGGTTTTATTTATTGTATCAGTCGTATTTAGATCCTCGAAATCCTCGCCATGCACACCTAGAAGCCGAATCTTTGATCCAGATCTCCGACACAAATAAAGATCAACAGTTATCTATGAAAGAGATACTTGCTTCAGCCGATATTTTTCTGGCCAGCAAAGTCATTGACACAGAAACTAATTTCCACGACGAATTCTAGAGAGAAATTCCATGTGTCAAATGTATTAATAATTTATAACGTCATCATTCCACGCCAAGAACAGATACTTCCATTCAAAAGTCTCAAAGCAGTATGCAAAACATTATTATTATTACCAGATTGGTTGCCAATTTTGTAAGTCGTTTGATATTATTCAACACATCTTGGTATCAATTTCATCCAATGATATGCTGAAATACTCCAAAAACTTAAACTGTTCAAACTTAAATGTCTTCATTATCCATGCGATTTTTGTGTTAGGTCTACCTTTTTATTTCGTGTAAACTGTAAGGCTATATTTATGTTGAATTATGTATTTTTTATGTATTAAAATGCATTTTACAAAAAAAGGTGAACTCGTTTTTATTGCATCATGGCGATAAGAGCGCTTTTTTTCAATAGACCCGCCATCAGACCAGTTGAAGTGACAATTACGCCAATCAATTTTAGCCAAATGGTTATGTTAACTAAAAGTTAACGACGAAGTAAATTTCGCACAAATAAATAAAATAACACACAGCTTCGAAATTTCCAATTACTAATAAAGATATATTTTCATTCTTTCATGTGTGCTCAATTTTCATAAACGGCATATATTGTGAGAATGAGGAACACGAAACCGAAAGAAAATCGCAGGACACTACTACAACAACGTGAGTGTCTCTTTTTTTTTTCATTTTCCTCTCACGATCTTGCAATTTTCGTCCGGCCCAGACTATTTCTTCTCGTATTGCGTCACATTGTCGCAGGAGGTTGGGAGATAAAGTAGAGAATCCGTTTCACCACTTAAGTACCAAGTCTATACGTTTGTTTTTAAATGTCTGCGAAGCAAAGACTCGCTGCGTTTGAAATGTGTTTGGGGATTAAAAAGGAAAAGCGTGCGTAAATGGCAGCAGTATTGTTTTTGTTTGGTGGAGGAAAAAAAATGAAATCATATAATGGCACATTTTAAAATAAAAAGCCCGGAAGAGGAAAAAGGCAGTAAATCAATTCAAGAATGGCATCCTGTTGCGATACTTAAAGAAGAATATTTTTTAGAGAAAGGAAAATTTCAGAATTAAAGAGTGAAACAAATTATGTCAAGATCACTACTACGTCACCAATTTTAAAAATAAAAAAAATTAAATGAACAAAAGTACACAAGATATGAACACCCAAAGCAATGAAAGCAAGGGCATAGTCTGACAAGTGAGATGAGCACTGGCTCGGTAAAGAAAAAAATTATTAACGTGATCCGTTCATCACTTTAGCGTCGATTTACGGTCCGCAGCGAAGTCTTTATACTAAAAAAAAAATATCAAAACAGAAGAATCGATGATACAAAAATAGGATACAACCGAAAAAACGTTTAGAAAAATAGGTTGAAAATGCAGTAAAAGCAGAGGCGGTTTAAAAAAGCAGATAGAAAAAGAAAAGGATATAGACAATACACAAAGATTAAAAGAAAAATACTAATATTGCAACCGAAACCAATTAAAATGACAAGCTACAGCAATGACGACAAGGAAACTTTCTCGTTTCTGGTTTCGTTTCTTTAGCAGTGCTGACAATAAACACCCAAGTTTGGTAGGACGAGTAGCTTTTGTTTGGTGTAAAATTTGAAGAAAAAAGACGATAAAACAGAAATGTAGGAGGGCAGGAAATGAAATCGATATAGTCCCAGGAGTAAAAAACCGGGACAAATCGATCGTTTCGTAAAACTTTCTCGTTCTTTCTTAGGGAGCTCAACACGACAACCGACACAAGAATTGGGCAATTCGTGGAAAGATTCGAACGAACTAATAGGGCATAAAAACAAAAGACACATTGATTAAAGAAAATTTTTAAAAGTCTTGATTGTAAAAATGGTCAGAAATTGACGACCGTTGACGAAAATAGCGTGTGGGGAGCGACGGAATCGGGCAATAACGATTCTTTGCGAGACGTGATTACAAACATTCTTCCTTTTTCTGTTTTGTTTCTTTTTGTTTTTATTTTGGCAGGAGGGCGTGAGTGGCCAGAAGGCGACGCGGGTGAGCAATACCCGATGGTTTAATCGACGGTGAGCCGTGGTGGGCCAGCACTTTTTTATTTGTGCCACTGCCAGATGGACTTCCCGATCCGGAACCCAATGGCGAAAGAGAAGCGCGTAGGACGGAACGAGTCATCGGTCGACGTGAAGTGATTGTACGCGAATTCTTTCCGACTGGCCCGTCCGTCATGGGATCGCGTGGCATGACGGGGCAAGGGCCAGAGGACGGAGTTGACCGGATAGTTTTTATGGCTTTGTCTCTGATCTTCCTCTTGGTCTTCAAGTCACAAAAACTAGGAGAAGTTGGAGAGGAAGTGGGAGGGATTTCCGCTGTAGCGGAATGAGATGACGTATGTGTCAGGTGATGATTAGGACGCCCCAGTATTCCCCCCGACGACGACGTCGCCGCCGCCCGCTTACTCGCACCCAGCGACAATCGTAAAAGACGAGAAGAGGAGGAACTTGCATGGCCATGATAAACACCACAACCCGAGCTCAGCAGCCAAGCGTGTCTGGCGAGAGAAAAATAAAAAGAGAAAAAAAAAATTGGTTTTTTTGTTCACAAAAAGTCAACTCAAAACGAGAATGGAATATCTACTTAATTAAATTACGACATTTAAACCCACCATTCCTTTCCCCCTCTAACATAAGGCCTCACACCACTCCCTTGAAATATTCGCATCAGCATGGAATTTGCATTTAATAGGAGAATAAGGCTTTTGGATGAAGTTTTCAATAAATATACACACAAGACAATTTTAGGGCAGATGTGGTGGACCCATGATTAATTTGATTCTATAGCGCAGATTTATGTGTTAAGCGCTTTCGGTTAATGAATCACGAACAAACCAACCCCAAAGCTAGCGAGAAAAAGGCAATCTGCAGTGATTGTGTTGATGAAAGCAATTGAAATGATTAGAAGAAATGTTCAAAGTCACCTTTTAGTCGTCGTCGTCGACCTGGTAACACGTTTGTAGCCTGTTGAAGAGCCATCGCCAGTCACTTTACCGTCGTCGATAGTTTTTGGTGATCTACCGCCACCTCCGCTACTGTTGCTCCCCTGTGATGAATTAAGAGCTGAGGCTGCATTGACCGTCAGAGCCGAACTCACTCGATTGGATTTGAGTGGAGATGGCAGAAGAATTCCACCCTGACCAATAGTCTGTAGACGCTGAGATGTACGGCTGCGATTGCGTGTAGCTTCATCAGCCAACCTTGGGGAATCGAAAAAGTCGTTGATTTTAAGCAATAGAGATTTTAAAGAACATTATGAACTTCACCTCATATCGGAGCTTTTGGTTGTCGCCTTGTTACTCCTGTGGAGGATAACATCATCACAGTTCCTGCATCGACAAATAAAATTTATTAATGGGTAATGTTGTTTAGGAGAATTTGAAAAACTGAAATCACTTTAGAGCTCCAGTGGTTGTTGCTCTGCCGTGCCGTCGAAGTGATTTTATTTGCTGAAGACGATCGCCTTGTGACATGCCGTTCACGAGACACTCCTCATTGAAAACGCTGCCCTTCTTCTCCTTGAGTGGCTCTGGTTTGGTGGTGGCGTTAGCGTTAGGGTCGACTGCGCCATCCAACAATGCGCTCTCCGCAATCGAGATTCCTGGTTTGTTGACGACGGTAGTGACAGCAGCCGAAGAATTCTTGTCATCCTTCATGTCTTCCAATTTAAAACTGTCCAAGATGTTGAGAATGCTGCGAACGCCTCCGCTGTCCGTTTCAATCTTTTCCGTCGTATTGTTGATGCAGATCACCGATCGACAATTAGATTCACCCATTGAAGCACCAGCGTTATCATTATTGATTCGATTGCCGTTGTCCGTCACTTTCGGACATTTCGTCGAATTCAAACTGCTGCCCGTAACGCAAATCTCCGATAAGTAAACAGCTGCTTTGCCGACATGACGACTGTTGTAGTTAGCATTTGAATTGGCATTCGACTCGAAATGCTTGCGCTGCTTCAGACTGTGGACGGGGAACGGGCAGACGATCCCCAAAGACTGGCCGTTGTGTGCATTGTCGTACTCGTCCTTCTGCAGCCACATTTGCAATTGTTTGCTATATAGTGCAAGGACAAAAGAAACTCGTTATTCAAGACTGAAAAGCTCTCTCTCTCTCTCTCTCTCTCTCCCTATTATTAATTGTCAACAAACCTTTCCACCCAGGTTTGCTGATGCCCAATGACGCAGCCGGGCCGGCAGATTCTCAGCCAAGCAATTGATTCGTGTGCTGTCATGCGATAATGCTTCATCATGTAGCACGCGATAAGCGTGCCAGTCCGCCCCAGTCCAGCTACATTTATTTGAATACGAGTTTAAGACGTTAGAAACTGGAAAGGTATACCCTATCACACAGAATATTGGTCATCTGGACGAGTTACCTTTACAGTGAACTGCCACAGCTCCGCTGGTCGCTTCACAAATGTTCAAAAAGCGTTCCATAATCAGATCGCTGGGTGTGCTGCCGTCGGTGAAGAAAAGATCTCGGTGTTGGAATCCCCCTCGAGTGAAACGGGCCGCATCGTAGATTCGCTTATTCAGACGAACGATTGTTGTCACGTCGTACTCGCGAAAATAGCTGAAATAAGACTCGGGAGTGTGTTGACCTGGGCACGGAGAAAGAAGAGCAACAACGTCGTTAGTGAAAACTTTGTCTCTTCGTGAGAATTGCCGCACGCAAAGATACGAGTGTAGTAACGCACCTTCTTCCTCGTTCTTGGTCGAATGTGGTCCGCAAAAGGCAATAAACTTGCCGGGGATGATCCAATTGAAGTCGCCATTTTCCACTCGCTACCGAGAAAAACAAAGTTTGAATCATAAAATCATTTGTTGGTAAGAATAGAGTGGAGGGAACCGGAACCCGTAGTTTTTGTCTCCCACTCTTCACAATTCTCACCTCGTAATGTTCGTATTCGTCGACGTCAAAGTCAGAAAAGTCAAAAAAAATTGAACTTGATGGCTTTTTTCGATTGCGTGTAGACAATCCAAAATGGAGATGCTATATTCGGCCCAGCCGTACGAAGCATCTCTGTTGAATTAATGAATAATTTAAGTTGGAATTTTGTCTTCGGGAGTAGATTTGATAAAAAGAAACAAAAAAGAAAATCATTAACAAAGTCGTAAACGTACCTAAACGGTAAAAAAGTTGGACTGTTGCCACTTGTCAGTAATCTAAAAGCCTCTTCCGGGGTCTTGTTTAAATAAATCACCTGCGTGGGAGAGACAGAATAAGAAATTAAGTAATATAACGTCAGACTGCATAAAAAAAAGGACAAACAAAAGTTCGAATAAGAAACAGAAGGAAACAAAAAAGAAAGAAAAAAAAATTGAAGAAAAGAAGACGAGGCGAGACGAACGAAAGAAACAAAACGGAAAAGAAGGAAAAAAAATCTTCCAAATTAAGCGTGCATGCCTCGTTTGGCCTGAGGGCTGACAACATTGTTCATTCAACGTGCGGACGGGAGTAAAGAGAAGGCGGAGAGAGAGAGGCAGCATACCACCACACCAGAAAAGTGTTTAACTTTAAGGAGCGTTGATGCGGCAGAGCGAAGAGAAAAACGGGGTAAAAAAAAAACAAAAACACAAAACAAAAATGATAAAAGATTCCTCCTCCCAACAGACTTACAGCGTAGGAGCCGATTAACATGGCCGCATTGGCCCTTTTATGTTGGTCCTCGGTCGTGTAATGGACGATGCACTTTTTGGCCAGATTCGGTGCCTGTGAAATTCGAGTAACAACAACAAAAAAAATCAAAATCATCAGTCTTGATTTGTCGAGTGTCAAACAACAGCGATAGTGATTGGATAATGAGGGAATTTTTCGTTTCCCCAACAGGAAAGAGAAAACTGCCACGAGAGTTTTTATTTTTACTGTCGAGTCTTTTTTATTTAATTGCCACCTTTTTTTATTGCTTTCTCGTGGCCGTCAGCTCAATCGCTTCAACGTTAAATAATTGCGCAGAGGTGAAATGGGAGGTACAACCGTTGCCGCCAACTAAATAGGACTTCCCGTTCATTCATTCGCCAACGCTCCAGGGGCGTTCGATACACGAAACTCGAACGAAACGACGCAGTTTTTTCGAGGACGTCAAAAAGTCGAAATGTGAATAGAGACAAAAGAAAAAGAGCCCATCAGCAGCAGTGGTATAGTAGCGAAAAATAAAATAAAAAGGGCCATCCAGTAAATTTTGGCTCTTTTCTCTTTTTTCCCTGTTCTTTTAAAAATCTGACGGAAGAAGAAGATGCGTATGAGCAATCTGCAAAATGCCAGCAGGCGAGAAGAAGGAAACCTTGAATGGCTTGCCAGGTCTCGTGCAATCTCTGGTTGGCTGCTGCTGCTAGTACATTGTAATAACTGGGCTTGTTATTGTCTGTAGCCAGAGACGCGGATGTTTTCACCTCCGTTTGCCCTTGACTCCCTACGCTGAGGGCATAAAATCTAATCGAAAATCATGTCCAATTGACGTGTGCAACGAAACGGTATTTAAATGGAGCCCTCGGGGGGGATCAGAGAAAAGCACGCAGATGAATATGCATAATACGGTGACAACACAGCTGAATCATGTATACAATCCACACTGGCTGGACACCAGCTTCATTCTGATTCTCTTCATGACAACCAAGTTATTTCAACCACAACACATGTTGAAATAATGAAGTATCATTAGCAATTGAGATTTAAGTGGCAGGGCTGTGGCACGAAAGCAGGTAGAGCAAGTTTACCTTGAGTTTTCTGTTAAGTTTGTGACAGTAACGGTGCAGCATAGCCAAATTCAGTGGGCCAAAGTCTGAATAAAAATTTCTGTACACAAGTTGATCATCTATGCAGAAATAGTGGGTGTCTGGCGTGGATTTTGGTCTGATAGACACCTTCAGAGTTGCAAAATAGAGTTGATCTGTAATAGAAAAGAAAGATGTTACGCTGGAATCTGTACACCGTCAGAATCTCAAATCAAACTAACCTTTGATAAACTCTGCAGCATGCACCAGAATGTCTTCTTTGTCAAGTACAGTATTCATTTTACAGAAACAAAAATTATTGGATCAAATATTCAAATGACAGTTAATAAGATGATGAAAACACAAAAGGCAGGAAAGTCAGGTAATGATTTTGGAATCACTGAATAGTTTGCCCATCATCGACTGGCGCGAACCGCGAACCAGACACGTAAACACAATGAGAAATGAAAGACCCAACTGAGTCTAAAACCCTTGGCAGAGGTGTATAGATAGACCAACAGGGCTTGTCAACAAGAGATGCAAGGTGCCCACACGTATACACACACGCAGACACACACACACACACAGAAGAGTAAGAAGAGAAAAAAAAACTCCCGCAGACAAAAAAACTCACAACCAAAAAAGGGAGTGGTGATTATTTGACGTTTGGAAAATAAAAAGATGTTTCAATCGTTTTCTCTCTCACAAAGCAAAGGACGATCAGAATGACTAGATTTTAACGACAAGTATGGCAAATTGGCACATTTGCCAACTGATCTTTCCAAATGACAGTGTTTCGTGAGAGATATTTTTCCGTTGGACTTTTTGACGAGAGACTTGCGCAGCAACTTCAAAAATTACAATACCAACAGACTTTTCATGGAGTCGATTCCAACCAGCCGAGACGACTTGGCAATGCCGAGCCAGAAGAGAATCGAAAACCAAATTTTTTGACCTCGTAACCGGATTATTTTTCTTTTTTTTACCAGCAGGAGAGAGAATACTACTCGTACACTTGTTCAACCAGTTTTTATACAATTTTTTTTTCATTAATAAGTTTGGTTTTTTTCTTTGATTTCAAACGAAACTGTTGTCGAGTTGTTGCGCCATTAGTTTCAACGCCATCTGGCGTGAATTGAATTCTGTTGACGAGTGGCGCCAACTTTTTTTTTGTTTTCTTTTGACTAGGCCTGTGCGACGTTGCTACGTTGTAAAATATAATAATAATAATAAATCAGCGCGAGCGCGACAAAGTTTCATTTCAAAGTGTCAACAAAAAATTCAAAGTCTCACACAGAAATAAAAGTTTGTGCCTTTTTAAAGAGTTTTCTAAACTCTAAAGTTAGAGAAGAGATTCTCCATGTGTCGTTCAAATAACCCAACTGAAGAAAACGTGATTTTGTTTTCTTCTAAATAAAAAAAAAAAACTTCGATACGCTCCTTATTTGGAACGTGACGGGCCGTAGCCTGTAATTTCTTTCGACGGATATGGAATATTACCGCAGGCATTTTCTTCGCCTCGGCCGCCCTGACTCCTCAATTGCTCCTCTCTCTTTTTAGTTGCTGTGTGTATTTGTTTTTATATTATTTACGTGTTTTTTTATCTAATCTCGTTCCAAGTCGGATGTCAATAAATGGCCCTGTGCAGTTAGCGCTTTTAGCCCAGCAGAGTTTAACCATCTACTGTCATGACCTTTGTGGCTCAGCTTGTGGGTTCCTCCTTTTCCTCCTTCTTCCCGGAGCGCAAAATCCAACGAAATCTTCTTCGTTTTTTTTTTCTTATTTTTTTTTTTCGTGCTGGCGTCAATAACAATTTGACTCTAAAAGGCGATTCGCTCATCTACAACGCCTTTCACGAACATTTTCATATGAACCGCGATGCGTCATAATATTTATATAGCATTCATTTCAGACGACGGCTATATTTGCATACAAAGAAATAAGATTTTTAAAAAATGGTGCAAAATGTTGAAATTGTATTATTTCACAAAAAAAAAACATGAACAACTTTTTCTTCAAAATTTTTAAAATAATAATAATAGTAATAATAATAATAATCATCATCATGTACAGTAGTTATTATACGGATATTATACATACATTCATGGGGCTGTAAAATCTAGTAACAAACATTCAGCACCGCACTGCTGGTGTAACATCATGTTAGACCGTTTCGGTTATTTGCCATTTCATTTTTGAATTGCACATCAGCGGATATCATCGCTCTTATATGGGGAAAGCTGTTATTCCGAGCTAACCTTTTTTGCGTTGTATTTTTAAATATGAAACCAAAATTTCCCGACCATCTCTCATCATCAGACAGCAGCCCATTCAGTCACACGCACATTTATCGACGGGCTAATGCAGAAATGGGAGACATGAAATATTCTAAATAAAAAAGGAGGAAAGAAAAGGCACAGAGTGTCCCCTTCAAAAAGAACAACAGCGATCGCTAGGGTAATATTCGTTCTTTTCTTATTTTGTCTTGTTATTTTGTTTTGTTTTCCTCTATAGCACGGGAGTATATATAGATACACATTTTTGAACGCTGTTCACAACTGTGGGAAAACCGGATCAGATCCTGCTGGCCGGCTTCCAGCAGAGGAGCCGCCCCTTTGCCATTTGGAATTCCTTTTTGTTTTCATTTTTTTTGTTTTTGTTTTTCGTTTGATTTTTGTGCTGATCGTGTGTATGTGTGTGTGTGTGTGTTACTTTTTGTCGAGTTCTGTTTTTTATTGTTTTTTCAACGAACAATTCTTTTGTTGTTGTTGTTGTTGTTGTTTCGTATCAATTGCTTGGTTTTTAGATTTGAAAAACAAAAAATTGTTTCCCGTTGTTTTCTTGTTTTGTTTTTTATAAAATAGGAGAATCATTCGGGCGTGGTGATGGTATATAGATAGAAGATAACACAGACGACGTGATGGCGGATAGATTTTTGTTGTTTTGTTCGGGTTTCGTGCTGAGAGAGAGAGTGCCGCGTGCGAACTCGAACGTCATCGGGTGGAGGGGAATTAAATAGACATCTGTTTCACACACACATCACACACCCACACACAAATTGGTGTCTATTGCTGGGAGAGGTCCGTCAGTGCACATTGTTAGAGATATTATTATGATAAATAAATGAATTAATAATCAATTTTTTCCTTGTTTTTGGTTTTTTTTTAAAATAGAAAAAGCAACACCTCGAAAATTGTCAATCGAATGAATTGGCAAAATAATTCATCTCGGGGAGGGAGGGGGGGGGGGGGTGATTTTCATATCAATTCCTAACTGTAATAATAATAATATCGATTAGTCAAGAGAAAAGATGACCAGATGGCCGCTAATATCGTCCAGGATATTTGGTTCGACAAGCGGATGCCGCCAGATGATCGTCGCGGCTCTGGCAGAACGGTGGCCGTGTCTGCCACTTTGACAATCGACAAGGCTTCATCTTCTCTTATATCCGGCAATTTCTTGCTGATCATTTGACGCAATCGATTGGCCACCGGTAAACATTGGGCCTGTTTGAAATTTTCAAATCATTCTTTATTTTTCAAAAACATTTATTCAAAATAATCTGTAGTATGTTTATATCACCTTTTCGTGAGTGAGCATCTCGAGAGTGACGGAATTGTTGACTCTCTGATCATCCAGACTGGGTAACCTGATCTGGAAGATGAGATTCTCTTCTAATTGGTCGTGTATGGACATGCGGCATTCGTTCTCCGGCTGAAATATACAAAATTAACCAATGACATAAATTAGTTTATTCACGCGTGAGCGGTACATTAAAATTGCAATATTATTACACGAAAAACGAAAGTCTACGCATGATGGCGTGCCGTCATCATAAATAACTCACCGATTCGGGTAGTGAAATGTACAAGAGTCGGTGGAGACCGGCCAGCAAAGACCTTGACACGTTTGTGTGCGTGAATTGGTAGATGGCCTTTTCATCGGCTCGTGAGTATCCAACAAAGAGGAAGACACCCAACGGCAAAGAGTATTGACCTGTTGGTAAAATAGCGCAACGAATGATTCAATTGAATTGACTTAAAGGTCAATAATACTAAAGACAAAATCCATTTATAATAAATAAGCGCACAGTAGTAGCAGCAGCAGTCTCAGTCTCTCTATAGAGTTGATGCAGTCTATTCGATCCAATCGGGTTCTGACAAAATAACGATCTTCAGCTATCTTTTATTGAATTTTTGATCAACGTCAGGCACTTGCACTTGCTGCCGAGGTGCTGCCACGAGCAGCAAAGTTTACTGATAACGTCGACCTTTGAGTCTGTATCACAGTCTTGGTTTGATATCGACATGTGATCGATGATATCGTCTAACTCCCATACACAAGCAAGGTTCTCATTCATGATTCAGACAACAACTCGACTAAACTATAAATTATAGTGCTGTCCTACACTCCCAGTGAACCTACATTACCCGGCCACCAATCCAATATAAAGTCCAGCAGAGCTGCGGCAGTCAAAAGATTAGAAAGTAAATCATTCAGTTTCCAAGAAAGATATTGTACGGTACCGTATAGCTGATAAAGAAAGAGTCACTCCACTGGTATATGTAGTAAGCGCAGTGACATTTACTGATGTGTAACTATGTGCTATTGATCTTGGCTAGTCTAAGGATTAACATTCACGAGTGCATATGAGTGTTTTGTACAACTGCTCATGCACATAGCAGGGGATCTATAACATAGGGACATTGGCGTTTTCTCGTATTCCGAGAGTCTGAATTATTATCTAGATCGATGATCACATTGTCTATCCAGTCTAAAAGATTTGTTCGTGTTCATTATTATTTTAATGTGTATAATAGGTTAGCAATATACCTGGATCAGGTCTGGCGCAGACTAACGTTCCGGAAAAACACAGACATTCGCCGCGATACGCTTGAAAAGCTGTGGCGGCGTGAGCGTAAACAGCGGCCGACGTCTGGCAAGGAATGCGCTCGGCACAGTCGGAGATGGAACAGGTGACCACTTGACCAGCTCCGCAACGGCACAATTCCGAACAGTCTGGATCGTCGTCGTGGTATAACTTTTTGAAAAAAAAAAATAAAATAAAATAAATGAATAAAGCGCGAAATTTGAATTGATTTAAATTGGATGGCACCGTACTCGTTTGCTGGTGCCTTCTGGAAAGTGAACGATGCGCTTATTCGGTCGTTCCAGCGTGCAATATTCTATTTAAAAAAAAAAAAGAGAGAGAGAGAGAGAAATGTCCAACACAATATGGAATCGTTAACCGCTGGAAGCCATTCAGATTTGTCGAGTCGTGCGTGATAATGGAAATGATAATTTTTTTTCTTTTTTTTTTTTTCTTCCCCTATTTCTGTGGGACTCTTTCAAAAAGGTTAGGGGGCATTAACATGATAAGACATTTTCCCTTACTAGCTGGAATTGTAGGTCGTGTAATCATTTCGGTTGTGGTAGAGCCGGAGGCTGTGCTGAAACGGGTTCCCGTCGATGTCGTCCAAGTGACGGTGCTGCCGCTGGTCACATCTGTCGACGACGTCATCGGAAATCGTTGCTGTTGGCCACCACCGTCGCCCGGGCTCTGCTGATGCGTCTCCTGAGGTCTCAGAGTCCTTCTCGGGACGACAACAGTGAAAAGGTGATGAGAAGGATCATCCTCGACGCTAGACGTCTGTCGTCCTCTCACGGTGGCGCTGGTTGCATCAGCTGTCGTCGGTGGCATGGTCGGCGTTGGTACGGTGACCACTTTCAGGTTGCCTTGGATTTTATGAAAGTCTCTTTGCGCTTCCACTGTCGTCGGGAAAAAAAGAGGAGAGACACACTTATATAAAGTACAATTTAATCAATTATCTAAGTAACTCTGACCGTCCATCCATCTTATCGCTCACTGTTCTGTCGATCAAATCACAATCAAAAGAAACGAAAAAAAAAAAAAAAACGACTCAGGAAATTGTTAGACAGGAGGACGGACAGTTCTATGGTCTTTTGTGCTGTTAGGATCATCCAACTGGCGAAATGCAGGAGCAGCTCTCAATTCGATTGAAGTTCAACGAGACGGACATACTCCTCCTAATGTCTACTATCTGATGGATTTTTTCATTTTTTCATTTTCATTTTCATTTCCTTTGGTGGCTTGGTATTATATTATTATTGAATTCTATCGATCAGCAGGGGCACCTACCGACGCAGGGATTGAGCCAGAGAAGTCGTTGCCATTCGGTGCAGTCGTACATGGCGGCCATGTCACCTAAATGCTGTGCCGTCCGGCAGGTACACGTCGTTCTCAAATCCGTTCCCAAGATATCAAGTACAGCCCGGCGACAGATGGACGGTGGTCCGGCGCAGCCTTTCGTCACGATGTCTACAGCGCACGCTTGGACGTAAAACTCCAATCGTGGCCTATTTATTTTTTTTTTTTTTTTTTGAGTATTAAAAAAGGAAAACCCAAAAAAGTTGGTGTTATTTAGAGACGAAATAAGATCGATTGTTTTAACTTAAAATTTTTCATTTGTTTTAACTTTTTTTCTTGTTCGATTTGACAACGAGAAATATTCGTCGATTTGTTTTTCTTCCATGTCAAGTTGTTTCCCCTCTGCCAATCCATTCCCCCCCCCCACCCCCTTCACATTGAAATGGCCCGCACCTCTTATTGATCAAATAACTCCAAGAACAGTAACTCCTTATCTTTTTCTTTTTTTTTCTTTTTTATAGAATTGTTTTACGTTCCGCGATTGACGACCAGGTACAGCCGACGGTAAATTCAAAATATTCCAGCCCAAATAGCTCTTATTCTCACTCTATTATAAATTTAAATCGAATTGAATTTTTTTGGGGGTTTTTTGTTTTTTGTTTTTTTACTTGCAATCAGGATGGGCTTTACATTCTTCAGCCAAATGATGACAAGCCGGAGTGTGGTGAGGTGGACTGGCTTCGTTAGTTCCAAGTGCCGGCGATGATGACGCCATACTGCCGCTCACGGCCGTCGACTGCTGCCCACCGGATGCCGGCGGAGAAGATGCTGGCAAATGGTATCGTTCCGGACGTCTAGCGCAATCTGGATGCAGCCTTTCCTGCGCTACTAGACACTCGTCGTTTCTACTTTGACTTTTCCTGTTGACAAAAAAATAAAACAAAAAACAAATAATACGTGATGATGAAGAAGGGAAACATCAAAATGTCAAGATGGAGCAGCCAGCGCTTCACTCTCGAGCTGTCAACATCTTTTGGATTAGATCACGGATCGACACTCTATATATCTTTAGGTCTTTTTTTAGTTTTTTTTTTTTTTTTAAGGATTGGTGTAGACACCATTACATCGCTGTGTGCAATGTCTTCATCTTATCTCTTTTATGGAGTTTTTTTGGGAAGGGGGGGGGGGGGGGGGGGGGGGGGTCCGACTCCAATTTGTCGAGGTCTCAAGTTCACCATCATCTTGACATGAGCGATTATAATAGCAACAACATTTTCTGCTATCCTGTTGTTGTTGTTGTTGGAGTGGGGACACAGACTCTAGGGAACATGAAGACGAGCAAGCACTTTGGGTTGCCAACACCTACCGGCTGCTGCTATATCAAATGATGGCTGAACATGTCGAAAGACGGAGAAAGTAAACAGGATCTTTTTTGGTGTCTATTTTCTCTGTCTCTATATATCATATCAAACGGACGTGCAGTCGCTAATTGACTGTGATCCGTAATCCTGGACGCTCTGGTGTGTGTGTGTATACAACGTTGCTACATATAGAGTAACTCTATGGGTGTAAGACTATATTGACGATGGTGGGGGTCCAGTCTTTTTATTTTGTGTGTGTGTGTGTCTGAAGGATCGATTCGCCGCAGCTCGATGATAGCCGTCTACCACGCACAGCTAAAGGGAAGGAAAAAATATCAGAAGGAATAAAGTTCTCCTTATTTTGTATAGTTCAGTTTTTTTCTTTTTTTGACTAGTAAGGTGCATCATCATAAAGGCTGGGCTGGGGGGATGATCGATGTTTGATAGTGTGTGTGCCGTGCTGTGGGATGGATAGAAGAAAAGCGCCTTAAGACTCGTTATTATTGACAAAAAGGAACAACAACAACAACAACAAAGAAGAAACTAAGGAGAAACACTATGAAGAAAAGAAAACGGACATTGTTCTCTCCTGCTAGCGAACTTGAAAGGCAGACCAGGACCCAGCTCTTATTTTCCTTGTCATCAATATTTATGTGTCGATGATAACCCCCCGCCCGCCCTTGTTCCCTCATGAAAATAAAAGCTGCTGCCATCGAGGAGCAAGCAGTAGGTAATGTGTAATGTTTTTCACGTCGTTGATGATCACGTCACCCATCACCATCAGGACTGTCTGTCTCCGGCTCTTTCAGCTGTCCGGATATCCTTCATCTTCTTACTTACTTACTTATTTCATATGACTTTGACGTGTGACAGAGTTCACAGACAACGTCTAACAAAGGCAACAAACAAAAAGGCTCTCATCCGCGTGAGATGCCGATAGAGATATAGACGGGTATAGTGTACACTAGGTATGACGCCGTGCATTTCTATATGCGTATACTGTATACGGTACGCGCCATCTTTGTTGACTGGTGGTATTTTCCTATTTGTCAGACAAACTCAAATCTGTATGAAAACGATCGTGGAGCTAACCTCATCTTCATGGCCAGGGCCAGCAGCTTGTGTGTAGTTTTTCTGCCCTATAGCGCAAATGCATATGGCAGCGCAGTCTCAGAGATATCACAGACAGGACGAGACGCAAACAAAAGGCGATATGAAATCATTACGGTATATGCGCCAACAACAACCATCTCAGGACAAAGAGTCTCATGGCTCTCTGCTCTCTCTCTCTAGCTGCACTTAGTTCTCTAATTCCTTTCGTTGGCGTGTTATTCGCATTTCGCTTTTGTTATACAAATTGAAAATAACAACAACGGGGAAGGAAACAAGAGAGAGAGAGAGCGAAATCATGAGCCAAAAGTTCAGCTGCCGGAATCTAACGGATGAGGCCAACTTTGACCACCAGAGCGAATCGTATGTTCATGTCTCTATTGTCTTGCTGAAATGTATACGAACGTTTATCCTACTTATATCAACATATATAATAGCCTCCCTTTTAAAATATAATATTTAGCAAGTTATCGATAATATTAGGAATTCTCACTCACTTGCAAACGCAGAAAGCCACTTCTAGACTCCACTGGAGCGGTGCGTCCTTGTAGAATCCTTGCAGGGCTTGCATGCACAAATCGCGATGGCAGGTGTCGGCGGTCGACCCGCCACTTGCCCCACCGCCGCCTCCATTGCAGTAGCGCAAAAACGGATCCAAATGCTTGCGGCATTGCAGGTCAGACTGGCAATGAGTTAACGCTCTGTGACACGTACTCTGATAGATGGACACCATTCGTCCAGCACCACCACCGTCCATGATTTCATCACCACCAGCTGATGATGGAAATTGAAAAAAAGAGAGAGAAAAAAAAAGAACAAAATTTTGTGTGTTTCCCCACCGAGGATATAAAAAAAGAAAAAAAAAATGAAATTAGAAATCAATGCGTGAAAAGGGAAAGGCCGGAACAAGCCGGTGATGGTGGAATCGACGGGGGTGGAGTTATTTTTAAGGTTAGAAAAGTGATGGATGGCGTCCGGCCATCAATAATCCTCGACAAAAGGAAAGGCAGAAGTAAAAAAAAATCAAAATCAAAATGGTGTGGAATCAAAGTCGGCCCTAGCCTCTTGTCCTCACGCATGAGGTTTTTTTTTTTCTTTTCGATGCAGCCACTGTCTAACTCCGGAAGACCCGGCCATTACCGATCGAAAATGGTCTCGACAACGGGGCGGACGAATATTAAAAAAGAAGAAGAAGAAGAAAAAATTCCTTGAAAAGTCAATCTGCAGCCGTCTGGAACGATATAAAGGCTCTCAGCATTGCACCAGGCATGGTCGCTAGACGTAGCAATCATCATCTATAGGACGAGAGCTATATAGGCGTCTTTATTGTGTGTGTATCCTCGTCGAACACTCTAGTTTCCTATACTTTTTTCTCTCCATATTCGACGACGGTTGTGTTCAACATCCAATTGCATTTCGCTGAACTATTCGTGAGCTATATACCTACTATCAAAGATAAATATGATATAAGAATATAGTTACTTTTATTATTATAGCGTCATGTTCTGCTGTCCTCTCTATTAGACTGAAATCGTTTCGTCCTATATCAAACTGTGTGTATAAAAGGAAACTGGTTGGCGGACCGACGACGGAAGGATCTACAACAACATTTCGATTTTGTTTCCTACGATCGTTCAGATATCCCCAACTCCCGATTTTCTTTCACAACGTGGAGAAGGAGGAGGTATAATAACGACCGATAACGATAACTATATGAGGTCTTGTCATCTTGGCACGCTATCGAATCATCACGCAACGATAAGTTATAGTAGTAGCACAGCACGCTCAGGATTCCTATTTTTCTTGGCTGTTTCCGCAGCCACAGCAGCAGTCCGTCCCGTTCTTTTGCGTATAGAGACGGAATATATAGTCAGCTCTTTGTATATAACGGTCAAGTTTGAAGTTTCGAACGACAATTGCGACGAGGATCGACGAGGATATCCTACACTATCAAAAACATATCCCTTGACATGTTCTGTTGTGTTTACTATAAATGTAGTTGTATGAAAACCGATCGCAGAGGCCCTATATATATTCATCTCCATCTTATATTCTTTAAAATATGAACCCGTGTGGAATATAAATCGGTTAATAACCAACGACGAAGACGATCCCTATTTTTTTTTTGTGCAATCTCTTTCTTTCTCTACATGTTTTATATACAGGAGACGACAAATCGTATACTAATAGTAAGTCGGTCCCGCGTCAATCGACCGACGGGAGATGGATTTCTCGGACGTAACGAATTGCCAACAAGAAATCAAGTCGACACTTACATCAGTAGCCTATAAGGGGAATAACGAAACAAAGACAACAAATTGAAAAATAGGAAACCCCATCAGGGAAAAAGTCTATCAATAGTATGAACCCCGAAAAACCAGAGAACCAGAGTCCACAAAATCGAAATAATAAAAAAGGAAACAAAAGTCGGAATATGAAAGCGAAACAAGATTTTAAAAAAAAAACGACTATATCTACTATATCTAACAGCATGAAGGAGAGAGAGGTTGTAAAAAAAGGAAAAGATATAAAAAAATTGGGAGGATGAAAGAGAGCATATAAAGAGGGATCGGAGCGGACATGATGTTTTTGATGATGATATGGTAGTAGCTACTACATATATATAGTTATATATAAATGTATAATACTTGTGTGTGTATGCTGTGTGTGTGACGGGGGGTTTATAGAAATGGATTTTTCGGGGGTTTTGTTTTAAAGAAAGATTTTTTGATCTGTTTTATTCTTTTGATTACAAAAGGTATTAAGAGAAGAATCAAAAGAGAACCGGCTGCCCTTTCATATTATCCGAGATCCTTTTATTATATATAGTGGCGATGATGATGATTATGTGTAATAGTGTGTGTGTGTGTGTGTGTGCGAGGTTAGTTCAAAACCTACTGTGGTTGGATGACGATGCATTTGACGAGCCGGAAGTGTTGTAAGAGGATGACGTGCTGTAGTAAGAGGTCGATGATGATGAGTTGTTGTGGTTGTTGGCGACGTTTGCGGCTGCTGCTGCTGCGGCTGCCGAAGCCGCGTGAATGGACGACACGGACGACGACGACGAATGATAACCAATCCTGGTCCTGGTCAAAGCGCTTTCCAAAAAATGACTGAAACGGGCGACGTCGATGGATCCAGCCTCGGACGCCGTCCCGTGATGATGATGATGATGAATACTGTCCATCAAACGACTTTCGATCTGCCGGGCGTCCGTTTCCCTCTGACGTTTGAGCGAATCTTGCCAGCTGCCTGCAGCGTCGACGTCGGCGGCATCATCAATCGATGATGTGGTTTCATCACGCAGAACAAGATGATGATGAGCGATGGTAGCAGGTGATACTGGTACTGGTACGGACGGTTGTACGGTGCCAACAAGACGGTGCTCGTGCGTGGTGGAGGGAGTGCTCGTGCTAATTACATCGCTAAAGGTGGGCGGCAGGATGGACGGGGCAGAGCCAGGAGGTGGAACAGTAGTGACAGTAGTCGTGATGATATTAGGAGTAGTAGTAGCGCTAGTAGTAGTTGGTGTAGTATCAAGATCAAGTGTTAGCTCGTTATGATGATCCTCGTCATCATCATCATCAATGACGACGACGGGAGAAGAAGGAGATTGAGGGGTGGTGGTGGGTGGGGTCAAGTGATGGGGCAGATATCTAACAAGATATCGACGGATACGATGACGACGACGACCATCAGTCAAGTCGTTCAAAGTCAAAGGATTCACTGTTTCAACCGACTCGGATCTATTACGAACATGCCCAGCACTACTCGGGGTATAACCTAGAAATGGATGTGTGTGGAGGTACGTGTGTGTGTGATCGGGGTTGGGGAAAGATGCAATCAACCAAAAACGAATCAACAAAAAAAAAAAACAAATTGGGAAAAATAATCAAAAGAAAATAAAGAACAAAAAAAAACAACATCAAAATCAAAGAATAATTTAACTGAAAATTTAAAATAGTAAAATTTAACTTAATTGAAAATGAAATAATAATAACATTTTTACACGTGCAGATTTTGGACTTGTTGTGGCTGGATTTTTCATCGACCTAACTCTCCGATTCCCCACCAAAAAATTTTTTTGTTTTTTTGTTTTGTTTGAAAAATCCGCGAAAACGCTCCAAAATTCAAACGACATTCAACACGAATGTGACGATATATAGAGAATAGAGAGATAGAAGTATCAAATGTGTTTGTTGCATCATTCGTGACAAGAGAGAGAGAGAGAGAATGTGTGTGTGATACAACAACACAACAATCATCCGGATGCTTGATGATTCGACCAATCAAAAACAACAACAAGGAAAAAGTAAATAGTTGTGCGCCCCATTTTTTTTTTGTTCCTCTTTAATATAGCCATTGAGTGCTGAGAGAATCTCTTATATGTAATAATAATAATAGTGTGATGGCAATCAATCCAACGAATAGAAATATAGATAGGATAGAAAATGACGCAACAGCTACAAAAACAAAAACCAGCAACTTGCCGTGTGTGAAGGAAAATGAATTCAAACTTACCGACGCACGTATTGTTGTAAATAAACGAATAAATCCGTTCGCATTTCTTCTGGTCATTTCCTGGACAGAAACATCCGAAAAGCGGAGTCATCCTCAATCCCCGCCAAGCGTTGTAACACGTTTCCCTGATTTAAAAAAAAAAAACAAAATATATATATAATATATATACCATATAAATAACAACAACGTCATTTAGATTAAATGAGCGAAGCAGCACGACAGCTACTATAATGGTCTCTGTGTGTAGGTCAGGGCCTTTATATATATAATCAAATTAGAATTGATGGTTTCTCTAGCGCTAAACTAAAATGGCTAAATTGTTTATCACAGCAGCAGCCAGAAAAAGAATATATATAAAGAAATGGATAATGATGATTTACTTATCGCGGCAGACGCCCGAACGCAGCTTGCAGTGTTCACGGAAGTCGTTGTAGAGTCTCGTACACGACAGATCCTTTAGACAGACGTCTAGAGCGTGTGTGCACGTCGGTAGGGAATGGATCGGGTACAAGTCTCGTTCTTTTGCGACCGACGTATCCCCCCCCCCCCCACCAGATGAGAATGGAACACATCACAAAATCAAATAACACGGAAAGAAAATAATATATATGTCAGAACTGATGGCATGTCAATACTACTAAAAAAAAGATAATTCCTTAAGATAAAGTCGCGTACGATTTCGTGGCTTATCATCATCATCTCTTCTTTTGCAGTGACGGGGGATAGATATATATAATAGCAGCTCACATATATAGCCAATGTCAAAAGTGTGTGTGATAACATCGACGCTGTCACCGAGACGAAAAAGCCAAAAAAAAAAAAGGAAAAAAAAACTCGAGAGAGAGAGAGAGAGGGAAAGGTTCGGTCTCGTCGTGGATCGATGTCTTTTGTGCTGTATTGAGTCACTCCAGTGCAGTAGAGTGCTCTGTGTATACAATACATACACACACGCACACACACAAGACCTTCTATTCGTTGTGGGGCGCTGGCGTGTCTCCCTATCTCTCTGAGTTGTCTATAGGACTATATAGAGACTGCATGTATATACTCATCCCTGTATACATATATATTGTTGAGATGCGTTCTAGTGTTTCCATTTTGTTTGCTCTTCCATCATCTCCTTATACAATGCTGTGGACCAGCGACCTTATATTTAACAAAAGCTATGGAAAGAACAAACCTATTTGTTTTTATGTTCCCCTATTTGACCGAAGATTGCTCTAGTCTCCCTATATAGAATTATTTGTTTCATTTATAGTAGAAAAGTGAAACCATAGGTCGTTTGTTTTGATTTCAAACTGTGATGGTCCCCACAGTTCCTTATTGTCGTTAAAAATAAATAACAAGAGTTTTTTCAAGATTTTTCCTTTCTTTTTTTTTGTGGAGGGGGGTTAGATCCAATCACCTTGCACTTCTTCTTCTTCTTCCTCTCTCTCTCTCTGTGTGTATGTGTACTTGATAGGTAATCGAATTTTCAGGGCGGATGAAGCGTGACTGCACCACACCAGCAAGAGCTGACCAAACCACAAAATAAAGAACAAAAAAATAAATAAAAAAAGGATAGATCTACACACAGAGAAGCCCAGACACGAGTGACTATAGCTATACTATCTAAAGGTTCATTGTGTAAGACATACACACACAAAGCCCTCTTCTTCTTCTTTATAGGCCAGCGAAACAATTCCATCATCTCCAGTGCAAAAGATCGTGAGCGAATCTCTTTTCTCCTTATAACAAAAGAGGATCGAGTCTACAGCGAGAACAACCTATATGAGATATATGTTGATAGTATATACACATAGGGAGTTTGAGATCAAGTCATCATATATAAGAAAAGAAAAGTCTTCACAAGTTCAAGTCTGACCAGCTCCTAGCTGCTCATCTTGAGCATATATTCATCTAATTAGCTTATTACTCTACTATTATATCCATGTGTGCTGTGTAGTATACTATATACTGTCTTCGGGGGGTTATATCTTTTCTATTTAGTTTTCGGTGCGATTCCCAACTCAAATCCTGCGGCTATGTAGCGACACCATAGAGATGAGGGAGAGTTTCTTTCCTTCCTACTGGCAAGTTTCGAACCTTTTGAGCCGCTAGCGGATGTAACCCCAACAAAAAAAAAGTAGGGAAAAAGAAAAAAGAAAAAAAAAACCTTTTGAATTACAGTAGTTGACTGGCGGACCACGGAAGTCACGTTCATCTCTCCTTCGTAGGATATGCACAGTGTGTAAATATAAGAGAACTCCCAGTAGCCCCCAAAAGAGAATAATCGAAACGACCATCACCCAAATAAAATATATAAAATAAATAATAAAACAGATCATAATAGAGCGCGCTCAACGTATACGGACGACTCTATAACATAATCAATAATTCACGACAACACACAGCAGTTCATATATTTATAATATACTACAGCTATACACACAACTTTATAACATGTCTAACATGGAGAATTTATAGCTATACGGCTATACCCGTAGGAAAATAACTATAAATCATGTCGTCTAGACATTGTTTTCCCTATTGTGGATTTCAGAGACTTTTTATTTACTGGCACATTGAAGGCAACACGGAAAAAGATGATCTCCACCATCACCGTTTCGCGTCATAGACAAAATGATATCATCAGTCATATATATACGTAACTCTACACGTATGGTATTTGATTGAATTTTAGCTCTGATTTAATAATTGAGAGAATAATGTTATAATAAGATGATATACGGTAGCTTACCTTTTTGTGTGGCCACCATGCACGGATGATCGAAGAGCGAGTCTCGAAATGCGTTGCAGTCGGGATCGACGGACGGTTCGCGGCATAAACACGTCGGATGGAAGACGGGAAAGGTTTGCAACGTCCTCAAACCGGCTTGACATTTGGTCACCGTCGTCGTCGAACACGCCACTGGAATTTGTTTTGTCAAGTCCCAGCACAAGAAATATTTGTATAGACGAGCGGATGGACGGGGAGAGGACGTCGATCGCGTCGTCGATAAATTCAGACGTCGCCGTCGCCAAAGCAAACACACACAAGAGAGAGAGAGAAGAAAAGACAAACACACACACAGAGAGGACAAAAGCCAATGAGAAATGAGGAAAGTGTGTAGAGAGAGAGAGAGACGACGGATGGATTCAAGAAAGACACGCGGGGAACAATAAGAGCGAGACTGACGATAATCAATAATCGATAAGTTACATTGCGTGTGTGTGCCCCATTTACGTTTGATGGAATCCAACAACGACATGTATAGCAATAGAATATTATACTATTGAGAACACAAATTTTAGCCCGTGACATTTGGGAATGGCACAATAGGCACCGCCAACGTCGTCGTCGACATCATTTTCAATTCCAACAACATAGCAGCTCCTCCCACCCATGGAAAAAGGTTATCAATCGCTCAGTGATCTCTATAGTAACCCGTTTTTCTATCTTCATTTCTTATTCACATTTCTAGACGTCATCATCGACGACGAAATTCGTTCATTCGCCGATACATCTGATGGATTGACTGACTGACAGCTGGTGAAATGCTGGCGTCAGCAGCAGCGCTCAATTCGAAATAAATGAAAGTTTATATACTACAACCTAATAATATAATAAGACTCTTATTCTAACTCTGCTGACTGACGAAACTCTGCAAATAAAAAGTTTGTGTTTTATTTCGTTTCTGCGCTTTTTTTAAAATGGAGTTTTTGAGCGGCCATAGAAACTTGACATTTTTCATTTCATATTCTTTATACATTCAACTTTCAACGTTATATAAACATATTCTCACTTGACTTGAATGAAATTCTGGCGCTGGGTTGGACCCTGGGCAGCAGCAGCCGTCTCTTGGCTTGGCTTATCTGTTTTCTAATGAAATAATCATCGACCAAGACTTATTGACTGATGATGAATCTTCAAAATTCACTTTTTGTGTTGGCCTCAAGTTATCGCGTTTCTATAAATTCCCCATCGAGTTGCATCGTATGGACGAGGCGACACCAAGGAAACGCTTAAAATGTGACGACGGCTGCTGCGACGGGACGACGGAAAGTCCGCGCTAAGCGGCTCAAAGATGACAGGCGTCGTCCAAAGGAAATATCCCACCCGGAACAAGAAAAACAAAACAGGGACACTCTTATACTATAAACCCCAAACTGGCGCAGCAAATAATAATAAATAAAATCTTAAAGAAAAAGAAATCAATTATTGACGGGGGCCCTGAGATGTTGGTCTGGCTCTTTTGGGGCCGCGATGGGACTATGCCACCACTGTGGCTGTAATATGATAAAAAAAAAGAAAGGATATTATATATATATAGACAACATTTGCTGGCGAGTCGTGAGAACTAAGCCGACTGTCTTATTGTATAAAGTCTCTTATATTTCTCTGCTGTTCCTGTTTTGTTTTGTTTTTTTTTCTTTTTCCTCTTGCCCATCACAAAATGCACAGAAAAATTGGCCCATCAAGTCTTAAAAGTATTTGAATATAACCGTGCTGTAATGCTGTGTGTGAGTGAGTGTACCTGTTTCAGGTCCGCATATGTGTTGGATGACCGTCTCCATGGATTTGCAGGACGGGTCCTCGGCGCATAGTTGATGGGCTAGTAGACAGTTGAGTATGGCGCTGGCTGGTTGCCCATGATGTAAACCTTTTTTATTTTTATTATTAAAAAAAAGAGAGAGAAAATAAACAATAAAACAAATGTGGAGGATAGAAAAAAACAAACAAAAAAAAAGAAAGAAACATCGCGGCGCTGTTTGTTTGTATAAATTCGCTTGTTATGTTTGTGTGTGTGTACAAGTTGCGGCTCATTTGACTCTGCAACACGTCGTCGACAACATCAAGTGTATACATACATATATATAAAAGGAGAGCGTTTGGGGTTGTGCCCCGTTTTTCCTTCCTTGGTTAGTAGAGCGCAAAGAAATCGATATAGACAAGAAAAAGAAGAAGAAGAGAATGTCTATATCTTTCTTATATACAACCAATCCAGAACCACAGTTGTTCACTATATGCCACAGTCTTGCGGCTCTCTAAAAAAAAAGGAATATTTGTTTTGTTGTTGTTTTAAAAAAAAAAACATTTTTTCTCTTATTTTTTGGCTTGCGCCACATAAAATGCATAAGAACCTCGTTGAAAAAGCAGCACGTTTTGTTTTTCTCATTTTATTCTCTATACGGTTCAATCTTCGGCTTCTTCTGGCTTCAATCTTTAGAGACACAAGAGTTGCCGCTCCGGGCCCTGATGGTGCTGTGCCCAATTTCAAAGTCAAATTGACTTGATCGGCTTTTGTTCACGACTCTTTTTTGTTTATTATTATTTTTAGTCTTGAATTCTCAACAGACACTGTATAATACGGAGAAATAGTAGTAGTTCTCTCATGCTGGCTGTTTACTTTTTCATCACTATTGATAGAATCGTATAAAAGAGACGAGTATATCATTCGGACATGTGTACAATATAAAGAGCCAGACAATATACTATATATGACGCAATGTGTGTTAGAAAAAAGGAGCAAATGGATTTCTCTCATTTGTGCTGTTTGGTTTGTTTTTGTTTTTTTTTGTGTTCTTTCAGTTTGAACGATATTGGTGGTGGTATAATGAACCGCCAGCAACTGATTATTCTGTGTTGTTTGCTTGTTTTCTCATCTGCTGAGCTGTTATTTTGATAGATAAAAAAACCCCTACGCACCTCATCAAGTCTGAGGCTTTTTTTATTACTATACGATCATTTTCAGTCTGTATACAGTTCTCTCTAAATAGGTATTATATAAATAAAAAAAACTTTGGCGAATGGAGCTCAGTAGTAGACGAGAGGAACAATCAAAGAAATCATCGAGCGCAAGTTACAGCAGAGAAAAGACTCTCTCTCTCACACAGACATGTTCATCATCATAGTAAACGTATATATAGATAATAGAAGAAGAAGCTTTGAAAAATCAGGAAAGAAATGCTGCCACTCTACATAATAGCCTCTTCCCAATAGGTTCTTTACTCTCTCGTCTCTCTCTCTCTCTCTCTATTTATCTAAATTACTCTGGCCGCTATTTCTCCATCCAGATGTATATATATAGGACCAATATCTTTTTTCTTTCTTATTATCTAAAAGGAAATAAAAGAACATGCTGGAATTATATTAGACATCGTATCAAGAGTTGTTGCCGCATCCGTCGAGTTTCGCACAAGAGCCTGTTATATACAGACAGCGCGAACAAAAGAGAAATTCAAAACAGTTTTGGGTCGGCCCCAATAATTCCACATTTCTTTAGCAGAAATAACAGCATCTAAACTTTGGTCCCCCAAAACTCATTTGGTGCTATGCTGCTGCTGCTACTCTGTATTTGTATATATATGTATATATGATTGTATAGTATCCGCGTTGATGGGTTGTTTTGACAGATATAACTCTCTTGCATACTGGGTGTGTCCAAGCGCTTTAATAAAGTATAACTTGTGTGGACTGCTGCTGTCTATATACAGAGAGACTAGATTCGACGTTTCTCTTGGAATTGTAACTTTCCTATGATAATATTATTCCTCCATTTCTTTTCTCTCTTTTTCACTCGCCCGTCTCTGAATAAAAAGAATCAATACATAACTGTCGAATTGGCATCTAGTGTGCTGCTGTGTGCGTTATATAAAATATATATAGTATACTTTTTTTTTTTTATACTAGCCTACATATCTAATATTTTCGACGTATTAGGTGCTGTGTTGTTATTCGACTTTATTTCGTTTTGTTTTTTTAGCTGTCATCGGAAATATCACGTTCCCGCACGCGGGAAAGATATTCGAGAAATATATTTATTCCCTTAAGGGAAAGACGCATAGTCCGCTGCACTCAACAGCCGTCCATATTCTTCTTCTCTCTCTCTCTCTGATACATGTCTGTGGTGAGTCTCTATATTCTGTGTATAATTCTTGCATGGATGGCTCTCTCCATTCTTTCAACTCTCTGTGCGTTTTCTGCAGGAGCCAGCCAGCACACTTAGACTGTGTGACATGAATGTCTGAAAAGAAGATGGAGATAATGAAAACCATGAATAAAAAAGTCCCTTTTTTTTTGAGGCGGTAAAAAAAGACCAACAACTTGAAAATGCTACTATACTCACTCGCCTTGTCTATATATGCGGAACTTAATTCACTGGCGCTTAAATTCTATTTATTTATCAGGTCTACATATCTATATGTGAGTGACTAATGTCCTGTTATTGAATACAAAATCATCAAGAGGTTTTTCCTATAGTTATTGATGTATCGATCACAGTTATAGCGCAACTGTATATAATAAGAAATAAAAAAAAAGGAAAACAAAAAGGATTCAATCACACGATGGGTGCGGGTGTTTTTAAAAAGTCAACGTTACCCAGCATAAGCATCAGGCAATATAGGGCGTGTTCACAACGTACGTATATAACTTTGATATTTTTGTTGCGCCTTTGCATATATAACGCGGCGTCTACGGGACACATTGATATCATCTTATAATGAAGAAATAGAATGGGTAGTATAGTGTATACACCTTATAAAGACTCGTCGACTTGTTATTATTCCTTGCGCTGCACCGTTATCGTAAATAAATCTATTCGCGTTTCAATCATCCATAACAAGTCTCATATAATTGATAAGATGAAGAAGAAGCTCTTCATCTGTTTTTCATGCTGCCACTTGAGAAAGAAAACCAGGATCAGACTATCTATAAAATACAGAGGGGGAAAAGTTGGCTCATCATCTAATTAGACCAGAGATCTCTTTCTCGGCTTGATGTAAGAGTTGAACTCAGCCAAGAGAAATGAGATATACATACGCGTAAATATATGGACAAAAAAATGATCAAAAATACAGCAATCGTGTGCTATGATTTTTGTATCCAACTCCAAAATGTCGAGAAAGGATTTGTCAGGAGTCGCTATAACGAAAACGGAGAATATGTTTTGATTATAGAGAAGGGGTACAGTGCGCACATTTGATTTGTTTTTTTTTGGCAGAGAGAGAGAGAGGATACGCAGTTACATCACAAGTTATATGGCCTAAACATTAACCACTCAGATATTCCACCTAGAGATCCAATGCTCCGTGTTGTACCTCACAGACGACAGAGAGAGATACTCTGTTGCTCACCCGCGATGAAGGGGGAACAGGAGGGCCACCATTCAAGGGCGGGGCAAAGTTTTACCATGGAACTGTCTAGTCTTTTATTCAAGGATAGAAACAGCACACAGCCGCGATATATCGAAAGCAGCTAGAAGAAG
The DNA here is from genome assembly GCA_030770115.1 of Daphnia galeata. NCBI lineage: Eukaryota > Metazoa > Arthropoda > Branchiopoda > Diplostraca > Daphniidae > Daphnia > Daphnia galeata. The sequence goes on from CM061114.1 coordinate 1,718,126, forward strand.
ACTCCTGCTGCTTTGGCTATTTAAGTATTTACGATCTTCTTATCGATCTAAAAACATATAGGCTCTTGTATATATACCATCGCCAGACCGGACCTTATATATATATTGACGGGAGACCCACCAGCCAAACAGCCTAATATAAAAACCTCCCCCCCGTTCTCTCTGTATATAAAGTACTTGTGCGGCAAATCCAAAGTCCAACACGCATTTCCAATCACGCTCTCACCAAAGAGCGTCTCATTTTCTATTCCGGCTTACTAGATACTGTATATGTTTTTATTTTCTTCTTTTTTTTTTATCTTTCTTTTTATTTCACCTGTTTGACGGGTTGTTGGACACACACACACACGGATCAATATAAGCTGCTGTACCTGTCCCGGTCGTCGTCGGCACGTAATTGGTTCCATCCGGCGGTGGATGCGGATGCTGATGATGATGGGGATGAAACGATGAAGGAGGCGGTGGCAAAGGGTATCCCAAGTCCAGGCTCAATTCGGGAATGAATTCCGGGTAGAGGAAGTTACTAGTGTCCGGATGCTCGGAGGAGTGTGGCGGCATTTCCGTCGACATCGACGATAAAGATGAAAAAGGCGTTGTGACGCCGACGACAACAATTTGCTGGCCAGCGCTATTACCGGGCAGTGCTGGCCCATCTGGTGGCGTCTTTCGAATGATGATGTCCAATCCAGAACCGGCGGAATCGACAGCCGATTGCAATTCATCGCAACATTCCCGTTCGGGGAATTCACTAGCACCGATCATTTGGCAGCAAAGTGACGCAATGACGACGAGCGTCACATTCGAGAGTAAACGATCTCGTTTTAGTCTTCTTAGGCTTATTAGCCTTTTGCAGATGAATAAATCTGTCATCATCGTCTCACTATATTTAAGCCACTTTGATTGACGTTTATCTTTTTTTTTTTAATTCAGTTTCTTTTGCTTCAGTTTTCTTTTTCTTTCTTTCAACCGTCAGAATAGTAAAATATTACCCGACTCGGAGTATTTTGTAATTCATCATTTGTGGTTTGGTTAATGGCGGGTCAATTTGAATTTTTAAAAAAGATGGTCGCTCCCAACTTGATATGACTTTTGTGAGATCAAAGATGCGCATCTAGCCAATGAATAAAGTTCCGACTCTGCGTTGTGTTTGCTATATACCGACGGTTTTTCTTTGTTCTTCTTGTTCCTCTTTTTTTTTTCTACTTCAACCCCTTTCTCGCATCGACTAATAAACTCGTACAACTACTACTCCCAAGTCGTTATGATATAGCCGAGTTTACCTTTTGGCTCTTCATAGCCTTCTGTCTGTCTGCTGTGCGGTACACGCGCTCACGAAGGCAAAACCAACACAGCACGTAACCCACACACGGCAGAGGGAATAACGAAAAGAAACACGCCAACTTGGGTTTGGATGTTGAAGCTTGCCAGATTGATCGATCGTCGCGCTCTGTGTGTATATAAGCAGTAGCGGTGAAATGCCTTTTCCTATCGTGATGACTCGTTAAAATATATATAGACGATACCCACCCTCAAATGATCCGCAGAGAATTAGATTTTCATCCTCACAGTGCTCCAGGATCGCAGAGCAGAGACAAAATATTGGATAAACTTATATGGATTTTAGATGTCCGTCGCGACTCACTTCTATGTTTCCTTTTGTTTGATTGTTTATTGGGATATCGGACAATAGGAACAACAACAACCAAATTGGACGCGCTTGATGATGTAATATGTATCAATGTGTTGGACGCTGCTGCTGCCAAGTTGGCGATTCTGACTCACCGTTAACCCTGTCAGTTGTTTCTCTTATATTTTATAGATGAAAAGAATAAGAGCATTTTGTTTTAAAAGAAAAGTAGAGGGAAAACGGTAGGGAACCAGTGAGCGGGGGGGGGGGGGCACTCAACGCTTTTGCGATAAAAAGAATCGACACTGCGGCTGCCGGGGCAACGAGGATGGAGAGTGTAAGATGTCACGATGTGGGGCAGAAAGAAAAAAGCCACAGGATATGTCCCGCAGAATTGCCACTAGGGAGAAACAGCAAGTCAGAAAAAAAGAAAAAAGAAGAAAACAAGATTCTTCTTTATATATTTTTGTTCATTTAAAAAGAAAATGAAAATGGCTATTTTCTATTCTATCCTGGAATGTTTCTATCTTCTTCCTCTTTTTCGGATGATGATGATGATGAGTCGAATCGTAGTATTGAAAGTCAATCCCAAGAGCGCGCGCCAGATTTGAAAAAAAAAAACGGTCCAGACCCGTTGAGTTTCTTTTTAGTTCGGAACGAAGCAAATAATCCTTTTTTTATTTTCAAAGAAGAAAAACAAACACGGACAGAGAGTCACACGGGGCCTGTTCGACACACTCTGGCTAGCACTCAGGCAGACGTGAAAGTTGGCGGAGATGCTACTGCACAGCACAGCACAGCAGTTGTGAACAACAACAACCCAAAATGAAAAAAATATATAAAAACAAATATATAGACGACCCCAACGACACAGCAGCAGCTGCAAGAGATAGACGACACGTTTTGGAAAAATAAGAGAAACACACAAGTTTTCGATAGGAAAAAATCGACAGACAAAAACTGTTCCTGGAGTTATAGACCGCACTGCTGCTGCCCGTTCGAGACTGGAGTCGCAGTCAGACTGAGGTGATTTCCAAGTCGTCACGACCACGTTATATATCACGATAGAGCGCGTGTTCTCTCTCCGGTGCCGCTATATAAAAGAAGGGTCCTGCGCTTGTGCCCTGGCACCTAATTTCTTATTTTTTTTTTTTCTTTTCACAGAAAAAAAAGGAAGGAAAACGACGGGAGGAGCTTCACGATAGACACACAGCAGCATAGCTTGAGCATATAGTTAGACATATAGGCACAAACACATGTAAATAGGTGTGTGTACAGAGAGCTGCATGGAAAATGGTGAAAAGGGTACCCGGTACCCCCCTTTCCCGGCCCAAGGGAGAATGTAGCAGCAGCAGAAAGATATGGTTATATACGTCTATTTACTGCTGCTAGTATACATACATGGTTTGGTTCTGTGCTTCTATGTGGCGGGGGTAGTTTCTATATGCATTGAACGCGGATCGAATGATATTGTGACTCGTCGCGAACCCGTAGGAGTATAGATAGAGATAGAAATCCACTATATATAATATGACTGTGCGCACACGACGTATTATTAGGATAATATAAAAGCAACTGATATTGGCAAAAAAATTCCAAAAAGAAGAAAGAAAGAAGATTTTCTTTTGGTTTCTCCGCGTATCCGGGCATTGACATTATATACATGTTTGCGCACAGCATCACAGAGTATAAGAAAATTCATCACAGCATCTCCTTGTTATTATTATGTGTTGCTATTATAGTTGAGCGCGTTGGTTCAATTACATTAATTGAATTAGAATATTTCTTTCGTTGATTATTCGTGCATGTGTGCAGATGATGATGAGCTTATATGAAATATATAATTCCGAGAATATACCAGCTCCCAAAAAACTTGATTTTCCACTCCACACCGTCAATTTCGCTTCTGTGTCTTGCCATCCAGCTCCTGATTCTATATACTTCAAAAAATAATAATTTAAAAAGAAAAACGTCTTTTCGTACTCCTTTATAACCAGAACGAGGAAAGAAATGAAAAAAAGAAATCCTTATATATATACTTATAGTTTTCTCCCTCGTTATATTTCTTTCTCTCTTTTTCGCAGTGATTATAGTTCACCTTTCACTTCACGTCTATATCAGTCGTCATCTCTGCACCTATAGATATGCGTAATTTTAAAAAATACATAACCGTCTGAGAGCAGCAGAGATAGTAATAGTTATAGTTCTAATTAAACCGAGTTTTCCAATCGATAGCAGCAAGCTATTTGATCTCGATGCAGCAGCAACTTCATATATCCATATAGAGCTAACTATATACATCGCTTTCTTTTTTCGTTTTCATTAAGGACCGCCCGCATCACGGCGGATGTCGCCGCGTCGTGTGTCACCTTTTTTCTTTTCTTTTCTGCTGATTTCATCTTCTATAGTTGAGGCAGGGCGAGACCTTTCTCCTCTCACACAGCCGTAGCAGCAGCAGCACGTATATACATTGTATATAATAATAGTCCCAAGAAAGCCACCAACGCGCATCGCCCCAACACCGCAGGCTCGTTATTTATTTAGCGACATCATAATGAGAAAAAAAAAGGAGCTTGTTGTTAGATTATTATATTCTTATTTCTCTTTCTCGACACGCCGCCGCCGAGCCCTGTATAGCTATAGTAGACTAGTATATTATAAATCATCAAAGGGAAATAATAATAATATATCTAAATTCTATATTATTATAGGAATAATTCTATACTTCTGCTTCCGCGCTGTTATACATTGCGTGGTCCTGTGCGTGGGCACACACACATAGAAGGCGTACAGTGTGTTTATAATAGCATAGCTATGTACACTTTTCTGTTGTGTGTGCTGGTGCGCTACATTATTATCAAAGAATATAGGAAGAAGACCGGAATGATGATGAACCATAGACGACAACAGCTCGGACCTTGGCCGTTCCGCGTCATTGTTGACTGCATGGACTGACCGGAACTGCGCTTGACCACCTGTTTCTTCTCTCTTTCATCAAGTTGATCTATTATATTATAGGCTGAATTCTGCTTTTATATATGGTTTATATAGAAGAAGAAGATTATGATGATGATGTAACAATGTATCCTGGTGACAATCTACACAAATTATGACTTCATTATTTGTTTTTAAAATTAATTTGACTTTTTGAAACATATTTTATGTTTTTGACATTGTTTTCTTGGTAATAAACATTAGCCATGTCCGCTATAATGAACCATCTCGTTAAATGTAGAGAAACAAGAGATTTGTTTGTTTGATTTGTCTAAAAATCAAAACGAAAGAATTTACAGGGAAGCGACGAGAGTTTTGCGTAGATACCCAAAAGATCAACAAATGCATAGTCAATGAAACGTTGAGTAATTGATGACTTCATACATGATACATGGCCATATCACTGATGTTCCTATACAGTTTTTGATGATGGAGCAGCCGAGGTTTTTATTGCGAACTCACGCGTAGGCTACTGGAGTGTGTATCTAATATAATATTCAGGAGCTAATACAAACGCACACATATAATATAGACAAGCATCGCTGCGCATTCACCTATATCCCTAATAAACGCTACGTTCCAAATAACAGACGGAGCGAAATGACGTAACGTGAGCAGACTCGAGATATTATGTAGTGAATCATTGATAAATATCAACCGGCGAACTTCATATGCCGATCTTTATTCATTGACGGATTTTTTTGGGTCCGCTATATAGTAGGTGAACAGTCTCTGCTGTCTGAATAGAAATCAAGAGAATATCAAAGTCACGGCTGCGTGTACGTACCGTCTTCACATTGGAAATCCAACAGGGCCATGCAACTCCTACACACACAATCTGCATATTATAACCTAATACATAAATTTGGCGCTATAAAACCGACACGTGTGTGTCCAAAGGTAAAAGTTCTTTGATTGAACCATGAAAGAATATATCCAAGCAAATTTGATTGGCTCGTCAGAAAAATAAAAATAAAAACCCATAATTATTTGGTTTTTATTCATTTTCATAATTTCAAACTTGGTGCTCTATTCAACCGTTGGTATTTTATTCACGAAACTAATACCCAATATTCTTATTATAATTGCTGGGAATTTTGTTTTGTACCGGATGGCGATCAAATCGAGAGAGCGCGCTCACAACACACAGCAGCTGCATGCATCTCGATCCGTTATAAAAACTGTGCCAGCATCATCATCACCATGCAAGGCGACTATGTAGCCAAGTGGAACCAATCGCAGTTGAAGTGACTATATACTTGACGTAATAAACGAGGTAGAACGACAGCAGCGCTCGGGACTCACGGGGGGGAGCGCCGGCCAGCCGCTTTAGGCCGCGCGTATATAAAAACAAGGCGCATCAAGAGAAGAGAGAGTAGTATGCAACCTGCCGTTGATTCATCCCTTTCGCACTCAAAAAGCCTTTTGAAATCAAAGAAGAATTTGGAAGATATTTATTTTATTTTATTTTTGAGCAGCATTGGATGTATAGCTGTAGCGAAACTAGTCGTAATAGAACGGATTTAAAAATAAAAAACGTTTAGACGTGAGGATCTTTTTTAAGGTTTTTGCAGAGATTTTTTTAGCGATCGATATCTCTCCAACCGTCTCTCGGTCATGTATAATAACAGGCGTGATAGAGATGATGGAGATCTCCTCGTATATATACTGCTCTGCTGCGGTTTACTGATATTACGCGTATAATATAAAAAGAATATAAGGGGAGCAGAATGAACTTTTTCAGTGTACTATGTGTGTGGTTTATAGACTTGTGTGTATATACTGGCAGATTATGTGGGATTGAGAAAAGAAGTACTGCTATATAACACACACCAGTATAACATCAACTTCATTTTGGAAGGACGTAGGGGGGAGAAAAAATGAAGAAAAAAGTCGCGTCTATTGACTGTGGGACATTTTCATTCTCTGCTGTGTCCTGTACACACACACACACACACCATCCATCTAGATCGCTGTGAAAACAAACCGTCAACACAACAATGTTTCCTTTGCCTTGCTGCACTTGCTTGTATATTCCTTTTGGCAGTTCGTCGTCCACTCTCTATCGACGACTTTTTTTTCTTTTCTTAGCTCGAGTATAGTGTACGTATATACTAAGTATGTTATAACACAGTGCTGTATATATATATATAGGATGAAAAATCGAAACGCTTTCATCCCTTTCAATCTATTCAAGTGAGAAAGGACCAGAGGGTCTTTGACGCATATAAATGGCGGGACCTGAACAATATCAGGCCCACACACCTGCTGTATATAATATTAAACTTGAATTTGAGTTTTCTATCTTATTTTTGAAAGAAAAATGAGTAAAGGAAAGATAATAAGACAATAAATAATACGTGCACAGAGAAATATATGTTACGGTATTAGCCAGAGGGATATCTAAATTTAACAGTTCAAAAGCCACGAATTTCAATGGCAGTCGATGGCAATTGTCAATTTTATAATTTAAGTTTTATTTTGTAAAATGAGCATCATACCTTTGCCAGAGATTTATCTGTTGCATTTATCTGTTGGTATTTAAATACTTATCTTTTCATTTGCTTCATTAGAGTAAGAATACTGCTGATTTCGGGTGCGTTGACGACTTGTCGTTCATGCATTGATCCATTAGTGCTGATAACCATCACGAAGGATAATGAAGCCAGTTACACTCCATGTCCAGCAGTTTTCTTTCAATCCGTAATTAATTTATAAAAATACACCATTATTTAGCCCAATCCGTAAATCAAACCAGAACGGTGAATCTGCAGTCATAAAATTGTTTAAATTACTGCATTAACTTGCTTTTTCCCTCCGTAACCAATTGCGCTAACTTGCTGAACAGTGAAATTGCCAAGCTCGTTATCGAGAAAAGAAATATCTAGTCGTCTTCCACTTACAAATCGAAGAAAAACACAATCTTTTAGTGAAATTGATTAAGCGGCTTTTAGGTCTACACGGACAAGTGGCTCGCCTTGGGGAGATGGCCGACGCTATCCAAGTCCATTATCTTTTAAATCGGGGAGGGACGTCTACGTTCCACATTTGGAAACACATACTGTTTGTACTGCAGGTATAATATTATAATTGAGAGAAACACGGAATAACTTGGATGGTCTTAATAAGAGAACGAGTGCTGTGTTCCTCACTATTGGAATCACTGACACCATTCAAACTGTCCAACTGGGATTCCTGAGGTGTTTTCCCTTATTTTTTTATAAGGAGAAGGAAAAATTGAATAACGAAATCGAGCCAAAAATGAAGTAGCCTAGTCTTATTATTTTGGAACCGAGAGGAACGCAAAAGAAAGCTAGCTAGTCAATGAGCGAAGTTTTGCCGTTTTTCAAATGACCGATTAAAAAAACGAAGAAAAAGGTGTGACAGCCAAACGACGGCTGCTATATCTTCCGTGAACAGAAAACCGGATTTTTCAAATATTCAAGTCAACTGCCTTCGAAATGAATTAGAAATAGATTCCCATCGGGTTTTATTATAATGAACACGCTTATTACGTAACATTGCTATGAATGGAAAGAAAGATAAGAAATGAATTACAATTGTTTCGTGCACAACTACCAGATGATGATGACATATTTTATCTTTCCACTTATCAATGGACGTGAATATAAATTTCATCATTTTTTTATAATCAGTTTAGAGAATCACATTTGATGATTTGACAGACATTACACTTGGAGGACAATTGTAATGACGTCAAAGCCGTAGAAAAGCTTGACGCATTAGTTCATATTCCTTGAGTTTTCTGTATTGAATATCATCTATGTACATAGCTAATTCTAATTAAAACCATAACTCGCTTTTACATACTAAAGCTATGTGACATTGATTAAGTAATTGTCATTATAAAATCAGCCTCACGTATTAAAACTTAACAAAATTTCATTAATTTACAGTGAAAGTTCTGTAGTTGGACGCCACTCTCGTTGTGCTCATGAATTCAATCGTAATTAATATCATTACTTATCTCGATATTTGAAAAACATTGCTAATTTTAGCCGAATTGCAGTGATCATCGTCGTAGCAAGCAGATATTTTCCCTCACCGTTCGTTATTGTCTGCTGCATAGGTTTTCAGTTCTTGTGCCGCAGGCTACACTGCCGTAGCATGCAAAATATTCCATTCTAAATTTCAGTTCATTTTCTTTTAATCAACGAAGATCCTTGTTGTGTAATGAACTATATAAGAAGAATACGGGTATAGCTAAACATTCAACAGAAAAAAAAAAATGATGAAAATTGTGACAGACATAAGACGACGGCAGGTATGCGTGGATCTCAAATTCTATTACATTATGGCAGTTAACTGTCACTTAAATGAGTAGTAATTTGAAATTCTGTTGTATTATTAACGAACACTTTTGTTGCGTATTGTTGCTACAATTTTACAGGATTAATATCGAAGAATTCTATAATTACCGTACGCTATTCCGACTTATTGAGTAACAAACTTATTTATCAGCTTTGATAATTTCTTTTAGTTAAATAAAGATATTACTTAGATTTCTTTTACACTCATTCTCTGTTGTGAAAAACTGCCAAACATTTTATCATTTCAGCATAATCAGTCAACGGAATCGTTAAATTGATGCTAGCTTCGATTGGATATAATTGCAGCGGCGGCTAATCTCAAAGAATGTGTCTTCTAACGAGGAACGACGGATCCGTTCGAATATAAATAGTTAGGTGACGTAACCCTGGGTAAGGAAATAATGTTTAAATCTCTGCTAGGTGATGGGCATAGCACAAGTCATATAAATTGCAAAAGTATATACTATTGCAGATTAACGCCACACTCGTAGTGTTCATGAAACGAAGTGAAATTATATCAATTACTTATCTCAATATTTCAAAAAAGATTGTCAATTTTAGCCGAATTGTTGTGATCGTCAGCAAACAGACATTTTTCTCGTTGTCTTCATTTAGCTTAGTCCTTTCCCGTAGGCTATAGCGGTATAGCCTATATAGATGAGAAATACAATTTTCTATTACAGATAACACTTAAATGATGTCATTGAAACGAGATAGAGTTTTGTTTTTCCTATTTTGTTGTCCTGTTAGAAACGAAAATTTTCTTGCGTAATATTACTAGAAGTGGAAAGAATGATGCTGCATTTCCCCCCATGGGAAATGAATTCCAACCGAATAGTATGCGATATCAAGTTTAAGAGCAACAGATTCATCCACTCTCTTCAGGAAGGGCCTTGTATATAAATAAACGAGTTTTGTCATTGGTTTCTGAAAAAAAAGGGAATTCTATGGAAAGACCTTAGAGATTTTCAGACATCAAAAAATTAAAGTTCTGTCAAATGAATCAGTCTATGGATTAAACTGTCATTGGCGTAATTCTTACAGCATTCTGTAAAATCTTTTCAGATTTTGCTTAGTTTCAGTTATATAACCGGAAGTGAGGAGTATAGAAATAAGGAAACAAGTTTCAACAGCAAACATAAAAGTCAATTTTTTTTCAAAAACAGGACAGTTAGCTTACATCGAAATGAGTATAGCAAATTAATTTTCTTTAAGATAATTAAAAATTCTATTGTTTAATTAAGGCAACATTCGTCGTGCTCATTTTACCAACCGCAATAATCATCTCGATATATTCATAATTATCGCCAATCGCCAATTTATTATATAAACCGACTGCATTTCTTAACAAAGCCGACAAAAAATAAATAAATAAAATGACCAATTGAAAAACGGAGGAAAAGGTGTGACAGACAAACGACGGCTGCTATATCTTCCGTGAACAGAAAACCGGATTTTTCAAATATTCAAGTCAACTGCCTTCGAAATGAATTAGAAATAGATTTCCCATCGGGTTTCATTATAATGAACATGTATGCTGTGTAACATTGCTATTAATTGATGGAATAAACAGATATGAATTACAATTAATTCATGAACGATTTCAAGTTGATGATGAACAGATTTTATCTGTCCAGTTTTAAATGGACATGAATATAAATTGCATTCAATTTTATCTTTTTATTGAGAGGTTTGCAATCATGATTGACACAATGAAGTACAAGTCAGATGAATTTTGAAAAAAATGTCCAAGTAATTTCTTATCTTGGCACATTAATTTAAATTCATCGTGTACTGCGAGTTGTCTGTCATCATTGTAACTGCGATAAACTAACTAAATTACAACTCGTTTATAAATATAACAGCAACGAGACATAGGTTAACTCTATGTCATCATTAAATATGCTTTACGTATTCCAGCTTAGCAAAATTTCATTGATTTTCATCGAAAATTCTGTAGTTGAACGCAACTCTCGTTGTGCTCATGAATTCAATCGTAAATTAATATCAATTACTAATATCGTTATTTCAATAACATAGCTATATGACTGCATAAATGCAGTCTTTATATTGATCATCATATTTCGTCTTTCTCCTATTTTTCATCCAACAACACACGTAGTATACCTCTGTACAAGTGTACAGTAAAGCATTTATTACTATTACGCCAAGCGCTTGCGAAACGGACGACCCTCAAAAACAGGGACACGTGTGCTCGTTCTCGTCGCTCCTTTTTTTAAGGCGCGTCCTGATATGAGTCGATGAAAAGGTTGTAGACGAGACGAGAGAGTTATGATGTAAATGCGTTGCCTAGATATTCCACTTTGACAGCCGGGAATTTTCTAGAATTAAGTAGAATAAACTCTTTGCCGATTTTGAACGGGGGACGGACGGCAGTTCGTTCACATCAACAACATTTTCCACAGTTGAAACTGCATCACACATCTATAAACGTGTATATATATATGCTCTATATAAAACTATACACACTCGCCGTCATTGCGTACGGTCGTATATACATAAACTCTGCTGCTGCGCATTAAATTTGATTCAAAAGCCTCTCCAACAACTCTTTGGGAACGTAAACAGTAGGCCTTATCTAAAAGGACAGTCCCGCTGTACTACTCTACAAAAAAAGAGAAGCCCATTTCATCATGTTTCATTTATAACATCAGAAAAATAACACATTGAGAGCCGGAGAGTAGATATGAGTCACACATGTTGTTATGCTGTTATGCGAATCGCCACACCTTTTTATGCGGATGCCTTTTGTGTCAAATGTATTTGAATTGCCCGGTGAGAGAAGTTATGCGCTAGAAGGTGGTGCAGCAGATCTTTTATAGATCCTTGGTTATTTTACTATTTTTGTGTTTACCTGTGCGGTCTAGCTATACACATGTATGTATAAGTGCTGCTAGCCGGACGTCATTTGGGCAGGAGACTTGACTTCACTTTAGGTCACATAGAAAAATGGAAAGAAAACATTATGGTCCATAACTCCATATGGTCACCGCAGCTCAACGACCCCGAAGAGTTTTGATATAAAACGGGCACATATGCTGTGACCGCAGTTGCGGCAAAGGAATTTCAGACGTTACTGTGTTTAAACGACACAAAATGTCTGGACTCGTAAAAATACATTTTTTTAAAGAAAACTAACATTTCCAGCGTTTCCATAACTTAAATTACTAAGATGTAAAAAGAATTTTATTTTCTATTTCGATATTTTCTTATTTTGAACGCCAGCGATAGCCATCTAACGTCGTGACAACACAAAACTCCTTGCACGTTCAAAATTCAAATTCCCGCTGGTGATAGCCTGCGGGAGTCGCCGCTAGATGGCAACAACCAACAAGTTTTGGCAAATAATCGCAAGTAACACGAAACAAAACCAAACCAAACAACAAAAACAATTTCAAGTATTACATAAATATGAGGAAAATAGGAAAACGCAGCCCCAGAACTGGGACGCGGTCCCTTCAGAATAATATCCGTTCAACCGAGAAGAGCGCCAACACAAACATTGACTCTTTGACTTTTTCCTTCGTGTTTTATTTTTTATTTTTTGGTTGGTTACCTCAGCTGCTTATAATAAAAGCTAACCCCCTTTTTTTACGGGATGCTAGCCTAGTCTGTAAAAGAATCGAATTTTAATAGAAATCTTTATAGAAAGAGAAGAGCAATGCTAGTGATTTTGAAACTCGGCCAAAATTGAGTGGCGCTTGCGCGCGATCTTGTTGAAAAACACACAAATCATCAAACAAGGAGGAGATGGAGGAAAACATGTTTAAAAAAAAAAAAAAAAAAGAGAGAGATCAACTTGCCGTCTATAAATAAACAAGCGATCATGGGCGGGCCAACGAGAGTAAATCGCGATTTTCTCTCGTTGCTTCTTGTGCGCTCGTACTCCAATTACTCTGAAATAATCAAAACACACAGCCGTCCATGTCTATATAGTAGAAGCCTATTTATCTATGTACTTTGTCTATATAGGCTACATCGCACAAGCAGAGAAATAGTAATAAGAAGCGCAATCTTTGATTTAGCGTTTGCTGGATGCTGATGATCAATGATGCCTCTGTGCTGTGTGTGTCAAATAATATCTAATAATATACAGCGTCGCACTCACAGCAGAGAGAATCGGATGGTGTGCACAAACACAACAGCAGAGTCGAAACTGGAAACCAAATCCAATCAGAGTATTCCAATCAAGAGACTTTGCCACACCACGTCGCTCTCTCCCGGCGTGGAATCATCTTTCTCTCAAAGTGTATCAATAAGCCCAGACACCCAACCCAGCCTTAACACCACACACAGGCACACAGCACAGAGAACATAATATCGTATTATATACAGCAGGAGCGACGTAAACGCCCCTGTATTATAAAGCTCACCGCGTTATATAGACATCGTATATAACTATAAAGTACCGGCACTACGTAACCTCATTTGATGGATCCTTCTTTCTTTTTCTATAGGCCAGCCTATAACACACCGTTGGTGCTCTGTAATTCTGTATACAGTGAAAAGGAGAAGATGTATAGTTTTTTCTTTTATATATAATAATAATAATATACCGAGAGACCAATAGCAGAGAGCAAGTGGATATGTCAAGTCTCTGGAGAGCGTCATCTCCTATTCGTTATATTTTAAATTTTTTTTTTCTTTTCCCTTTCTCTCTCGAGCGGATTGCAGACTATAATAATCTCAAAAGACCTTGCAGTCTGTGTGTTTTATTTAGTTAGCGCCAGCCACATCATCATCATCATCGTGTGTGTGTGTGTATCTTATTTATTATAAGGTGAATCCTCTTATTTTGACAAATTTCTCTCGAGATATGGTCTGCATTTCATTTGGATTGAGAGACAAAGAAAAAAAGGTACCATCAGCACACATATCTAATCATATTATTAATGTAATATTCAATCACCAAAATATCATATCATATTTAATAACATTTATTTGTATTACATTATATTCTCAGACCGGCGCCAGGATATACTATATAGATGTCAACCGGAAGGAAATCAGAGTATAAGATATATTCTTCTTTTTCCCTTTTTTTTTTATTTTTTATTATTTGATTCTGCATCGATCTGTTCGAGTTTCCTTTTTGGGTTGTTGTTAGGCCGGATGTAGGTGTGGTCTTGTGTTACACAGAAAATGCGCTCGCTCGCTCGTCTCTTTCACGGAATATTGGCCCGTATTATATTATATAAATAACCGATGTCATGAATTCCAGATAGCCTAGCTATCCAGCACACACAATTTATCAAATATATTAATATTTTAAGAATAATCCCATAACTCTTCAAAGTTTTTTGCTGGAGAATGCCATCGAGGAAATGAACTATCAGCACTGTGGGCTGTTGATTAATGAATCGAATCTCTTCTCTGATTCCATTTTTTTTTTAAAGACTATGCTGCTTGCGTGGCAATATAGAATATAAGAAAATCATGACTATTGTCGCATCATCCATCAATGACGTCGCCTGCATAGATCAGTGCAAGAGAATAACAAAACAAAAAACAAACAAACTTTCGCTTGTTGTCCAATCGCCAGGAATTTCATGACGAATGTTATGTATACGAAAAAAAAAAAAGGTCTGTGGCCCGTGTGAAGGGGCAGAGGTTAACGCAGCACATATTTGTCGTCTTTCCAGTTGATGTACAATATTTAAGATCATCAAGTCATTTATTCTTTTTTTTTTTATTTATTGAGCGCAGCGGACAAAAAAGGACTCGCCCACTATCCATCAAATTCCGTCTAGCGGTGCGGGGAGGGGGTTCACGGAGAGACGACATTTTTTGGTCTTTGCCAACGAACTAGAACAACAACAACAGCAGCAAATGGCGATGAATTAAGACGACGTCAAACTCGATCCGGTTTAACGGCGACGCCGAATTCTCTCTTATAATTCATGAATATATTAGGAACGCGAGAGACGACATACATTTGTTTCAGTTTTCTAGAATATTAACAACACAGATATTTTATATTCTGGTCTGTGTGTACATAATGTATTATTTTCTTTTTTTTTATTTATGTATATAATATAAGCGTGTATCCATAGTCTGACAAATCGATAGTCGTCGTTTTACATTTCGATCGCTTATCGCTAGGCTTCTATACATAATATTTTTTAAAACGCCCGCGGAATATAAATATTAAAAAGAAATTGAAAATTCACCGCGACATTAGTTGAGAAATGGAGAGCGATGACAACAGAGCGTGTGAGAAACTAATGGCAATAGTAAAATAAAAGTCTAGACGCGGTAAATTTGAAAAATATATCATCGAGAAAATGTATTGTGTTTTTAAACACACTTGTATGTATAGCATACACCGTTATATAATAATATACACAGAGTTAAAAAAAACAAAAAACAAAAACAAGAGCAGCATGTTGAGTAAATAATATCTATGGTTGTATGTAGGCCTATATATTATCATATTATGTCTTTGATCCAATCAGAAACTGGTGCTGACTCTGCTCCTGTGACCATGATTATATTTCTTTAGTGCCACCCTCTGTATAATAATGTATATTTACATAAATGTAACATTGTGCGCTGCGTTTATATGTATAACAAGTGCTGGTCTATAACCCCCTGCTTCCTTTTGAAAAAAAAATAAAAAAAAATAAATAAAATAAAAAGCTTCTAAGAGAAACGCGCTATCCCATCCGGAGGCTATATTCTAAAGTAGACTCTCGGTTTTTGTGTTGTAATAGAGCAGGAGGAGGAGGAGGATATTTATCACGCCATCCGCATTGCAGTGTGCACATGTAGGATAATAATAATCATACAAGAGATGACGCTACTATAAACATCTACGATATCATAATAAAGAATATATATTTGACTGTTTACATCCCCCGATCGTCCAGCTCAATATTACATATAGAACACAGTTTGACATATAGTCGGATATACTCTGATGAATACACCGAACGGATCAACTGTCTAGTCTCATTTGAATGACAAATAAGAAACTTGTACAACAACTGATGTATAGTGGGACATTCAATTCATTAGAACATGGAAATCAGATTTAAAAGAAGAGCGCAGCAAGAAGCGAATTGAATTCTTTTCTTTTTTCATATATTACATAGTCTTATTATTTTTGTAGTAAAGAGAGAGAGAGAGAGAGAGAGATGTAAGCTAATGGCCATCGTCTGCCGTCATGCGGAGAGCAAAGGGCTGACGGCAGTTGCCCTGGCCAAAGGAAGAGAGAGCGGCGCTTTCACTCGACCGAATGAATCGGCTCTGATCTATACGCGACTCGGGCATCTCTTCGGGGACTATAGCCGACAGTCCCTGCCCTGCCTCTCTAACTCCTTAAAAAAAAAAGAAAAAAGAAGACAAGTCAATGCGCATAGTGTGTGCATGTAGCCTCGGCCATCAAAAATATAAGAAAAAAAAGCAACAACAACCATCCAAACTCCTTATATACAACAGACTCCCAATTGACGACGTCGTTTTGCTCAGTCTCTTTCTCCCTCTTCGCCATATCCTATATGTAGAGCACTAAGCTAAAACTATCTACTACAGACGATTGCTTGCTTGCTTGCTGTAGATGGAAAAAGCCCAAAGGAAGCGGTGAATCACTTTACTCTCTTCATTCGGCCTCCCTGTTTTCTTACATTGTGGGGGATGCCATTTTCCGTGTGTTTGTCTGTCGTTTGATTCTTGAACCCTTTTTTTGTCCTGTATCTCTTTTATATTCCTCTCCCACTGTATATACGGCCAAAAGATGTCGTCTTCAACAACCTACACAAACTGCTGTATATATATACGTACATAATAAAAGCCCCAGAAAATATAGTAGAGAGAGCAATCGACGTTGAACATGTCCGCACAAAGTCTAGACGACGTCCAGTGCCAAAAAAAAAAAAATAAAATAAAAATAAAAATAAAGAGCCAGCCAGCATATAAGAGAAAAAAAACCCCCATATACTGTATATAACATAAAGCGGCAAAGAAGAAGATAAAAAATAAGGATAGACATCACCGACAACAGAATATATAAAGGACCCAATAAAAAAAAGACGACACACACTACAGAAAAAAGAGACAATCGAAGAAGAAAGAAAAAAGGACAACGTGACATGACAAACGTAGTTGAGCTTTTATATCTATTTCGTATATATGAAATAAATATAATAAGACACTCAACCCGAGAAAAGACAACAAAAATGTTTTTTTTTGTTTTTTTTTGTATCGACATATTTAGTTATTGGGATCGGCACACATCATCTTTAAAAAATTGGATCAAAAAATGTTATTATCAATAGTGCATTTGATCGACTTCGTGCTGTAAAGTGTATCGAACATAATATAATGGTGCCCATCAGAAGTTGATTAAATTCTATTTTCGAGTTGTTTTTTTTTTCTCGGAAAGGGTTCTACGTATTAATATTTCTTTTCTATAAGATGCCAAACAAATTGAACCGTGACCGTGTGGAAGAAGAATCCCTTTTCGTGTTTTTTCGTTGATTTGATTTCCTTCCAAAAAGGAATTTAAAATTTAAAAAAAAAAATCAAATAAAGTATAAATGTTACCCGTGTCTATGTATTGAACTATATGCACGTAAAATAGGTAGGCACTTATTCAATAACGTGTCAACACTCAAACGGATGGGTGTGTGTAACAACACTCCGATATATTATCAAATTATTACCCGGCGCCATATTCAAATATCATTGGGCTCCAAGTTGAATCTGTTGTCAATTTTCGCGCTTCTATTTAAAACTCCTTCTATACCGTATATAAAAAATATCGCACCTTTTCCAAACCAAATGTCCTTGTGTGTAACTCCCTTTTCAAATGGCAATTCAATAGTGGAATAATGCGTCGTATATATATCGAAAGGACAGCTATATAGAGAGAGATGGTGGTGGTCGCTATGGCGACGCCGTTAGTTTTGTGCCGTGACTCTGTGGTAACTATGTCCATAACGTCCAATAAGATCGAGAGCCGAGTATATTATAGAAAAGTCAATTTTCAATATATCAACGAGAAAAACATAAATGATAATCAACAGCCGCACATTTTTCAATAATAAAAAAAAGGCAGTCGACTGTATTTTTAAACGATAGATATTTATATCAAAATATAACAGAGAAATGAAATTAGAGAACCCTATATATCACACTGGTTACCTAGGCGCGGCACCAATGACGACGCACAACCAATTATAAGAGAAAAACCTCTTCAATTTCGATGATTTTTATAAGGAAACGCGTGAAAATGAAGGAGAAGGACAAAAAAAAAATAAAAATGATTATACAAAACTCACCGACAATGGCGACGACGTATAGGACTAGGGCGATTGGTCCTCCTGGTCGTTGATGCATCTCTCTCAATGATCTCTTAATAATCAAATATTCAACAGCACAGGAGAGCACCTCTATAAATGCAGGTAGCCAAACTCCAGATGGATTTAGTGTGTGTATGTGTGAGAGCTATGAAATGATTATTTTATCTCGTATAGCAGCAGTCCACTTTTGATTTCTTTTTCTCTCTCAGGGTATTTTATTTTATTTTATTTTTATTTTCAAATATTTGAAGAGATGAGGTTCATCCATCCATCCGTATACACAAGTCAAGTCCTTATTTCGACCACGCCTCGTCTAATCAGCTCCATCTGTCGATCCTTAACGGCTGGCGGGGTCAATTTAGAATCTATAAATCCCGCCGGTCTCTCCCAGTTATAATTGTATCGACCTGCTGCGTGCCACCACCGTCACTCCTATAAAAATTTGTTCAAATAAAAATTCAATTCAATCAATATACAAGGTCAATACCACAACAGACCCTCCCCCCCCCCCCCCAAAAAAAACAAAAACAAACAAACACTAAAATTACAATACAACAGGAGGGACTATAGAACACACGGTATATGTTTAAGCAGGGCGTCCTCCTATCTTGTCCTGTTGTATTATGGTTACATAATAACAATGGACTCTCGTTTCTCTCTGTTTCCCCTATCCTGTTTTAGATATGCGACAACATTGGAAAAGACAACCGTTGAGTCATTAGCCATAGATGAAGATGGATGCGTTTCCATGTCCTACTACTGGCTGTGCTGTGCTGTCCTATATAATATATGTTATGTCTACATTTTTCTGTATGTTTATTATCTAGTGAAAATGCAGCAGCTTGGATTAAGTAGGTAAATATCAAGATGGATCTGTTATATACAATGTACCCGTCTAAAGGAATAGAACAAAGTCAGGCGTATATAAATAATAGCCCGTTTCATATATTATTCCCAATAAATCCGAGTGAGAAAATCAACAAATGAAATGTACTACAGACCACCAAAAATGGTGTAAGTAATACTACTACTGCGTCTGCGAATTATTTATTACTAGTTTTTCCACAACCAAACACATATATCTATACACATGTATAGACGCAGGGATAAAGATAAGGGGGAAATTCAAACCTTCCAAAAGATCAGATAAAACATTTCATGAATAAAACAAACACTGCAGCATCACAAAACAGCCAAAACCTGCTCCCCCCCAAAAAAATATATATCTACATGCAGTGACATTTGGCACTGTCTTTTGTTATGCTGCCGTTCGATACTACAATAATATGCAAAAGAAAAGAAATTGAAATTGATATCTGAATATATAAAAAAAATTTTTTTCTGTAATTTTATTTTGACATGTTTTTCGTCTATTGGACGAGTCGTCTCGTCGATCGTCACAACCGACAGCGTTTTGGAATGATTAAGTGATTGCGTGAGCATATATAGATAGGAGGATTGGGGAAAAAAAAAAGGCCAATTTATTTTGGCGCTGTCATCTTTTTCTTCTTTTATAACGAAAAAAACGATTTTCGATGTGGACTGCTACTGGATGCGGTGGGTATACAAAACATACAACCAATCACATCACATTTATAATACCCACAAGGATTTGTTGGAATAATACCGCGTGAGACTCTCATTTGTCTTTATCATGAATGTATGATATGATATGATACAATCGATCAAATGAATCAACAAAAATATCAAAAATTCGCTGACGGTCGATAAATTATTATTGACGTTGGACGGACGTTGAGTGGCGAAAATTGATCGGCATTCAATTCGGCACTACATATAGAGATTGAATAAACTTTCCCTTTTATTCATTTTTTTTTTCTTCTTTTTCGGGAGCGAGAGACATTGTGTTGGTGTTTTGGTATTTTGAACTCTGTATAACGATGGAAAAAATTTTTTTAAAAAAAGATGAAAATTCCGACAAAGCGGCAAAATAGAACAAATTAAAGAAAAAAAGGCAAAAAAAAAAATTTGAATATTGCAAATATTTTTTTATAGACGAGTGGAAAAAGGGAAGGAAGAAAAGTGGCTGCGGAATAATAAATAAATAAAAAATTCAGTCTGGCATGAGTGCTGGGGGCCAGAGTAAAAGATCTTTATATAGATAGGTCTATATTTTATATTCGTCCCCGATGATTGTTGTACATGGTTGCATCTATACACGACAACGTTTATTTTTTTTCTTTTTTAAGTAAAAATTATTCAAAAAAAATAAGAGCGCTCAATAGAAATAAGACTGAAAAGATGGTACAGACATTCAACTCTCTATGGCAACAACAGCTATAGACGTATAAATAAATATGAAAGAGTTTTATCCCGTCATGGCGACGGGATCAAAAAGAGAAAAAAAAAAAGAAACTTTGTTGCTGCCCATTTCTCTTCAATTGCTGAGATGCGCCAGTCCCACACAGCGAGAGAATTTCGTTGATCGAATTGAAAAGCTTATAAACTATATTTTAAAATAAATGCTCTCACGAGAGATTCATGTTGGACTGCATGGTCCCTGTGTTGTTGTTGTTTCATGCGTAAAACGATGAGGAATGCCAAAATAGGCGGAGTCAACGATTTATTTTTTTTTTATTTTTCCAATTTTCATTTAAATTTTTTTCTGAGTGTAAAATGGGACAGAAGATACCAATTTATCGGCTGGCCCGCCTCCTCCATCTCGAAAAGGCAAATAATATCATCTGGATATAGAATTCATTCGATGTATAACGAACGAATTGACGGACTATTCCATTATAAAGATTCCTACAGCATATGATAGGATGACATTTATTGGATTTCTTCTCTCATCTCGTTGATGAAACCAAATACATTTTCCATAAGTTGAATTCGATTTCTGATACGATGATTCTATACTCTCATACGTCCTGTAATGTATTATTCAAATGACCCATCCCCGTCCTTCAGTAATGGCGTTTCTCTCTATACATATAAGAATCTAACTGACATATTAGTGTACAGTAATGGATCGAATATTGTTTGGCTGCTGCTGCTGCACACTGCAATATAACAAAAGATCCTGATATTCTACAGCTGCAGTGCTGCTACAGACGATACTCGGCTGAATATACATTCATAATGAAGCAACAGTCCACAAAACTATGACCGAGACAAGTCTAGACATCCAGTCACGAAACCCTCTAATGTAATAAACAAAAACAAAAATGAAATAAAAATATATACCCAGCAGCCTGCATATATGTTCTGTATGTATGGACGGTGCGGTCAACAAGCCGCACGTCAAGCGATTTATAGACTCAGCACGAGCCAAAGGTACGTCTTTTTTTGGTGGGGGCTTCTATATACGCCATTGATGATGATGAAACGCAACCAAGTCACGAAGAATCGATTTAAAAAAACTTGTCCCGCTTCTATATACATGTTTCTTCTCTCTGTGCTGCACGCTGAGTCTATAAAGGACATCACGGGCATACATATAAATCTCAATATATACGTATATATAGAAAGGAAGGAAGACAATTTCAAAGCCACTGGTCATTATAGAACCTAAAAAAAGAAAACACATAAGACATTTCTACTCGTTGTTGGTGTGTGTATCCACTGGGGGATGACATCGTTGGACTTTGTTATAGACTCTCCGTAGGGTGTGGCAGAGTCTATGTGCTGACATACACTTATGACTAATAATGTTTTGGAAAGGAAAAATATTATATTATTATGAATTCATACTATGTAGAAAAAATAAGAAAATTCGTCTGAGCGAAAATTCGACGTTAATTAGCGGCGAGGTTTTTTCTCTCTTTTTCTTGTGTGCGTGACAAGTTGACGAACTGCTCTGGACCGTACAGTTGAAACCGTACGAAAAGGCTTGTTATTATATTCTATAACTATAATAATAACTCGTCGACAAGAAGAACAAGATGCTGCTCTGTACCTATAGAACGTGGAGAACATGAATTTCCTTGGAAATATAAAAGGAAACGTATACCCTCATCCACACCTGACATCCACTTTGATTCCTTCCCGTTATTAAAGAATCAACCGGAGAAAAAAGAAGAAGAAGACGAGGACTATTATATGATATGTCACGAGCGCAACCAGCAGCTCTCTATTATATACTTTTTTGTTTTTAGATTTTTCTTATTTAGTTGCCACGAGGAAATACACGCTCTCTAGTTCTCCGTGTTTTGATGTGTGTGTCTCTCTTATTCTTTTTTTTTTTAGATTTTATTATATAGAATACATGTCAAGATATATAGAAAAGCGGCTCAACTTGAACGAATAAAAAAAAGTAAACCAAAAGAAAAAAAAAAAGGAAAAAGTTTCAATAACTTTTTGTTTTTTGGCTGTCAAGGATCTCTTCTTGTATAAAAATTGTAAAAAGTATATAGAGAAAAAAAGAAAATAGACTTTTATTTCTCAACCCGAAGCATTTTCTTCTGCATATCGGAAACACGTATATAATATAATGATTCGTGCTATTCGTATAATATTATACATACAGCGAGCAGGTTCCTTCTTTCGCGTCGCGTTATTATGTCCTTCCGGCTCTTTTCATCGTCTGCTGTTATTGTGTGAATTTCTATTTGTCATTTATTCTTCTTTCCTGCCATTCAGCATTAATTGTCTTGTCCAAGTTGTTATTATAAATAGAGTACATAGAGAGTATGCTAAGTGTGTTGGTTTATTTTGTGTAATGACATCATTTTCTTCCTGGTGTGCCCTTCTTTTGTTATTGGAACATGACGACGCCGGCAGGAGAGAGAGAGCGCGTGCGGGAACGCGGAAGACGGGCGCGGAGAAAACACTTGACAATCTTCTCGTAGCACTTATCATTCGTTATGTACTAAGATGATGTTTTAATTAAATAAGTTGTACGTAATATTAATAATTATTATTAAATATCCGGTGAAATTTTTCTATTTAACTGAAATTTCCCAATGTCTAATTGTATGTGCCAAAACGTCACAGAGAACTTTTGAAAGTTGTACCGCAACTGACGAGAACAAAATTTCATTTTATTTTTATACAAAAAAAAACAAAAAAAAAATATTGAACGACAAAAGAGATGCCTTCAATCATAAATATCGATTTTTTTTTTGTCATCTTTTTTAAATATTTTCAACCTCACTCACAATTCAATCACTTTAATTTCCAAGGTGTTGACTATGTGTCTGGAAAAGGGAGAGAAAAATACAAAAAAAAAAATAAAAAAAATAAATGACGTGAATGAAGTATAGGATCGAGATCATCAAAAGAATAGTGGATTCATTTGTCCCGATGCTGGGGATAGAAGAAGAAAAAAATATCACGATATGGTCCAGCTTGCTGGCGTCATCTTGTTAGAAAGTCTATTCCTATCCGAATGTTCGCACACACATTTGTCACAGCTCTAGACATGTAATAATAAACAACGTATACACACAAATCCAAAATAAGAAAAAAGAAATATAGCAACTAAAGATCAAATATATAATCCTTGGTACGCTATTGAATTTAGTTTGTGAATAAACTGAATAGAAAACACATCGGCCGATATATGGATGTTCCGGCTCTCTATATATATACAGAGTAACGTTTGATGTATCCCCTCGAAAGAAAAAAAAAAAAAGAAAAATTGTCGGTACATTACATTTATATCCGACAGAAATGGATCTATGGCTATTATTCTCTTTCTGTGCTGATGTTCTCTCTGTGTGCTGTGTAATATAACACACAGCACATTAGATAGATTGAACAAGTGAGTGGGAAAATATATATAAGTGAAAGGATATATAAGAATGTTGTTATATATATATATATATCTTTTGATATATAGTTAGTTATTAGACGTACCATATTATATGATGACATCCAAAGTTGGATCGAGTGTCCGGAGCACTTAATGGCCTATATGTATACGAAAAAGAAAAAAAGTACTATATATGGGATTCTCTATCTAATATGTATGACTCGTTGACCCTTAATGACTGATGTCTTTTGAGCCCCTCACTCTGCTGTTCTTTTCTTATATTTACTAATAAATATCATTTTCTTTATATTCTTTCTTTTATTCTTTATATATTTTAACTTTCTTAAGCTATACACTACTTTTCGTCGATTCTTTATGTATTGCATAGCTATGCATCGATAAAAAGAAAAAGAAAAAAGTGATTTTTGTTTTTTAAAAAGAAAGTCTGAGCTTTTTTTCTGCTGGTGCATCCGCCATCATGTCAATCGATCGAGTGATTTCAATCTCGTCGAACGCTCTTTTGCCAAGGCACAAAATCTAAAATAAAAGAATAGCCCAGCAGTAGAAGAAAAACAATCCAAAATAAAAAGGAACTCTCCAACTATCATAGAAATAAAAGACAATAAATAAAAAAAAATAGAAAGAAATTGGAGAGAATTTCGTTTCTCCATCACGCGCACATATCCACCAGTGTGTGTATAAATAAAAATAAAAAAAAATCCTTTTCCTCCTTCTTCTTCTCTTTATTATTATTATTATTATCATTCCTTTCTTTTTTTTTTTTTGTCTTATATATTGTGTAGTAGTAGTATATAGCGCCAAATAGCGTCTGAGCTCTTGGAAAGTGACTTGTTCTTCTTCTTCTTCTTCTTTTGGCACAGAGCCTTTGCAGCAGCCAGGCTCCTGTTTTTCAGGTCAAAAATAATTCAGACTCTACTCCGTTTGACTTTTTATCTCTTTCTCTGTGTATATGCGCTGCTTATATTCTTTAAAAAAAACGTGCACATGGAATTTGCTAGACACCCGTAAATGGCGCAACAAATGAATCTCCTCGCCGTTGGGCCTTTCTATACATAAAGTTAATAGAATTTCTTTTTTCGGGGGTGGTTATTACGTATAGTGTATAAACAATAGTTAGATGGTTCGTGTGCTGAGCATATTGATCCATTTGTATAGATATCAGACTCTCGTCTTTAAGGAGCTAATCACCGACGAGAACCGGACACAAAGTCGATAAAAGTCACGTGAAACTCGCTTTTCTCTCTTATATATACTATAATAAATAATAAAAGTACTACCAAGTGCAAATTAAAATTGAACACAGAAAAGTGCGTGCGAGAATGTAAATATAGTATTAGGGCTGCACAGCAAGAAGAGGGGGACGTATATAATATGTAGTATAGTATATAGCGTTTAAAAAAGATTTTTTCTTGTATAGTATACGTGTACGACGTGTTGACTTGTTTGCTCACGGGACCCAGATGTTCAACAAGGAGCCTCCAAACACACACACACCAATGTGTGTGTTATTATTGGCGTAGGGGAGCAGCTCAGGCTCTGTGTGGCTTTGTGTATAGCGAAGAAAACAAACAAAACACTATCGCTATATTACGTACATATATACTATTAGTACACACACAATACACAACCGGTGTGTATAGTAGCTGCTGTTATAATGAACCGACGATAGAGAACCCCCCTCAAAAAAACAAAAGAACTAAAGACGCAGATATCTGCTTCGTCGTTGTTGGATATTTGATATTCTTCGTGAAAATAAATCTCTATCTCTTAAATAATATCCGCCATATTATGCAATGATGCGAAGCGAAACGGCTAATAAGCCGCGCTCTAAAGTATATACTAGTACTACGTGAACAACCCTCGAGGGCGACTCTACTTTCCAACTCGTGTTATGTAGTCCGATTCATCATTTTCCGTAGTTTATACTATAGTAGTGGTACGGCACATGATATAATGCAGAGAACCAAGTATATACCTGGATGATAATATTTATTTTAATGAGTTGGCTATATAGTTGGATGACTGGGAGTTGTAGCTCGTGGTATGTGCGTAGATTTTGTATTTGCTCAGCAGATATAATCACGAATAGATGGTTAAAATAGCGGCTCTATATGAAGCCAGCCTAGATAGTATAGCTGACACACAATAAAAACTGTGTCCGTGCGATATATATTCCCCGGGTGTGAGATCCGTTAGTTCAAACGCAAAGTCATCTGAGAGTGAGAGCTCCCGCAAAAGGACGGCGGGAGAGACCGTCGGGATTTCTATTTAGTAGAGAGAGAGAGAGAGAGAGAGAGAGAAAACTCTGAAGCAGTTGCTGGCCACCCCCAATATAAAACGGTTGGCGGCCGGGGCGGGCAGCAGTACACTTACACTTATGCACTAGACACACGCACAGCAGAGCTGAGAAACGGCAGGGCGGTCGTACAACACATCAAGAAACAGAGAGACAGTCTCAGCCCTATAGCAGCACTACCGAAAGTTCCAAGTCACGATTCCACGTCACGAAGAAGATGAAAAACCGTTCAGAGAGAGAGAGAGTTTAGAATGGACGCGTTTCAAAGCGTTGGCCGTCCACAACTGAAAGCATTCGAGCTCCTTGCCATGGTTCTTATATAGAAAAGTCCCTGCTCCCTGCCATGGTGGTGGCGCAGGCGACATGGAACGTATATAAACTCTAGAGACAGAGCTCGAACCTCTGCGTGCGGATGTACACACGCATAGAGAGAAAAGAGAGAAAACAGTTACGAAAAGGGAGGCTGGTATTTTGATTAGGGGACCCGCTCCTATGCATTTCTAGACACACAAACTCAGGAGGGTTAGAGAATTGAATGGTTCGGGGCAAGCGCAGTTGACATCCATGTGACGGACGACTACAAAAAACCGGAAAGAAAAGGAAATGTGAAGAGGAGAAGACGAGAAAGAGTTTCATTTGGATGATGAACTTAAGAGAGAGATCCTCATTCCACGTATATACCGGGATCGATTGCGTAACGAACTCCTGCTGCTGTACATCTCTCTCTCTCTCTCGACTGTATATCAAACTTTCTTCGTCTCGCTCTTCTTTTTCTACTGTTGGCCACAGTTTCAACGCGTATAAACATGCAGTACTTGTGTCGGGAGTATACAGTACAATATT
The DNA here is from genome assembly GCA_030770115.1 of Daphnia galeata. Lineage (NCBI taxonomy): Eukaryota > Metazoa > Arthropoda > Branchiopoda > Diplostraca > Daphniidae > Daphnia > Daphnia galeata. Next base: position 1,745,277 of record CM061114.1, read on the forward strand.
GCTGCACAGCAGTCACACACACACACACACACACAAATGACAAAAGATGGAAAATATACCTGCGGATGGATGGAACATACAACTTTCGTCTTTCTGTTGCTAGAACTCGGGCTGATGTAGTAACGTCATTGTGTAGAATATCACGTCGTCGTTAGCCAAACAGAACAGACAAATTGCAATTTAAAGTAAAGCATAGTCCTCCATGTAACTCTAACTTATATTACACACATAAAGTACGAAAAAGGTAAAAAAAAAAAACAAAACAGAAATACGCACCCAGTGACGACTAATCATATTACAATGTCAAAAAGTTGCCCGTCTTGATTTTCAAAAAAGTGAATCCTTTTTTTATCGCTTCACACTTTTATTTTTTTTTTTGTATATTCTTTTCGCATCTCTAATGATGAGCTCTATACACTTTCTACGTTTCTACCGTTCATGTGGCTACTTACGGAAAAAAAAACTAAAAGATAATAATAATAATATATAGTCGGCTGCTGCTCCTTCTCTTATATAGTTATTCTATGGCGACATGTCGGGACTGCCAAAATAGGAGCTACTCGTTCGCATGCGACTCGCTCGTGAAATAAAGAAAAACTGAAGAAAAAAAAAAATAAGAAAGATTGAAAGATATAACTATATAGTATTAATGGACGTCGTCGTTGGTGAAGGAAAAAAACTATTCGATTATTGCGTAGGGGGAGGTGGGTCCGACGGTGGGTGGAACACGTTAACGTCAGATCGTAAAGCCAACTGGTTCACCTTCAATATTTAATGAACACAAGAGAGACTAGATAGGTATACACACGCAAACGTTGCGGCAACCAAAAAACGGCACTTGACAGATTAATTCTCTCGTCTTCTGCCCGTCCGTCCCGCCTTTGTGTGTATAGATAAGCGTCGCCGGTCGATTGTCAAAGACACAAGAAGAAGAGTCCATCCATCAAGACGTCGTCTCACAAGATCAAGTGGCTTTTTATATATTCGCCGATAGGAGTGAAACAAAAAATGTGTGAATATTCGCACTTTTATTTTAATACGTATACGTACTCGTCGTGATCGAATTGAGTCTACGATGAGTCGCAAAATAAGATACTTTGGGATATGTAATAATATACAAAAGAAATCAGAGTTGAAAGAACAAGAGATCAAAGTTCCAACACACACACAGAGAGAAGAAAAATAACATCCAAAGACACACACACACACAAAAAACACGCGTAACTCGACCCTAGATTAATGTTGATTGAACACGTACGTACGTACAGCAGGAAGGAAACAAACAATTGCGTCTATATGTACAAGGAAAGAGAAGCATCTCATTGGTGATATTTTTTTTCTTATTTTCGTTGTTTGTCCTTTGACGCCGACATGTAGATGAACAAAATATAAAAACACGTCGTTGATCGCTTGGCTAGTTTCTTTTTCATAGGTCTATAGTCTCGAAATTGGCCTATTCTACACATAGAGATAGTGTGACCTTTAGATGAATTTTTTTGTGTGTTGAAAGGGATTTTGTTGAATCTTTAGAAAAACCGATAAGAAACTTTTGCTATTCAACAGTCTGTGTCCATGCTCATTAGACCTGTAATGAGACAATGCAAGCACAGAAGAGAGGGATCCCAACTGAATCAAAAAGTGAAAAAAACAAAAACAAAATTCCCTTCTACTTTTGTTTGGTGCGCGAATTCGTTATCGATCCGTCCTGCACAGGAGATTAAAACACGTTTATTATTATATTTTTCATTTTTAAACTGTTGTAAAAGTTGACGGAAAGCGCAGAAGTGAAAGAGAGTGTTAATAATCTAGGTATACAACTTTGAATACATATTTACTCTGGTCGTAGTTCATGTTTTCGACGATGTTATAATAAAAGGGCCTAACCAACTTCCGTCTGCCAACTATACTAAAGGGTCTAGAGCATGAAATATATTCACTAACCAATAGAGATTGGCCAGTCCTCGGCTCTGTTTCCCAAAAGCACTGCAATAAGTTTTCGTCCGTGTATCATCATTCAAAAGTGTATTTTTGGTTACATTAATTAATTAAGAAGAACGCCGACGACGACGTCGGCTCGTTTCAAGTTTAAAACACGAAAAACTTATTTGATGAAAAGATCCCGCACGGATGTTTGCGTAGAGAGTTGTGAATACATGCCGCATTATGATTAACTCCTTTTTCTGTTCTTCTCTCTCTTTTTGCCGCGGTTACGGCTAGTCTTCGACGCGCACCTGAACCGTCATTGGCGGACCTGTTAAACATTTCTTGAGCGATGTGAAAGAGGCTCCTGCCGCACCTGCAGCCCACAGAGCCGTGACAACCAGGACAGCGTAGGCGGGCAGTATTGTGGCCAAATATAACTGGGACGAGTTCATCAAAGTCTAAGAAAAGGAATAACAAGATACAATATAAATGATTAATTTTAAAAGAAACGAACTTTTTGACAGCCTACTACAAACTATACTTATATAATAAAAAATATGAATTTAGGCTGAATCAGAGATCCGAAGTCGATCGTGACTTTTCGTTTACACTTGATGAGAGAAATATAATTACCAAGAGTGAAACAAGGAGATGAGACATCACCACCCACACAAGTGCCAAGTATTTCTTTTTGTCCAAGGCATGGAAGAATAGCACTCCCCATGCTGTGTGTAGGAGGATGAAGCACAGCGTTGTGAGGGCTGAAGTTAGGAAAAACAGGTTTGAGTCACCATGAAGACCGACTGTTCCAGGACCAGTGGCATCTGCAAGAACATTGACTAGGGAGAAAGTACCGCTGATGATGCCAAAGCCCAAACCTGAAACTGAAATCAACCAAAAAAAATTGTTCACCAGCTCATTTCTACATGGTGTAAGGCCTAAAATTAAGTACCATAGGCTAGAATGTTTTTGTTGGTGATGATGGCAGTGTCGGATTCAGTGAGCTTCTTCAATCCAACTTCAGCTTTACGCAACAACAAGTAGATAAAATATCTAAAGAGTTCTTGGAAAAGAACAGAGAAAATAACACCCACGACAATAGGACTGTGCAGTGTCACAGCTACAAGCCACAACAGGGAAGATGTCAATAATGAAAGAAGCCAGAAGAAGGCGCTGTAAAAATGAATGACGTCAGATAACATGTTGATTTCCTCAAATTTGATAGTCAACCTTACCTGGCTATGAGAATAATGATTCGAATAGGATCTTTAGCAATGGTTAGAAGAAACATGGCCAATGGTGGGCCAAATGCCAGAAACGCACAACCGAAAAACTCTAAAAGAGCCATATTTTGCTACAAACTAAATAACGTCAGTCACACCAAATGATACTAAATGCAGTGAACGAACGTCTCTATATTCTTGACGTTCTCCACCAAGAAATAATACCAACAGCAGGCAAAAAAACACACACTTGACTTGATTTCTGTTTCTGACAGTTTCATTCAATATATTTTCCCAAAAAAAGTGACAGATGTAATGAATTCAGTTCATGTTGCTGCCACGAGATGGCAATAAAGACATTCCGGGAAATGGATCATCCAAAAACAAAAACAAAAACAATTTTAACCAACAAACAAACTATCGATTTCCAAAAAAAAAAGGAGAGAAACACGAGGCAGCACGTAATAACCGCAATACTCTCCCCAAAAAACTTTTATTTTTTTTTTGTAAGTGGGAAAAGTCCATAAAAATAGAGGTCGCGCCGGGATAAAACCGCGGACTCTCTCCACTTCTTATCGCGACCACACGGTCTGTAATGAATGTGAATTGCTATATTACATTACCCCGGGACGCTTTTATGGGCCCCTACTGTAGAACTATTCGAAGAAAAAGCAAAAAAAAAAAAAAAAGTTTAAGAGACTTATCCGAGTTACGATGGTCTGCTGGTTGTGGATGGCCTGCTCTGGCGACGACCGGACGTGTCGTTGGTCTAATAAATAAATCATCGAGCTGATTGAAATTAATGTTTTTCACTTGGTGTTGATTATTGAAACTTCCCTTTGCAATAGGATCGAATAACAAACACACAAGGCAACTATATAGAACATTACGACCGAGTTGTTGGCTATTTTTGGGGTTCGCGAACGGCGAGGGAGGATTCATACAGCGACAAACACTCCATCTATTTGAAAAATGTTGCTTAAAGAATTAGTGTCAAACTGTCAACCAGTTGACGAAAGTCTGGCGCCACACATATAAGCCAAAAACCAGCAACCGCCGCCGCCGTCTTACGATGATGATGGATAGTACGAATTTCTGGTACGGAATAAATCGATTCGTGTATTTCCTTTTGATGTTGTTACTTCTAATTATCTGGCTACCACTAAGCTGTCGGCTTGAAGTCTCGGCTGCTTTATTGCACGGCCGCCGTAACGTGCTTTTGATCATCGGTAAGTGTTCTAGCGCATTTTTGTTATTTTTCCACATTTATGTAAACAACAAACTACTATGGTTTTTTTTTCTCGCGCAGCCTTCTCTGATTAATGGCGTTTTCTTCCTAGTACTAGTATATAATCTCTCAAGGGGGGGTTGAGGAGAGTGTGTTGGTATCTATGGGAAAAACAAACTTTGTTCTTGCTATACTTTCCTTGTTGGGTTTTCCAACTTAAACTCTATCGACATAAAATCGTAAGATAGAAAAACAAGAGGCGTACCCATAAAAGCTTCATATTATCTCTTGTAAAATTGATCAACTAGGGAGAATGGAAGCGGGGGGGTGTAAGAGATAACAATAAAGAAGACTTTGTTACTTATACTACACAAACTTGATGTTATTTATATTTCTGGTTTGCGACATTATTGAAACTGTTGAAAAAAGCTGATGATGGCGGATTTGAAATGGGCGTTTACGGAAATAACCGGTGCCAAACGCCCCATTTGGATGCGCTTGCCGCTCAAAGTTTGGTGTTCTCTCGAGCACGGACTTCGGTGAGTAGTTGCTCTCCCAGGTCAGTATCTGTTATGTCTATTAAAAGTAGGCTACTTTTTTTTTTGTTTTTTTTTTTTCTTTTCTTATACTATACTATAATATACGTGCTGCTTCATTCTGATATGGGAATTCACCTCAAATGGGCAACGGTCGTCTAATCCAGTAGCAGGGCAGCTTTGTTGACTGGACTTCCAAGTCATGAAAATGGATTATACGGTCTGCATCACGACGTACATCATTACAACTCTTTCGAGAACGTTCGGTCACTTCCTGCAATCCTTCGGGAGAACGGAATTCGTACTGGTATATATATAGTACTGGCTAGACTGTAGTACATCATTTTTTCAAAAGAAAGGATTCCGCTCAAATAAAAATATCTTATTCTTTTACGGGCTCGGCACATGACATTGATGTGTACTACATTATTCAGGCATCATAGGGAAGAAACACGTCGGTCCCGCATCAGCCTACATTTTCGATTACGAGCAGACGGAAGAGAATAATTCCATCATGCAGGTTGGACGCAATATAACGCGAATTAAGTTATTCGTCAGGGAATTCTTAGAGACGAAACAAAACGAAACTCAGTGAGTCGCGCAAACTGTCCGATCTTGTTTTAATCTTCTCTATTATTATTTCGCTGGTGTATTTCAACTGACTGGCCATATTAGTCTTGTATATTAGAATTATCTTGTATAATTGATTATATGACATCATTTTCACTGCTGCTGCACAGGCCTTTCTTCCTTTATGTGGCCTTCCACGATCCTCATAGGTGCGATCACGAGAATCCATTTTATGGCCATTTCTGCGACAAGTTTGGTAATGGAGAACCTGGATATGGTCACATTCCAGACTGGACCCCTGTGCATTACAAACCGGAAGATGTCTTACTGCCTTATTTTGTTCCAGACACTGAGGCAGCTCGAGAGGTTTGTTAATAAATTAAGTATGTTCAATTCAAATGAGCGAGCGTATATATTACGAAATTTCAAATTCAAGGAGATTTAAAATTCAATTTATTAATTGATAATTAGGACGTAGCGTCACAGTACACGACAATCTCGAGACTTGATCAAGGTTTTAATAAATTCATCAACATACACATAAAATAACATGACGAAATGACATGCAATATTATTCAATATTTATAGGCGTCGGTCTGGTAATTGAAGAGATCCGCAAAGCCGGTATGGCTGACGATACGTTGATCATCTTTTCATCGGATAATGGAATCTCATTTCCTAATGGCAGGACAAACATGTACGAACCCGGTAATAATTCAAACAGATTTTTTTCTATTTGAATTTTTTTTAAATCCTAATTTTCCATCGCAGGATTGGCCGTTCCAATGTTCATCAAATCTCCGTACGATGAGTCAAGACGAGGTGAAATGACGGACATCCAAGCCAATTTATTGGATATAGTACCGACTGTTCTGGACTGGTTCGACATTGATTATCCTGAATATCACATCCTGAAACCCAGTCAACCGATTAAGCTCACTGGAAAGTCTCTTCTGCCACTTCTTAATGATGAAAAGGGTGTAGAGAGCGACACGTTCTTCGGTAGTCACATAACGCACGAAATAACAATGAATTACCCGATGAGAGCCATCATCCAAGAGGAGCGCTACAAATTAATTCATAATCTAAACGCGCCCGGCACCCCGTTTCCCATCGACCAGGATTTTTACTTATCGCCAACGTTTCTGGTATCAGTCGTTATGTGGTGTACACAAAAAGCTTTTCACATTTGATTAATAAATAGCGAACAACTCATTCAGGACATGCTAAATCGAACATTGAATGGCCGTCCGCTTCGTTGGATCAAAGAACTGAAAGATTACTATTTTCGCGAGGAATGGGAGATGTTTGATCTGAAAACGGACCCGAAAGAATGCGTGAATGTACATCGCAAAAAGAAATATAAGGTAACATGTTAGGGAGGTACAAAGCAACAAGGATAAAAGAACTTCACTATTGAATAGACTTGATTTGAAATCTTTAAACTTGACTTTTAAATAGGAGAAATTTTCCGAATTGAAAGAAAAACTGTTCCAGTGGCAAAAATCGACTTACGATCCATGGTAGTAGGATTTGACTGGATTTGTATAAAATGGCGCATTTTGTGAAATTATTCAATACGATTTATTCTTCTAAGGTTGTGTGCTCCACACGGAGTACTTTTGGAGAACGCAGAAGGTCCTTTCTGTGCACCGCTACACAATCGGAAATACTTCAAAGAACTTTGAAGCACGAGCTTGCGAACCAGTTTCTTGATGTCTTATGAGCTGGTTAACTACTATTATTTAATAAAATCCATGTATTGATAAAAAATGCGAAATGAAATTTAAATGGTAAAATGAACAAATTAAATCAAGCAGGCGACTTTTGTTTTTATTCCAATTTCAGTTATGTTTATTTTTAATTGCCACATAATGTCAATTAGAGAATCATAAAGGAAGAACCAAGTATAGCCTATTTGAAAAATGAAAAAAAAAAACTATATTCTAATCAGACAGTTGTTGAATTAAAGAAATATTTTTAAAAAACCCAATAATTACAGTGTCTTATTAGTTGCAAAAATTGTGTGATCTCCCATTCAATTCCAAATTGTTGGTATGCCACATAGCTCACTTTGGCTAAACACAATGATTATTTATAGGGACACAATTAACCCCAAATTATTGCTACCTCAACACAAGTTGAACTGAAATAATATATCACACATGGATTCTAACTTGTGGTGACTAGCGAATGCCAAGTTTGCTTGCAATAGACTTAAGTCAATCTACAATCCCTGCCTCAAAACCCAATGCATCCAGAAGCATTCCCATTGGTGTTGACTTCTTGAGTCCTATCTGCTCCATTTTGTTGGTCACTTTATTACGTAGACTACGAAGGCGAAGTGATGAATGTATAAAAGTAGCTAAAAAACAAAGTGAGTTGAAAAAGTTAAAATGGAACATAAAAGTAAAAATAGTCCTATAGACTTACCAGAAAATGGAAGCAAAATTCCCAAGAGAAATACTAAAATTCCATCAAGAAGATAAATAATCAAGTAAGCTCCAAAAAGAAGGGTGATTATGCTAATCACAGGATGTTCTTGCTTGAATTTTGCAACTTGAGGACCACCATTACTAGCAGCAGCGAAAAGTCCACAGGATAACCCAATAGCAAATAATCCCAAAAACATCTTGAAAGGATGAATAAGCCTGCAAGAGTAAGAGGATGTCAACACACAAATTTAAAAAAAAATATACTTTTCAATAGAAATATTTACCCAACAAGAGCAAACAGAGCAAGAGCCAGTAGGAAGTAGTTTGATTGATAATAAATAAGGTTGCTGTACACTCTTTTACCCCATTTTTCCATGTCACGGAAATTGGGTACTTGAAATCTCGCAGATTCTAACAAAAAATCATCTAAACTTCTTAAGGGAGCCACTTCAAATGCTCCATTTTCTTTGGAAGGCGTAGCCATTTTTTCCTTCAATGTGTTGTTTTCGGTTATGACGAGCAGAAGACTGTCCGACAATCCGATGATGGCTCATCAATGACACACCAACACCACTGTCTTCTTCACCATCTGAAATCACGGGTGGCGCTAAATTTATTTATTTGTCATTTCTTTGCGAAAAAAATGTATTTCAAATTTTCAACTTTCTAAAGTCTAGACATCTAATAACTAATTAAATAATTAGCTATAGCGTATGTGCCCTAAAATAAGAGAAGAGATGCTTCTATTTTTTTTGTAAATCTTATTTCAATCAATTTCAATTCAAATAGACACTTTATCCGCTGTAGTTGCGCCGTTGCGCGGCTTTTTGAAAATTATCAGTTATAATTTCTTTTTGTTTTTTCAAAATAAAATTTAATTTATTTGAAATTGTAAACTAAACTAACTATAAAATTTTTAAATGTTTTAGACTCATGCTCATGCTTAGTTTAGTCGTAAGCTCATGGCTTTAGTTTTTAAATAGATTCTTGGAAGCGCTTTCAATAAAAGTTTTAATCTTCCGTGAAACGAAGCGAGCGTGTGATGCGTGAACAAAGCACTCGTGCGTGGGATAGATTTCCGTCTACAATATCTAGCGATATCTAGCGTTTTCATGAAAGACATGTCAACTATTTATTCTATATCCAAGGTTCTTCCGGTTCTTCCTTCCTTTGGAAAGGTTCGTCGAATCAACAGACCATGACCCAACACAAGTTCCGTTACATTCAGTGTGTGATGTCTTGTCTTAAACTTTTGATTTTTATATCAAACATGTAGACTAAAAAAACTCCTGTATTTTAGTTCTTCTTTTCAAAAGAGAATGAATGATGAATGAATCGAATTTGAATCATGCAAGTTGGGTTTGTTTGGAGAAACATCTAAGTCCGCTTACGAAACCGGAGAAACAAGAACTTTCTGGCAGAGTTAATAGTAAAGCGCAGCCTACATTACTTTTTTATTTAATTAAAGAGTTTTGAGGTTTTGACTCTGTAATCTAGTGCTTGTCAGTTTTCCTCAACCTACTACCCAGATCTTTAGTTGGATTTTCTCTATTTATTTACGTCATCAGATGTCATTGTTTTTTCAAAGGACAAGATAAGTTTCTGTTAACAAAGCATTGACCTAGATCAAAGCTACTGCAGTACTAAAAAATTAAAAAAATTAATTATGTGGGATTTTACGAAAAAATGTAGCCTAATTCTAATTGTTTCACTTTTTGTTTGATATGATTTGCCGTGTCAGTTAACTGGTTAATCGATTAACCAAACAAATGTTTAACTGAATGGGCAAAAGTATCACTCACTAGGTGGCGTAACACGACACGCATTTTGGTTTTGGACGTTCAATCCAAAAGCGTCCGGTAGGCCTTTTTAAATTCGGAACTGTTTAGTACTATCCGAGATTATTTTGAGACAGTCACGACTCACGACAGACCGTAATGCAACGTTAGAGTGAACATTGTCGTGCCTTTTTTCGAATTTCTGAAGAGACAGTTAGAAAAAACAATGCAGCCTTAAACGTTGTACAATTCTCCGAAAACATCCAAGAGGTTTTACGGTGTGGTTTTGATATTGGTTAGTCCATTCGGGAATGCCACCAGTGAGTCCACGGAAAATGCGATCTGTTTTCCTTGAAGAGGGTAAATTAGGTAATCCTCCCACCGCTGCTGGTAAATTACACAAAACGGATCATTTGCAAATTCACAGAGAATTCTACATTGATGGCGGGGTAATTTTCTTGATTCTTTAATTGTCATGAAATAGTTCTCATGAATATTTTTTTTTCCAGACTGAAGTCCCTGTCATTAGTCAAGACAGTGTTTTAGTTCAGGTGAAGGCATGTGGCCTCACTAGACCTGCTTACAATGCCTTTCGGGAAGTTTCTCCTAGTTCAGACAACATGAAGACCCGGCTGCCTGTTGGGTGTGAGGTTTCAGGGATCATTCAAAGTTGTGGAACTGAAGTTACTACACTTAGGCCAGGAGATACAGTTGTCGGAATAATCCCCATGGATTATGGCCAATCTGGTTGCTCAGAATATGTTGTTTTGAATGAATATGATGTTGGTATGTTTCATATCACCACTACTTGGAGTAATTCATCTATTTAACCTGAGATAATTTGTAGTAAAAAAACCAACAAGTGTTAGCTATGTGGAAGCAGCTGGATGTATTGGTGATGCTGTCAAAGCGTACACTGCTCTTCACTATTTAGGTCGTATGTGTTCAGGAGAAACAGGTATATTGGATGTGTAACATTTGTTTATTATTAGATATGAATCATTTCTTTTGTTGTATTTTCAGTGTTAGTATTGAATGGTGCCTCCCCAGCTGGAAGTGTTGCAATCCAGCTTGCTATGATGGGTGGTGTGAAAGTTCTCACTACAGCTGCTTCAACTGAGGAGCTTCTATATCTTCAGAGTTTTCAACCAAGTATTGGTATGTATCACATACTTTTTAAACTATTCTAGTCAAGCAATAACAGTTTTACCTTTTAATAACAGGACACATAATTGATATGACGACACGGAGCAGTGCCTTAAGGGCTTCCTGCTTGGAGGAAACAGCTGGGCACGGTGTTGATTTAATACTTGATCTTGGTTGCAGTCAATATCCAGTCGTAAGTTATCTTTTCAGTAAAGAAACATATAAATGTATAACTGGATTGTTTCATAGGATGGATACGTGGAAAATGATAGAATTCTACCCCCAAAGTATGACGTCATATCATGTTTGGCTGTTGGCGGTCGCTGGATCACATCACAGCCTGATTTACATGTAAATTCACTGTAAAATTTTAGATGCTTATCAGTTTTATGAACTATTTGTATAAATGTGCGTAGCTGGATCCAAACAATTCACGTCTCCTGTGGCTCAAATGTGGTAGTGTTGGATACCTAAACGAACATTCCTGGGTTCTTTCTCCTGCTCAGGCTGGTCGCTACCAGCACATTCTTTTGGACATCATGGAAAAGTTGGCGGATAGATCATTAAGGTATCTAATACGAGAGTCTAGTAGAAGTGACTTAATATAATGATTATTTTTTATTGAATGATAGACCAAATATTCATCATACCGTTATGCTGGACGGTGTGCCCGAAGCAATGAAAACTCTGGATACCGTACGGGTTGGCAAAGTTGTTATGGCTTCGTGAGCAATTTGAATAAAATAAATTCTTGTCTCGTTTATTCTTTTTTCTCGATTCCCCCTGAGAATCTGTTATTTTAGTACTTTTTTCCTGAAAAAAAGTTGGAGGTTCCCGAAACTAAAATTTCGTCATTCCAAGCAACCGTGTTTGTCTGTCCATGAAGTTATTTTGTAATATTTTTATAATCTCGTCTATTCAACGCCAAAGTGACAATGAGATAAATGCTTATTAAGATAAGTGCACTTAAAAAAAAAATAAGTACTAAAAATTAAGGGCTCTTTCGCCCCCGCCTTCTAGGGTGGCGGTCCGAAAATTTACTTTCTCCGCCGCTTTGTAGGGGCGAGAGTGAGCGAGTCCATAGCTATCGATTTCAATTAAATTGATTGATAACCAAACAATTGATTGGGAACTGATAGTAGGCTACTATTCAGCAGCAGATGGCTGATCGAGAGACCAAATTGAAGTTCTGCTACCCAGCCTACCCTACCCTCTACCAAGATTCCCTAACAAAATTTAAGAGAATGGTTGACAAAAGTTTTGAAGAACAAAATCTTTTTCATTAAAAACATATATAATTGGGGCCGGAAAGGATACATTTATTTGGCCGGAATGGTATCTATTCCGGCCGTACAGTATTTAAAAAAAAATCGGGCCGGAACGGTAGGGCCGGAAGGGGGGTGGGCCAGAACGTCACACATCCACAGGGACTTTCTGGACAACCACTTTCATATCTTTATACTGCTTGTTATTCTGTAAACACTCCTTCAAATTCTTGACGGTCAGAAATGTACCAGCCGCGGAAATCGGAGATGAGGCTCGTGAAGAAGCACGAGAAGATCCTCGCCATTTGTCGTCAAAACCGATCGTTTAGGGTCTTTCTGCCTTATCGTTACGTGCAGACCAGTTAAGTAGTTGCATCTTCGGTTTGAAACCTGTTATTTGTTCAAATAAATGATACATATTAATTTATTGAACAGTTTTTCCTCAAGGATTTACACAAGATGTTAATAAAAAATATGGTTACCTTTGATGGAATATCAATAATTTGCCAAGGACCAGTTGTGATAACTTTTTTACCCTGAACTGCCTTTGCTTTTCTCTGGTTCAAGGCTTCTTCTGCTTTCTTATACAGGCTCACATGAAACAATTCTGGAAGAAGGAAATTGATTAGCCAACTTAAAATCTAGAACGTTAGAAATTAAATTGAACTTACCAACAGTGGACATGAAGTCACGTTGGAGAACTTTTGAACCTACTTTCTGGAGGAGCCTGTCAGATTCTGACCATTGTTCCCTAGTCAAATCTTCCCAGCCCATTGATGATTCATCTAAAGGTTGTTCAAGTTCTTCTTCAATTTCTTCAAGAGAAGCCATTTCATGTGCCGGTTCTTTGAAATTGTCAGCTGAGGCTAGCGAAGAGACAGGCCTTTTTGGTAAAATGTCTTGACCAGTGTTTTTTAGTTCCTGAGGTGATGATGGGAATTCATCTTCTATCACTAAATTCCCCCGTTCGAGCAGGTCGTCCAGGTTCACTCACATTCTCAGAACAGAGCAAATGATTCTGAATTTCTTGAGAGATGCATTTCAACTCAGCTTCTCTAACAAAATTGAGCTCTTCACGCTGTGACTTGTCGAGGATGGCTATTTCTTGTAATAATTCTTCAAGAATCGCTTCATCTTTATCTGGTCTTTCATTCAATTCCTGTTTTATAAAAAACACGTCAAACAAAATTTAGTCTGTACAGGATCATTGTTGATCTTTAGCCCTTAACTAGTAGTTTTGCAACGTATAGGGGAGAGCGGGGCTATTTTGAACAAAATCGTAAAAACTTTGTTAGAGTTAGAATATCTTTTAATTCTCGAAAATAAACTTAATTATCTAAGTATCATTTTGTAGCCCTATCTTTCTTCTTTAAAGCTCACTTTTTAAAATGTCTTGATGACTAGTAGTTTTCTTTGTAGAAATTGTTTAGCAAAACCGGTTTTTTGTAGACAGCTTAAAAAATCATTTATTTCAAGCTTTTTAGTCAGTTTTTTGGATATAAAAATGCACCAATCGAATCAAAGTAGCATTTTCTATCCAAATTTAACAATTTGTTTCATGATAATGAAAACAAATAAATAGAATTAATTAAATGAGAAAAAATTGAAGAAAAGAAGTGAATTTTTAAGGGAGGGAACTTAAAGGCGGAGCTTATTGTAGCCGACGGGGTTTTTTTTCAAGTCATAACGTGACAGTTAGCAGACACTGCTATCTGTGGAATATTTCGCATAACTCATTTAGCTCGAGGAAACATTAAGTCCCGCCCAAAGGAGGGACTTGTGATGCCAAGAAACAGCCGTTTGTCTTGTACAAAATAGCCCCACAAAAGACTATTTAGAATTTTTTAAATTAAACAAAAAAGGAAAAAGTAAAAGGCATTGTTTTTTACATAGTCTTAAAGAAAATTGAACAGGCTTTCGGATGATTCTAATTAAAAAGTGATAACTACATTTTTCAATCCTCGAAACTGAAGGTTAATTTCAAAACACAAAAAAAAAATCAGAAAATACACAATTTGGGGAATAACTTCTTAAATAATTTATATTTTTTTACCTAAACCTTTTTTTAACTTATAGATCTCATGGAAATACACATTGTGTACAAAAATAATTGAAATTTGTGTTGAGAAACACATTCAAATCTCAACTGTACAGAATAGCCCCCGTTCAAATAACCCCGCTCTCCCCTACTACCTACAGCAGGAATACCAAATTCTGCACATGTCAGCTTCTCAATTGAAGAAGACGTATCAGCACGAACGTTTCGCAATACACAAAATATCAGACTAAACTCTCTTTTGCTACATTCGCTACGAATTGCATTATATCCCATATCAATAAAGAAACAACTCGAAGAAATTCCTTTTCAGTTTCTGTATTTAAAATCCTCATCACGAGTCCAACACTAAAAAGTAAAAGCCACCTTCTTGACTTAATTGGGAACCTGGGCTTCAGATCTAAAATAAAACAAGAGTTAAAAAAGGTTATTGAAAATAACAAATAAAACAACTTACCTCATGGTTCTCCTTTCTTCGAAAAAGGCCAGCATCTCCGGAATGATTGGTTCGAACTCCCGCAGCAAGATTCCGGATTGAGCCGGGCGATGTGGTTCTTGTGGCGCTGTCTCTCCTTTCATGAATCGCCAAATCTTTACAGCATTGCGCTCAAGTGCGCCCCAAAATACCCGGCAAAGGATGACGCCACCAACCCCGATCATCCCGAACACCGTCTTCGCTACTACATCATAGTTATTTGCAACAGGCGGATTCATCTATTATAGGCGAACGAAATTAAACTAATTACTAGTTACCTAACTATCTACTACTAACCTACTAATTACTTAACTACTAATTATCTAGATGCTTAAGATTTTTCTAGATACAAGTTATTATTTACCGCCCTTCACAGAAAATACTTAAAAACTGTTATGATCCGGGTTTTTTGGGATATTCGGGGAACCGGGAGTCGTAGAGAGAACGTCGTAGACCTGGGGGGAGAGAACGGACGTTGAAGCTGGAGAGAGGAAGAAGAGGGTATTCGGGGGCGAGCGGCGGAAGAGAGAGGATGTCGGAGCGAGGCGGAGATGGACTGGAGTTGGAGAGAGCGATCGGGAGCGCGTGAATAACAGGTTGGCCGAACGGGTAAGCGGTGAGCTACTGCGTAATTATGGTTTTTACAGGTGGCCCGTAACATTTGGTGTCAGAAGTGGGATCGGGCTTCAAAACGGTCGAGCGAGGCCTCGGCTGCCCGAACGGACTGACCCGAAGATTTATTTTAATATTTATGGTGAGACAATTCGTGCTGGGAACGTGGTAATGTTGAGTTATGTGTAATGATGTGGGGTAATCGTCCTAATTATGATGTGATGCAAACGTCGAGAGACGTTTTATGTGATGATGTGATGCTACCAAAAAAAAAATATGTGATGATGTGATGCAACCAAAAGAAAAATTATGTGATGATGTGATGCAACAAAAAAAAAAAAATGTGCTGATGTGATGTAATCGTCAGAACGACGAATGATGTGCTGATGTGATGTAATCGTCAAAGCAACGAAAGATGTGATGAAGTGATGGTGATCGTCGGGACTCTGTGATGATGTGACGAGAGCGACTTTCTGCCGATAGGATGGTGAGATGGGGGCAATTATGGACGAACCGTGTGGTGAGGTAAAGGAGGCGACCTATTGGGATGATAGGTATTGACGCGATTGGGCGTCGTGATGACGGAACGTATAACGGTGCGATGAATGGGGCCAAAAGGGAAGGCTAGAGGTTGAAACGGTGGAAAGAACGATCATGGAGCGTAACGTGAGAACTGCGTAGGGTCCGCGCCGATGAGGTTGCCGACCGGAGGAGATAAGCCGGAATCACAATAAATCGCTACGATGGTAAGGGATTTTCCGCGTTTAACGGGAAAATCCAGTCAGGAAAGGCCGAATGTTATGATCCGGGTTTTTTGGGATATTCGGGGAACCGGGAGTCGTAGAGAGAACGTCGTAGACCTGGGGGGAGAGAACGGACGTTGAAGCTGGAGAGAGGAAGAAGAGGGTATTCGGGGGCGAGCGGCGGAAGAGAGAGGATGTCGGAGCGAGGCGGAGATGGACTGGAGTTAGAGAGAGCGATCGGGAGCGCGTGAATAACAGGTTGGCCGAACGGGTAAGCGGTGAGCTACTGCGTAATTATGGTTTTTACAGGTGGCCCGTAACAAAACACTTACGTTAAGTTTGGTTGCAAATCGAGCTGTGACCTCAGTGAGAGCGTGGAGGAAAGTGGTGGTGGGGTGAAACGACAAACGAGAGGGCGCTTGAGTTGAGAGGTTGGGAATTCCCAGCAGTGGCCCAGCACCCACAATCTCATTGGAGTATGCTGTTTAAAATTTTCTTTTTAATTTTCTTTTGACGTCCACGTCCTTGTGTGCGAGCAATTCCTTTGTCGCAGTTCCAGATAAATGAATAATTGCCCAGTGAAGAGCAGTTTCTCCATTATTGTCTTGTGCGTTGATATCCGTTGATTTTTCTAAAATTAATTTGAACAAATCAGATGGAATATCCTTCCACTTGGAGGCCAATTGGAGTGGTGTGCGGTTGAAGTTATTTTTAATGTTAACGTTCACGTCCTTGTGTGCGAGTAATACCTCTACTTTTTCTGTTTCGGATTCACAAGAAATTGCCAAGTGAAGAGCAGTGTCTCCATCTTTATCTTGTGCGTTGATATCCGTTGATTTTTCAAGAATTATTTTAAACAAATCAACTGGAATATCTTTCCCACACATGGAAGCAGAGTGGAGTGCAGTTCTGTTGCAATAATTTTTTATGTTGATGTTCCCGTCCTTGTTTTTGTCAATTCCTTTGTCTTAAATTCAGATCCACCAATAATTGAGTAGTGAAAAGAAGTGGTTCCGTTGTTGTCTTGTGCGTTTATATCAATTGATTTTTTTTTAAATTAATTTGAACAACTCAACTGGAATGTCCCTCCAATTTAAACAAGCACGATGGAGTGGCGTGCGGTTGTTATTAGTTATAACGTTGACGTTCACGTTGTTGTGATTAAGTAATTCCTTTGACGCAAATTCATATTTTTGATCAATTGCGTAATGAAGGGCAGTGTTCCCAACTTCGTCGGCTTTGTTGACGTTTTCTGAATTGGTTCGATTCAAAATTTTCTTAAACAAACCAGACCCACATTTGAGTCTAGCGGCTAGAAGAAGGGGTGTGTCCCCTAAAAAATTTGTTTCATTCACGTCATAATTTTCAAATCGATTAAGAATATCTTCAGCCAGTTCCCATTGTTCTTCAGTCAAAAACAAATGCAACGCCGTGTCACCACTGTCACCCGTTTTGTTGACGTCATTGATATCGATCCCGGCGTCAAATGAATGAAATAATTTTTTGTTTTGAGGCCGATATAGGGATGAATAGATATCACATATTAGGGCAATGAAATACACATTGCGCCGAAACAATCCTTCTTCATTCGATGGAATTTCGGCTCCTTTTTTCTTTAATTCTTCAGCAATTGGCCAATCGGATGTGGAGAAAACTTTTGCCCATTCGAGCAGAGTGTAGCCTTTAGAGTCGACGCTGTTTAAACATTCGATTGTGAAATGATTTGTCAGTTTCTCAAAGTCTTCTCTCCTTCCGTCCATCATGGCCCTGTAACAGTGAAATTTGTAATCGTTTAAAATCGATTTGTATGTGTACGCATCCACTTTGATTCCGGATTTAATTTTCTTTTTCAATCCGATTCGGTCTACTATTGCACTTGTCATTTTCGACCATTTTTTCCCTCCGTCACTCAATTTTTCAAAGACGAAAGATGAGAAATCTGGGCAGTTAGTGAATAGAAGATAAAGTGCAAAGGCAAGATAAAGTATTTATTCTAGCAAACAGAAAATTGAAATGTAGTAGCTAGCTTATTAAAGAAAGATTATGCTCTTACAAAATTGTGGGTATGATTGGCTAATAGTTGTATATACCTTTATTATAATCTCCTACTCTACGAAAGTGAAAGTCACGGAGTCACCGATGCACTGTAATGACTTGGCAAATACTCTTTCATTGTGAAGGTAACGAGAAAACAAAAATAAAATAGAAACATGCAGCTGGAACTGAGCTGGAAGCCGACACTCTTCATCATAATTCATAATGTAGGTTGTAGCCTGCTGGAGTAAAACAACACTCACGTGCACGCTAAATCGGACTGGGTGTACTTAACGACACTAATTAAGTATTTGAAAGTTAAGTACATCGTAAGTGTTGTTTTTTCCGTACTTACTTAAGTATATAGAGTAACTAATTAAGTACGTGATGTACTTTAAGTACATCGAATGAGTACTTACGCATAAGTATTCAGTTTTAACTTATAAGTACTCAAAATACGTACTTAGCATTAAAAAGTTATTGGAAATTTAGAAATTTTTTTCAGGTAACTTTTTTTTGCGAGATTTTTCCGTAAGGGTTGATCATTCCCTATTTTAAACAAAATAATATTTTGCATTTATTACCCTATATGTATAGGCGAGCTTAAAATTTCTAAGTCCTAATACTATATAGAAACAGATTATTATGAGATTATTTCGTTACTTTAAGATTTTTCCGTAAGGGTTGATCATTCCCTATTTTAAACAAAATAATATTTTGCATTTATTACCCTATATGTTGGCGAGCTTAAAATTTCTAAGTCCTAATACTATAGAAACAGATTATTATAAGATTATTTCGTTAGTATAATATAACTAGAATGGCTCAGTGGTAGAGCACTCGATTAGCAGTGAAGAACACCCGTGTTCGATTCCGGGTGGAGACATATATTTTTTCGTACTTGTAAGCCAAGTACCCCGCATACCTAAGAAAGTACCCGATGACACTTAGTATATAAGTACATAAGGAACTAAGTAAGTATTAAATCGACACTTATAAGTGTCGATCTGCAAATCAACACTTATAAGTGTCAATAAGTATGCCCAATCCGATTTAGCGTGTGATCGACCTAGCGGGGCATCCTGAGTGAGCGAGGCAATCTAAAAAAAATAAATAAATATTATTCATTTTCATATGCAGTAAGTTGATTGCTGTTGAGATACTGCGCACCGTTTTTTTTTTCTACTGGAGTTCTTTTTCGAATAGGGCTCCTCTATACCATGGAGTAATTGCTGCTGATCTGCGCGTATCAGTTTCCTTCATTTTTTTCGAAACCGCATTTCTCATGTAATATTTATTCGCTTGTTGTCCATTCCAATTGGGAATGAAGCCACTCCTGTACTCGTTTGTTTTATTGTTCTTTGTTCCGGTGTAGAAATCGTGTTCGTAACCCTTGGCTTTGTACAAGTCCGGATTTTTTCCTTGTTTTATCATGCGCGATATTTCTTTAACTGTATGCTCGTAATGTATTTTGATCTCCCTTGTGATCACTTCTTCCGACCCAATCTGATCGCGAATCTTTTCATAGTTCTTCTCGTGATTTCGGTAAAGAAAGCTATTGAACTCGTGTGTCTGTCTAGAAATATTTCTAACATCGTCGACACCTCCCGAATTCTGCGCCACAATATGACCGAACACATCACCCTTTTGAAAACCAAGAGCTACTTTTATTTCTTTCACTTTTCCTGGATCTTCATTTCGCTTCTGTTTTCTCTGAGATTCACTGTTAAAATGGTTCCCACTTTTTCGGGGTTGCAAACCACGAAAAAATCGCATGACCCCCAAATTTTCAAATTGATCTAAATTTTCGGGGTTTTAAATACGAATTTACTATTTGCAACGAAACCCCAAATTATTTGTTGAAAAAAACCCTAAAAAATAATAACATTCTATACTAAAATAAGAAACATTAAGCAGTTTTAATAAATGGATATATTGCATTCAAAGGAACTAGATGACGTAATTCACTTTTTGAAGGGACATATAAATGAGTAGTACGTTCAAGACATGGTTTATGAAATTGGTAAACGGAATAATCAGACAGTTGTGTTGGTGACAAAGCTAAATGGAAACGATCGTCTCTCTTTACAAGTTCGAAAGACTGAAAATGGTTATCAAATCTCAGTGTGCGGTAAACTTCACAGACAAAAACGAACTTGCCATCATAAGAAAATATATTGGTAATTAAACCAAATGCACCTCTTCGCTGTCTGACATTACTGATAGGGACTACATTACCCTAGGGAGAACGATGCGTTCAGCCTCAATCATGCCTATCAAAATAAAATGTGTTTCATTTTACAACCACCAGAATATTGTTATCATTATAAAAACATTCAATACTAACCAAAGTGTTCGACAAAATATTTGTTTTGGGTAGACTGATGCTTAAGTTTTTCAGACGGTTTGTCCTGACAATCTAAAAGACTAGACAGGGCTGACCTAGGATCCAAATTGTTTTCCAGTATTAGATGCAAGGCTTCCTTTAACTTTCTATTTACAGCTTCATTCACTAGTTTGGTCCCCACATCCATCACATACTTAATGTTTACTTGTGTCATCTTTCTGCCAAGATATTTAGAACAAAATCTCCAACAAGCAAACTTAAATCATTATAATTGGACGAGCTTGTAAACAAGCAACATCATCACAGATTGTTTCAAGACCTGTAAACGCATTAAGAATCAATAAATAAAACTAATGCCAGGATTCAGATAATTACAACCAATTTTTTACCTAAATTGTGTGGTGAGTCAACGTAATCTGAGTTGACAACACACCCCATGCCACCTTGCTCACTAGGTGTGCCATTTGAATTTCCTTCTATCACATTTGCAGAAACCGAAAAAAACAATGGATGAAACTTTCTTAAATGTTGTTTCAGACCACTAAATGGTTTGAAGTTTGCTGTGTGAAAACACTCAGTTGTGTACAGACAAGCGCTAGTAAAGTTTTTGGTCTTTCAAGTGAATAGTACTTAAATGATGCAGCATTATCGTTTGGCTATCCTTAGTCACAAAGTTGCATTGCATTATTTGGCAGGGGTAACAGTCTTACTTCATTTGCACCTCTTTTTTTTATACAAGAATGCATTTTTTGACAATTTAATTTTCAATTCTTTTAATCAAGTCTAAAAGAAACCAAGAAGATGACAGAAAGCGCATGATTGCCAAATTGTCGCTAAATTCCCAATACGAGTAATTTCAAAACGATTTTAATTTTAAATGAAAGGATTTGTTTGGTCATATTTTTTACTTTATCTAAATTTTTAGTTATTTACGACTTATTTATCAAGCAATTATTTATCATTTTGAATTATTGCTCTGACTGAGGGACTGAGAGGACGACACAGCATCCAGCATGACAGACTTAATAGACGAGCAAGATGGCGAAGTCAGCATCTAGCTTCAATATACCTATTGGTAAATCTTCAAGATGTATTTTTGTTACCGTACAAATATTAAGTTTACAAAATCAGCGAAATTGCACATCTGGTATTTGTATTGCTTACTATTTTCTTGTGATTGTTTTATTAACATTTGTGTTATTTACAAACTAGAGGTTGACATGGTTTCTTACCAGGGCAATGTGGCCAAATTTATTGAGGTGTGTCGTGATCTTGGCGACAAAAAAACTATGAAATATTTGTGGAAATTGACTTTTGAAGGAAGAAGAAAAGAGATAGTACCAAATAAGTTTGATAACGTTCAGCATCTTTTGAAAACGGCTTGTCCAGTATTGAACCAACCGGAATATGTAAGTTGTTTCAAAATTCTTTTTTGAGTTTAAAAAATCTAGCCAACTACTTCAGCCATTCTGATTCTCCTTAATTACAGCTTCATGAAGAGTTTGGAATGATAAAGAGTGCTAGAATCTGCCGTAAGTTTTGGGACAATTGGACTGCCTGTGTACCAGTACTTGTACAGTATGCGATTAAGACAAAGAAAAAAGGAGATGCTTTGAGCCAACCCAGATAGGAATTCTCGTCCCAATCGAGCCCCAAAGACGTACCAATGGGACGTCTGGGACAGGCTCAAGTATAAAACATCTAAAAGCCGTCCCTTTTAAAACAAAAAAAGCACCGAAGCGCGGCAATTTTCACAGTCCCATGTGAACGTACCTTATCCGTACCATTGAATACATTTTGGCTCCAACAAAACACTTAGAAAATTTTAGTGTTTTTACGCGGGAACAACGACTGAAGTTTAATAAACAGGAACAATAATGTATCTCAGATAGCTCAGTGGGTAGCTAGCTAGCATTCGGCATCAATTGTCTGTGGTTCAAGTCCAGCAAGCTCCATTTTATTCCTCATTGATGTTCTTCACTGAATAAAATATTTCATCATGATTTATCGTCATCTTGTCAAGAAAGTTGAAATCCGATTCATAATTTGTGAAATCAGAGCCATCCTTATGATGACTTTGGATGACTCTGGTGATATTACACAAGTGGTGTTATACAATATGAAGTAAATAGCTCAGTGGTTAGATGACTAGTTTGGAATAGTAAAGGTCTATGGTTCGATCCCCGAGTCGGACACTTTAAGCATTGCAGAACATTTTATTGTTAATAATTGGTGGTGTAAAGTACGTACTTAGCACGTCCTAGAGACGTCCCATGGGCTGTGCTGGGCACAACAATGGGATGATGACAAGGCGGACATTGCCACATCCAAAACCAGTCCCAAAGACGAGAACCCCGAAATATGGGGAGTCCTTGGGACGTTGCAACCGTCCCAACACGACATCTAAGGGACGTCATTGGCTCAGGTGTGTGTTATCTGGGAACTCTTTGATGTGTACGGTGAAGACATTAAAACACAATCCTTTGGTAATGCTTCAACCCTTTAAATTTCAATGTACCGATAAAATCTAATTTTTATTTTTTGTTTCACTTTTACAGAGAGTCAAGCATGTTTTGCTTTAGAAATTCTCCCTCTGCTATTACTTGTTAGAAATAAAAGAAAGGTGTTGCAGCTAATATTTTGTACAACGTACAGGAGGTAATCGAATAGCCATACATTTAAATATAGTAAATTAATAATTGTTAATTAAATCTAATTTTATAGGAGACTATCAATTTAGAAGCATTTTTGAAGAAAGCTGTGAATCGTCCTCCCTACATACTGAACATCGGAGGGTCCCATCACGTCGTGGTTGACAACGAAATTTTGATGACGTCCCAATCTGTTACTGAAGCATTATTGAATTAACTAACACCTTTTTATAATTGGAATGTATTGAGAAGGAAAAAATTGTTTGAAATACAGAACGTTCGATTTTCATCTATTGATTGTCCGTATATACTTTTTATTTAACTTTAAACACATTTTTGTATTTTTATGCATTAAAAACTTTTGGTTTACATCCCCAAAAACTCGTATTTACAACCCCAAATTTTTCGTAATGTTTTTGGTCCCAAGTTTTTCGTATTGAACAACTACGAAACTACGTCTACAAATATTTGGGGGTTTTAGCACCCAAAAAGTGGTAAAAAATTTTAACAGTGATTCCGTTGTAATAATTCGGACGACTCTTCCAAGTTTGTCATATTCATATATTGTCTTTCCAACTGTCTCCGTGCGATACGCACCGACGTGTAGATGTTGATAGCTCTGATTGACACCCAATTTGCTCATGAATCGAGTTCGATCGTTTCCTTTGGCGTGTTTTTGTAACGTGTTGATTGTACCATCCACCGATTTGTTTTGAGCTATTGAAAGGGCGTCGTAGAAACAACGATTTGGTGGATGTGAAGGATCGGGCACAAATTCACGTTTCGTTCCATCGGGCATGGTGAGACTGACGTGCTTCGTTCCATCTTCATTCTGCGTGAAACTCATTTTGACGACGGGCTTATCCGAATAAGGATTGCCTTCCGGATTGTATCTGAACGTGTTGCCTTCAGATCCTTTCGTGTACTGTTTGTCTTCGGTGTTGTCTTCTATTTCCAGCACGTAACCAAGAGCATCTGCGGCGTTCTGCATTTCAACTGGCCCGGCTGGTTGACCATTGCCCATTTCATCGATCCATTGGTCCTCGGATGGCATTTCATCATCGCCGCTGTTTTTAGAATCTTTTTGTTCCGTCGAGTTGTCAAATCCTTCCGGTAAGATGGAAGGACAGTATTTCTGGGCGAGTTGAGAGCCAATTTTCGAAACACATCTCTCAACTTTGAGTTGAATCATCGGCTGTAGCCAAGCCGTTTGGATTGTATCGAGAGTGGTTTTCATTATAGACGATTGAATTTCACCTTCAGTTTCATCAACAAATTTCTCGAATCGTTCTCTCTCTGCTGTTGTTAATTCGCCATCATTTCCGCCCGTCATTTGTTTGTTATTCAATTTCAATCTTCTCAATTCGTCTTGTAGGGCGGCATTCAAATCGCCAACGTACGTCGACCCGTGTGTTGCCAATTTCATAACCGTTTGCGAAGTAGTCGTCATCTTGCTGATCGTTTCAGTCACTTCAGCCGCTTTTTTGCCATAATCGACGATAGTTTTTCCAATGCAAATGGCCTTTTCGATCGTTCCGGCGTTCGCAGAGGCGGTGATGCCATGGGTATTTCCAGTGGACGCGTGTGATCTGTACTCACTGACGTAGCTGCTCTGCAAATTGGGTAATAAATTGGATGCTGAGGAATCGTTGAAAATTCTCATCATTCGACTGGTGATGGATGACGCGTTTGTACGAAGTTCAGTGAACCAATCGCCTCAATTTAATTTCTCTTTGGCTGCATCGAGTATCCGTTTGATCGTTTGACTCGCTTCACCTGCGCTTTTGCCGCTTTTGACCATGGCCTTCATCAATGATGTCATTAGCTCTTTGAGTTGATCGAAAGCAGGTCGGAATAACTTGTTGTTGAATAGGAACGATTTGATGCGTTCCAGCACCTGTTCCATGACGAACTTGTTGAGCCAAGTGAGGAAACTACTTACAGCTTGGCCGATGATGGACGACGAAATTATGTTGGCGCATTGGATCAAAACGTGTTTACCAGCCTGAAGCCATCCTTTGAGGGTTCCATTGAATCGGCACATGAGTTTGGCCGCTTGTTTCAAACCACCACCGCATGCTTTGACGAGCCGGGCAGCTCCCACACCCATCGTGATTGCAGTGAACTTCAAACTATCCCACTTCTCTGCGGCGTAAGATTTCCAGGAGAAGGATCCAGGTGATGTGAGACACCGGAAGGCAAACATTAAATCGTTGATCCCTTCGCCGACGAGTCCCGTACTGAAGAAAGGGAAAGCTATGGAACCGACCAATTGAGCAACTCCCATAAGGGCGACGACGCCAATCCGCCAATCCCATGGTGAAACGTGTTCATCTAATTGAAGAACTCGATCTAAATGTTGGTTGTTGAACTGTTGAACCTCTTCGATGGGACTTGATAGATCGTCGCTCGGTGGCGGAAGGGCGGCATAAAGCGAACAGAACGAGGTCTTGACTTGTGACAAAGTTTTCAACTGGCCCAGATGAATATCGACGGCCTGCATAAGTGACAAGGACAGTTTTTCCATTTTCTGTTGTGAAGTCTCTCCATCGTCACTATAAAAGAGTTTAGCGACACGTTCCAATCCGTTGAGAGACTTGATGTTTTTTGTAATCTTCTCTAAATCTTCTTTTATATCTTCTATTGATCGCTCGCTCTTTGCTGACGGAAACTTAATGGCTGGATCTTTGATAACACCAACGTCGACAAGGTAATCGACGAATTGTTTGGCCAATTTCTTCTTACGTTCATCGAAATGTGGTGGAAGAATGTACTGCTCTCCATTCCGTTCGTAGATGGGCGATGAAAACCAAGTGGACACGACATCGGCGCAAGACGATAGAGCCACACCTTTCACAAGTTGAATTTCAGGATCTTGATCCATTGATGGGATCGGTTTCAGGATTCGATGACGGATGCATCTGTCAGCCAATTGCAATACATTTTTGTCGTCCAGCCACTTTTCCAGTTTCTTTAATTGGTAAACATTGTCAATGCCGAGGGTGGAGGATACGAGGGAAAAATCTTGTCCGTCGTGATATTTCAACCAACCGGGTAAAATTCGTTGGTAACTTTTGGATATGACGTTGTCAGGTATTTCGTGGATGTGTTGATCCGCTTTGATTATTTTCCCGCCACCATATTCTTGTCCCTTATCGATGTAAACGGAAATTAATTTCTGCCAAATATTTTGCTCCACTTTGATGATTGCGTCTTCGAAATTGGCCATATTGCATTTTTTCTTTTCCATAAGATCCTTGAGCGGCTCCCGGGAGTGGATGACGAATGGAGGCCAATTCAATGAATTGATGTCAACTTTCTTAGAGTATCGACGCGGCTTTATGAAATAACGTCCATTCTAAAAACAGTTTCATAAAATTCTGTTTAATATGAAATATTAAAATTGATTTAGTTAACACTTACGAGTAATTCGATGACTTGATCGATGTGTTGGTCTTCCTCCGTAGGTAAAACGGCAGCCAGGGCACTTTTCAAAGGAACGCCGAGTAGATTGTCGATTTTGGACGAGTGAATCCGCCACAAACGAATTTGATTCATCACTTGTTCTTCAAATCGCTTGTGACAAAGGGTCGATCCTCTTTCCGTGTGTCTGTTCAAACATTGGTCGATCTGTTGGACGAGACTCGTGAGCGTTTCGCTTCGATCATCGATCAGTTTACGCGCTCGTTTCAAATAACATTTTGCGATCATTTTTTGTTCGTAACCGGCTTCCTTTTCCAGGGTGAGACGGGCGAGATCGAGTAAGGCGTTTTTACACCACTTTGGTTCTAAACTTGTAACATTTTTGTAAAATTTGGCTGCCTTGTTTGTGAGCGACGATTCTTCATAGAAACGAGCCAGTCCCATCCATTCACTCGGACTGGACAAGATGGACTCGACGTCAGTGAATTGGACACTGTTAAAATGGTTCCCACTTTTCCGGGGTTGCAAACCACGAAAAAATCGCATGACCCCCAAATTTTCAAATTGATCTAAATTTTCGGGGTTTTAAATATGAATTTACTATTTGCAACGAAACCCCAAATTATTTGTTGAAAAAACCCCTAAAAAATAATAGCATTCTAGACTAAAATAAGAAACATGTAAAAAAGTAGTTTTAATAAATGAATACATTTCATTCAAAGAACTAGATGACGTAATTCACTTTTTGATGGGACATATAAATGAGTAGTACGTTCAAAACATGGTTTATGAAATTGGTAAACGGAATAATCAGACAGTTGTGTTGGTGACAAAGCTAAATGGAAACGATCCTCTCTCTTTACAAGTTCGAAAGACTGAAAATGGTTATCAAATCTCAGTGTGCGGTAAACTTCACAGACAAAAACGAACTTGCCATCACAAGAAAATATACTGGTAATTAAACCAAATGCACCTCTTCGCTGTCTGACATTACTGATATTTGACAATGGACATACAATAAGGCTTTCATTCACTTTAAAGTTATTTGACCCAATGGCTATCCACTTATACACTCGCAAAGACACATCAAGTTTATCCAAATTCAATAAAGAAGCGACTTGCCCTGCAAATTTATCATGTACATCAACCGCATCAAGCAATCTAACTTTATATGGGGACGTCAGAATACGAGGCTGAAGGAGCATTTCACCAGCAGATCTAAACTGGTTGCATTGCCATTGTTGGTGTCTTAAAGATAGGGTGTAAGGTGGGTTAATGAAATTTTTTATCTTTCTTTGAAGCTGTTTGAAGTAACTATGCTTCGCTTCAAACCTCATACACCAGAAGGATTGAAGTGGGCCTAGTTGCTTAATAAATCGAGGGTAATGAACAAGATGATGCATCTTTGGTATGATTCTACATTTCAATTCGGATTTGGGGTCGTCTCTTTTGTAAGATTGGAAAAAATGTTCCTTATAATCAATCAAAAACTCTTCGATCAGCAATTCAAGTTTAGCAATGTCAAGATCAGAGATTGGTTCTAAGAAAATTAATCGTGAAATTTGTAGAAGCGTTGTGAAACAATGCCATACAGGATCTGATTCACTAATAAAATTTCCGATCATCAAGGGCAAAAGGATAGCAAGTAACCAGATCTGAGCGGCAGTCTGATTCATCGTACCTTCTTTGAGTTGGGAATAATCAATTGTGGATGGCTTATCAATTACTTCTCTGTGTCCGTATTTGAAATTCTCAATAATATCATTCAAAGTTTTCAAAGTAAAAAATTTTGACTTAATACAATACATGAGAAGTTTTGAAATGACAAGAGGAAGAATGCCTTCTAAAATATCATGCATTATATCAGGTGTCAATCCCCCAATAACATGAAAATGCCTTAGCTCATTCAAAATGGAAGTCCCTGTTATCCCGTATAGTTTTTCTACATGCTCTCTTATTGCTTCCAAAGAGAGTCCATCGCAATGTTGGTCATGCTGTATTTTATCCCTAGCAATGAATTGTTTATCACGGAAATAAGATTGAATGTCATCGTCGACGGCTAAACAAAATCTGCATTTACGGAACCCTTTAGAGAAACCAACTTTAAAGCAACCGATCTGATGACTCCCGAGATTGTCTGCTATAACAGCTGAAAGCGTACCTCGAACAGTGCGATCGATCCCCAAAATATTCATTAAAACACCCTCTTCCAATTTTTTTAAATCATTGATAAGTGGCCTTAGTAAAACATTTAACCCAAACTGTTTGACGGTGGTGTTGCGAAAAATTGCAACCAGATTGATTGCTATGAATGTTGACCTATCCTTTCTTTTAAGATTTCCGAGGGAACAATAAACAAAACAAAGCTTGTTTTTCTTAGAACGGTTGCCTTTGTCAGCAGTCGTGGAAGCGTCATCGATATACAAAAGAATTTGTAAACCATTAAGATTAGTTTGAAAAAAGGAATTTGTTTTAAAAATTTCCCCACTTTCAAAATAAGAATATTCTTTTGGTTTAATTGTCTTAACCTCATTAATTTCACTTAAAACATCCTTAAAATTTAAGATCCTCTCTAATTGCTTTAAAATGGGGACATAACAGTACTGTTTGGGCTTAGAATGCTGATCCTTTCCAGTTTTGTGACGACCAAAATCTGCTGCCTGAACAGGGAGAATGATGCGTTCAGCCTCAATCATGCCTATCAAAATAAAATGTGTCTCATTTTACAAACTACCAGAATATAGTTTTCATTATAAAAACATTCAATACTAACCAAAGTGTTTGACAAAATATTTGTTTTGGGTAGACTGATGCTTAAGTTTTTCAAACGGTTTGTCCTGACAATCTAAAAGACTAGACAGGGCTGACCTAGGATCCAAGTTGTTTTCCAGTACGAGATGCAAGGCTTCCTTTAACTTTCTATTTACAGCTTCATTCACTAGTTTGGTCCCCACATCCATCACATACTTAATGTTTACTTGTGTCATCTTTTGTTCTGCCAAGAGATTTAGAACAAAATCTCCAGCAAGCAAACTTAAATCATTAGGTGGACGAGCTTGTAAACAAGCAACATCATCACAGATTGTTTCAAGACCTGTAAACACATTAAGAATCAATAAAGAGCCTAAAACTAATGCTAGGATTTAGATAATTACAACCAATTTTAAATTACCTAAATTGTCTGGTGAGTCAACGTAATATGAGTTGACAACACATCCCATGCCACCTTGCTCACTAGGTGTGCCATTTGAATTTCCTTCTATCACATTTGCAGAAACCGAAAAAAACAATGGATGAAACTTTCTTAAATGTTGTTTCAGACCACTAAATGTTTTGAAGTTTGCTGTGTGAAAACACTCAGTTGTGTACAGACAAGGGCTAGTAAAGTTTTTGTCTTTCAAGTGAATAGTACTTAAATGATGCAGCATCGTTTGGCTATCCTTAGTCACAAAGTTACATTGCATTATTTGGCAGGTGTAACAGTCTAACTTCATTTGCATCTCTTTTTTTTTTTTTATACACGAATGCATTGTTTGACAATTTAATTTTCAATTCTTTTAATCAAGTCTTCTAAAGAAACCAAGAAGATGACAGAAAGCGCATGATTGCCAAATTGTCGCTAAATTCCCAGTACGAGTAATTTCAAAACGATTTTGATTTTAAATGAAAGAATTTGTTTGGTCATATTCTTTACTTTATCTAAATTTTTAATTATTTATGACTTATTTATCAAGCAATTATTTATCATTTTGAATTATTGCTCTGACTGAGGGACTGAGAGAGCACAGCATCCAGCATGACAGATTGACAGACTTAATAGACGAGCAAGATGGCGAAGTCAGCATCTATTAGCTTCAATATACCTATTGATAAATCTTCAAGATGTATTTTTGTTACCGTAATTGACGGTGAAGTGCATACTCCATACGATATTGTTTTGCAGAAAAGAATGTGTCATACAGATAAAAGAAACGATCTTGAGAGAATTGCTGACGTCTTGAAAAAAAAAAGTAAGGGCCTTACACACGTGTTTCTCTCGTCCGAAAACTTTTCTTTTCAAAAAGAAAGCGAAATTCGACCCAATAATTGGGTTACAATTGGTGACGATTCACCTGTAAAGGACAAAAGTGAAGTGAGGTGCGTCGTAATAAAACCGAATTTCGATTTCAGTAGTATGGAAGACATTGGGCAATTATCTGGCACTGCGGATGAAGAACCAAATTTGTCTGTTAGACATTCTACGGCATTGTTGGGAGATGCTCCTAGTGTACACCTTTCACTGTCAGAAGAAGAAACTTCAGAAAACAATTATTTCAGAAAACAAGCTACTGAGAAACAAGTACGACCACTGAAGAGAAAGACTGCTGACATGTGTTCTAATGGTATTATTCCTTAGCCTATTATTATTTACTTTGTACTTTGTAAAGATCGACAGATTAACAATACTTTTTGTACTTAGATAGCAGCAGTGAAGAATCAGATGATGGGCAGCGTATTTATTCCCAACTAATCCCAGTGTCTGAAAGAGTGGACAGAGGCTATGAACGACTGAATTCTTCTACATATAAATTACCAACCTGTTATGGAACAGCACTAACTCAGAAGATGAATTCTAAAGAAAAACAAAGTTATCAGCCTTCTGATTTCTCATCCATCACACGAACTCTGGCTACTTCTATTGAGGAACAAACTCTCCACCCTCATCCTGACTCTGTTAAATATGTTGTTGATAGTCTGCTAAAGAAGTATCCCAATTTAATCATGGACAGTGAAGACTCCATGCAAACAAATGTAAGTATACTTTGTATACAGCTTTGTATTTCATGTAATAACTGCTAACATTTTTATTGCTTCTTTAGACTGAATTTTATATGAGACTCCAAAGGAATTTTGAATACAGGAGGAGAAAGAACAACCAACAGTATTCGAATAAAGGAGGACGTGTAGCGACTAAAAGGTCAACTGACGACCAGAGTCCAACAGCACAAATATTAAGTTTACAAAATCAGCGAAATTGCACTTCTGGTATTTGTATTGCTTACTATTTTCCCGTGATGGTTTTATTAACATTTGTGTTATTTACAAAATAGAGGTTGACATGGTTTCTTACCAGGGCAATGTGGCCAAATTTATTGAGGTGTGTCGTAATCTTGGCGACAAAAAAACTATGAAATATTTGTGGAAATTGACTTTTGAAGGAAGAAGAAAAGAGATAGTTGCAAATAAGTTTGATAATGTTCAGCATCTTTTGAAAACGGCTTGTCCAGTATTGAACCAACCGGAATATGTAAGTTTTTTCAAAATTCTTTTTTAAGTTTAATAAATCTAGCCAACTACTTCAGACATTCTCCTTAATTACAGCTTCATGAAGAGTTTGAAATGATAAAGAGTGCTGGAATCTGCCGTAAGTTTTGGGACAATTGGACTGCCTGTGTACCAATACTTGTAAAGTATGCGATTAAGACAAAGAAAAAAGGAGATGCTTTGAGCCAACTCTTTGATATGTACGGTGAAGACATTAAAACACAATCCTTTGGTAATGCTTCAACCCTTTAAATTTCAATGTACCGATAAAATCTAATTTTTATTTTTTGTTTCATTGTTACAGAGAGTCAAGCATGTTTTGCTTTAGAAATTCTCCCTCTGCTATTACCTGTAAGGAATAAGAAAGGTGTTATTGCAGCTAATTTTTTGTTCAACGTACAGGAGGTAATCGAATAGGCATATACATTTAAATATAGTAAATTTCTAATTGTTGAATTAAATTTCACTTTTTAGGAGACTATCAATTTAGAAGCATTTTTGAAGAAAGCTGTGAATCGGCCTCCCTACATACTGAACATCGGAATGTCCTATCACGTCGTGGTTGACAACGAAATTTTGATGACGTCCCAATCTGTTACTGAAGCATTATTGAATTTGTTTGCCGCGTACTACGTTTTTTACATTGCGTATAGTCGCGAAGTCAAACTGTCATTGTTGTTTATCCAAAGTCAAATCTTCGAACTTGAAGATTCAGACACAAAAAAAAGTACAAAATTGAAATTGTTCGTTAAAAATCTTGCAATTGTTAAGGAAAAGATTGTCGGTAAAAAGAAGAGTTCCTAACACCTTTTTAACATTGGAATGTATTGAGAAGGAAAAAATTGTTTGAAATACAGAACGTTCGATTTTCAACTTATTTATTGCCCGTATACTTTTTATTTAATTAACAAACGCATTTTTGTATTTTTATGCATTAAAAACTTCCGTTTACATCCCCAAAAACTCGTATTAACCACCCCAAATTTTTCGTAATGTTTTTGGTCCCAAGTTTTTCGTATTGAACAACTACGAAACTACGTCTACAAATATTTGGGGGTTTTAGCACCCAAAAAGTGGTAAAAAATTTTAACAGTGGAACTGATTTGAAACCCAGTAAAGAACTTCTCAATAACGGCGGCCTTCACGTCATCATCGGATTCCTGCCACCCAATGCCCGCGTTGAAGCTCAAGCAGAAGGACGAACAGCCCGATGCGGCCAAACTGGAAGTTTTCAATTTATCATTGAAAATGTAAACGATAAAATGAGTCAAAGTGGCGATCCCTACGGCCAGATGCTTCAATTGAAATCGAAGCGCGACGACAACGAACGACTTCGATTGGACAACATCCGAAGAGAATCTTTGCCAAAAATTCAAATGGAAGAGAAACTTTTCCACAAATTCTACGAGAAATGCGTCCGCCCCTTGAAAGAGAAATCGCTGGAATCATTAAATTTATTCACTTCATCAATTAACATGGAGCCTTTGCAAAAACATCACAAAAATATAATGAAAAATTGTTTGAACAATCGATGGGCATTTTGGCTGGATGAAAATGCCGAACTCATTGAAAAAGCCCATCGCGATCCTGTATTCGACGCTAATCTGAAGGATAATTTCGGTCGTTTGACAATGTCCGTCCACTGTTAAAATTTTTTACCACTTTTTGGGTGCTAAAACCCCCAAATATTTGTAGACGTAGTTTCGTAGTTGTTCAATACGAAAAACTTGGGACCAAAAACATTACGAAAAATTTGGGGTGGTTAATACGAGTTTTTGGGGATGTAAACGGAAGTTTTTAATGCATAAAAATACAAAAATGCGTTTGTTAATTAAATAAAAAGTATACGGGCAATAAATAAGTTGAAAATCGAACGTTCTGTATTTCAAACAATTTTTTCCTTCTCAATACATTCCAATGTTAAAAAGGTGTTAGGAACTCTTCTTTTTACCGACAATCTTTTCCTTAACAATTGCAAGATTTTTAACGAACAATTTCAATTTTGTACTTTTTTTTGTGTCTGAATCTTCAAGTTCGAAGATTTGACTTTGGATAAACAACAATGACAGTTTGACTTCGCGACTATACGCAATGTAAAAAACGTAGTACGCGGCAAACAAATTCAATAATGCTTCAGTAACAGATTGGGACGTCATCAAAATTTCGTTGTCAACCACGACGTGATAGGACATTCCGATGTTCAGTATGTAGGGAGGCCGATTCACAGCTTTCTTCAAAAATGCTTCTAAATTGATAGTCTCCTAAAAAGTGAAATTTAATTCAACAATTAGAAATTTACTATATTTAAATGTATATGCCTATTCGATTACCTCCTGTACGTTGAACAAAAAATTAGCTGCAATAACACCTTTCTTATTCCTTACAGGTAATAGCAGAGGGAGAATTTCTAAAGCAAAACATGCTTGACTCTCTGTAACAATGAAACAAAAAATAAAAATTAGATTTTATCGGTACATTGAAATTTAAAGGGTTGAAGCATTACCAAAGGATTGTGTTTTAATGTCTTCACCGTACATATCAAAGAGTTGGCTCAAAGCATCTCCTTTTTTCTTTGTCTTAATCGCATACTTTACAAGTATTGGTACACAGGCAGTCCAATTGTCCCAAAACTTACGGCAGATTCCAGCACTCTTTATCATTTCAAACTCTTCATGAAGCTGTAATTAAGGAGAATGTCTGAAGTAGTTGGCTAGATTTATTAAACTTAAAAAAGAATTTTGAAAAAACTTACATATTCCGGTTGGTTCAATACTGGACAAGCCGTTTTCAAAAGATGCTGAACATTATCAAACTTATTTGCAACTATCTCTTTTCTTCTTCCTTCAAAAGTCAATTTCCACAAATATTTCATAGTTTTTTTGTCGCCAAGATTACGACACACCTCAATAAATTTGGCCACATTGCCCTGGTAAGAAACCATGTCAACCTCTATTTTGTAAATAACACAAATGTTAATAAAACCATCACGGGAAAATAGTAAGCAATACAAATACCAGAAGTGCAATTTCGCTGATTTTGTAAACTTAATATTTGTGCTGTTGGACTCTGGTCGTCAGTTGACCTTTTAGTCGCTACACGTCCTCCTTTATTCGAATACTGTTGGTTGTTCTTTCTCCTCCTGTATTCAAAATTCCTTTGGAGTCTCATATAAAATTCAGTCTAAAGAAGCAATAAAAATGTTAGCAGTTATTACATGAAATACAAAGCTGTATACAAAGTATACTTACATTTGTTTGCATGGAGTCTTCACTGTCCATGATTAAATTGGGATACTTCTTTAGCAGACTATCAACAACATATTTAACAGAGTCAGGATGAGGGTGGAGAGTTTGTTCCTCAATAGAAGTAGCCAGAGTTCGTGTGATGGATGAGAAATCAGAAGGCTGATAACTTTGTTTTTCTTTAGAATTCATCTTCTGAGTTAGTGCTGTTCCATAACAGGTTGGTAATTTATATGTAGAAGAATTCAGTCGTTCATAGCCTCTGTCCACTCTTTCAGACACTGGGATTAGTTGGGAATAAATACGCTGCCCATCATCTGATTCTTCACTGCTGCTATCTAAGTACAAAAAGTATTGTTAATCTGTCGATCTTTACAAAGTACAAAGTAAATAATAATAGGCTAAGGAATAATACCATTAGAACACATGTCAGCAGTCTTTCTCTTCAGTGGTCGTACTTGTTTCTCAGTAGCTTGTTTTCTGAAATAATTGTTTTCTGAAGTTTCTTCTTCTGACAGTGAAAGGTGTACACTAGGAGCATCTCCCAACAATGCCGTAGAATGTCTAACAGACAAATTTGGTTCTTCATCCGCAGTGCCAGATAATTGCCCAATGTCTTCCATACTACTGAAATCGAAATTCGGTTTTATTACGACGCACCTCACTTCACTTTTGTCCTTTACAGGTGAATCGTCACCAATTGTAACCCAATTATTGGGTCGAATTTCGCTTTCTTTTTGAAAAGAAAAGTTTTCGGACGAGAGAAACACGTGTGTAAGGCCCTTACTTTTTTTTTCAAGACGTCAGCAATTCTCTCAAGATCGTTTCTTTTATCTGTATGACACATTCTTTTCTGCAAAACAATATCGTATGGAGTATGCACTTCACCGTCAATTACGGTAACAAAAATACATCTTGAAGATTTATCAATAGGTATATTGAAGCTAATAGATGCTGACTTCGCCATCTTGCTCGTCTATTAAGTCTGTCAATCTGTCATGCTGGATGCTGTGCTCTCTCAGTCCCTCAGTCAGAGCAATAATTCAAAATGATAAATAATTGCTTGATAAATAAGTCATAAATAATTAAAAATTTAGATAAAGTAAAGAATATGACCAAACAAATTCTTTCATTTAAAATCAAAATCGTTTTGAAATTACTCGTACTGGGAATTTAGCGACAATTTGGCAATCATGCGCTTTCTGTCATCTTCTTGGTTTCTTTAGAAGACTTGATTAAAAGAATTGAAAATTAAATTGTCAAACAATGCATTCGTGTATAAAAAAAAAAAAGAGATGCAAATGAAGTTAGACTGTTACACCTGCCAAATAATGCAATGTAACTTTGTGACTAAGGATAGCCAAACGATGCTGCATCATTTAAGTACTATTCACTTGAAAGACAAAAACTTTACTAGCCCTTGTCTGTACACAACTGAGTGTTTTCACACAGCAAACTTCAAAACATTTAGTGGTCTGAAACAACATTTAAGAAAGTTTCATCCATTGTTTTTTTCGGTTTCTGCAAATGTGATAGAAGGAAATTCAAATGGCACACCTAGTGAGCAAGGTGGCATGGGATGTGTTGTCAACTCATATTACGTTGACTCACCAGACAATTTAGGTAATTTAAAATTGGTTGTAATTATCTAAATCCTAGCATTAGTTTTAGGCTCTTTATTGATTCTTAATGTGTTTACAGGTCTTGAAACAATCTGTGATGATGTTGCTTGTTTACAAGCTCGTCCACCTAATGATTTAAGTTTGCTTGCTGGAGATTTTGTTCTAAATCTCTTGGCAGAACAAAAGATGACACAAGTAAACATTAAGTATGTGATGGATGTGGGGACCAAACTAGTGAATGAAGCTGTAAATAGAAAGTTAAAGGAAGCCTTGCATCTCGTACTGGAAAACAACTTGGATCCTAAGTCAGCCCTGTCTAGTCTTTTAGATTGTCAGGACAAACCGTTTGAAAAACTTAAGCATCAGTCTACCCAAAACAAATATTTTGTCAAACACTTTGGTTAGTATTGAATGTTTTTATAATGAAAACTATATTCTGGTGGTTTGTAAAATGAGACACATTTTATTTTGATAGGCATGATTGAGGCTGAACGCATCATTCTCCCTGTTCAGGCAGCAGATTTTGGTCGTCACAAAACTGGAAAGGATCAGCATTCTAAGCCCAAACAGTACTGTTATGTCCCCATTTTAAAGCAATTAGAGAGGATCTTAAATTTTAAGGATGTTTTAAGTGAAATTAATGAGGTTAAGACAATTAAACCAAAAGAATATTCTTATTTTGAAAGTGGGGAAATTTTTAAAACAAATTCCTTTTTTCAAACTAATCTTAATGGTTTACAAATTCTTTTGTATATCGATGACGCTTCCACGACTGCTGACAAAGGCAACCGTTCTAAGAAAAACAAGCTTTGTTTTGTTTATTGTTCCCTCGGAAATCTTAAAAGAAAGGATAGGTCAACATTCATAGCAATCAATCTGGTTGCAATTTTTCGCAACACCACCGTCAAACAGTTTGGGTTAAATGTTTTACTAAGGCCACTTATCAATGATTTAAAAAAATTGGAAGAGGGTGTTTTAATGAATATTTTGGGGATCGATCGCACTGTTCGAGGTACGCTTTCAGCTGTTATAGCAGACAATCTCGGGAGTCATCAGATCGGTTGCTTTAAAGTTGGTTTCTCTAAAGGGTTCCGTAAATGCAGATTTTGTTTAGCCGTCGACGATGACATTCAATCTTATTTCCGTGATAAACAATTCATTGCTAGGGATAAAATACAGCATGACCAACATTGCGATGGACTCTCTTTGGAAGCAATAAGAGAGCATGTAGAAAAACTATACGGGATAACAGGGACTTCCATTTTGAATGAGCTAAGGCATTTTCATGTTATTGGGGGATTGACACCTGATATAATGCATGATATTTTAGAAGGCATTCTTCCTCTTGTCATTTCAAAACTTCTCATGTATTGTATTAAGTCAAAATTTTTTACTTTGAAAACTTTGAATGATATTATTGAGAATTTCAAATACGGACACAGAGAAGTAATTGATAAGCCATCCACAATTGATTATTCCCAACTCAAAGAAGGTACGATGAATCAGACTGCCGCTCAGATCTGGTTACTTGCTATCCTTTTGCCCTTGATGATCGGAAATTTTATTAGTGAATCAGATCCTGTATGGCATTGTTTCACAACGCTTCTACAAATTTCACGATTAATTTTCTTAGAACCAATCTCTGATCTTGACATTGCTAAACTTGAATTGCTGATCGAAGAGTTTTTGATTGATTATAAGGAACATTTTTTCCAATCTTACAAAAGAGACGACCCCAAATCCGAATTGAAATGTAGAATCATACCAAAGATGCATCATCTTGTTCATTACCCTCGATTTATTAAGCAACTAGGCCCACTTCAATCCTTCTGGTGTATGAGGTTTGAAGCGAAGCATAGTTACTTCAAACAGCTTCAAAGAAAGATAAAAAATTTCATTAACCCACCTTACACCCTATCTTTAAGACACCAACAATGGCAATGCAACCAGTTTAGATCTGCTGGTGAAATGCTCCTTCAGCCTCGTATTCTGACGTCCCCATATAAAGTTAGATTGCTTGATGCGGTTGATGTACATGATAAATTTGCAGGGCAAGTCGCTTCTTTATTGAATTTGGATAAACTTGATGTGTCTTTGCGAGTGTATAAGTGGATAGCCATTGGGTCAAATAACTTTAAAGTGAATGAAAGCCTTATTGTATGTCCATTGTCAAATATCAGTAATGTCAGACAGCGAAGAGGTGCATTTGGTTTAATTACCAGTATATTTTCTTGTGATGGCAAGTTCGTTTTTGTCTGTGAAGTTTACCGCACACTGAGATTTGATAACCATTTTCAGTCTTTCGAACTTGTAAAGAGAGAGGATCGTTTCCATTTAGCTTTGTCACCAACACAACTGTCTGATTATTCCGTTTACCAATTTCATAAACCATGTTTTGAACGTACTACTCATTTATATGTCCCATCAAAAAGTGAATTACGTCATCTAGTTCTTTGAATGAAATATATTCATTTATTAAAACTACTTTTTTACATGTTTCTTATTTTAGTCTAGAATGCTATTATTTTTTAGGGGTTTTTTCAACAAATAATTTGGGGTTTCGTTGCAAATAGTAAATTCATATTTAAAACCCCGAAAATTTAGATCAATTTGAAAATTTGGGGGTCATGCGATTTTTTCGTGGTTTGCAACCCCGGAAAAGTGGGAACCATTTTAACAGTGTCCACGTCCGGCCAAATTTGTGGCTATGATTACCTGTCCGGGAGGAATTTCTTGATTCTGTTTGAAAGCCACGTCGAATGAGCTGACGTATTTCACGACTTTGATTTGAGCATCTGTTTTTAAAAGGTTATTATAAATCGAATCGGCTGATTCAATATTATCGCAAACGACGAGTACGGATCGCTGATTAATTTTGTTGGTGGATGAAGAAGCAATGCTGATGATCGTCTTTTGCATTTGATCGAGCCAATTTTTACGATCGTGAGCGATGATCGGCTCGTGTTGAATGCAAAATCGAGGCCTGAAACGCGGCAAACGGAAAAAATCGACACCGAATACTTGACGGAAAAGATCGCACTCGGCTGTAGAACCAAGTGTGCCCGTCAATCCGTACATTCTACCCTGAAATTCGCTGAAATAGCCAATGTTGGACATGAAAATAGCCTTCAACGAGATGGGCGTCCATTTCATTCCGTGTTTCAATTGAAGGAATTGTTGCAAACCATCAGACCATTCGGTTTGAACTTGTTCCCCATCCTTGATGCGTCTCCTTGTCCATGATGACAATCCGCCTTCCTTGTCCGTCACCGCAGTCGTCCACTTTATAGGCGTCGTCAGGTTGGAGCAGGTAAGCGGCCCGGAACGCGCTTTTAATCCACGTCGACAAGTGGCGCTCAGAGAATGTCTTTAATCCATTGGGAACGCAAGAAGGAATCATTGG
Organism: Daphnia galeata; assembly: GCA_030770115.1. Classification (NCBI taxonomy): domain Eukaryota; kingdom Metazoa; phylum Arthropoda; class Branchiopoda; order Diplostraca; family Daphniidae; genus Daphnia; species Daphnia galeata. Next base: position 1,785,293 of record CM061114.1, read on the forward strand.
CTCAATCATTTGGCGGATTTCATCAACGATGTTGCTCGATTCAGCTAAACGGATGACATCCGGTGCGTTGACAAACGTCCAAATTTGGACAAAGAGGTTCATCAGATCGTACAGTTCAGGGATGTTGCGTGACATGTAGAGAACGTTTTCACCTTTGTCGAGAGTCATCGAATCCACTTCGTCGACGATAATGGCTCCCGGAATGCGGTTGCGGGTCACATCCTTGTCTTCAAAGTATCGAGTGAGTAAAATGTCGCGCATGAAACTTCCTAAATCGCCGTAGATCACGTCGCTGTTGTATCGTTCACGTCTTATTTTGTTGTCGTTGGAACACATTTGATCGCAATTGTTGCTCACGCTCACGCCAAACGCCTTAAATAGCCAACTGATTTCAGAGATATTGGCTTCGGCCAGCACCGGAGAACTCGTTATGATGTTGACGTGTTTGTCTTCGTTCCAGTGGCTTAGGACGTGGTAAATAGCTACAAGAGCCGAGATGAGCGTTTTTCCTTCACCAGTTGAAATTTGTCCCATCCGCCTCGGCATCTGTCCAGTTTGCTGATTGGAAGAGACGAACGTGATAACTGCAATAAGTTGAACGTCTCTCGGCTCGTAACCCATTTTGTCATGAATGACACGGCAAGCAACGGCCAAAAAATCGTCTGCATTCAATTTATTGCCGCTGTTTGCCTTTTTGACTTGCTGAATCCAGTCCTTTGTTTTATCTGTTCTAAATATATTCAAAAATGTTAATTTTGTAGGTCTTCGGTTATTAGATTCTTGTCGGATGCGTGCGATGCGTTGGGCCATCTCACTTGTATTGAAAATGACTTTACACGTTTCAGGATCTTGTCTCATGATGGTCGTAATTTTCTCGACACTCACATCGACTTGACTGGATATTTTCATTTCTCTTTCGATTGTTTCTGAATCGGATAGTGATTGCCAAACCAAGTCTTCCACCTCCACCGATTTGCTCAGCAAAGTTTTGTCGATCAACGCAATCCATTGATCTTTTATCCAAGGGTATCGAATCAAATTTCGGAGAATGTTTGTGAGGTGAGTGAGGTCGTCCGTCTTGTTTTCTGATTTCGGATAGCGATGAACCAACAAACAAAGAAACTGGTCGGTTCTTTGTTGTCCAAATTGAATGTCGAGCATAGTCGTCAGACGTAGGGCCAGTTCGGATGTCCAATCAACAGCCAGCTGGATGAAGCGCATTACTGACGTCCAGTCTTTCAAAGGAGCGTTGGAAACACGATCCAATATCATGTCATAGTCATTGTCTAACAGAGACTGAAGTTTGAGTGTCGTCAACTGATTTGTAACTTCTTGAACGAGTTTCATCAGTTGAAGTGGATCTCCCGCCATTTCCTGTCGGATCTTATGATAGAACGTGTGTAAAAACGACGATGGCGCTCCGGACGATGGCCACCATTGAATAAGTTGTTGAATGATATCGGAACTCTTAGCAGAACCTGTATCTTCATCATTACGGCAGTTCTCGTTGAGATGATTCAGTAAATCCTCAATGGCGAAAATCGCGAGCAGATCAATCCACTGGTGAGGTCGACATTTAGTTGTAGCAGCTCGGCACAAGTCGATTGGGAATTCTTCAACATCTTGGAAGAACTTGATAAGCTGATGGACGGACAATCCTTGATGCGCCTGGTACGAGTTGAGTGAAGGAATCACGACGTCTTGAATCCAAAGGAGCCAATGGAGCAGCTCTTCGTCTTTTTCCTTCTTTTTGCGGATCAATCGATTAAATGAGCGACAAAGTTGACGGATGTGTGGTTTGTCCGGTAAAGAGCGTCCGGTGTTCTGATTGGAAGGATCGAAACACCTGACCAACTTCGTTCGGATTCGTTCAATTGCCAATTTTTGCAAGGCACCCAAGAAACAGGACGGTTGTTGGCCGTCAACCAACAGTGAACTCTCCACGGCTGGATCATCTCCAATCAATTTCTCTTCTTCGGTGAAAAGGTCGTAACCAATTACAGAGAAAAATAACTGGGCGTCATTGAGGCTGCAAGTCTTGTTCCCAAGTGCCTTTTCCATGACACGGATACATTCCGGATCACGGTAGCTTTCCAAGTAGATCCATCGTTGAACGAAAACCTTTCGGGTTCCGCTCAACATTTCCGACAGGATGTATTTCTTATCAGACGACGGTTTGAGTTCTTTAATAGAAATAACAATTAAGATAATTGAAGAATTATTGTTTCAAATTGAATTACCTGGAATCAAAACATCATAAAAAAAATGGTTGACACTTTGTTCATCCCAGTAGAAGGAGTTGGAATGACCAAGTTGGATCAATCCCTTGAGAACCAATTGTCGAGTTTCCAGTTGTTGATTTAGGAAATCCGTGTCTTCTCCACAGCTGGACGTGTTCTTCTTTGATCGCACAAATCGGACGATATTAGTCCATCGTTCGACCGTATTCTTAAAAGAAAACGAAACAAGGTTCAGGTCCATTTTCTTTGAACTCTTTTCACAATCGTTCAATAATTTAGTCTCGTAACAGGCGCTGCAATAGTCGATCAACACTTGCTGGATTCCCATCAATTCCTCCATTAAATGGTTATTCTTATATTCAGCAATGATAAGAGACTCAAGCTGGACAAACCAACATTTCGCATCCCGCCAAGTTGCTCGTTTCCGGTCGTTGCTGAGTTGACCGCCGACGAAAATGGCCAATTTTAAAATCAACCAAATTGTTATCTGTCCAATTAAATATAAATTTATAAAATTGTCCAATTTTCTAAAAGTAAACGCAGTACACACCTCATTGGATTTCATGTTTAAAATGGCGCCAAAAAATGAGTTCCAACTGGGATTTTCTGTTTTTTTCATTGGAGTGCATCTCATCAAAATATCAATTGCCACTTGAAGTAGAGATATCTTTTCTTTCTTCAATCCATTCCAGCTGAGATATTGACTCGATTTAACAGTCGATTTCATAACTGTGAGGGTATCGATACCGGACCGAGAATCGGCCAAATAACCAACAAACGTCTGCAACCACGAAAGAGCTTCATTGAACGAGGCTAAAATTTCTCGACGACGAGCTGAAATGCGGATGTAGATTTTCCTACTCTCCTCACTTGACGAATTGTATTCGGCGGATTTGATTAATTCTTTGACGGCCGAATGGACAATCGATGCCGCTTCACCATCTTTGAATTTCCATTGAACCAATTCCTTCTTCCATTCGTTGAGTTTACCAGACGATATCATTTGACTGCTGGTGTTTCGGGTGTCGTCAATCGTCAAGTCCATTATCATTTGAGCGGTTTCGATCACGTCGTGAAGCGATTTCACTGATTGGGCGTCATTGAAAAAAGAAACTGCCGTTCTCGAAATGATTTCAAAGTTTGAAATCATTTCGAGAACGGCAGTTTCCAAAATTTCAAGGAGCTTATGATGATCATAAGCTCCTTGAAATTTTGGTTCAACTTTTTCCAAACTTTGTGACCTTACTATGGGATTTTGAAGAACAAATAGCATAAAATTATTGCTAATTTAGAATAAGGGAGTCCCAACAAATGTGTTTTTGTAAAAATTAAAAACAAATACCATAGATTTTATAAGTAGCATCACCTCGAAGATCATCAAGATCCATCATAAGCTCATAACTTTTTCCAAACTTTGTGACCTTACTATGGGATTTTGAAGAACAAATAGCATAAAATTATTGCAAATTTAGAATAAGAAAAACCCCACAAATGTGTTTTTGTAAAAATTAAAAACAAATACCATAGATTTTATGAGTAGCATCACCTCGAAGATCATCAAGATCCATCATAAGCTCCTTGAAATTTTGGTTCAACTTTTTCCAAACTTTGTGACCTTACTATGGGATTTTGAAGAACACATAGCATAAAATTATTGCTAATTTAGAATAAGGGAGTCCCCACAAATGTGTTTTTCTAAAAATTAAAAACAAATACCATAGATTTTATGAGTAGCATCACCTCGAAGATCATCAAGATCCATCATAAGCTCATAACTTTTTCCAAACTCTGTGACCTTACTACGGGATTTGGAAGAACAAATAGCACAAAATTATTGGAAATTTAGAATAAGGGAGTCCCCACAAATGTGTTTTTCTAAAAATTAAAAACATATACCATAGATTTTATGAGTAGCATCACCTCGAAGATCATCAAGATCCATCATAAGCTCCTTGAAATTTTGGTTCAACTTTTTCCCAACTTTGTGACCTTACTATGGGATTTATAAGAACAAATAGCATAAAACTATTGCAAATTTAGAATATGGGAGTCCCCAAAAATGTGTTTTTCTAAAAATTAAAAACAAATACCATAGATTTTATGAGTAGCATCACCTCGAAGATCATCAAGATCCATCATAAGCTCATAACTTTTTCCAAACTTTGTGACCTTACTACGGGATTTTGAAGAACAAATAGAATAAAATTATTGCAAATTTAGAATAAGAAAAACCCCACAAATGTGTTTTTGTAAAAATTAAAAACAAATACCATAGAATTTATGAGTAGCATCACCTCGAAGATCATCAAGATCCATCATAAGCTCCTTGAAAATTTGGTTCAACTTTTTTCAAACTTTTTGACCTTACTATGGGTTTAGAACAAATAGCATAAAATTATTGCTAATTTAGAGTAAGGGAGTCCCCAGAAATGTGTTTTTCTAAAAATTAAAAACAAATACCATAGATTTTATGAGTAGCATCACCTCGAAGATCGTCAAGATCCATCATAAGCTCCTTGAAATTTTGGTTCAACTTTTTCCAAACTTTGTGACCTTACTATGGGATTGTGAAGAACACATAGCATAAAATTATTGCTAATTTAGAATAAGGGAGTCCCCACAAATGTGTTTTTCTAAAAATTAAAAACAAATACCATAGATTTTATGAGTAGCATCACCTCGAAGATCATCAAGATCCATCATAAGCTCCTTGAAATTTTGGTTCAACTTTTTCCCAACTTTGTGACCTTACTATGGGATTTATAAGAACAAATAGCATAAAACTATTGCAAATTTAGAATATGGGAGTCCCCAAAAATGTGTTTTTCTAAAAATTAAAAACAAATACCATAGATTTTATGAGTAGCATCACCTCGAAGATCATCAAGATCCATCATAAGCTCATAACTTTTTCCAAACTTTGTGACCTTACTACGGGATTTTGAAGAACAAATAGAATAAAATTATTGCAAATTTAGAATAAGAAAAACCCCACAAATGTGTTTTTGTAAAAATTAAAAACAAATACCATAGAATTTATGAGTAGCATCACCTCGAAGATCATCAAGATCCATCATAAGCTCCTTGAAAATTTGGTTCAACTTTTTTCAAACTTTTTGACCTTACTATGGGTTTAGAACAAATAGCATAAAATTATTGCTAATTTAGAGTAAGGGAGTCCCCAGAAATGTGTTTTTCTAAAAATTAAAAACAAATACCATAGATTTTATGAGTAGCATCACCTCGAAGATCGTCAAGATCCATCATAAGCTCCTTGAAATTTTGGTTCAACTTTTTCCAAACTTTGTGACCTTACTATGGGATTGTGAAGAACACATAGCATAAAATTATTGCTAATTTAGAATAAGGGAGTCCCCACAAATGTGTTTTTCTAAAAATTAAAAACAAATACCATAGATTTTATGAGTAGCATCACCTCGAAGATCATCAAGATCCATCATAAGCTCATAACTTTTTCCAAACTCTGTGACCTTACTACGGGATTTGGAAGAACAAATAGCACAAAATTATTGGAAATTTAGAATAAGGGAGTCCCCACAAATGTGTTTTTCTAAAAATTAAAAACATATACCATAGATTTTATGAGTAGCATCACCTCGAAGATCATCAAGATCCATCATAAGCTCCTTGAAATTTTGGTTCAACTTTTTCCCAACTTTGTGACCTTACTATGGGATTTATAAGAACAAATAGCATAAAACTATTGCAAATTTAGAATATGGGAGTCCCCAAAAATGTGTTTTTCTAAAAATTAAAAACAAATACCATAGATTTTATGAGTAGCATCACCTCGAAGATCATCAAGATCCATCATAAGCTCATAACTTTTTCCAAACTTTGTGACCTTACTACGGGATTTTGAAGAACAAATAGAATAAAATTATTGCAAATTTAGAATAAGAAAAACCCCACAAATGTGTTTTTGTAAAAATTAAAAACAAATACCATAGAATTTATGAGTAGCATCACCTCGAAGATCATCAAGATCCATCATAAGCTCCTTGAAAATTTGGTTCAACTTTTTTCAAACTTTTTGACCTTACTATGGGTTTAGAACAAATAGCATAAAATTATTGCTAATTTAGAGTAAGGGAGTCCCCAGAAATGTGTTTTTCTAAAAATTAAAAACAAATACCATAGATTTTATGAGTAGCATCACCTCGAAGATCGTCAAGATCCATCATAAGCTCCTTGAAATTTTTGTTCAACTTTTTCCAAACTTTATGACCTTACTATGGGATTTTGAAGAACAAATAGCATAAAATTATTGCAAATTTAGAATAAGGGAGTCCCCACAAATGTGTTTTTGTAAAAATTAAAAACAAATACCATAGATTTTATGAGTAGCATCACCTCGAAGATCAACAAGATCCATCATAAGCTCATAACTTTTTCCAAATTTTGTGACCTTACTACCGGATTTTGAATAACAAATAGCATAAAATTATTTGCAAATTTAGAACAAGAGAAACCCCACAAATGTGTTTTTGTAAAAATTAAAAACAAATACCATAGATTTTATGAGTAGCATCACCTCGAAGATCATCAAGATCCATCATAAGCTCCTTGAAATTTTGGTTCAACTTTTTCCAAACTTTGTGACCTTACTATGGGATTTTGAAGAACAAATAGCATAAAATTATTGCTAATTTGGAATAAGGGAGTCCCCACAAATGTGTTTTTCTAAAAATTAAAAACAAATACCATAGATTTTATGAGTAGCATCACCTCGAAGATCATCAAGATCCATCATAAGCTCCTTGAAATTTTGGTTCAACTTTTTCCAAACTTTGTGACCTTACTATGGGATTTATAAGAACAAATAGCATAAAATTATTGCAAATTTAGAATAAGAAAAACCCCACAAATGTGTTTTTTTAAAAATTAAAAACAAATACCATAGAATTTATGAGTAGCATCACCTCGAAGATCATCAAGATCCATCATAAGCTCCTTGAAATTTTGGTTCAACTTTTTTCAAACTTTTTGACCTTACTATGGGTTTAGAACAAATAGCATAAAATTATTGCTAATTTAGAGTAAGGGAGTCCCCAGAAATGTGTTTTTCTAAAAATTAAAAACAAATACCATAGATTTTATGAGTAGCATCACCTCGAAGATCGTCAAGATCCATCATAAGCTCCTTGAAATTTTGGTTCAACTTTTTCCAAACTTTATGACCTTACTATGGGATTTTGAAGAACAAATAGCATAAAATTATTGCAAATTTAGAATAAGGGAGTCCCCACAAATGTGTTTTTGTAAAAATTAAAAACAAATACCATAGATTTTATGAGTAGCATCCCCTCGAAGATCATCAAGATCCATCATAAGCTCCTTGAAATTTTGGTTCAACTTTTTCCAAACTTTGTGACCTTACTATGGGATTTTGAAGAACAAATAGCATAAAATTATTATAAATTTAGAATAAGGGAGATCCCAAAAATGTGTTTTTGTAAAAATTAAAAACAAATACCATAGATTTTATAAGTAGCATCACCTCGAAGATCACCAAGATCCATCATAAGCTCATAACTTTTTCCAAACTTTGTGACCTTACTATGGGATTTTGAAGAACAAATAGCATAAAATTATTGCTAATTTAGAATAAGGGAGTCCCAACAAATGTGTTTTTGTGAAAATTAAAAACAAATACCATAGATTTTATAAGTAGCATCACCTCGAAGATCACCAAGATCCATCATAAGCTCATAACTTTTTCCAAACTTTGTGACCTTACTATGGGATTTTGAAGAACAAATAGCATAAAATTATTGCAAATTTAGAATAAGAGAAACCACACAAATGTGTTTTTGTAAAAATTAAAAACAAATACCATATATTTTATGAGTAGCATCACCTCGAAGATCATCAAGATCCATCATAAGCTCCTTGAAATTTCGGTTCATTTTTTTTCAAACTTTGTGACCTTACTATGGGATTTTGAAGAACAAATAGCATAAAATTATTGCTAATTTAGAATAAGGCAGTCCCCACAAATGTGTTTTTGTAAAAATTAAAAACAAATACCATAGATTTTATAAGTAGCATCACCTCGAAGATCACCAAGATCCATCATAAGCTCATAACTTTTTCCAAACTTTGTGACCTTACTATGGGATTTTGAAGAACAAATAGCATAAAATTATTGCTAATTTAGAATAAGGGAGTCCCAACAAATGTGTTTTTGTAAAAATTAAAAACAAATACCATAGATTTTATAAGTAGCATCACCTCGAAGATCACCAAGATCCATCATAAGCTCATAACTTTTTCCAAACTTTATGATCTTATTATGGGATTTTGAAGAACAAATAGCATAAAATTATTACCATTTAAAATAAGGGAGTCCCCACAAATGTGTTTTTGTAAAAATTAAAAACAAATACCATAGATTTTATAAGTAGCATCACCTTGAAGATCACCAAGATCCATCATAAGCTCATAACTTTTTCCAAACTTTGTGACCTTACTATGGGATTTTGAAGAACAAATAGCATAAAATTATTGCTAATTTAGAATAAGGGAGTCCCAACAAATGTGTTTTTGTAAAAATTAAAAACAAATACCATAGATTTTATAAGTAGCATCACCTCGAAGATCACCAAGATCCATCTTAAGCTCATAACTTTTTCCAAACTTTGTGACCTTACTTTAGGATTTTGAAGAACAAATAGCATAAAATTATTGCAAATTTAGAATAAGGGAGTCCCCACAAATATGTTTTTCTAAAAAATAGAAACAAATACTATAGATTTTATGAGTAGCATCACCTCGAAGATCATCAAGATCCATCATAAGCTCCTTGAAATTTTGGTTCAACTTTTTTCAAACTTTGTGACCTTACTATGGGATTTTGAAGAAAAAAAAGCATAAAATTATTGCTAATTTAGAATAAGGGAGTCCCCAGAAATGTGTTTTTCTAAAAATTAAAAACAAATACCATAGATTTTATGAGTAGCATCACATCGAAGATCGTCAAGATCCATCATAAGCTCATAACTTTTTCCAAATTTTGTGACCTTACTACCGGATTTTGAATAACAAATAGCATAAAATTATTGCAAATTTAGAATAAGAGAAACCCCACAAATGTGTTTTTGTAAAAATTAAAAACAAATACTATAGATTTTATGAGTAGCATCACCTCGAAGATCATCAAGATCCATCATAAGCTCCTTGAAATTTTGGTTCAACTTTTTTCAAACTTTGTGACCTTACTATGGGATTTTGAAGAACAAAAAGCATAAAATTATTGCTAATTTAGAATAAGGGAGCCCCCAGAAATGTGTTTTTCAAAAAATTAAAAACAAATACCATAGATTTTATGAGTAGCATCACATCGAAGATCGTCAAGATCCATCATAAGCTCCTTGAAATTTTGGTTCAACTTTTTCCAAACTTTATGATCTTACTATGGGATTTTGAAGAACAAATAGCATAAAATTATTACCATTTAAAATAAGGGAGTCCCCACAAATGTGTTTTTGTAAAAATTAAAAACAAATACCATAGATTTTATAAGTAGCATCACCTTGAAGATCACCAAGATCCATCATAAGCTCATAACTTTTTCCAAACTTTGTGACCTTACTATGGGATTTTGAAGAACAAATAGCATAAAATTATTGCTAATTTAGAATAAGGGAGTCCCAACAAATGTGTTTTTGTAAAAATTAAAAACAAATACCATAGATTTCATAAGTAGCATCACCTCGAAGATCACCAAGATCCATCTTAAGCTCATAACTTTTTCCAAACTTTGTGACCTTACTTTAGGATTTTGAAGAACAAATAGCATAAAATTATTGCAAATTTAGAATAAGGGAGTCCCCACAAATATGTTTTTCTAAAAATTAGAAACAAATACCATAGAATTTTTGAGTAGCATCACCTCGAAGATCATCAAGATCCATCATAAGCTCTTTGAAATTTTGGTTCAACTTTTTCCAAACTTTGTGACCTTACTACCGGATTTTGAATAACAAATAGCATAAAATTATTGCAAATTTAGAATAAGGGAGATCCCAAAAATGTGTTTTTCTAAAAATTAAAAACAAATACCATAGATTTTATGAGTAGCATCACCTCGAAGATCATCAAGATCCATCATAAGCTCATAACTTTTTCCAAACTTTGTGACCTTACTACGGGATTTTGAAGAACAAATAGCATAAAATTATTGCAAATTTAGAATAAGGGAGTCCCCACAAATGTGTTTATGTACAAATTAAAAACAAATACCATAGATTTTATGAGTAGCATCACCTCGAAGATCAACAAGATCCATCATAAGCTCATAACTTTTTCCAAATTGTGTGACCTTACTACCGGATTTTGAATAACAAATAGCATAAAATTATTGCAAATTTAGAATAAGAGAAACCCCACAAATGTGTTTTTATAAAAATTAAAAACAAATACTATAGATTTTATGAGTAGCATCACCTCGAAGATCATCAAGATCCATCATAAGCTCCTTGAAATTTTGGTTCAACTTTTTCCAAACTTTGTGAGCTTACTATGGGATTTTGAAGAACAAATAGCATAAAATTATTGCAAATTTAGAATAAAGGAGTCCCAACAAATGTGTTTTTGTAAAAATTAAAAACAAATACCATAGATTTTATGAGTAGCATAACCTCGAAGATCATCAAGATCCATCATAAGCTCCTTGAAATTTTGGTTCAATTTTTTCCAAACTTTGTGACCTTACTATGGGATTTTGAAGAACAAATAGCATAAAATTATTGCTAATTTAGAATAAGGGAGTCCCCACAAATGTGTTTTTCTAAAAATTAAAAACAAATACCATAGATTTTATGAGTAGCATCACCTCGAAGATCATCAAGATCCATCATAAGCTCATAACTTTTTCCAAACTTTGTGACCTTACTACGGGATTTTGAAGAACAAATAGCATAAAATTATTGCAAATTTAGAATAAGGGAGTCCCCACAAATGTGTTTTTCTAAAAATTTAAAAGAAATACAATAGATTTTATGAGTAGCATCACCTCGAAGATCATCAAGATCCATCATAAGCTCCTTGAAATTTTGGTTCAACTTTTTTCAAACTTTTTGACCTTACTATGGGTTTAGAACAAATAGCATAAAATTTTTGCTAATTTAGAGTAAGGTAGTCCCCACAAATGTGTTTTTGTAAAAATTAAAAACAAATACCATAGATTTTATGAGTAGCGTCACCTCGAAGATCGTCAAGATCCATCATAAGCTCCTTGAAATTTTGATTCAACTTTTTCCAAACTTTATGATCTTACTATGGGATTTTGAAGAACAAATAGCATAAAATTATTGCTAATTTAGAATAAGGGAGTCCCCACAAATGTGTTTTTCTAAAAATTAAAAACAAATACCATAGATTTTATGAGTAGCATCACCTCGAAGATCAACAAGATCCATCATAAGCTCATAACTTTTTCCAAATTTTGTGACCTTACTACCGGATTTTGAATAAGAAATAGCATAAAATTATTGCAAATTTAGAATAAGAGAAACCCCACAAATGTGTTTTTATAAAAATTAAAAACAAATACTATAGATTTTATGAGTAGCATCACCTCGAAGATCATCAAGATCCATCATAAGCTCCTTGAAATTTTGGTTCAACTTTTTCCAAACTTTGTGACCTTACTATGGGATTTTGAAGAACAAATAGCATAAAATTATTGCAAATTTAGAATAAGAGAAACCCCACAAATGTGTTTTTGTAAAAATTAAAAACAAATACTATAGATTTTATGAGTAGCATCACCTCGAAGATCATCAAGATCCATCATAAGCTCCTTGAAATTTTGGTTCAACTTTTTTCAAACTTTGTGACCTTACTATGGGATTTTGAAGAACAAAAAGCATAAAATTATTGCTAATTTAGAATAAGGGAGTCCCCAGAAATGTGTTTTTCTAAAAATTAGAAACAAATACCATAGAATTTTTGAGTAGCATCACCTCGAAGATCATCAAGATCCATCATAATTCATAAGCTCTTTGAAATTTTGGTTCAACTTTTTCCAAACTTTGTGACCTTACTACCGGATTTTGAATAACAAATAGCATAAAATTATTGCAAATTTAGAATAAGGGAGATCCCAAAAATGTGTTTTTCTAAAAATTAAAAACAAATACCATAGATTTTATGAGTAGCATCACCTCGAAGATCATCAAGATCCATCATAAGCTCCTTGAAATTTTGGTTCAACTTTTTTCCAAACTTTGTGACCTTACTATGGGATTTTGAAGAACAAATAGCATAAAATTATTGCAAATTTAGAATAAGGGAGATCCCACAAATGTGTTTTTCTAAATATTAAAAACAAATACCATAGATTTTATGAGAAGCATCACCTCGAAGATCATCAAGATCCATCATAAGCTCCTTGAAATTTTGGTTCAACTTTTTTCAAACTTTGTGACCTTACTATGGGATTTTGAAGAACAAAAAGCATAAAATTATTGCTAATTTAGAATAAGGGAGTCCCCACAAATATGTTTTTCTAAAAATTAGAAACAAATACCATAGAATTTTTGAGTAGCATCACCTCGAAGATCATCAAGATCCATCATAAGCTCTTTGAAATTTTGGTTCAACTTTTTCCAAACTTTGTGACCTTACTACCGGATTTTGAATAACAAATAGCATAAAATTATTGCTAATTTAGAATAAGGGAGTCCCAACAAATGTGTTTTTGTAAAAATTAAAAACAAATACCATAGATTTTATAAGTAGCATCACCTCGAAGATCACCAAGATCCATCATAAGCTCATAACTTTTTCCAAACTTTGTGACCTTACTATGGGATTTTGAAGAACAAATAGCATAAGATTATTGCCAATTTAGAATAAGGGAGTCCCCACAAATGTGTTTTTCTAAAAATTAAAAAAAAATACCATAGAATTTATGAGTAGCATCACCTCGAAGATCATCAAGATCCATCATAAGCTCCTTGAAATTTTGGTTCAACTTTTTCCAAACTTTGTGACCTTACTACCGGATTTTGAATAACAAATAGCATAAAACTATTGCAAATTTAGAATAAGAGAAACCCCACAAATGTGTTTTTGTAAAAATTAAAAACAAATACCATAGATTTTATGAGTAGCATCACCTCGAAAATCATCAAGATCCATCATAAGCTCCTTGAAATTTTTGTTAAACTTTTTCCAAATTTTGTGACCTTACTTTGGGATTTTGAAGAACAAATAGCATAAAACTATTGCAAATTTAGAATAAGAGAAACCCCACAAATGTGTTTTTGTAAAAATTAAAAAAAAATACCATAGAATTTATGAGTAGCATCACCTCGAAGATCATCAAGATCCATCATAAGCTCCTTGAAATTTTGGTTCAACTTTTTCCAAACTTTGTGACCTTACTACCGGATTTTGAATAACAAATAGCATAAAACTATTGCAAATTTAGAATAAGAGAAACCCCACAAATGTGTTTTTGTAAAAATTAAAAACAAATACCATAGATTTTATGAGTAGCATCACCTCGAAAATCATCAAGATCCATCATAAGCTCCTTGAAATTTTTGTTAAACTTTTTCCAAACTTTGTGACCTTACTACCGGATTTTGAATAACAAATAGCATAAAATTATTGCTAATTTAGAATAAGGGAGTCCCAACAAATGTGTTTTTGTAAAAATTAAAAACAAATACCATAGATTTTATAAGTAGCATCACCTCGAAGATCACCAAGATCCATCATAAGCTCATAACTTTTTCCAAACTTTGTGACCTTACTATGGGATTTTGAAGAACAAATAGCATAAGATTATTGCCAATTTAGAATAAGGGAGTCCCCACAAATGTGTTTTTCTAAAAATTAAAAAAAAATACCATAGAATTTATGAGTAGCATCACCTCGAAGATCATCAAGATCCATCATAAGCTCCTTGAAATTTTGGTTCAACTTTTTCCAAACTTTGTGACCTTACTACCGGATTTTGAATAACAAATAGCATAAAACTATTGCAAATTTAGAATAAGAGAAACCCCACAAATGTGTTTTTGTAAAAATTAAAAACAAATACCATAGATTTTATGAGTAGCATCACCTCGAAAATCATCAAGATCCATCATAAGCTCCTTGAAATTTTTGTTAAACTTTTTCCAAATTTTGTGACCTTACTTTGGGATTTTGAAGAACAAATAGCATAAAATTATTGCAAATTTAGAATAAGGGAGATCCCACAAATGTGTTTTTCTAAAAATTAAAAACAAATACCATAGATTTTATGAGTAGCATCACCTCGAAGATTATCAAGATCCATCATAAGCTCCTTGAAATTTTGGTTCAACTTTTTCCAAACTTTGTGACCTTACTTTGGGATTTTGAAGAACAAATAGCATAAAATTATTGCAAATTTAGAATAAGGGAGATCCCACAAATGTGTTTTTTCTAAAAATTAAAAACAAATACCATAGATTTTATGAGTAGCATCACCTCGAAGATCATCAAGATCCATCATAAGCTCCTTGAAATTTTGGTTCAACTATTTCCTAACTTTGTGACCTTACTATGGGATTGTGAAGAACAAATAGCATAAAATTATTGCAAATTTAGAATAAAGGAGTCCTCACAAATGTGTTTTTGTAAAAATTAAAAACAAATACCATAGATTTTATGAGTATCAAAACCTCGAAGATCATCAAGATCCATCATAAGCTCCTTGAAATTTTGGTTCAACTTTTTCCAAAATGTTTTAAAGACAAAATATTTTAGGCACTGATATTTCAAAAGTTACAGCACTTTTAAGATCGCCAGCTCCAAAAATTCCAAAATTTCTCATATCATTTTTAGGTTTGCATCGATTTCACCCAGACTATAGATTACCTTCAAGAAAGTACTATTCAATTTCATTAAGGAAGTCTTCATTTGATATGTTTTAAAGAAAAAATAATTTAGGCACTGATATTTCAAAAGTTACAGCACTGTTAAGATCGCCAGTTCCAAAAATTCAAAAAATTCTTATATCATTTTTAGGTTTGTATCGATTTCACCCAGACTATAGATTACCTTCAAGAAAGTACTATTAAATTTCATTATGGAAGTCTTCATTTGATATTTTTTGAAGAAAAAATAATTTAGGCACTGATATTTCAAAATTTACAGCACTTTTAAGATCGCCAGCTCCAAAAATTAAAAATATTCTCATATCATTTTTAGTTTTGCATCGATTTCAACCAGACTATAGATTAGCTTCAAGAAAATACTATTAAATTTCATTAAGGAAGTCTTCATTTGATATGTTTTAAAGAAAAAATAATTTAGGCACTGATATTTCAAAAGTTACAGCAATTTTAAGATCGCCAGCTCCAAAAATTCAAAAAAATTCTCATATCATTTTTAGGGTTGTATCGATTTCACCCAGATTATAGATTCACAGCACATAGCGAGAAGCTGTTCAAACGGTTATCTTATATCGTCGTAATTGGATTCGTATTCGGCTTTCATGTCCTTTAGAGTTGTAGTAATCTTTATACTGGACTAGTAGTAATCTGATTACTTGCGACGGATTCTATCCTGAAACTTTCTGGCAACCCTAATTTCTCATTCAGATCCAATCCAGAAGGGTCAAGTAATCGGACATACAGATGTCTAGATGACCGACTTGCGAAAACCACAGTGAGTACTTCTTGAGCGATGATCGATTCACACTGATCGGAGGTGGGATAAGATATCAAATTTTGCTGGGTGCCATCCAGAGCGCATTTCAAAGCTAATCCAGACGGCTGAGTAAGGAGAGCTGGCAAGACCCGTAGATCTCCAACGTTAACCAACGAAGAGTTTCCGTAGTCAACAAAAGTTACTTTAGCCTGATAAGCGTCAATACTGTTGATGAGGGCACGATACCATTTTCCATCATCAGGGAACAGTGCCAGACAACTGGTATGAAGCTGAAGATCAGGAGTTTCTAATTGTGATACATCCATCTCTGCGATTTTTGCCATCAGACTATCCACTGCGGCTGGATCCAACTGAATCCAAATTTCCGTGGCGGATTCGATGTATGAAGACAATGCATAAGATGACATCTTTTGTCCTGTAGCGAAGTAAATAACGGGTAGTAATTGAAACTCTTCGATGGTCCCTTCTGCTTTCGATTCTTCAAGTGTCTCATCCGCATCGGGCGTTGAAGGACAAATGGATGACAATTTTTCACAAGGGACGAAAACATCCAAAGAATCGCCGGTCGATGAAATTATTTTGCTTACGTCTTCCTCTACTGTGCTCAGCGAAGACTGCTCCAACGAAGCCTCAGAAATGGTGGAAAGACCCGCATCCATATTAACAGTCTCACATTCGTCTTTTGCTCCACTTGTTCTCGAGTTACTGTGCTCAGTGTTGGAAAGAACGTAGAGACTTTTACCACAATTGTCATTACCTTTGTTTTTCTTTTAACGATTGTCTAATCCGTTTTTAGCCAAGACACTTTCCACTGCTAGGAGATACTTCCTGGTTTTTTTAGGCTTCTGCACAGCAGAAGTTGGTGGCAGCTTTAGCAGTTGATAATTTTCGGCGGGCGGTGAAATTTCGACATCGGGATGAACAAATGGAGTTGGCAATCTCACCTCCACTTTCTCAGGTTTTTGAGACCGTAACGGACCTTTCATCTCTCCGTTACCAGTTGAAAGAGGAGATCCTTGAAGATTCCGAATAACCTCTTGAGCTTGATAAGAGGACGATCCCGGATTGGAATCGTTGCTGCTTTCACTTTACTTCCAGACTTTGTCAAATTTTCTGCTCCACTTGTTTTCTTATTACCGTCGTCAGCGTTGGGATGAACGTGGCGGCTTTTGCCACCTTTGCCCTTATCCTTGCTCATCTTGAAACGATCATGGTCTGATTCGACGGATTTCTTCTCCACTACCTTCCCATCACTACACTCTGACAGCTCGTCGATATCTATTATTACCGGTTGACTGACATACTTAAAAGAAACATAAATTAAAGACATTGAAACTTGTCGGATCAACAACACAACATACCTCCACCTGACTATCGGCATTCGACAAGGCTTGTTGAGGCTGTTGCTTGACAGAATTTGATTTTTTGACATCAGGCTGAACCAATGGAGTTTGCAAACTCACCTCCACTTTCTCAGGTTTCTGAGACCGTACCGGACCTTTCATTTCTCCGTTACCAGTTGATAGAGGAGATCCTTGATGATTCCGAATAACCTCTTGAGCTTGATAAGAGGACGATCCCGCATTGGAATCGTTGCTAGATGCTTTCACTTTAATTCCAGACTTTGTCAAATTTTCTGCTCAACTTGTTTTCTTATTACCGTCGTCAGCGTTGGGATGAACGTGGCGGCTTTTGCCACCTTTGCCCTTATCCTTGCTCATCTTGAAACGATCACGGTCTGATTCGACGGATTCCTTCTCCACTACCTCCCCATCACTACACTCTGACAGCTCGTCGATATCCATTATCTCCGATTGATTGAGATCCTAAAAAAAAACATAAATTAAAGACATTGAAAATTGTTTGATCAACCACACAAAATACCTCCACCCGACTATCGGAAATCGGCTGGGCTGGTAGAGGCTGCTGCGCAGCAGAAATTGGTTGCAGCTTTGGCAGTTTAAAATTCTCAGCAGGCTGTGAAATTTCGACATCGGGCTGAATCAATGGATTTGGCAATCTCTCCTCCACTTTCTCAGGTTCCTGAGACCGTACCGGACCTTTCATTTCTCCATTACCAGTTGATAGAGGAGATCCTCGAGGATTGCGAATCAACTCTTGAGCTTTGCTAGATGCTTTCACGATTCCAGACTGTGTCTTATTTTCTGCTCCACTTGTTTTCTTATTATCGTCGTCAGCATTGGGATGAACGTAGCGATTTTTGCCAAAATATCTGTTTTCACTATTCCTCTTCAAACGATCGTTGTTATTTGAGTCGGTGGTTTGTTCCACGACATTTTCAGCTCGGGGAATCTGTTATTTGAAAATATGAAAGTGTGATGACTCCATCTGGCAACACAGCACCCTTCGGCTCTATGTATAGGACGGCATCCCCTTCCTACCCGTCAGTCTCTGTCTGCTCGTCCTAGAGCACTGTTCTCTGGTGTATCCAATACACACTGATACAAGATGTACAATCTACTCTCAATCTAAGTTCATCACAGAAAGAATATCTTCAGATTTTATTTTTTAAAACTTTTAATAAAATAAATAAGAGTTACCTCTGTTACAAATGCTGTGGCAACTTTTTCTAATTTGGGTGAAATATTACGAACATCTGTAGCATTTAGCTTCGGCAATTCGGAAATCTGAACGAGCGGGAAAATGTCGGTATCGAGCATAGCCAATGAAGTTGGCAATTTCTCCACTTGCTGAACTCTCTGATACTCCAAAGGACCTAAAGTGTCTTCATTACCAGTTGATAGACTGCAATCATCTCTGGAATCAACTAGAAGAGACTGCTTTGCACATTCTCCACTTTCCTTATTATCGATCTTGTGTCCAGCTGAGAAGGTAGAGGCAGATTGCTCCTGCAATATGTTGCACATGCTTAAAGCTTCTTTATAGCTATGAGAGGGAACCCCTAATCCTTGCTCTATCATAAGCGTGGCCAGAAGATGGTCATTGGCGTAAGTAAACAATCTCAAACACTGATGTCCACAACACATTCCCATGGATGTAGCTTTCCAGGGGCGATCATTCACATTTAACTTTAAATACATCATGGCTGGCTCACTCCAGTAATAAGGTGAATCACAACCCGGTGGTGCAAGCACGTCAGCTAGAAGATACTTTGTGGCCAAGTCAGGCATTTCCCTTACATACTCAGATGCAGTACCAGGGATGTCAAGAGTGCGTAAAAAAACCAAACGTGCTGTATGACTATGTCCATAGTCAATCAAGAAAACTTCCAGAGTCCCTGAGTGGCTCAATATTGGTTGAAGCACTTTTGCCCTTCGCCATTCGTGGAATATGAGAACACAAAAAAAACCCACTTATAACAATAAATACAAAATACAAATTTTACTCAATTTTACTTTTATTGAATCTCACTCAGTCACTCGAGAAAAGAGATAAGCAAATTTAAGAAAGTTACACGCCAACAGGCTGGGATTGAGCGACGGTTTTGGGAGTATTGGGACGTCTAAAACTAAAAAAAAAAAAAAAAGGTTGAAAAAAACTAAAAAAAAAAACTTACCGGAATTTGGGACTCGACCAAGCCTTTTTTACGGTCGAGTAAAGGCATTTCAGCAACAGCATCAAAAGCAGGGAGACTACCCCGAAGACCGACTTCATAATAATGTCCATCTCCTCCTTCAATTCGGTAAAGGTAAAGTATTGGCACGTCTAAAAATTTAAAAAAAAAAAAAAAAGATTGAAAAAAAATAAAAAAAAAAACGTTTTCGGAGTTTGGGACTTGCCCAAGCCTTCTTCACCGTTGAGTACAAACATTTCAGCAGGAGCATCAAGAGAAGTGAGATGACGCCGAACACCGACTTCATGATGACGTCCATCTCTTCCTTGACTTCTTTAGGAAACATTGATGGAGTTAAAGTAGACATGCTAAAAAAAAAAAAAAGAAAAAATCTTAAATGATGTTTAAGATTTAACACTGACGTTTTGCCTCTACGTCAAACGTCACGAAATCGAATTGACGTTCCGAACACTGAAAACAGACCCCCACCGATGGACGTAAAAGAACTGCCTAAAAATATGTTATGTGCTGGTTGTCTATGCGGTACCAAGGTATACTTGGTAGGCACAAAAAATTTCTACACTATCCTTGTCTAATAAAAAAAAGGAAAATTTGTGTTTTCTATATTTTTTCTGCAACTGGAGTTGGTCCAACTCCAGTTGCGCAGGTATTTTAAAATTTACTTTTTAAAGATTTGTCTTTAACACCAATTGAGTATTGTGGACAATCTGCAATTTCAAGCTGAGCAAGCCATAATTGATTTAAATTTTTCCAAGCCCGGATATGTCCCGATGTGTTTAGGTAGGATGTTAAGAAATCGTGTAAATGTTTTTTGTATTCGATAGGCATCCTATTGGAATAAAAAAAAATCTAAAAGTCCCGTTCTCTTGACACACACTGTAATTTCAAAGCAAAAAAAAAGTCGTGGCATTGAAAAAAAGTGAAAATAACCAATTGGATTTGCATTAAGTTGTTGTTTAAGTTGTTGGGCAAATTTTATCGACGACTTGACAGGTAAACTCGAAAGTCAATGTCGCTTCATCATCATTTTCAAAAGGACTTTTTGAATCAGGTCGGTGTGCATAGGTTGTAAAAAAAAACTACGATTCGCCTCGAACCTGAACACATGACCAGCAGGACCGACCCCCCCTTACCAGCATATCCCAATAACAAGGTCAAAAAAAAACCCATATGTGAAACTTGTACAGGGAAGGATAAAACTCAAAACAACAAAACGACTTTTCAAAACACATCTTCTTTCCCTAAGACATTTCTGAATATATCAAAATTCACAGCATCTTGAACGGTACCATAATAATTCTAATCACTGAAGTTTAATGTGGAAGATGAGAGGGAAATAACTTCACCTGAAGTAGATGAAGTCGTAGATGATGAAATTCCTTTGAAATTTGGACGCAGGTTGGATAAGTCCATCCAAGGGTTGGTCATTATCCATTTCAAAACTCTACCATAAATAACCGCCTAAGAAAGCTTCTGACTTTGATTGATGTTATTGTTGGAAAAAGTTCCATTACTGTCAGACAACAAATGACATGTGAAAGAATTGCAATGCATGTTTCTAACACTAATATTAGGTAAGATTTTACTCGAAAGACTTGACTCGAAAGTACATTCACATTATTTGGTGAAGGTATACTTGCAAAACTTTAGACATTGCAAGCCCGATTGCTTCTCCTAAACCTGCTGATTGGAAGTTTATTAATGCTGCTGGTTCCCCCTGCATAGAACTACAGTGCACCACAAATTTAGAATTTTGTATTGGTTTGTCAGATTCAGAATCTTCTGAGACAACAGCTGGAAGTATTATAAATATTCATTGTTAATAGTTCTTTGCTCAATCATAATTATTTTTTGAATTTTTAATAGACTGGAATAGATCTGTATGGTAAAGCTATATATTCATAAATAGCTATATATGATAAATCTGGGTATATTCTTTTGAAGAAAAAAGAAATTATGTTTGTTAACTCACTGCAATTTTGAGTCTTGGAAGAAATAACTTTTGCAATTAACTTACCGTCTTCAGCTGAGAAGGTAGAGCCATTCATTTTGTTGAGAGCTTCAATGTAGGTACGAGTTGGAACCCCTAGATCTCGTTCAATAATGAGCATGGCAAGAAGTTTGTTTTCAGAACTTAACAATCTCATGCACATTTATCTTGATGAAGGCCCACATACGCTGCTTTCCATGAATGATTCTGAGCATGAACCTTTAGGAACATCATAGATTATCACTCCAGCAAGAATGGGATCCTGGACTTCCTGGGGTAGGAACGACATGTGTATCACCATAGTCAATACAAAAGACTTGCAGAGTCCTTGTGTGATGGTTCAATTTTAGTGGTTTGAGCAGTCTGGCCCTCTGCCAGTCATTATTTATCAATACACAAAAAACTCCGCACAGTTCTTCTACATTGATGGGAGGGGGACGGTTTTCTAAAAATGGTTTTATAGTTTTAAGGAAGCTTTCCATTTTTGAAAAACTTTTGTTACCATAAAACCTTCCCCAAAATGTAATTAGAGAGTTTTCACGACCGGGGATCGAATCGTCTATATGACTGATGTACAGGTCGTACATGTTGGCTTCGGCCATCTTCAACAAACGTTACTTGACAAATTAAAAGTGAAAAAATAAAAGTGCAATTAAATTAAAAGTTAAAACATTGAGCCAAAGTGCTAAGAATTGTAAAAGGCAATCAGCAGATCTTAAAAACTGAAAACTTGAGAGTACGAATAAACGATCCAACGATTGAAATGAAGAGGGGCTGAGACATCCAGCTGATGCATCAGTACCAAGTTTCAAAAATCCCTTTCCCTCTAAATTTTAAAATTTGTTAAGCTCTAAGTTTTAAACCTGGTAAAAACAAAAGAAATCAAATGTTTTTCTCTTCAAAACAGAATTTATTTATTGATATCCACTAAATTTTTTTACCAACGTCTGAATTTCTAAAAGATTTGCCGCAGCTGAGAATAGTCAATAGAGATGAAGTTGACGTTGACGTTTGCCGATGTCACCACATCATTAAACACAGTTCACAGATAGTTTTCCACTTTTTTATTTATATAGACTTGAATTCCATTATAATTTTGGTTGATGCACTTGCGCAATTTTAACATACGTAACAAAAAAGAAATCCAATTCCCAAAAATTGAATTTCCCGTTAGGGTTAAAAAATTGATTTGATAGCTTTTATAATTTGGTTGAAATTAGCGATAAATATAAAAAATCACGATTTTTGCGAAAATATCGTTATACTTATTAACCGCGCGACCCCTAAATTACATTTTTAAAAGATAATTTTTTCAGGGAAGGTAGTTTATGTATCGAACTTTAATATCTCCAAAGGCCGTAATTTTCGTACGTACGGCTAGCACGGGAGAAGCCAAAAACTATGAAAAACTAGCGTTTTTCACGCTTTTTCCCGCTGCGTGACCCCTAAATATTTTTTTTTCGACGAAAAAAAAAATAGTCAGGTTTTTTATATGTAACGGAACCCCGATCCATGAAGGCCGTCATCAAAACAAAAAATTCGTCGGGAATGAAACGCTCTATTGAGCACATAAGCATGGTAAAGGAAGATGGTAGGCGCACTTTCCAGAGCCGCCGACTGCGAAAATGGGACGAAAACTGGAATGTGTAACAATCGGCAACTCTGGCAGGGTGTGTAGCGGTTGGGCCTACTTTAACATGGGGTCTTATGGGACTACCCCCTTTGAAGCTGTAAATTAATGTATAATTTTTTTTTTTCATTTTAAAAAAATTAAATTCGTGTGCGGAATTAATTAATTGTCAAAGTTCATGAAGTTAATTTTCAATAGAAAATGCCGGTATAATTTAAAAATGAAAATGGTTCACGGATTTCTGAAATTCGACTTCTGCTTGACTGTTCCACATTATAGAACGTGGAAAAGTCTAGAAGAAGTGGAAAGTTCGAAGAATTTCAGGAAATCCTGAAGAAAGAAAGAGACTGAAAGGACCATTTTTATGCTTTTAAAATTATATAAGCATTTTTTACAGAAAATTAACTTTATTAACTTTGTAAAATAATTAATTCTACGCATGAATCAAATTTTTAAAAATGAAAAATTTTTTTTTTACATCTTAATATAAAGCTTCAAAAGGGGTAGTCCCATAAGACCCCATGTTAAAGTAGGCCCAACCGCTACACACCTGCCGGAGTTGCCAGTAGCAACCCATTCCAATTTTCGTCCCATTTTCGCTCTCTCATCTACGCCTACCATCTTCCTCTACCATGACATAAGACTTGCAGAAAATAAGACAACGGAGAAAGTGGAACTGTGGAACTAATTATTGTGCTACCAATAATCTGAGACGTTATAACTGCTTTATACGTTTTTGTTTCCTATTTTCCAAGGTTTAGATAACTTTAATGGGGTTTTCTTTTATAGGAGTATGAGTTTACTCCAATTTGTTAAAGATGTTTAATTTCCTTTTAGATCAGTTTGTTGATCAGCAGTTTCAGCACCACACATTTTAATAGGCTGATAGCACCAATTTAACGCACGCAATTTGGTAGGAAGTTTAATTATTTCCAATTGAAAAATTATTGCGACATAGGTTGATGGGGCTTATATAATTAAACGGTTTGCGGATTGCCCCGCCATGAGGCGCATTTCAAATTTTCAATATATCTTATTCAATATTGATTTCAATAGGATCTCAATATCTGAATAAATAATTGGAGAAAATTGAGCTTTAGATAAAGGTGCGGCGTGGGGCGGCGGGGCGAAGTCCCAACTATAGTTAGCTATAACTATAGCTATAGTTCTATAACTATAGTTATAGTTATAGCTATACTAGTTATGGTTATACCATAGTATATAGCCATAGTATATTACCATGGTTATGGTGAAAACTAAAAAACATTCATGGTATCCCCCTCATTCATAACATCCCTTAGTATGCCCCAAAACCATTATTTGTCAATTATATACAATTATATTACCGCAGACCTTCTTAAAAATGATATAAATGACAAATAATGGTTCTGAAAAAGTTTGCAAATTTTTATCTCAATAACAATAACTAACGAATGAATTTCAACGAAACTTTCACCAAAGCTTTAAGATTGGCTTTTCTACCCGACATAGCTTCTTCGTAAAATTTTGATCGTTAGTTATGGTGAAAACTCAAAAACATTGAAATTTGGATACTGGCATAGCTTCGCATAGCTTATAATTACAATGGCTATGATATAATCAAATTTTTTTTCTTTGGTTGATGTATTTGTATCCCCTAGTATGCCCCAGAACCATTATTTGTCATTTATATCATTTTTAAGAAGGTCTGCGGTAAAAAAGACTTACAGAAATCAAATGAAAAATCTTATCCTGTGAACTAATTGCTAAGTTTCAAAATTGAACATGTTTGTGGCATTCCACAAATTTTAAAATAGATATTATAGGTAGTCTAATACCTGTACAATATATTCTGGACTAATGGTTACTGCTGTATTGTACAAAGTATTAATAAAATCAAAAATTTGATTGACTGGGTTTCAATGCCGCCCTCAGGAAGAAACTTTTTATTTTTCGCTTATTTTATAGCCCGTATAAACACAAAAGCTATGGTATCATCCATTTTTTTCTATGGTTGGTGTACTTGGGTCCCCAAGTATGCCCCAGAACCATTATTTGTCAATGATACCATTTATATCATATAAAAAAAAATCGAAAATACAAAACTCCCTGGTCTCGATTTCAATGAAAATGTTTGCAAATTTTTATCTCAATAACAATAACTAACGAATGAATTTCAACGAAACTTTCACCAAAGCTTTAAGATTGGCTTTTTTACCCGACATAGCTTCTTCGTAAAATTTTGATCGTTAGTTATGGTGAAACTCAAAAAATTGAAATTTGGATACTGGCATAGCTTCGCATAGCTTATAATTACAATGGCTATGATATAATCAATTTTTTTTTCTTTGGTTGATGTATTTGTATCCCCTAGTATGCCCCAGAACCATTATATGTCATTTATATCATTTTTAAGAAGGACTGCGGTAAAAAAGTCTTACAGAAATCAAATGAAAAATGTTATCCTGTGAACTAATTGTTAAGTTTCAAAATTGTTTATATTTGTGGGATTTCAGAAATTTAAAAATGGGTATTATAGGTAGTCTAAAAATTTTGAACGTTAGTTATGGTGAAAACTCAAAAACATTGAAATTTGGATACTGGCATAGCTTCGCATAGCTTATAAACACAATGGCTATGATATAATCAAATTTTTTTTTCTATGGTTGATGTATATGGATCCCCTAGTATGCCTTAAAACCATTATTTGTAAATTATATCATTCTTAAGTTGGTCTGCGGTAAAAAAGACTTACAGAAATCAAATGAAAAATGTTATCCTGTGAACTAATTGTTAAGTTTCAAAATTGTTTATATTTGTGGGATTTCAGAAATTTAAAAATGGGTATTATAGGTAGTCTAATACCTGTACAATATATTCTGGACTAATGGTTACTTCTGTATTGTACAAAGTATTAATAAAATCAAAAATTTGAATGACTGGGTTTCAATGCCGCCCTCAGGAAGAAAATTTTTATTTTGCACTTATTTTATAGCCCGTATAAACACATAAGCTATGGTATCATCCAATTCTTTTCTATGGTTGGTGTACTTGGGTCTCCTAGTATGCCCCAGAACCATTATTTGTCAATGATACCATTCATATCATATTTAAAAAAATCGAAAATACAAAACTCCCTGGCCTCGATTTCAATGAAAAAGTTTATCTCTATAACTAACAAAAGAATTTCAACGAAACTTTCACCAAAGCTTTAAGATTGGCTTTTCTACCCGACATAATTTTTTCGTAAACTTTTGATCGTTAGTTATGCTGAAAACTCAAAAACATTGAAATTTGGATACTGGCATATCTTCGCATAGCTTATAAACACAATGGCTATGATATAATCAAATTTTTTTTTCTATGGTTGATGTATTTAGATCCCTTAGTATGCCCCAAAACCATTATTTGTCAATTATATCATTTATAAGGTGGTCTGCGGTAAAAAAAGACTTACAGAAATCAAATGAAAAATGTTTGTACTGCGAACTAATATTTAAGTTTCAAACTTGAACATGTTTGTGGGATTCCACAAATTTTAAAATTTGTATTATACCTGTACAATATATTCTGGACTAATGGTTACTGCTGTATTGTACAAAGTATTAATAAAATCAAAAATTTGATTGACTGGGTTTCAATGCCACCCTCAGGAAGAAAATTTTTATTTTGCGCTTATTTTAAAGCCCGTATAGACCTTATTAAGATCCATAGGTATGAGTCAAGCCAACCCCTCTTGCGGCGCTTTGCAATGTGAAGGGGTGCCGTGAACAGCCGCTTCTTTTTTTGTTTGCCGGGTGTGGTTGCTCTCCAGGCTTTCAACGGTAGACAACTACGCCACATTTTTTCAACATTATGGTCGGACGAGTCCTCCCAGTCCCAGCTTGCTTGTTTGTTGGCTTCGGAATTTAGCACATCTTCTCCTGTCAGTTTACCGTTGTTTTGTCCTTCTGTTGTTCGCTTGTTTTAATTTTTTATCGTTTGTTCCCGCTCTTTAACTTTATAATTTGACAATAAACAGGTAACATTCGCCTCAGCGAATATACACCTTTAAAAAAAAATAAAAAAAAAATAACTTGAGCATATCTTGCTTTACAAGGCAAAAGTGATTGAATCATTTTCTTTCGGTGTTTATAGCTGCATTTTGAAAAATAAAATAGATAAGATAAGTTTAACATGTTTGTGGGATACCAGAAATTTAAAACTGCATTTAAAAAGTTTGGAAACTTTTATCTCCTTTACTAACAGTGGAATCATGGTAAAATAGCTCAATGGTAGAAAAACTCCTCTCGGATTCCCCTATACCTGAAGTGTTGGCGTTTTCAGGAATGTAGTTGGCGCTGCTAAGCAAGGGTAGTCGAGATTGTTAGGGCGGTATAGGAAAAAAACATGTTTTTCAATTTTTTTTTTTAGTTCTAATTTAGTTATAGCTACCTTAATTTTTATTCATATAGAAAATAGCTCTTTATGTATTGCTCATTTTTTAGAAATGAAAAAAACTAAATAAATAAAAAGTTAGGAATTTTGGAAAATCGCTACTTTTGCCAACGGGGGTTTGAACATTTTTGGTGCGTATATAAGGGAAGGAGAATTTCCCCCTTCAAAAGCGTAAGTCATAAGGGATAAAGGTACGCCCACTCCCACGTTAATATATTTGCCGAGTCATGAAAACAGCGACACTTTCGCGGGCTAGTAGTGGACCACCTATTTCTCTTACACATAGTTATGATTTGGCGCGGAATTTCCCATTCCGTTATATACGCACCCTAAAAGTTGAAAACACCGTTGGCAAAACTAGCGGTTTTCCAAAATTCCTAACTTTTTATTTATTTACTTTTTTTCATTTCTAAAAAATGAGCAATGTATAAAGAGCTATTTTCTATATGAATAAAAATTAAGGTAGCTATAACTAAATTAGAACTAAAAAAAAAAATTGAAAAACATGTTTTTTTCCTATACCGCCCTAACAATCTCGACTACCCTTGCTTAGCAGCGCCAACTACATTCCTGAAAACACCGACACTTTTCAGGGATAGGAGTTTTTCTACCATTGAGCTATTTTACCATGGTGGAATATTTACATAAAAAATATCTAGGGTAAAATAGCATAAGGTGAAGCTATGGTAAAGGTTTCATCCAAATAGCTGTTCTTACATAAACTAAAAAAAGAACTTTAGGCAATTAATTTAAATCGTTTAATTTCTTGAATTTTAAAGGAAAATTAATTCGTCTTCGGTTAAGAGGAATTAAATAAGCAGTAATTTAATTGGCATGTTTAGTTCAATTAAAATTACAAATTTAGCCTAACAAGGGGAGGTGAGGCTTATCCCTGGAGGCTTATTTTATCATCTTATTCAATACTGATTGGGATCTCAATAGCTTAATGAATATTTTGAGAAAATTAATCTTTATACAAAGGTGCGGCTTGGTTTCGTGGGGCGAATTGCCCCGCCGCAACAAAGTCGCACGGAGTTAGTAATAGCTTCATATATTTATCTTAAAACTTAGACATTAATTAATGATTTTTATATTCCTACGGGAACCTTGCAACCCGCAAGGGCTGCCAGCATACATTCTGTGAATCTGTGATAATACAATTTCTGAATTTCTGATTTTTAATTCAAAACGTAGTCAGACGTAATGCAAAAATTTCGTACTTAGCGGAACTTCCAATTTCGTTGTGTATGCACTAGTCGTCTGCCTTTCCCATTGTTTGAATTGAAAATAACAGTTGGGGATTTCCTGCAGTGAAGCCAGAGTGGATCTGTCAAAATAATCGAACATTGATTGAATAGTACAATGATTTCCCAAGCGTCCGAAGTAAATTAAACGGTAAATTAAACTGTAAAAAAGTAAATTAAACTGGGTGAAACTAAAGTAAATGTGTTGGCGACAAACGACGTATCCTCATGGTTTCAATCAAGCCAAGTCTGTTGCAAGTTTCGGCTATCCCCCGCCATGGTGCGCACTAGTCGACTAGCCGCACGACTTTTCGCTCTACCTACACGAACCATTTGGAAAAAGGTCTATATATCAACTATATATAAGAACCTTCGTATATAGAGTGGTTCGAGGTTGCCATCTTGGAAGGGTTTTATCCCGGTTTTGGTGCAACCTCAAACACAAAAGCATTGGCATTTGTATAGAAAGAGTGCAAGGCATGAAGAGAAATGGAGGAGGCGTAACTATGCCTGAGGCAAAACCAACACCGTGCCTCCTCCATTCCTCCTTTACGGCTTGCACTCTTTCTATGCAAATGCCAATGCTTTTGTGTTTGAGGTTGCACCAAAACCGGGATAAAACCCTTCCAAGATGGCAACCTCGAACCACTCTATATAAACCAAATATATATATATATATACCCTCAGGGATATCATGATAATACAGTTGTTTTCTAAATCATGAATAAAAATAACACAGTATTAACTAGTCAGTGAGCACCGTCTGAACAGTACACCCAATTAATCTGCGGGTTCCGGACCCCACATTTCAATCTTAGGATATTCTGGCAATCTTATCATCACCAACTTTGCATCGCTTTCTCTAGTCATACGAGATTGGTCCGAGGCTTGAACTCGGAGATCTTCGCACCTCAAGCTCGTGCGATAGCCACTCCACCATTAGAGTCAATAATATTAGAAGTAATTTTATGACTTTTTCAGTCTTCTAACTTAAGTAATGCAAATTAACTAATTTAAACATTAGCAACTATGCAATTTTTTAAAATTTGAAGACTTTCATATAAAACACGTCAGCTGCAGTTATACAGCTAAGGTCAAATCAGGACACAAAATAACTTCTTGAGATATTTTTACGAAGGCTGTATTATTTTCATTTACTGTAAAATTTTAATTCAAGGGAGAGGGGGTATAAATGAGGCACAAATACGCAGCTTTTTTTCTTATCAAATTTTGCGAGTTAGTGTGAATAAAACATCTTTAGCGGGACAACATATACGATTCCCGCCATATTCGCATGCAAACGAATCTTTTTTCTTAATAAAAATCGTAGTAGAGAAAAAGGGAGGGAGAAAAGGATAGGATAGAACGAAAAACAACAAAGCCAAAGGACGAAAATGCTGACGATCTGGAAAATACAGACACAGTATCGTAAATTGTAGATGAAAAATGAAAGATTGAAAAAAAAAAAAGCAAATCATATAAGACCGTTTTCTATCAAGACCGGAAAAAGATTTGACGGAAGCGGTATGCAAAGTGCCCGTGTGAAGGCAAGTGTTTTTAGGATGGAGACAAAGGCGTGTGATCATGATGATGGATTCACCAAAAAGAAAGTGTGATTTCTAGTTTGTCCTATAGGCAATTCGAAAATCTATCGATTCTTAGACTTCTTGCTTTTCTTCTTCCGGCGGCCGTTGTTTGTTGATGTGGCCGTATTATCCGTTGCACCGGGACCAACCTGATCGAGGTTATCAACATCCGCTTCGTCGTCTTCATCTTCTTCTTCAATACGTTCCTGTACATTGTTTTCCGGATCCATCTGAAAGCACGTAAACACGAAGGAAAAATGTACAGCTTAAGTATACAGAACAAGTAAATCATACGTGAATCAATATTCCACCTGGTTGTTATTCGCGTAGTCCGGAATTGATCGATTATTGTTGCCGTTGTCATCACTGCCATCAATTGGATTTGTTGCGTTACGTAGCGATGACGACAAAGATCCAGAACTCGAATCAGCCGACTGGTTATACTCGCTCATTCTCTTAATGACCATCTCAGCCTGCATGGCGTCTTGCTCCAGTGATTTCAAACGTGCTTCCCTCCACGCCGCTCGTTTCTTAGCCTGAAATAAATACGCAACAATTCCATCTCATTATTCACTGCATTATAAATAGTTTTAAATTAAAAATGCGTACCTGTAAAGCTCTTTGCTCAGTTGGCGACAACATTTTCTCCTCTTCACTGAGTTCTAATCCCTGTGAGAAATGGACAAAACGTTTAATTGGAATTAGGTTCCAAATAAACCAAATGGAAATAAAACTCTTGATTTAAAAAAAAAAAAAACTCACCTCGCGTGTCAGTTTTTCCTTCAGACGTTTTTCTGCTTTGGCGGTACGAACGATAGAAGGATGCTGGGCTGTCGGAACGGTCGTGACCTGATAATATTAAGTTGTCAATTATAATGATGTTGCTTTATAGATTACATGCTAAACGTTTTCGAAACATACCGTGATGGCTACAGCGACGGGCTCAACATGGGGTTCATTTGCTTCGTCTACTTCATCTTCATCCTCTTCATCGACGTCGTCCAAACGGCTCAAATTGAGCAGCTGCTCGTTAGTCAGATTGGCGATTTTCCTTTCTGTATATTCGAGCGAAAAATTAAAAATTTAAATTTAAATTTAAACAAAAACGTTCACAATGTAAAATCCTACCCTCTTCTTGTTTCAATTTGTTGACTTCATCCTCACTCAAAAAGCTGAATCTCTTTTCTGGAAAAAATATAAATTATTAGACACTAATAAAAGATACACGCACGTAAATGAATTTACCAGGTTTAGCTGCGGGTGTAATTGTTTCTTCAATCTCCTTCTCAAAGAATCGCTTCTTGGCACTAAAAGTCATCTTATCCGGGCTCGGACCCGTCAAACCCGATCCCTGCGGTGCCGTTTTCGGTACGGCGGGAGTGGCGGGAGGAGGCATCGAATCCTAACGAGCAACAGCGCGAAAAGTGGAGAGAAACAAAACTCAAAAACAGTTAGTATAACTGACACAACCAAACAAAATCCAATCACATGTGGTAGAACAAGAGGAAATTGTTTTGCAACGATGAAAAGAATTGGCAGTGGCAGAAAAGCAGCAAGACATGTGGTTCTTATTGATGGATTAGATCACCTGGATTATGGGAGGAATAGGGCTATTGCCACAGCTGCTACTGCTGCGATCCGATGGATGATCCGAACTGGCCTGTCGTAGAGCCGTCGGTGTTAATCGCCCCGGAAGCGGGGAGGGTGCCGGCGATATAGCCTCACCACCTTCTTCAGCAAGACCCGCCTCACCCAAATTAGCGCGAGGAGCTATGGGCTGTGGCAGAGTTATAAATTACCGTTCGGTCCACCGAACCGAAACACACGCAAACATTCACACGCACACATAAAAAGCAAAACAGAAAATTAGTAACGTAAAGACGCAAGAATTGAAAAAAGACAAACAAAAAAATTAAGAAAGTGGAATAAAAATACTGTGAACGAGACTGTTCGATAGTGAATTTTCAAAAAGCAAGAAAATGTGAGAGAGCATGATTAGTTGCTGGTTATCCACGTAGAATTGTGTTCGCCGGATACAAATGAGACCGAGTCATTTCATTCAACATCGCCCTTGTACTTAACTTTGCCTCTTTCAATTTATTATTTTCATTACGATTTAGGATTATGTTTTAGACGGAAAATTGTGAAAATGAAAGTGTATAATCAATCATTCTCTTTTCATAATTTTTGTTGATTTTTCCTTGGTTGCGGTTAACATCACATATAGAAAAGTAAATTCATTTTGCGCCTCATACGCTCAGATTTTTGTCAGAGACCATCATAAAAATCGTCTTTGCGGGGGGTGAGGGGAAGAAAGATTCAATGAGAATGAGCGAAGGAATTACGGGAACACCTTTTCGAATTTTTGGTATCCATCAAGGGCCACTTCGGTTTGTTTGTTTTTTTTTGTTTTAAATAGAAGAAAAAGAAAGAGGATAAGGGAAGAGGGGGCAGAGAATAACGGAGTCGAATTGGGTAATATCCAAAACGTCGATAAATTGATAACAACTTTGTGCGGATGAAAGAAGCGGGTCCCGGTCCATATTTTCCACAAATTGAAGCCTATAAAACTTTATTCTCAACACACATTTGGACCGCCATTTCTCAGCAGCGTGGGGGAACACTTGATGTTGATGATCCGTCATTAATTGTTAAGTTTAGCAATCGACAGAATTCCTGCTATAAATCCGTCGGATTCTGCTCGTCAAAAAAAAAATAGAAAAATGGAAAAATAGCTGTCATTTTATTGATCATGTTGAAGCGGGGGAGGCTTTTGGGGAACTGCAGGACACGGGGTGAGCGGGTGGGCACTCGGAGCCTTTGATCTCCTTCCTGGAGAGGATGGACATCATGCTCTCTCCCATTCTCCTCATGCAGGGTGTTTCAGATGCTAAAACAATCTTTCTTCAGGCGTTGAATAACTATCATGCGCTCTGGTAACGACCAGGAATTTAAAAAAAAAAGGAAACCGAAGATTTGTTTTTCTATGATTATAACACATTTAACATCAACACATTCCGTGTGAGATTCGACGACGGGGAATTCGAGCAGCATTCTCGAAAAGGTTAGTATTTAAAATTAAAAACGACCCGTTGGCGATAGTGGGAAGAGGGGAAAAAACACAATCATGCCGGAGTTATGTAGAGGATCGACAACAACACGCACACTGAAAGTCCATACTTCACGTGAGTGTTAACAGGTTAAAAGCGAGCAACAAGACGGGAAAGAGCCAGAGTGTAAGGACGAAAGGATCAACAAATATAAAAGCCACTTACCGTGCTTGTTTGCGGAGCTAGTGTATGTTTTGACATGACAATCGTCGTCGTTTTCATGTCAACTCGATTTGGACCAGGCGATTTAGGCACCATGTTAGAAACGAGCATTTCAGCGGCTCGGACAGCGTCCAACACCTAAAAAAAACACACCACGTCATCAAATAAAATCCAAGGCGCAATAGTATTTATTTATTTACCTTGTCTGAAGTTTTGTCTCGATCACCCAACATTGGACTGACCGGCAAAGAAGAACCGGTGGTTTTGGCAACTTCTTCGGATTCTTCGTGATCACAGGAACCATCTTCCTGTGCTTCGTCTCCCTAAAAATGAGCACAAAAGGTTATCAAAGAAAATTCCCACATGCCAAAATATGAATTACCCTGATCATGTTGATATGATTGGGCTCTTCGCCAACTCGATCGAGACTCGAAACACTCTCGGAGGTTGATTTCGCTTCGCGAGTTAGTATGCCCTCTGACTGGAGTCTTTCTACTTCGGCTGCATCGTATCCATCGCAGATAAGCAAATGAATGACGTCACCGGAAGTCCTTAAAGAATTCACGGACTCCTGATGAGAGGCTCCTAGAAGGCTAATACCGTTCACTTCAAGCAAACGCATACCAACCTATTGGGAGCGTTGTAAAAAAAAACAAGTCAAAAGTTGTTCTCCGAAATAATTTCGATGAAAATAGTAAACAATACCTTCAAACGACCGTCTCTTCTTGCTGCACCACCGTGATTGATTTTGGAAATGAAGACACCTTCGTCGTGCTTATCTAGAGGATTACCCGGATGTCCGCGCAAACCACCTTTGATGTTCATGCCGAGTTTCTCGCCTTCGTTCCGGTAAATGGTCAATTCTTGCAATCCTTTCGGTGGCGGATCGTGTTGAACGGTCAAGATGAGCTCTGGTGTGGGTTCCAACAGTGCTTGGACAGCATCCTGATGGCTAGCCTTGGAAATATCTCTGCCGTTAACCTTGAGGATCCGATCGCCGATTCGCAGTCGCATCGTTTTAGCAGCCACACCTTCGGGAATGACCTAAAAACACGCACAAAACAGTCGTCACCACCCCAAAAACGAAATTGAAAGCTCATATACTTTCGATATGAAGACTCCCGGGTCGTCGGCACCAAATGGAACACACGAATGATCATTCCCACCGACAATGCTAAGACCCAACGGACCGGCACCTTTTTGCAGAATCACATCCTGGCGTGAGATAAACAACAACAAAAAAGATTGTTAATTGCGGGTCCGTTGACAATCATGTACTGTACATCGACAGATTCACCGTCAAATCGTCAAATATTTTTAGATTTTTTATTTCTAAATTTTTCATATATACCTCAATAATGATGGGAAGTGCACCGAGTTTATTGTTGGTGACGCGGGTGACGATGGTTTCCGTCAATGTACTTTTTGTGATAGTTTCCGTGACTTTGCCCAATTGGGTGGGCACGGCAGGGAACTGAAACTCGCTCAGCGCCCCACCGACAGGATCTGGTTGCTTGACATTGATGACGATACTAGAACCGGGCTGCTGAGGCTCAGGTTGAACGAAATGGGCAGGTATCATGGCCTGGAATTGTTCATTGGTAACGTGTTTCGGTATTTCCTCTCCGGACGGCAAGGCCACGGCGTTTTTCGCTGTCGGAAGCGGCGACGGTTCTACATTTCCGCTCTTTCTTTCAGGAGACGCAGTAAGGAATTGCTGTCGGGCTGATTGGTTAACGCTCGGTGAACTATTGACGCGACATTATTATACGAATGAAGGTCATGAAAAGAAGAATCGACGTTTCCCTTACCTTGTAGTCAAAGGTGATGACATGGACCCAATCAACGGTGACGTCGGCATGCTTGAAAGGCCTGCATAATTGGGCCGGTTGGCCATATAACTGTTGGGGCTGTAGAGGCTGGTGTAAGGTCGTGGAGTACCGAACATCTTTGGCGATTTCAAATGGCTGGGAGGAAGCCATGACTCGCGTTCTACAACCAAACGGACGAAACGTTCCAAACCAGTCAACATGGCAACAACTTGGTCGTGTCGAGCACCTTCCACATCGACGCCATTGATCTAAAATGAAAAAAAAAAAGTAAAGAGTAATTAAAGCGGATGTAAACCCATAAAATGCAAATTTTGACTCACGGAAATGACGTGATCTCCAATTTTCAGTTTGCCGTCTTTTTCAGCTGGCCCACCTTCCATAATGCGAGACACGTAGACAGACTGCAAAGGAATAATTACAAATGATTTTACTGATTACAAAGGATACAAATCGCGTACGAAAACTTACGTCTGAGCCATCTTTGTAAGGATTGCCTCCTTTGCCTCCTGAGATGCTGAAACCTAAACCGGTATGGTCTCGTAAAAGTGTAATGTACACACGCTCCTTTCTTAGTTCCAACCCGTTTGGTTGTTTAGCACCAATTTCAGAGGGCATGGATTGCGACTGAGTCGGCGGTGGGGGAGGTTGTGAAGCCGGACGAATGATTTGCGATGACAAGCTACTAGGATAAGAAGTGAGCACCGGGGCAACAGATGTAGGAGCCACTGGAGAAACCGTGGATTTGCTGGGCACCATTGAACTAGCGGGCGGTGAATATGGGCGCTGGTCCACAATGAACGTCTCGGAATGGACTTGATTGGCTGCTGCTGCTTGAGACTGGGTGAAGCTTAGTCGGGGAGCAGGGTTTGGCACACCGTTGCTGATCGGTTTGTCCATCTCTCTAACACCTTGTAGACTGGAACTAGAGCCGATAGACAATCTGGGAGCCGGTTTGGGTGGTACTGCAGAGGGCTCTGGTATCAGCGGCGAGGCGGGCTTTTCTGATTCTGGCTGTTCATGTTGTCGCATCTGCTCCTCCTCTTCCCCTGCAGGCGGAACAAGTCGGGTCACCTCTCTGATGAAGTGCACCACCAGACTAGGGCCGGCAGCTTTCAGAATGTCCACCGCTTCGTAGTGATCCACGTCAATGCATGACATACCGTTGACAGCCACCAGTTTGTCACCAACTCTCAAACCAGCCATTTCGGCTGGTCCAGCTTCCGTCACTCTAGATATAAATATTCCTTCGTCGTCACCGCGATAAGGAGTGGATCCTTTCCCGCCGGCGATACTCAATCCCAAGCCACTAGTTGTCCTTTCGAT
Organism: Daphnia galeata; assembly: GCA_030770115.1. Lineage (NCBI taxonomy): Eukaryota > Metazoa > Arthropoda > Branchiopoda > Diplostraca > Daphniidae > Daphnia > Daphnia galeata. Next base: position 1,822,059 of record CM061114.1, read on the forward strand.
GTGAATCTCGTATTGAATCTCCAAGACTTCCACCTGCTGTTCGTTATTATCGACAGACTCGTCCTGAAACCAAATAACAAAGTCAATTATTTGTTTTCAAACTGAAATTTGATGATGCTCACATCAGGTAGAGGAGGTGGTGTAGGAAGACGATCTTCCTCATCTTCAGACTGGTTCGATGACGTAGACTGTTGTTGCGGTTGATGCTGGGACATCTCCTGTTTCTTGAGAGCGCTTGTGATTAACGCCATAGCTTTTTCCTTATCCATTGGCTCGTGAATTCGTTTGTTTTTCAAATAGTGAGGTGTGTCACGTCTTGACAACTTTGACTTTTCGTGAGGAACTCGTTCATCTCCTCCATCAAAATCCTGGTAGCAAACACAAAAAAAAATGATTAAGATCCAGGAAGAATTGTAAAGAAATCAATAAAAAACAATCTACAATACCTCTTCATTTTCATCAGCTTCTTCTATGCTTCTATGTTCGTATTGGTCGACAAAGGCAACAGCTTTTTCATGAATCTCTGGTACTGGAGAGGGCGAAGATGTTTGCCTCTGGTCATCGTATTGCTGTTCTATGGGATATACTGGTCCACTTCTGCCAGTGAGTTCGTCATCTCTTCGATCTGGCAAGTCAATCAGTTGAAGTGGAGGCAAAGGAGAAGATCGCCGATAAGGCAATTCTTGTGCAGTACGATCTGGTTTGAATGCTTCTCCTTCTTTAAGTCCATCCTGCTCGTCATGATGGACGACTTTGCCATCGATTTTTTTCCCTTTGAAATGTTTCTGAGCTTTGGCTTTCAGGTCCTTGGGATGTGGTGTGTTGTGACGAACAAAGGGCGTCTCCTTGTCGTCATCTCCGTCAGAATCCTCGGCAAATTTGACGAATGAGGTCCGGTTGGGATCAGCGGTGTCACTGTCTGCGTCCGTCTGTGACATCATGGGCGGCGAAGACACTGAGGCCACTAAATGGTCAGAATCGGAGCCATCATCCAGCTGCTGTTGGTGTAGGTGCTGGTGAAGCTGCTCACTCGAGAATCGAGTACCAGACCGATAAAGTCGGCCTTCGACCAACGAGTCTGATGAGCCAGGACCAGAACCAGGACGTGGGGGTGCGGGTGCGGAATTAGAATGCACACAAATACAAACAAACAAAAAGAAACATACACACAGCCCCCAAAGGTGGTGCGCAGGATTGGTGAGTGAGGATTGGAATTCAGGTAGTGGGTTGGGCGTAAGGGCCAAGGGTAGGAGGTGCCGGTGCAGCTTGTTTTAATTAAAGCGTTCGCCATTCGCAGAGCACACAACACTATCACAACATCCACAAATAACATCCACCACCATCGTTCCCCCACTCCCCCCCCCCTTCAGACATACACGAATTCCTGGAATCCCGTTCGAAGTTCTAATCGGATTAGTTGTGTTACCCAAAAAAATGTTTTTAAAAAAGCAAGTTATGAAGAGGAATGTTTTAAACATCACGCGAAGATGATGGATTAGTAAAACTTTTGGCCTGTGAGGGGGTTAAGCTAACGTGCAAAAGTACGATGCGAATAAGAGATGATCGTGTGTTCACGGTACCGAAGGTAACGTCATCTATGGAGAAACTAGAACCGAACAAAGGCGAACGGAACCAAGGAGAAACATTTGCCCGCCACCCGATAGGTCCATTGCCACCCCAGCGTCTTAGCAACGCAGGTGCTCCTTCCGTCACGACAACATCAAGGAGAAGAAAACAAAAAAAGACAGCCCAGAAAAGTAACAAATAAAACAGAAAATATAAAAATAAGACGAAGCAATAAGAAATTGCAGAGGACAATAAGGAAATACAACGTGATAGACTCTTCAAAAAGAAAGAAAAAATAAGGAAGCAAGTAAACCCGGATGCCGTCATACCTTGCTGTTCATTTTGGTACTCGAGTTGAGGAAGCAAAAAGCAGGTGAGTACTTGTTCACCAGTGTGATCATCAATATCCGTCTGGAAAGTCAACATGGGCTGGGCTTGATTTTCTGATAGCCAAATAGCCTTTAAATTCAAGCTGGTCAACGACAAGGGCAAAAATTGCAGTCTGAAAGAAACAATGGCGAATTAGAAGAGCCATCAACTGGGCAACAACCGAGTTAAACCGTTTACCGGTTGCCGGATACGTCGAGTACGTGGAGTTCACTACAGTCACCCAATTCATTGGGTAGGAAATGAAGTTTATTGTCGCGCAGCGACAAAACGTTCAAGCAGACCAAATGGCCAACTTCGACCGGTAACTCGTGAAGCCGATTACGATCCACATTCAGATTTGTTAGCTTGGTCATATTTCCTATAGAAGTTGGCAATTCCGTCAGGAAGTTTTCAGTGAGGATAAGCTCTTGCAGTGCGACGCATCTAGTAAGTAAGAATCGGAGTTGTTAGGCTGGATCATTAAAGCTTATTTATAACGTTGAAAACTCACTTTCCGATGGCATAGTTAAGTGTCGTGAGCCGATTCTGGTCCACTTTTAAAATGGTTAGCTTAGAGAGGGCACCGATTCCATCTGGAAGCGATTCGAGGAAGTTCTGTGAAAGATGTAGGTCCGTAAGAGAAATCAAGCCACCGATCTCTTCCGGCATGCTGTCTAAATGATTCTCAGAGACGTCCAAACAAGCCAGATTGGTCAACTGGCACAGCTCTTTGGGTAACTGGCCCAACTGATTGTGATCGAGCCAAAGTTCCGTCAAGGCGGGCAAACTGCCAATATGTGCGGGCTAATGCGCATGAAAGAGTAATGTAAATTATTTGAATTCGGCGGTACATGATCAAAGAAAACTAATAAAAACAATGAAGAAATATTGTGGCAACTTACCAGGGTTTCAATGTCATTGTCACCGAGGTCCAGCCTCTCAAGTTTGGTCAGCTGAGACATGGACTCGGGTAAAGTCCGCAACAAATTCTCTCGCAATTCCACGCTTTGTAGATTACTCAGACTATGTCATGCATGCGCACAGAAAAAAAAAGAGAGTGGTGTCATCAAATGAATACAAAATAAGGGATATCTACTATTGACATTCAGAACAGCATCAGGGACAGAGAGCCAAGTAGTTGGAAATGAAGAAAGACCGGACATGACAATATATAAAGGCGCAAGTTATGCACCCAAACGTGCGTCAGCCTTAATATCAGATTAAATTGCTTCTTCCTGGCAAGAGTCAACTTCTCCTTCTGATTTCGAATAAAACCAACTTACCTTCCAAAGTCAAGTGGAAGTGAACTCAGGGACATATCATTCAATCCAAGGACGGTTAAGTTCTTCAACTGAACGAATCCGGCGGGTAATCTTGGTATAGGGTTGCTACTGAAATCAGCCACTTGCAGAGCCTTGACATGTTTGATAGTTTCCGGAATGTCGGAGATATCTACAGCGGAAAGAATAAATTGTTTAAATTGTTTGAAAACAGATTTACACACCCCACATGTTTTGTAGTAACAACCTCCTCCACTACGGTTGTTATCAACAATAATGAGAGACAGAGCTTTAAAGATGTGGCTGATAGCAAGTCACAAGACTGATAACAAGCCAAACAAAGCAGGGGCTCCCCTTAGTTACAAAGGGAAAATGTTATGTAGCATATATAGAGTTTTTACTGATAAATGTTATATATTATAGAAAATAACCATATAGCATGAAAAAGTTTCACCCTAGTATGAAAAAAGCAGGCATTCAATTTGTAAAATGTTACAAGCTATTTTTAATCCTATGGACATACAACAAACAACTTGCAGGGACAAACAAACAGAAAAGGCCATTGACACAAGCGCAGCCATGCTTTTTGTTTATCAACAGAGTAATCGAGATTCAATTTCAAATTTCATAACATCAAATGAAACCTTACCATTTCTAGAAACATCTAGCTCCACTAAGTTTTCAAAGTTTTGAATGTCTTGTGGAATCCTTTGAATTTCATTGTCACTGAGACTAAGCTTTCGCAACTTTGAAAGCCTGAAGAAATTCTGTAGAAAAAAAGAGAAAGGTTTATTAATGTCGTTGTTCTTGCTCAACATTGGCTGAGTTTTGAACTTGGTTAGGAATCTGCCAGCAGTGACTAACACATCAACAGGATGTTAAAAAAGCTTACCTTTGGCAAGTCTCTAATATGATTGGCATCAAGCAATAACTCTTCTAGACTTCTTGAATAACGCCAGAGATCTTCGGGGACGCTAGGTAACGAACAGTGACGCTTATCCACATACTCGACCTGACGATTGCATCCTTTGAATATTTTGAACATTTTTGTCAGTTTCGGTGAGTCGTTCGGTGGTCAACGGCCTTGGGGAAAAGTGAAGACCCCAGTCAAAGTTCCATCAGTTCGGACAGGCACACAAAACTTCGATGAAAATTGAACACGCCGAGTAAGATTCTCTCGTAGCGTTAGGAAAAAAATAATCCTCACAAACTGTCTTTTTAAAGTCGAGTAACGAGCAGAATTCGTTTTAAACGTCAAATATGGCCTAGCCAGATTTGTGTATGTGAAGTGTGGTGGTAGAGGTAGACTGCTAGCGAGCTAGCGGCTAAAAGTTAACCCACCCAACAGAAGACCAAGTTGATCATATAACCGCAAGTTGGCGCTTGCAGCGGTTGGAAGAGGGATGGGCCGGACAGCGCAGTGTTTGAAAACCGCTAGAGGCGGTCTCTTCACTATCTCTTTTTTTTCCTTTTTTTTTATCACACCACTACAGACAAAAGATATGTAAGCGTGAAAAGAACGGTCTTCTTCGTGTGCTTTTCTCTACCGAGGCAACAATATGACGGTTTTTCGTCCACCAATCTGTCATAAAGAGAAGAAATCCGTTGGCCGTCAATCTGCTGTTCGTGTGATTCACGATGGCGGAAACACAGCGGAAGTGCAGTTATTCGTATTGTTATGTATTAATTGTTATGAGATGCCACAAAGGCAGCAGGCGATTGATGGTCTCGGCTATTGAACTCGCGGGACTTTTTTTTTTCCGGTTCATCTGTTTCTCTGAGAATCGCCTGCAAAATTCCAGTTATCTATGATTGTATGGTTGAATATTCACGAAACTTGTTATTCCTTTCCATTAGTTTCGCGTTCTGTCAATTTCAATTTCTGCATTCAAGAGACTGAGAAGATTGCACTTATTCCCCTGTCACTAATTACTCGTGACTTCGTGAGTGAGAAGTTGTTAACAATTTCGAAGAAGAGCAAGACATCATTAACACGTTAAGTGTTTAATTCAATTATTTCGGCGTTCCATATGTGATGCATCTATTTTACGCTTTATATTGGATGCCTTATATATTGCGTGTAGTATAATTTAATACTACCCTTGACGCACCACCTACTGAGCTTAGATTAAACTACTCTACGAAAAAAATCATTAAAAACGGACTTTTCATTGTTTCACTCTCGGTTTTTATAATATTGAAAAAAAAATCAGATTTTCATCTTAATAAAAGATCAAAATAAAAAACAAACACAATACAGCCATATTTTCCGTTGCTATCATGTAATAACTTTACAGCTCAGATTCCAAGCATATCTTCGAATAAGATATTGTCAGACGAATGAGCTAATCTATGCATTATAAATTCTATAGTAGCCTTATAATTTTTTGTCTATAATGAAAATTCGTTGGTTGATTGATCCACAAATAATAGAAAGATGTTCAGAAGCATGAACATTTCCCGTTGGGATCGATACAGCGTTATTCCAATCAATAACTTAATATTCGTCAAGAAAAAAGAAATTTTTCACGTGTTAATTGATGTGCTAAATAATGAAGGCGTGGTTTGTGTATTATAATTATGCTTTGTACTTTAGTGAAATATTTCGTGGAAATGTTAGGCGTGATTTGCTCAACTAAAACTTCTAACGAGAATCATGTGTAGTGAGCGTGAATCTCTGCGTATTTCGCACAAATAATTAAAGACAAAAAGATTTTTAAAAAATATCATTTCTCGACAAATTGATGACATTAGAATAGATTAATTTTTTTTCTTGAATTTTTTAAAGAATTGAAGTTTATTCGCAACGAGTTTGCCTATATCTACACAAAATATAAAGCAATTATATTTATAAAAGATAGCGACGCTTTTCACTCTGTTTTCATACGAAAAATGTTGGCAGATAGAGTAGCGAATCCTATCTGTCACGCACCAATTACTTTCCTGATGATTAAAAGGAAATGGTTGGGAAATGGTGGAACGTCATTCGCTAAATGCTTCAGTCCCAGGCTTTGCGTGCGGGACTGGCAAAATATCACCAGCAGGAGAACTATTAAATTATGCAAAAATTTCAGCGCAAGTATTCCGTGAAGCAGAAATCAATCCGTCATATACAATGAATATACAAGTATACTCAATTTAAAAATAATCCCAAACTGCTGTGGTATTATAAAAGTATCGTGTGGGATCGAGAGAAGGAGAGTACACAAAGTGAATACCGGTATTAAGTGAATAGCGTTCTGGGTTAGAGGAACTCAAGTCAAGTACTTGCAGTAAACGTCCGCTTTCGAAATCGACCGAAATACCCATCGGCTCTTTTTAGCTCCTGAGGCCACTTATTCCAGTGACTATATTCAAATTCAAAACAGCGCGCATTGAAACGACGAAAGGGAAAAGCGCTTTATAACCCGAACAAACCAGAAGCTCGTAACAGACTATATTACATAAATAGACTATATACTTCTTCAACTTCGATTACATCATCCGAATACGCCATTCCTTTGCTCTAGCACTTATAGTTTCAGCTATAGTGTACGATTAGTGAGTGTCAAAGCTCACGGGACCGTCCAAATTGAATGAATCGTGTTATACATTCCAGATTCTCGTACAAAAGTATATCGAATCAAAATTTTCAAAGTATAAATTCATAAAACCTTACAGGTAAAAGCATCAAGATGAAGACATCAATAATCACGTCAACTCTCTGTGTTGTATGTTATACTGAAGGCAGCGTCGCAGTATATGATACTATGATCGGATTAATATCTGCTGCCTGCGGATGGATAGGACTTCAATCGAAAACTAAAATTAAATTTTTCAGGAAGAGTGGCATATACAGGCCTACTTTCATCGGGCAGGAATTGTTTAAATCCATCCGACACAGAAATACTAGGATAAAGAAGCATCCGTGAAAATACATAAATGTCAAGAAAAAAAATGATCAAAACATCTTTCCCTTTTCAATTAATGATTAGAAGAACACGTCACGGACGATCCGAAATGTCAAGGGTCTGTCATTCGGAATCTCAAGATGAATGGAAAACTAGAGAAAATCGCATGATGCTGCTGTAGGATTCACCATTACAGCTCAATTAGTGTTATTTTTGCTGTGGGAGGAGGATTCATATTTTACTCGCAAGCGATAGCCTGCCTACCTGGTAGCCGAATTAGAAAAACAACATTGAAATGGAACACATTTTCATTATTAGCTTATCAAAATTTATAATTGCGTGCGTGTTTTGTTTTCTAACATGAAGGCCTTACAGCAACTGATAATTACTAGCAAATATCATTAGCAAGAATTGTTAACTAATAGCACGAATCGACAATGGGTTTTTTAAAATATTTAATCAGCTTGTAGGAAAATTCACCATTTAAGCTTACCAGAAGCTATACCATATAGCTGCCCTACGTATCAATGAAACTGTTCTCCAGAATGAATAAAAATACTGCGATTCGATAAAATTTTAGTTAAATCTATTAGAATCTATAACTTAAATGAATGAGCTGTATTTATGTAAGACCCAAGTGTATCAATATAGTTTCTGAATTCGGATTCTGCCGTTATATTTAATGAATGCTTCAAAATATAACTATTAACAAAATCATCACTAATTGTGAGAAGGAATCATACATAAGGAGGATGTTTTATTTTAATTTTTATGCTCCCCTTTCAATCAACTTGCACCCAGTCAACCCGGCTCGGTACACGGAACGGGCTCGGGGCCGCATGCGAAACCCGATTCGCCACCGGTGATGGTCTTGGAGCACTGGTTAATGAAAGAGGGTCCAGTTAAACTATCCAGTGAATCTGGGAAAATTAGATAGCTCGCGGTTAATAGACCTACGGTGGTGTTTTTACTTAATTGTTAACAAGGGAAACTCTTCGACAGTTATTAATACCACCAGATAATCGAATTTTAAAATCTTCTCTACGCAATGACTTATAATGTTCTTTTTTTTGAAATTATCGTAGTTATTAATAGGCTTATTTAGTAAATCTAATATTGACTTACACCTTAATTACCTTTCTGCTGTTGTGAAACCTGTACCTGAAATATGTAGTGTTTTTGTGTCGGACATATTTTTAAAAAGCCATCGTAGTGGATGGACTTATTTTATATCATACGGTTTTAATTGTATGTATATCAGGAAACCAATATTGAACAATTTTTTCCATCCTCGAAGTATATGGAATTTTAATTGCATACAAGGTAGATTTACCTTTTTAAGCCTACCAGATTATACCAGAACTGTCCTGCGTATCAATGAAACTCTTCTCCAGAATGAATCAAGATATACTGTTATTCGATTCAATTTTAGTGAAATTTATTAGAATCTGTAACTTGAATGAATGAGCTGTATTCATAAAATACCAAAGTATCCCGATATGGAATCCGAATTCGGATTCGGACGATTATTCTCATTAACCCTTAAGAATATAACTATCAATTATACCATCACCAACAGAGAGAATGGATCATACATAAGCAGTTTTAAATTTATAGTTTATGTGCTCCCCATTTAATTTCAACTAGCAACCCATCAAATAGTGTGTCATACACCTTGATAACCGGTGGCGTCACCTTCAAAATTGAATTAGTGTATTACAGAATTATCTAGAGAATCTGGAAAAAATAAGTAGTATGCGGTTTAAAAACCTACGGTGGTGTATTTGCGAAGTTGTTAACAATTGAAATTCTTCGCCAGTTATCAACACCACCAGATATTCGAACATTAAAAACTTCTCTACACAGTGAAAAATAATGTTCTATTTTGAAATTATCCCAATTATTAATAGGTCTATTTAATAAATCAAATATTGCCTGGCTGTAATGCATTAGTTCATTCTACCTTTTTAGCTTACTTCTCAATTACTTTTCTGCTGTTGGACGATACATATGTAGTTAGGCTAATTTGTAGTATTTTTAGTGTCGGACACATTTTGAAATTTATGATGTTCTTTTTAAAAATTACTAATTACCACTAACAAGTTTGCGTTTCGGATATAGCCGCCAGTAAGCTGCTTTTGAATATGTTGATAGATGTTGTAAATAGGGACATAATCGAATATGGACATATGAAATATATACGCAAACGTGTTTATATAGCGGTTATATGTAATAGTCGTGTTTATTTCGGTACTGAAATTTGAATTTCAAATTCCATTCTCATTTCCCATTATATGATTTCTCTTTATTCGTTAATGGAATGCCGTCATACCTATCTATGTATACCTGTCTGCGATGAGACTCTCTCTTCATGTTCCGTCATGCAAAAAATCTATTGGCTATCGGAGATATTCGACAATGTATACAAACAAAAATACAATACCGGCGGCCTATTCTCGTCCAAATAGCAAATAAGAAAGGGCTGCATCTACGTTTTTCTATGTTATTCCTTATATCCTCAGAGGAGAACGTGTATAATATTGATTAAAAGGTAAGAAGAGAAGAATTACAAGACCCAGACTGCTGACATTTCTCTGTGTCGATGGAGTAGACGGAGCATAAACGGCATCGTCTCACCTTTCAGTCCGGCCCTGCTGTTATACATGCTATATAGATCCACGTTCAAGCCATCTACAGAGTTGTAATCACAACTGTTTGGTTCACAGTAGTTGTGTACTGTACAAACAAACAATCTAAAAATCTCCACGTGCAAAAAGGAAAATATCTGCGGTTATAAGAGGGAAAAATAACTCTTTATTCGATGTTCGTGACGCTCGCACTTTTAGGCCGTTCTGTACTCAATGACGGCCATAAAAGAGAGTAGATATTCTTGGTCGTGTGCAATATATTCTGTAGTAACAACACAAGAGAAAGAAAAGGCATATATACACTCTAATCAGCCCACACGATTATATTTTAAAAAAAATGAAATAAAAATCTGTCATCAGGACGTCAGCAACCTTTTACTTTTTGATTGAAATAAAAGTCATAATAACGATGTGTACAACATCTCGGATCTTCTTTCTTTTCTGCTTGACGTTTTGTCGTGACTGCTCTGCTGGCAACCGCGTCTGGAAACTATACCGAAAGTGATGATTTCACACGAAGAGCTCACCACTCCCCATAACACCGGGCACTATATTGCGTAACGTTTGTGGCGAGTGTAAAAAAAAAAACGGTTGAAATGTTGTTCTTATTCCGTCTTTCTCTAAAGTCCGCAGAACAACGCGCCGTTTCCGAGCCGTGACTCGCGGTGCAAGAGCACCGCGTTGCAGTGTAAACAACTGGAAGCTCGTTGTATATACACAGCGTGTAACACCCTCCAAATTGTATATGTATACACGCAGCAGCATCAAAGTACTGTAGGCTATAACCTACATATACGTTTTGATATGTATATGTATATATATTTATATCTAAAGCGCATCGGCGAGCTGTGAGACTTGATTGCCCTTTTTTTTTGTAGTAGTAGCTATCCTTCGTGAGAAATGGGAATACACAGAGAGCATAGTACAGTTCCTTTGAAAAAGTCAAAATAAAATCAATTTGGGATTGGTTGATGCGCAGGAACTGTCGAACGCAGCACGCGATTCCGTTGAAAAACTGTTTTTTTTTTTTTCGTTTCCTTTTCAATCAATTTCAGGTTCAAGCTTCTACTACAGACTATAAGGCGTGAATAGACAGAAGTTTAGGGTGCGAATCATTTTCTTGAAAGAAATGTATTGTTTGTCGAGACTAGGGGATGTTGATATCGTTCATTTCCATCGGCACTCTCCCGACCGAAGGAAACGGTGCCAAAACTTCCCCGGTCCCTTTCTGTCTGGATCCTTGCAGCAGGATCGCAGTGCGGCGCAATAAAAAAATCCAGCGAAATAGCTCAGGTCGTTGAGGAGAATTCATTTGTATACATCAGGACACAAGAAAGAGAGAGAGAGAGAACCTGTACGTTTTGTTACGACGCATTTTGCGGTGCCACATCGAGACACAAAAAGCGGAACGGGATATGGTTTGTGTCACTGTAAATAACACAATTTATCACATCAATATATACAATGAAGAAGAATTTCAAGGAGAAAATATCAAATAAGCTCTATATAAGCCGTGCATAGAACAGCGATTGAATTCCATATAACAAATTGGTGGGCCATCATTCCGGTTGACGGAACATCCCACCCTGGCCGTAAGCATCTCAAAATGTAGGTCATTGGCGGTTTTTCTGTATTATAAAAGTTTTCTCTTTTTAAAAAAGAAAGAAAACCGCCAATGTCGCCGTCGTGGAAAATCATCGTCATTACTTTAATCAAGTATATACACATCGTAAATTTTGTCCGACACACAATGCAATTGGCTGCTGGTCATCAGCGCACAACGTCGAAATAAAAGTAACAAATTTTTAAGAACGTCTCGTCCAACAACCGACTGTATTGGTAGTATACCGATTGACAAATTTCCACAGTAAACTATACGATGGCCAGCAGTGTCATTATTATGCCTCCGTCCCGTCCCGTGTTTAAGTCCTTGATTTCATAACCAAAATTTTGTGAAATCGCCTTGATACGCGCCGGTAGGGGGAAAAAACTGTGTAGTATGTTGCGTTTGCTTGTCTTGTGAAAGAGAAAGAAGAAGAATCAACGAGGGGGAAACAAACAACAACAAAAAAAAAGTTGTTAAAAAACGTAATAAGGATCGTCTTTGCTGATGGTCATGCGTTCTTTAGTCCAGCGGAACGCTCACTCGGCGTTCGGCGTTTTGTTAGTGTCTCCTCCTTTCCAATTCCAGCGCGCCCCACGGACAGCAGAGATGTTGTATACACAACGTGCCTTCAACTCGAGTCCAGTAGCCGTTTGACCAGTTGGCAAGTTACATCGTTCCAGAAATCGTTCCAAAACACACCAATTGAACAATACTTACCTCGGATCGATTCAGATTTCTTACCAAATGGATCTGAAAGGTGGCGGAGGTGGTGGTAGCATCAAGTCGGACAAGAAACGTGGACCGGTGACGGCTCTCTTGTCCAGACAGAATTCCAAAACGGGCAGAGGATCGACTCCGGTTAGCAATTCCGATCAGGATTCGCCACCAGTTGTTCCAGATACAATCGACAGTCCTTTACTGGGCAGAGCCAATAACAATGGAGCAGGAAATAGTATCAGCCGGACGTCATCCATCCGGAGTAAGCAGGGCGAGCCATCGGCCGACAGGAATACAAGTCCGATGCCTAAAAGCCGCGACCAGACACCAGAATCGGGAGATTCAATCCAGTCGACTGGCGATTCCTCCAGTCTGGGTAACAAAGTGACCGGCAAACGGTTGATTGATTCAGCCAAGAAGAAGATTCTCTGGTTGGCATCTAAAAACGAATGGGGAGGTTTGGAACAAGCCATGAAAACGCTTGAACAAACAGTTGCGGCAAATAAAAACTCAACGGAATTACTTTCTCCTCTGGTCGATATCCAGGACGAGGTATATTTAAAAAAAAAGACACACCACCTAATTCATCCAAATTGTCATGATTTTGATGCGTATATGTACATTAATTTAGTTCACTGGTTACACGCCGTTGATGTACGCCGTTAAGGACAACCGAATTTCTCTAATGGAACGAATGATGGAGCTCGGCTGTGACTTGACAACCGTTAACAAAGTACTGAACTTCATTCATTTTATTTTTATTTGAAAAAAAAAAAAAAAAAAGATTTCTTTTTCTGGCCCCCTCCCTTCTATGTCAAATTTGATGTGCTTCAGTTTATTATTATTGTATGTGTGTGGGTGGTGTCTGCATGCCCGACACGGATAGAACTTTTAACGATTCACGTCAACAGGTGATGATCATTTTTTATGGGGTACTATACACAGCAGACGTGCTGTCATTTCTGAACACATTATCGATCAAACAGCCAAGGAAAATAAAGAGAAAACGGCGCGTGTATACAGAAATGAGAGAGTTGAATTGCGCGGGTTATATACTAGACAGTAGGAAAACTATCAAAACTATAACAAAGGGCCCAAACGGCGCATTACAGCCAGAAGAGGAACGTGTAAACTGTTTATAGATAAATAGTGATACATAGACACATATATACAGTACGTAACATTCTGCTGCGTTGCTGGTAATAGCGCCGACTTTATTTTTTTGTAAATTTTAAATACATAAACCGTGTTAGCTGGGCGCGTGACACAATACAGCCATCCATTATTTCGCTACGGTGCCGACAACTCTGACGGGCACCAGAAGGAAAAGAGAAATAGAAAATAAAATTGTGCACGCACGCGATCCTCGTCGCCTCTGAGTCTTATTCGCAGTTACTCCAAAGTTTTTGTCTTTTTTTTGTTGTGTGTGTGGGAAAAGAGACTCTAAGCCGGAATTTAACCATTTTGATGGATGTGTGTATACAGGATAATTATAACACGTTCCACTTGGCCGTCTTGTATTCGAGAGAGGATGTCATCAAGAACTTGCTGGCACGGAAGGCTGACATTACCATTCTGGCCGGGGTAAATAATCAAAAAGACTTGCACAAGTAAACGACCGATTTTTAACCTAACCGTCTCGATTAATTCATTTTTGTTTTTGTTTTTTTAAAACCAAAAGCCTCGATCACAAAATGTTCTACATTTAGTGGCGTCGAGAACGGGAGGATCGGGAGCTTCAGTCGCTAAATTGCTACTTGCTTCCGGAGCTAAAGACTTCCGATTGGCAAGAGATCAGGTTTGCGTGACTTTGTCTTGATGGAGCCGATGAATCAATGGCGTACATTTTTAGCCTACCGTAGTACTTATTGCAATTATGATTGATTAGGAGGGTTATTTACCGCTGCATATCGCCGTGGAAATAGGCAACATGCACGTAACTAAAGAATTGCTCAATATGAACGGCGATCTCCAGGTGAAAGCCACTTTCGGACCCAAAATGGAGATCGCCTTTCACGCGGCAACCAGACGTCGGGATATTGAACTTCTTCGCATATTGAACGATCAAGGAAGTCCCATCGACGCCACCAATGTAGTACAAAATATTTTTACAAAAATTACATTTTTTAAAAAAGGAAAAAAAATTATTGAACGATTGAACTGAAGGCTGAAGGGCAAACTGCTTTGCATATTGCGGCTGCCGATGGCGACGAGAACATCGTGAAATATCTTCACATGCTTCATGCCAATCCAAATATATCCGATAACGAAGGTCAATAATCAATAATCATTTCTACGTCAACGGTCATCTTTACCCAAAAATTTCGCACAGATCGAACGCCGGTCCTCCTAGCCGCTGAAAGAGGTCGGACTGCAGTCGTTGAGATCCTGACGGAAAAATTTCGGGCATCCTGTTTGGAGCGTACCAAAGATGGCAGTACTTTATTGCACGTCGCATCACTGCACGGACACCCGGAGACGGCCCTGATGTTGCTAAAAAAGGGAGTCCCACTTCACATGCCCAACAAGGTAACAAAACATCGTCGAACGTGTAATCAAATTAATCAAAAATCGATTATATTAAACTACCGTTGGGCTTGTTAAATTGTAGAGTGGAGCGAGAAGTATTCACATCGCAGCACGAAAAGGACACGTCGGAGTCATCCAGACTCTTTTATTGAAAGGAGAACAAGTGGATGCCACTACAAATGTATCAATTAATATCATTATTAAATTAAAACGTTGCTGGGTAATTTGAAACATTTCAATTTTTTTTTTGTTAATATTGTTTCGTCGTAGGATAATTACACGGCACTTCACGTAGCTGTGCAGGCAGGCAAAGCTAATGTTGTGGAGACCTTGTTAGGATACGGAGCTCAAGTTCACATCCGAGGTAAAAATATTTATTTAAAAAAAAAAAAGAAGATGAATAATTCATTGATTTATTCTCATCATTGGATAGCTGGACCCTTACAAGAAACACCTTTGCACATAGCGGCTAGAGTGACGGAAGGAGGTGAAAAATGTGTGCAAATGTTACTCAAATCCGGTTGCGATGCCAACATCAACCGAGCGGATGGAGTCCGACCACTTCATGTGGCGGCCAGTGAGGGACATTTCGGTGTAGTTCGACTCCTTCTAG
Source organism: Daphnia galeata (assembly GCA_030770115.1). Lineage (NCBI taxonomy): Eukaryota > Metazoa > Arthropoda > Branchiopoda > Diplostraca > Daphniidae > Daphnia > Daphnia galeata. The sequence goes on from CM061114.1 coordinate 1,837,277, forward strand.
CCGATGGTGCCGATCCGTTACTGGTAAACATTAACGGTGAAACGCCTCTTCAAGTGGCTTGTGCAACATCGCATCCAGGGACACTCTCCGTTGTCCAGTTATTACTAGAACACGTCCAAACCGGTTCAGGTTCAGCCGCTACTTATGTCAATACACAAAACTCTATTGGCGAAACGTCTTTACACGCTGCCAGTAATCAACCTCGCGTTACTACAACTGCCAAAGGCAAATATCCAGATCGTGATATTGCCCAGTCTTTACTCCAGGCCGGCGGAGATGTTAGTCTCGATACATATCAAGTAAGAAAAAATTTAACAAATAAAATACAATTAATTTAACAAACATTTTGTTTTCAAGACGAAAGAAAATCCATTGCACTACTGCGCCTCTCAGGGTAACGTTCCTGTTCTTGTGGCCCTGCTGGCCAGTATTAGACCAACGGAATTACAACGGGTAGTTAACAAACAGAATATATTGGGTCGATCACCTTTACAAGTGGCGGCAAAGAATGGCCATCTTCAATGTGTTCTACTTTTACTTCAAAATCAGGTTCAAAGTTATATAAAAAAAAACCTTATGCTTGGCCAAGTAATCATTAAAATTATTTCCAGGCTCGAGTCGATGTTTTCGACAACGATGGAATGTCGGCTTTACATTTGGCGTCTGAATCGGGACACGGGACCGTTTGTGACGCTCTTTTAGCTCACAACGCTTTCGTCAACAGCAAATCGCGTGTTGGATTGACTCCTATCCATTTGGCGGCCCTGAAAGGATACACTGAACTGGTCCGGTCTTTGGTGACTGTTCACGGTGCCACGATTGACGCCCTAACTTTGGTATTAAAGCGATTTAATTTCAAATTAAATGGAAAGACTTAACTTTTGATTTATTTTTTGTAGCGGAAGGAAACGGCACTTCAATTGGCAGCAGGTGCCGGGCAATTGGATGTATGTAGCCTTCTAGTTGAATTAGGAGCTGAAACGAGTGCCGCGGACGAGTTGGGTCGCAAAGCAATTCATTTGGCTGCCCAGCAGAACCATTCAGAAGTGGTACGTTTGTTTCTGAAACACCAGCCGGCCCTTGTGTTGGCAGCCAATAAGGTATAAATCCCAAAGCAATAATAAAAATGTTTTATGATAGAGACAATATCATTTGACAGGACGGTAATACTTGCGCTCATATTGCCGCCATGCAAGGATCAGTGGACGTGCTCCAGCAGTTGATGAAATTCGATCTATCGATCGTGACGGCTTCTCGCAACCGGACCAGTGAATCGACTCCTCTCCACCTAGCGGCTGAAGGTGGACATGCAGATGTTGTGAAAATGTTGCTGGAAGCCGGAGCATTGCCGCAGGATGAGAATAAAGTAAATTGACACACTCTAGATTGAAGATTTCTGTTATCTCATTTGTTATCGTAATAGGTTGGATTCACAGCCATTCAGTTGGCAGCCAAAAACGGGCACAATGTAGTCATCGATGTCATACGTGACGCCAGTCCCGACACGCTCAGCTATGCAAGTCGTCGAACAGGATTGAATTCTTTACACGTCGCTGCGTGTTACGGTCAATCGGGTGAGAATTCCATGTTCATTCTTCCATTCTCCGAAGTTGGAATGCCTTTCCTAATTACATCTGTCATTCAGAAATTGTTCGAGAAATGTTGGCGCACGTTCCAGCCGGTGTACGATCAGAAACACCGACGAGTTTATCCGGCACGGGAGTCCTTCGTGAATTAGACGGAGAAGCTGGCCTGACTCCATTACATTTAGCCTCGTACTCTGGCGATGAGAATGTTGTCCGTCTTCTTCTCAACTCGGCTGGTGTCACGGTGGATCAACCATCGGCCCAAAACGTACTCAATCTATTAGATTGGATAAGAAAATCACAAGACATTTCTAACATGTCGGTTTTGAACAGGGTTTCACTGCATTGCACTTGGCATGCAGGGGAGGCCACGGGGCAGTGGCTGGCCTCTTACTTAGTCGCTCCACTGGACTCTTGACTACTCCAGACGGACATGGTCGATCACCACTTCACGTTGCCGCGGCTCACGGTCATGGACGATTAGTGGAGCTCCTTCTCGGTCAAGGAGCCGACATCAATGCCGCAGACAAAGTACACTGTTGAGATTTAGTTTTAAGCTGACTATTATCAAAGCTGGGTCGGTTCTTTTACAGGCTGGATGGACGGCTCTTCATCTAGCTGCTCGAGCTGGTCATCTGGCAATGGTTCAATTATTACTGGACAGTGGAGCCACGCCACGGAGTTTCAACGATAACGGACGAATTCCTTTATGGTACGCAGCTTCAGAAGGTCACACATCCGTTCTGACTTTACTTTTGAAACGCGAACATGATGCCTACGGTTTGATGGAAGATCGCAAAGTAAGATTGAAATAATCTAAGCATATGCATATAGGTTTAGTAATTAAAATTTTAAATCAACTAGTTCGTCTATAACTTGATGGTTTGCGGCAAAAATCACAACAATTTGCCTTTGTGTGAATTCATTTTGGAGTCGCCAGCGCCTGTGGACGTGGCCGCCAAATTATCGCACATTCTAGCGACTTTATCTGTCAAGGTAAAAGCGAATTAATTAAATTTTCATTACATTTCCTAATGCGATGCATCGTCTCTTATTTTCAGGAAAAAGAGAGGTCAAAGGACTTGCTGGAAGCTGCCAAACATTGCGAATCGATGGCTACTGAATTGTTGGCCTTGGCTTCGTCATTGGAAGGTGCTGCTCGTCTCCTGACGGCCCAAGATAGAAGGCAAATGCCATTGTTAGATATCCTTGTAGAACAGGAACAGAAAGAAGTCATTTCACATCCAGCTGTCCAGCGCTATCTTCAAGTCAGCTTAGCAAAACAAGGTTGAAATTGCTCGATCCAGTCAATCAAGAGTTTTTTTTTTCTTCTTTTCCCACCAAATTAGGAAGTCTGGTTAGGAGGATTACAATGGGCACCATGGAAACTTCTTTTACTTTTCCTGTGCTGCGTCGTTTTGCCACCCGTTTGGCTCTGCTTATGTCTTCCACTTGGGCATCGTTACGACAAAATTCCCGTCATTAGGTAAGTTTTCCGATATTTCTAAAGAATAATTTGTATCACATTATTTTAAAATAAAAATAGGTTCATGGCTTACTTGACGTCTCACGTCTATTTAATGACACTCCTGATTTTGACGAGTACTTTGCCCATTTGTCCCGTTTTGAGAACGTCATTGCTTCCTTGGTAATCTGAAATTTTAAATGCCGTCAAGACGTTTAGATTCAATATTAATTAATTCGTTTCTTTAATTGAGTTTAGTTGGTACGAATGGTTATTACTTATTTGGTTATCGGGAGTTTTGCTAGCTGAATTGGCCACACCAAGAGATAGGGGCGGATTGGGTTGGCTCAGGATCGCTATTCTCTTCATCAGCGCAATAGCCATTTTGATCCATGCCGTAGCATTTCTCTTGAAACCGGAGCATTGGACCATCGCTCTATTCTTCCGTAATCAACTGTTGGCCGTCAACGTCCTACTTTGTTGTATGCTCCTTCTCGATTTCCTTTCCTTCCATTACCTGTTTGGTCCATGGGCCATCATTATCGGTTAGTTCTCTCAATTAATCAAGTTTTCAAATGTTTCTTAACATTTTACAAATTAAATACTTAAAGGTAACTTGATGGTCGACGCTTGCCGTTTCCTCATCATTTTGGCCATCTTCATGTTCGGATTTACGATGGTAATTGGTTTTGTTTCAAACAATTTATGTCACCTGTTTTCTAATGTAAAGAGGATTTTGTTCTGTTCCAGCATGTGGCCGCACTCAACCAACCGTTTTGGGCAAGGGATATCACACCCATCACGGCTAAAACCATAACAGGTGGTTTGAATTCAGGAGGTAATATTAAATTTTTTTAAAAATTAGCTAAAGCAAATAGAAGAGATTTCACCGCATTACTGATGTGTGTGGTTGGTTCATTACTTGGGTTTTGCCGTTTACAGTCGTGGTAACACCGTTGGATACATTCCAATTGCTCTTCTTCGCGCTGTTTGGTCTAACGCAACCGGCCGACTTGCGGATGGAGACAGCTCAGCCCGAATGGACACTTTTCTTCTATAAAATAGTCTTCGGATTCTACATGTTGGTGACCACCGTTGTACTCATCAACATGCTCATTGCCATGATGAGCGATACCTATCAGAGAATACAGGTAACATTTTCTTGAGAGTTATTAATGATGGAATTGTTTGATTTACACTGCAGTTTTGAAGGCACAATCGGATGTCGAATGGAAGTTTGGACTGGCTAAATTGGTTCGAGCTATGCATCGTACGGCCGCAACTCCATCTCCACTCAATCTGTTTACTTCGTGGATTAGTTACCTGTGGCAACTGTCTAGAAAACAAGGTAAACATTCATCTTTTTTGTGAAGCATGTTAAGTATGCTCGACGCACGGATTCCACTAACATCCTAACGCTTATTGTTGACTACTTTTAATCCTCAGTTGTCCATGAGAATGCGGATGATCATGCACGACTGGTTAGACAATGCCCCCCATCGGCAAGCGAGAACAACAAAGGGTGGATAAGAAAGTTCCAGCACAAAACTAAAGTCGGTCATCGAGGTATTTTCCCCATTAAACATAACTGAATTTCACGAATTTCAATACTGTACAAAAAGATATACTATAAACCTCGATTTTTGTGTGTTGCAGAATCCAATGCGTTGGGAGTTGTTCGTCCTGCACCTCTTAGTTCACAAATGTCCATTGTTGGCGATCGCAACAGCTTGGAACATGTCACTGATTGGCGTGTAGTTGTCAAACAGTACATCAGCAACAACTTGTCGCAGTCCAACTAAATAGAAAAAATTTTTATTAGATTTAATTTAATATATTTGGGATACTTAATTATGTATGGTGCAGTCTATCAAAGAAGTGACAATATAAAGTTGTTTTGACAAGGTCATGTATTAAATCTAGCAGCACACATATGATTTTTTTTTTTGTACAAAAATTGAAACTTATGACAGTGATATGATTCACAGGATGAGGGACAATTCGTAGCCTTAACTACGATTACGTTTCTTTTTTTTTCAAATGTTTTTGGTTTAAATGTTTTCTTCGCGCAAATTTCGAAAAATAAAAAAATGCTAAAAAAGCCGGGCAAACCGAAATGACAAATGGAAACAATCGAGATATCGATGTTATGTACAACGTCCTTTTTGGGAAATAGGGGAAGAACATGTTAATTTCATATTATAAATATTCTGAGAAGGTCAGTGTTATCTATTAAAATTGTGCCAATTCTAACGTTGAGATCGGCGGCGGAGTCGTCAAGGAAACACCGTGCCATCTAGAAATGAAAATCAACAGCGTTAATACACACTGCCTTTTGTAGTAACATTTAAAACTTACTTTTCGGCCTTGTATTTCTCACGGATAGCTTGTGTAGGATTTGTTGGGGCCTGAACCCACGAGGTATGGAGATCATTGATGCAAGGCATCAACTGCTCAAGGGAGTAACCGGATGATGCCTGCACGTGTGATGGCCAGATTTCATTGCCACAGGCAAGTCTAGCTAGTGCAACGGAAGAAGCGGCTACAACTGAGGGCAGATGATGCAGGAACGGTTCTGTCTCCATTAATGTCAATTCACAAAGATACTATTGAGGACAAGAAGACCGTTAGCAAACATTTAAAATTAAAACCAAGAATGAATTGAAAACATACCGATGCCAAGTGCAGACACGTTTCACTTGATCGAGACATCTGAATGTAACGTTGGAGGAAGTAATTCGAGGTTGGCACAGCCAATTCGAAAGCTAAAACTTTCAGGATTAGATGTTCCATACGCAAGACTTGCTTCTTGGTGTAGGTGTCATCGGTGATGTAAACGAACTCTCCAACCTCAGGAGGGTAGATCTCTTCGTATTTACTGTGGAATAAAATAAAATAAGATTCTACCGAAAATAGTGAAACAAAGATGGACTTACGCGGCAATAAACATGGCGGCAGTTCCAACTAACTGCAACTTTCCACGCAAAACAGACATATGCGAAAGAAAGCGGTCAATAAAAGAAACGGCGAGGAACAGGGTTTCGTTATGAATTTTGTACTCTTCGCATACTTCAACGAGCCAATCAATCAAAATGGCGCGCATGCTGTGAGTAATGTCAGATTGCTTACGCATGTAGTGGGGTTTGGGTCTATGACGTTCCTACCATACAAAATGCAAATCAGTCTTAACAGTTCTAAAATGAGGCAATAAGTGAAACCTACCTCACAATCCCTAAGATACTTGTAAATGTCCTTGAGGTAAACTTCAGGTAAAGCTGATTCTAGATGACGATTCAACTCGGCAAATGTAGCACAGGGCTTGTTTTCTTCAATACCCAATTCATCAACTACCATAGGACTGAGATGATCCTAATAAAAGAGAACACATTAGCTTATTTTCTTCGAACCAAGCTAAAGGTAACTTACTTGAAGTTTGAAGGCCTCACAAGATGCTTCTTCCTTGTGTTGGAGAACATATTCTAGTTGATGCAAACTTGTGTTCATGGAAGTGAAGCTGCATACTGAATCTTCAAGGCTCTGAGAAATTGGAGCCAAAGCATGCCTTTGAGTCTTGCAGAAATTTCCATCTTTGTAGACGGCAAACGATTCTTGCTTCACATTGATGGTTGGAATTGGATTCCAACAATTCTGTCCTTTTTTTACTTTGTCAGTGTGATCAATAGCATTTTCATCAAACACTGTAAAAGCAGGAGCCTACACATAACCAGATAACATTCACATCACATGATACACTACATTCAAATAGCTAGATTGCAATCATTATACCTTCTTGCCCTGCAACTGAGATGCTTTTTTGGCGTTGGCAGCATTCGAGTTAACGATTGAAAGCCCCAATTTCGGTTGGCCAACATCTTTTCGTGGACCAAAACGTGAAGAAGCAGCTTGTGTCGAAGGAAGTTGATTTTCTTGGTCGTAGTGAGAAGCCATGTTTACAATAGGTTTTACAGCGATCAATTTAAAATACTCTTAGAATAAAATGAACAAAACGTGGCGGGACTAAGAGTGAATGAAAGACCTCGCTGGAAGTCCGTTAAATTTGAACAATCAATTCTTCATGAGAATCTTCCTCTCGACTCATCTAACCAAGACTGAATGTGCAGTAAGCAACGTTCTTAATTTTCGAAATTGTGACGGTTAGGGGGAGGAGGAGCTTGAATTCGAACGTCTCAAGTCCGGCATTGCCAGATCGCTAATATTGAAGAATACATCAGGTTGTTGAATGGAATGCAGTACAATATAACTGTTTACTTTGCACAGTAAAATAAACCAATTAAATTATATTAAATAATAAAATTTCAAAATCAAATAAAATCTGTAATTATTAATTAAAAGGTTTAGCAAAAAATAAGCGCACGCAGCCACCTGACGTCCATTGATGTTGATTCACTGTCAACTAGCGCCAAACATCGAGAATGGTATCATAAAAAAATATAAATGATTTTGAAAAACGGCTTTCATGGTTAAATCTGACAGCAAAAGAATGCATACAAAAAAAATAAAAATAAAACTATATTCACATAAATGTATCTTCAAAATCTTGTTGTTTTTACAGGCCAAACAGAGCTGCAGATGATTCGAAGAATCCCTTGTTTGCTTATTTACGAACGTTGATCATTGTATATTTTATATTGTGTCAATTTATTGTCTCAACTGATTTTTTTTTTTTCAAAAATGACAGCTTTTACTTGTCAACGGACTCTCTTATCTTCAACAGTGGACCTTGTCTTTGGGAGGTTTACCTGGTGCTTTTCCCGCTCTCTCCCTTTTTCCATCGTCCCCCCCCCTGCGTGCTTTTTGACGGTTATTTTTTCCGTCTCCAAGCTTTCTTCTCTCAGCATATCCTGTCCCGAATACCCTCTGTTGCCGGTTTCCGGTTACTACAAGGCTCTTGAGGATATTTGTAACCGTTAGCGAATGATAGAATACAGCAGGAAAACTTGGTGTATATTTTTATTTGAAAACTGCATAAAATCTTTGTATTTTTTATATTTAAAACATCCAAATCATTGAAGCGGAGCTTTGTTTGAGCTTGATTTGCATAAGCATCGTCACAGCTGCAGTGGAGATGCCTATTGATCATTGCCTCATTGGTTCCCCTCTCTTTTGAGTGTCAATCAATTCGATAGCGCATATAAGCCCATTCTCATTTGAAAACACGCCCATTTTATTTTCCGTGAAAATCATTGATAATCACGTAGTTAAAAAATGATTTATCGAGTTAACAAATCAAAATAAAGGATTTAAAATAATATTTTCTATTTGAGATGATGAGATGACAGGTGTGTAACAACTGTTATACTACGTTTACGGTTAAGCATCAGTCATTCCTCATGTTGTTTATACGTTGTGAAAGGAGTAAATGGCGCGAATGAAGGCCACACAGAACAATCGATCATGAAAACTTTATCCAAAACCTTGCACAGGTAGACCGCAAGATGCAGAAGGTTGAAGGCGGGTCAAGGACGCACCTCCTCAGCAACGCACTCAACTCAAATTCCAGACTACCACCTTCGTAGTATTAGTACAGCACCCCCGCGTCCAGAGGTATGAGAGGACTATAAAGAGTATAAGCCCTTTTGTACAAATCAACTTGAGCCTATTGAGGAAAAGAGACGCGCCCCGGTGGCGTTCGAAAGGTAAAAAAAGATATCGATCGGCGCTTACTTGTGTTAGCAAGAGTATCGCAAGGGTCTAGCCAATATACAAAATTATTGATATGTCTCGGAATATATTAAATAAAAAAAATTTTTTTTTTTTTTGTTATTTTGTTTTGAGAATGTATTTTTGTTTTTCCATGGTCACACTATTTTCCAAAAACTGTTGAGATAGATATGGCTATTCACATAAGATAATAGGTATTTGTAATTATATGCTACGACAAGGGTGCGCCATATTTTCTCATCATCATCCGACTGTTCGCTGACTACATGTCCTCCCTTGTGTTTTTCCTCTCCGGAATCCGCACCAAATTTCTTCTTCATAAACGTTTAGAAAGAGGTTTGAGTGTGTGAGAGAGGAAAGGAGGAAATGAAAAAAGAAACAATTTTGTTTTTCGCGCATACAACCAATATTCTGGCATATACTACATCATAGAGATACACACAAAGGAGAGCATTCAATTTCATTCATTCCTACACAAATTATTCGAACGTGGAATTTCACCTTCATTAATCAAAAACGGTTCCGTAACGTCTTACTTTGAATTTCGAGGGGTTTTAGGGAAAGAGAAATTCGGGTAACTAGGTTATTGTGTAAGAAGATTCAAAAAAAGTAAATAACAAGGGCAATCAAGTTTCAAGTCTTCAATAAAAAAGAAAAAAAAGAAAAAGAAACGATGAGGCATTGAAATGCCGAATGGAAAACAAGATTAAACGAGCGGGGAATCTATATTCCCACAATTTCGGGGGCCAAAAAAATTACAAATTACAATTAAATCCTACATCGACATATCGGCAACGATAACAGTGGGTGACGTAAGATGACGAGAATCATCACCGTTTGTCTGTTCCTTGTTATCCGTGGAGGGAAAAAGCTTAACCACTTTTTTCTTCAAGTCGTCATTATTATCGGCAGCCAGAGGAACTCGTTGGCCAGGTGATTGATGTCCGCCAGTGGTAGGACTTGTTGTTGGCGCCTGCACTGAAACAGGGACTTTCTGGACGACCACTTTCATATCTTTATACTGCTTGTTATTCTGTAAACACTCCTTCAAATTCTTGACGGTCAGAAATGTACCAGCCGCAGAAGGATTTTGTGAATTAGAGAGAGGTGGACACGTCTTTAACAGTGAAATGGGCCTCTTGATGGCGGTGGACTGATTAGTGCCGTGATTCTTATCGGCAAACGGAACGATGACAAAGTTGGATACACCTCCGGCTAGACTTGGAACCTTAGGGGCGATGGGGACAAATTTGCCGCTCTGTTGGTGGAGAGGAGCCGTTGACGGTGAAGTAAAGTTCTTCAATCCTTGATTTCCCATCGTTAGCTTTGGCATAGCAGGCAACGGAGTTGTGGCTGTTGAGGGAGTCACGTTATTAGGCGCGATAGCCAATTTTGGAGTCGTGATAGGAGACGAAAGTTTCGGTGCTGGAGCTATTACAACTGGCTTAGGTGATACAGCTGTCGTCACTGTTGAATTTGCCGATCCTGACCAATTGGATGAAGCTACAGTCGCGTTAACAGAAGGAAATGTGCGATAGAATTTAAAATGAGGAGCTCCCATCCAGCTGCCACATTTCTCGATACAGCGGCCCATTTCTTCTTTGTTGCCACTTTCTTCCGTTTTATTTACCGCTGGATTGGACATTGCTTCTACGTTTGACGGTCCTGCTTTGATGGGAGTTGTAGACGGACTGAAACCTTGTTGCGATAGACGAGGTCTTTTGGTGGGTTTTGACGACGGTTTAATCTTCCGCTCTGGAGTAATACGAGGGCTGCTGCCATTCTCCATAGAAGTTTGTGACTGGATGATTTCAATATCACTTTCCACGATGGAAGCGCGAGGTGAAGAAAATGACGGCGATCCATTGACAACCACCTTAGGGATACCGCCAGTTGCTGGGCTAGTTATAGAGTCTTTGGACGAAGGGAAAAATACTTTGAAATGAGGCACACCATCAACAACTGTGTAGGTGACGCAGGGTTCTAGAGCTCGACTGCTATTGGAATCCACAGTTTCCGATTTGTTCGACGAATTCGAGGGGGAAATTTGAATTTTACTTGAAGGACTTGACTTGTTTTGCTGATTATTATTGTTATTATTAGTCTTGTTGGGTGCTGGTGGTGGAGCTTTCTTGGCTTTGGCACGAGACTTGGTACTTCTTAAGTGCTTGGTATTTGAGCCTGAAGTGTAACTATCTTTGCCATTGTAACTATCCGACTGCGACAAAATCGGAGATGAGGCTCGTGAAGAAGCACGAGAAGACCCTCGCGAATCGTGATGACGGGTTTTAACTCCGCTGCATTCCATGGAATTTGTCGTCAAAACCGATCGTTTGGGGTCTTTCTGCCTTATCGTTACGTGCAGACCAGTTAAGTAGTTGCATCTTCGGTTTGAAACCTGATATTTGTTCAAATAAAAGATATATTAATTTATATTAATTTATTGAACAGTTTTTCCTCAAGGATTTGCACAAGATGTTAATAAAAAATATGGTTACCTTTGTTGGAATATCAATAATTTGCCAAGGACCAGTTGTGATAACTTTTTTACCCTGAACTGCCTTTGCTTTTCTCTGTTTCAAGGCTTCTTCTGCTTTCTTGTACTGGCTCACATGAACCAAATCTGGAAGAAAGATTGATTAGCCAACTTCAAATCTAGAACGTAGAAATTTAATTGAACTTACCAACAGTGGACATGAAGTCACGTTGAAGAACTTTTGAACCTACTTTCTCTACTTTCTGGAGGAGCCTGTCAGATTCTGACCATTGTTCCCTAGTCAAATCTTCCCAGTCCATTGATGATTCATCTAAAGGTTGTTCTATTTCTTCTTCAATTTCTTCAAGAGAAGCCATTTCATGTGCCGGTTCTTTGAAATTTTCAGCTGAGGCTAACGAAGAGAGAGGCCTTTTTGGTAAAATGTCTTGACCAGTGTTTTTTAGTTCCTGAGGTGATGATGGGAATTCATCTTCTATTTCGCTAAATTCCCCCGTTTGAGCAGGTAGTCCAGGTTCGCTCACATTCTCAGAACAGAGCAAATCATTCTGAATTTCTTGAGAGATGCATTTCAACTCGGCTTCTCTAACAAGATTGAGCTCTTCACGCTGTGACTTGTCGAGGATGGCTATTTCTTGTAATAATTCTTCAAGAATCGCTTCATCTTTATCTGGTCTTTCGTTCAATTCCTGTTTTATAAAAAACACATAAAACAAAATTTAATTAAGTTCGATACAATTTTAAAAATAAAAATATCTCGAGCGGAAGTCTTGGCCACCTAGCGGAAAAGCGCTAAAGCTTCAGGGAAAGTTTTATCTGACACTCAATGAAACCGAACATTTGATGACTTTTCTCGCTTAATTTCATTTAATGGGATACAAAAAACCAAAGAAAAAGTGTGTAATAATGTCGAGCATGAATTGCGGTAAACGAATACAACAATTTTTAAGGATGCGTTCGCCTTTAAACCAATGAAAGGTGAAGAAATACAGAGCTTTGATAGCGTGGGTTCTTGGGTTGAGAGAGGGGCAGCGATGACGAAAACAATCTTTTGCAGTTGTATCACCTCACTTTCAATCCAGCCATTAGTTTTCACTGAGGAAACTAAGCCGAAATGACATATCATGCATTGTTAAATATATTTAACAATTAATCAGTCAAGTCTGTACATGATCATTGTTGTTCTTTAGCCCTGAACTAGTAGTTTTGCAATGTATGTACACTACCTCAACATACACACCTTGGGGTGTTTTCGGATTCTACTACGTATACGTGTCCGTATACCCGGCGACTCAGTTTAACAATTCACACTTCAATATTGTAAATATTAGCAATCAAATGTGTGCTAGTTGATCAAATAACTGATATCTCTCAGAAAAATGAACCAAATCTTCAAGGCTGAACCCACTATGAGTCAGTTACAAATGTTGGACAGAGCGCGGACGCTGTTTATTGTCATTGCAACAACCTAACATTGAACTGTTTACCGTGCTAATTCTCATTAATTGTTGTATAACATCGATGAGAAATACGAGGAAAAATAATATGCTAGAGTACTGTTAAACTTATCTAAACCTAAAGAGCAGATGTACACATAGGGAGAGAGGAGGGGAAAGAAAATACGTCGGACGGCTGAGTTGCACACACACACGGCCACCCAACATACACAGACTTGAGACCGAAAGTAATTGAAATGAAAACAAATTAAAGATAAACTAACCTGGTATCGCTGTACAGCTTGGACAAATTGTTTTTGCAAGCGAATAACTTTGGCGGTGTTAGGCGGGATTATACGCAAGTTTTTCAAAACGATCGGTTGTCCCGAGAAAGACATTTTTTACCGTGCGGCCAGCAGCCACGGAATAGCAGAAAGCGAGCGAGCCAGCGCAGAACACCAACGCCTCTAGCGGATAGTGTAGGTAACCATTCTTTCTCTATGGCTCGTGCCTCCGGCTATATATTCTCTCTTTCACTAGAAAAAATACCGCCCTAATCATGTCACCGGAACCAGTTTACACAAAGTAATCGTTTCGGAAGATCTATAAATTAACAGCCTATGGATGAAAAATTTACAAAACAAAAAATTACAAACTTTTGGTATTGGGTGGTTATCGCGAACTATTTCGTGCAATCTGTGTAATCGGAAGTTATTTTTTATCGAGCCGGGCGGAGGCTCCCAAGAAAATCAAGGCTGAATAAGGCAACATTGCAATCCACTCTGTTGCTCTAACTGTATTTTCTCTTTTGATTTCATCAATAATGGACAAAGAAAAATTGATTACGTTCAAGGACGTTGATGGCCAGCAAAAATTACCATCATTCGACTTGTTAATCAATAGTTTTCTGTCACGTCAAAGTAAGGCATTCACCAGTGGGATCAACAGCGCGCCGCGTCCTATTGGGTTATTCGTCCGAGGTATAAACGAAGTTGAGCGCACTAGCCATAGATAGCGTTGCCTCTTTCTAGTGTTTTTGTAGAGAACATAATTAATAAACATAAATCATTAATTTGAGAGGTATCAGAATGATGATCCCGAAAATCATCTTATTTTACTGTAAATGTTTAATATCGACACAAGTATGGCTGTCAATGCTATTCTTTAGGCGTCGTAGACTTGAAAAAGAAATGCGAGAATATGCGCAGTGTCTACATATCGTTGATGCGACGCACAAACGTAGTACTTGATTTAATACGGCATCTAATCGATACTTTCCCGAAGGTACTGCACGAACTTATAACAAAAGGATTTATTTTCAAGTAAATATAGGGAAACGAAATATCGCATTCAGATATTCAACTTGGTTGGCAAGAATTAATTAAGCGAAGTCAAATTTTTGTTTAGAAAAATACTTCGCTAGAGTAATTTAAAACGTCCAATAATGAATTCGACATCTTCGATTCAATTCCTTACAGTAACGAACACAACTATTATTCCTGGAAGTTACGTATATTCTTTTTCTTATATAATTCACGTGTGATGCATCGCCACTATCGTCTATTGCGTACGGTAAAAATCGATGTACAGCATAACCGTAAAGCGTTTCGATGAATTTCATTGTTTCGTAAATCATTTGATTCTTGGAAGATAAAAAAATTTACGGAAATTTCTGGGGAAAAACCCCTGTAGTATGTAAAACTTCAGCTGGAAACGACTGCCGAAAGCATAATCTCAGTATTCTCAGATACGTGTTTTTTGGATGATTCATATTTTTTTTACCTGACAATTAAAATCTAAATCTAGAAGGTGTTGTGTACAAAAATTTAGAGCAATCGTTAAAATAGCGAATTTTAATCACGTTCTTAATGTTTCTCGGTACGTTTAGGTCTTTAATTATGGGATTTTTACAGTCTCATTCTTTGAAAAAAAAACGAGTAGAAAGAGAAAAAAGTTAATGTGACAAACGCAATTTGTTTTCTTGAAATACGGACGGGAACGTTATTACGCACACTGGTTAAGTGATTAGCCTACTTAAATAAAGAAAAAGTTGTTTTCCTAAGTTTATGACAGATTATGAGATTATGAAAAGAAATCCCTTGAAAAAGGTAACCTTCTGCTTCTAGAGAACTGAGTCTCTTGAGGTTAGGGAACTGTGATTTTCAAAGACCAATAATATAGTTAAGATATAGATAGATGTAAAGATAGCTATACCAAATCCTTGATTCCAAAAATTGTTTTGAGCTGCAACTCATTCCTAAAAATCACAATCTTTTAAAAAAACCTGTTGATGCAAAACTCGAAAAAATAGTGTTATTTATTCAAAATATGACATTGCTGAAATTATGCAAATGAGAAATATGAATTCAGTTAACTTAACTAAATCTACTTACAAGAATAGAAAAAATATTTCATTATTTCTCAAGTGGGGAAAGAAATTCAGAGCCAAAGTCTAATATGACATCAAAGACAACCCCCATGTGGAAATACTGGACACAACACCACTAAGTAAAGGAAACGTGTCAAAGTAGTAAGATATAATATAATATAGCATAAATCAAGAATGTTTTAATTCATGAATTAAGATTGCAACACTAAAATGCTTACAACAACAACAAAAATTTGACTGATTAATTTCATTAGCTCTGGCAGTCAAGGTGGTCGAGGTAAGGTGTTAAGGCCTGAAGCCCTGAACGGCTGAGCCAGGCACAAGATCGTCTGCTGGTCTTTCATCCTGGTAAGGAATGTCCTCAGCAGGTGTCGTCGTTATTCAGCAGGCTGCGGTCATGAAGTACTGCGGTTGCCGGAATCCGGCCTCGGTGCCCTAAATTCAGTGAATTGGAAATGAAAATGTGTATACCTCCATTAACTCCATTAACAAAATTAAATATTAGATCATTTACGTAGCTGTGAAAGAGAGGAAAAAAAACACTATTTCCTTAATTTTAACTATAAAAAACGTTCCCGAAAGGAGGCGGAACCCATGATGTCCTCCACTTCTTCCTGTAGCCTAATAACTAAAACTAGTTTTAACTGAGAAAAACTTCAAGCAAACTACTAAACTGAAAATAAGTAATTTGGTCAACAATGTCAAGACGTAAAATTTCTGAATTTGCGATAATTTATTTAACGAATCAGCACTGGACCTGGAGCTGGAGCCTGGAGGTTGTCTTCTCTATAAAGTTAATTTTTCAATTTATTTTAAAATCTCACTTTGAAAAAAAAATATAAATTATTTTAATTATACAATATTCACAATTTTGATTTCAAATCTGATAATTTATTTTATTCGAATAATTTTAAAAAATGAGAGTCTACCATGGCACCATTGGTATAACAGTCGACACCTTTGAACGGCAACATTGTGAACTCCACGATTCTGAATTGTGTTCTGAAAGTTGAAATTTACTTGCAGTTTTAAATTGTAAAACTTCATTTAGTCGAGTTATAAACCTTACAGGTAATTGCGAAATGGCTAAGCGTACGGCGACTCGCGAACTAAATCATGACAACTGGGATGACGAAGAAGAAGAGGAGGAAGCCGGAAGCTTCCAACAGGCATCGGACGAGGCACTAAAAGGTCGTGTGATTAAGCAGGCAAAAAGAAGAATTACAGGAAATGATGGAGAGGTAATTTATTTTGTTTCGCAGGAATTTTTAAATAATGTCTTTCATAAGATGTCACAAATTGCTGCTGACCATGTCAGAAGTTTTCCATACATTTATCAGATGGGTTTGTTACCGAGTTTCAGTGAATGGCATAACTGCAACCAACTTCATTTTAGAACATGCCTAATGTGCTTTATTAAATTCCCTTATAGGCAAAGAAAGGGTTTTCTGGGTTTGCCGGTTTTGGACTTCGCACAGGTTCTCAACCAACTAATGCATTCTCCAACTTTGCCATCAAAGTACCAACCACAGAGACAGTCACGAAAGAAAATGGAGATAAGAAACCAGCCACTGATAATGAAGCTAGCGAGAAAGAGTATGTTGCCAACCTCAAAGCTCTAAATGAAACTGTTACTACCTGGATTACAGATCATGTAAAGAAGAACCCATGCTGTGTTCTTACACCCATCTTTCAAGACTATGAAAAGCATTTAAAAGATCTCGAATCTAAACGAACTTCAGCGGCATTAAAAGAGAAGATTGCTGAACCTAACAAGGTTGACAGTGAAAAGCCTGATGAAAAGAAAAATTTTCAATTTGGCTCTACATCATCAGAAACTACCAAGCCATCTTTCAATTACTTTGGCAATGGATCGACACCGGCCAAACCGCCTTCAACATTTTCATTTGCCAGTTCAACGCCGGCCACCACCTCTTCATCCGCCACAACTTTTTCCTTTGGCGCCTCTGCTAAAATAGAATCAGAAACAAACACGCCGTCGACATTTTCGTTCAAGGCATCCAGCACTAGTTCAACCACCAGTCCGCCTTCTAGCGGCGGATTGTTTGCCTTTTCTTCCGGCAGCAAACCTGCTGCCACTACTACCGCCGCCCCAGCCTTTTCGTTCGGTTTTTCCAGGTAATAATTCAACTGTAAAACTGTTTTCCGTATTACGACTACAAATCCTGTTATTATTTTTTTTATTTCTAGCATTAAACCAGCGACTGAAAATAAAAAAGAAGAAGCAGAAGGTGATAAAGACGGAGAGGAAGAAGATGAAGATTCTCCACCTAAAGTGGAAATCAAACAAGTGCAAGAAGACGACGCCTTTTATTCTATTAGGTATGCAATGTGATAGCTTGCTTGCTATTACTTTATTGATTTAAGAGTTATGTTTAACATTTTGTTTTTTCTCGCTTAGATGTAAACTGTTTTACAAAAAGGATAACAATTATACGGAAAAAGGCGTTGGTACTATGCATCTGAAAAAAGTCAATGACGATAAAACGCAATTGGTGATCCGTGCCGATACCTCGCTGGGCAACATTCTTCTAAACATCATTTTAAACCCACAAATAACAACTCAGCGAATCGGCAAGAATAATGTCATGCTGGTTTGCATTCCGAACCCACCTATTGATCCAAAAACGCCGCCTGCTCCGACACCCATGCTCCTTCGTGTGAAGACGGACACTGAAGCCGATGAACTCTTGGCCAAATTGAACGAAGCGAAAAAATGATCTACTTAGGTCAGTCATGCAGCAAACTTTGTCTCTTTTTTGTTTTCTTGTGATCCCCACATTTTCCACTATTTTATTCAATTATTTTTTTACAATTGTACAATAAAATTCCCCTTTTGAGACGACCGTGATTTCATCACAGGAAAATTTCAAATCAAATCAATACAAGTAAGAAACCTATACCGAGTGTTCTTTCATTCCTTCATGTTGGATGGTTGCTTCAAAAGTGTAGAGTTTTACAATTTCTTTAATCACGAAACATGTTGGAATGCCGTTTTTATTCCGGTCCAACTAGATAACATTTTTTGGATGTGAGCCGTGAGCCGACCGAGATATACTAAGATGTGATGATCTGGTTTCAGCATTTAGAACCAGAATCGAGATGACAGACGCGTTAGCTGTGGGATGGAACGTGTATTCAGTACCATAATTTTTTCGTATCAATATTTTTCTGTCCAGGATGTCGTTCATCGATCATCTGAACTTTCGAAAGAAAAAAAAATCAAATCTAATACGCTACGGTTAAGCCCCTTTCACTGTAGCGTTTTTTCTTTCTCTCAAGATTTTTTATAGTCTTACGTCACGGCGTATCGGCGTTGAACTACATGTCTTTATAATCGATTAAGCCGCACGAAAAAGAAATGGAATCCAACTGTTGCTGAGGTCGTACTAAGTGAGTTGGATCCATCACGGAGGAAACCAGTTGGAGCCCAAGGGGTATAGTACGTAATCAAATTAATTGTTGATTTTTTTCTCGTTAAATCAATACCTAGGTACGACTTTTTTGCGTTTATACGTTGTACTCATCAGCTCAACTTATTCAACTGTTTATTTTCCATGAGATGATCTTGTTACAAAGATTAGTGGTGTACTTGACTTTCTCCTTTCAAGACGCGAGTAAAAACCAAGTTGAAATTCTTAGAAAAAATAAACTGAGCGTGTTTTTCCTTTACATATCGGGAGCAAGTATACTAAACCTTTCTAAACTCCCGCCATAAACTCTTATCGGGGTTTAACTGAAATTACACATTCACCGACGGTCCAATATTCTTGAATAGGAAATTAGATATTCCCATGCAAAAGCAATTATTGATAAGATTCATCTACGTCATGACATCATTGCGCTGATTTCTCGAATAAATTTAGATAAAAATGCTTACGGCATGGATTTTCGTAACGTGATCGGCACAAAAGTCCTTTGAATAAAAAAAAAAATAGTCTAGAAAAAGTTCGATAGGCGTAATTGACATAATGACGCACAGCAGACTCAAAATGTCTATATTCAAAAGGAAAAAGTGCAAAGCGGAGCATTTTTCAACTTGCTGATGGAAATATGTCGGACCGTTATATCTCTTTAGATGCAAAGATGAAACATGAAAAATCGTGATAGCTAAAAGGAATCTCGTCATCCAGTTTTTTTTGAAAATAAGTATTTCTTGAGAAAATTGGCGTAAATCGATTCGTTCGGATTGAGTGAAGAAGAAAATGACCGTATACGTATGTTATTTGGTAAGTTATTAAAGTCGGCCAAGAATATGAAAACTTGTGTGATGTGGTCTAGTGCATATTTCAAATTAATCCGCGCTGCTCCCGCTGTTTACTCTCGAACGGAATCATGCATGGATAGACTGCGGAATACTTGTAGATAGTCATTAACCGCAGTTTATACAAGGACACATTTTCTTGTATCGAATGAAAAAACAGTCGATGACTAAAGTTAACAGTGACGAATTCAGCAGCTACAGACAAAGATGTTGCCTAATACGGTTCGTGTAGTTCTTTATCTTGCAAATAAATTCACCTGGCGTCTTAATCTTCATTCATAAAGTTTAAAAAACAAAACAACATACAAGCCCTTGAGAAACATCAAGTAATCGCCAAACACAGATCTAATCTGCTATATCTCCATGTCGAGAGGCTTCAGGAACGCACGAAATAGCCCGTAGTCAAAATTGCCCTCCCCCCCAATGGGCATGAAGTTGAATTCACGAGCAGCGACCAAGCGTCAGTCGACGTCTAACTACAGTCCAAACACGGTGCCGTCTTTTTTTGTGCACCTCTCAGTGGATATAACAAGTCCTTTCGACAGTATGGTGTGACTGTATTACACACACACACGTACATACAAGTTTACAATAGCCATTTTTTAGCATCTTTACCCGTGAGTACCAAGTTTCATATATATCCCTTACACCTGTTGACAGTTGTTTTCTTGTTGTGTAGTGAACCGTCACATGTTTTTTTTTTGTATTGTTTAGCATACAGATACGAAAACAGACACAAGATGTTCGTGTCGATATATTTTGTGTGTGTGCGATATTTATTTCTCGACTTGTTTCGACTGGAGCTTAGACCAAGTGGGGGGGGAGAGATAATAATTATGAAAAGGGGGGGGGATGGGGGAAGTCACGCTCTGTTAGATAGAAGATGCTCTATGCCGTGGGCTTTTCCGCCCACCTGCCACACCACACCACACTCAGAGTCGGTCAAGGGAGAAATAATATATTTAAAAAGTAACAGGGAGAAGAGTCAGGAGGAAGTAAGCCTACACACAGGTTCCAGGTATAATTAGTTATCCCCTGTTTTGTTGTTGGTTACCATTTCCTGTGAACCACCGTTGACAGTATACAACATGAAAGCGATTCTATGCTCGGTTAATTTTGTGTTACATGTAGTACCGTAATCCGGCCCTGGGATTACACGAGACACAAAAAAAAAAAAGTTTAGTATGAGGAGGAGAAAAACGTGGAAGTTGGAAGATTTCTCTTTGTTGCATTCATTTCTTAATCTCAGAAAATGCCGAAACCAATATAATGCTGATCCAATTTGTCCGGAATTAGGAAGGCATAAATTTTCCCGATATTATATGTACCACTATGATTATGATATAACAAACAATATTGAAATGAGATTGGTTACAGTTGAAAGTTGTTTACATAAAAGCTAAAAAAGTTAAAAAAGAACGAACATAAAAAAGACTCGGCTAAGATGACTCTCACTCTTCTCCCTTTCGGCTATTTCCAGTTTGGGAGTCACGCGGTACTCCCCGTGAAAAACAGTTAGAAAAATGCATCCAACGAACGAACGAGCGGTTCTCTTTTTTTCCTCTTGTTTATTTTGTTTTCACTTTCACTTTGCCTTTCGGTCTATTGGTTTACTTTTTTAACGAGAAAATATGAGAATATAAAAAATAGAACCAAAGCAAACGAAACTATACAAAAATTTTGAAGAATGGAGTTTTTCCATTTTTGTGTTTTGCTGCCTTTCATTTTGTTGTCCATTAGTTTGTGAGGTTAACAATAGACAATCCATGTTGCAGTTGCAGTTGCAGCACAGCAGGTGAAAACACATACCCCGTTTTTGAGTTCCTTTCAGAAATGTTTTGACTCATATAGAAAAAAAGATAAGAGAGCAGCACACATATAGTGGAGGGAGTTTCTTTGTTGTTTATCTTGTCTAAATTTAGTTCGACTTATAGATAATAACCATAAGGATGGAAACGCATCCTCATATGCCCTTTCATGGTTGTTTTTTCAATGAACTTTAAAGGGGAGAAAAGTGTAGCTGACTAATTTGTATGGAAGAGATTGAAGAGAGAAGTCAAAACAGTTGGTCAAGTGTGGCGTGTGTTATCTTGATTTTGTTTCCATTTCGTTTTCTCTTTTTCCTATTTTAGGATTCACAGCAGGAGACAACAACGAAGAACGAACGAACGAAGAAGACCAGAAAAAAGGCCGTCTGCATTTGCATATTAGATATGGATGGAAACGACGACCGAGGTGCTGGTGAAGCCATGCTCAAAGGATCAGCATCCCGAAGAGTTTCTAGCTCTTCTTCCGGATGGAGGAAAATGTTGATGTGCTGCTTGAAACCAGAAGAAGATGACGTTCAAGTGTTGGATTATGAGCATTCGAGCTTGAGCGATGTTCCAGCTGAAGTTTTCAACCACGAAAGAACATTAGAAATCCTTCGACTCGACTGCAATCAAATAGCTGATTTGCCTCGTCCACTTTTTCATTGCCACGGTCTCAAAGAACTTTGGCTCTCTGATAATGAGATTGCCCTCTTACCTCCCGCGTTGGCGTCTCTCATCCATTTACAGGTATACAATTTTTCATTTTCTATAGTAATTCGTTTCTCGTGAAAAAAACAAAAACAAAAACGGCCTAACCAACAATTAACGTTTTCTCTTCTTCAGGTACTGGATATCTCGAAAAATTCCTTGACCGAAGTGCCTGACGCCATTAGCGGACTGAAAGCGCTCATTACTCTGGACCTCAGCGTCAATCCGCTCGGTACGTCAACTGGTTACAATGCCCCACTTTCCCTTGAGTCAATTTGAGAGTTGGGGACTTGTCGCTGTTACGCATATATCTATCTATCTATTTCTATTGTGTATGCGGTTCTAACCTTATTTGGTCAACAGGTAAACTGCCCGAAGGCGCAACTAAATTACTCTCCCTTGAGTCGCTCAACCTCTCCGACACGTTCCTCGAATTCCTCCCGGCCAATTTTGGTCGCCTGACCAAGTTGCGACTTCTTGAACTAAGAGAAAACCAGCTGGCTACTCTTCCTAAATCTATGGCTCGTTTGACTGCATTGAAACGACTGGACATGGGACAAAACGACTTGTGTGACCTGCCCGAAGTCGTCGGAAGTATTCCGTCTCTCACTGAACTCTGGGTAGACGGCAACAAGTTAGACGTGCTTCCTGAATTTCTGGGTCATTTGCAGGTGAGTTTCTGTCAGCTGCTTTCTTTACCGCTTTCTTTTTCACTCCTGAATCGCCCGTATATTAATGAATTATTTTTGGTTTCTTGTTGACAGAATCTGGTTCATTTGGATGCATCTCGAAATTGTTTACACGGCATAGCGCCAACTATAGGATTGTGCAAGTAAAGAATAATAATTTCCTCGATTTCTCTTCATCTATTTGAAATTCACAAACGTGTTTTTGATGATTTTTTAGGTCGCTTACTGATTTGTCTTTGACATCAAACAATTTGACCAATCTACCGGAGGAAATAGGAGATTTGACTCTGTTGACTGTACTCCGCGTCGATGACAACCGATTGACTTGCCTGCCGGATTCCGTTGGACGTCTCTCTCATTTGGAAGAACTGCAAGCTGGTCAGAATCGATTGTCGAAACTTCCGGCATCGATTGGATTACTTCGCAAACTGGAAACGCTGATGCTGAACGAGAATTTGCTGGAAGAGCTGCCAGTCGAGCTTGGCTCGTGCCAACGTCTGACCGTCTTGTCGCTAAGAAAAAATCGACTGGAACATCTTCCACCAGAGATGGGCCATCTCTCACGACTTCGTGTGGTCAATCTGAGCTGTAATCGCCTACTTCATTTGCCCGTCTCGTTTCTCAAATTGCCTTCGTTATCGGCACTTTGGCTCTCAGAGGCTCAAACGAAACCGGTTGTGCCGCTTCAGACGGACGTCGATTCCGTCACTGGTCACAAAGTTTTGACTTGTTTCCTTTTGCCACAGTCAACTGATCCGGAGCCAGAAGAAGAGACACCGACAGATAAGGGCAGCCCCAACGTCGTGACTGCCCGTTCGCCCACACATATCAAATTTGCCTTTGACGGTGAAACCGATCCTAAAGCTGGTAAATTGATGAGGAATCCAACTCCTTATCCCAAAGAGTTGAAGGCCTTGGCTAAACATGCTCAACACATCCAGCAGCATCATCCGGTTTCTCCCACTTCTCGCAACAGTATTGAAGCTACCGCTGCTTCTACCAGCCCTACAACAACAACACCTACTATTACAACAGCTACCATCTCCTCGCCAAAGTCGCCATCCAGCGAAATTAACGGACAGATTACGAAACAACCGGAACCTTCTTCTCCGGTGGTGGTCGTTTCTACTCCGCTCGTTGCGCCGTCTAATATTCACGTCGAGCCATTAGTGTCTGTTGTTTCGAAATCACAGAATGAATCCAGCCCACTGCAGAACGAACCGATCAGCGTCTCGGTGCGGCCAAAATCGGAAATTATATCGGAACCTCCGCCGCTCCAACTACTTGCCACTACGCTCTCAAGCGAATCTCAGCCTCAAATTCCACCATTGTTGCCTCCGGCTCATAGCGTCTCTCCATTGCCGCTCAAACGCAACGCCTCTGTTGAAATTTTAGCCAATCCGGAACCGGATCCTCCCAAGCAGAACGGCATTCCACCAGCAGGAGAGCTTTCACCCCGTTCAGCAGAAATTGAAATCAAAGAAGCTAGAGTGCTTCGACCCTTAATGTCTACAACAGATGGGCTGGACAAGGTGAAAAACCCCAGCACCGTTGATGTTGTCGACCGGTCCAGTCAACTGGATTTGACGTCTGAAACAAAGCAACAACAACAACCCCCGCCTTATCACGTTGCGGCTGTTTATTCAAAACGTGCAGCCGAATTCAATCAAGCGACTAATTTACCTCGTACTCAGTCGACTGACAGTGGATTCACGGTTGATGGAACATCCGGTGAGAGGAGAGATAGCAGTCCAAGCCGTGACAGCGGGCGTGGGCCATCCATTGAACCTCTTGAAGACAATGTGCAGCCATCTGGAAGTCCAGGCTCAGTTCAGCCCGTCGTGGCAGCTAAACGTCCAATAGATTTGCCCTTGAATGGAAATCTCCTGGAAAAAGAGAAAATGACACCGTTAGCTCTTAAGAGAGCCACTTACATCATTGAAAATAACAGTTTGAGTCCTACAAACGGCGCAGAAGAGGCGGAAGAAACGGGAGATCTTCAATCCGTCGCAGCATTGAGACAAGCTGCACGCGAAGTTTTTCTTTCTGCATCGCCAAGAGAAAGTCCTCTACCAGCTCACAAGCAGACCTCCTGGGATGTTCCACTTTCCGTCCACACTTCGAATGGATCATCATCAAGTAGTACTTTGAGTGCAGCTCATGTTGTCGGTTTGCCTCCTGCTGGAAACGCTACGTCGGAGAATGGCAGCCAACCGACGAAAATTCAAGGACGACTTCCTCCTCCCAAATATCACGTCACCAATAACAGTAACGGATTCCGTGATACGCCAACTGAATTGAAATCGCCTCCGCCAGCCAATGCATCTTCTCGCATTCCTCTGTCATCGCACAACCGGCTGCCAAGTGGACTTCCACGTCAGTTGTCCAATTTGTCCAACAGTTCCCAATTGGACGGACCGATTGTAAATAAATCTGCGCCACTCTTGCCACCCAAGCAGCGGGACACTCCGACTCCACCGACCCTTCAACCCAAATTGTCAAGCTCACGGATTCCTCCGCCTCAAGTCCACACGCCCGTCGTTACAACTCCGCTGACGCCCTTGTCTCTCAAGACCAATTTCTCACCTTTGCCAGTTCACAGTGCCAGAATGGTCACGCCTACAACGACACCTGTAACGTCAACAACCAACAACAACGACTTTGAAGCTAATCAGACGAATAAAATCTCGTTGGGTCAGTCCTTGAGCACGCGCATACCTTTGCCCAAATACTCTCTGGCTGGCGATGTGAAAAATGCTGGAATTTCACCTGGATCTCGAATTCCGACTCGGTTACCTACACCGACAACCTCGATAGCTCCATCCATTTCCAAGAGCAAGTTATCGGCGGAATTATCGGCCAGTCCTTCTCTGGCAGCTTATACGCCACGTATCCAGTGAGCCATCTCAACGAAACATTTGACGATGAGTTTATTAATATGATTGGAAAAATTTTTGAGTCAAGTGAAAGAAAACGATTTTTTTTTTTAAAAGAAGGTTGTAAACTTATATAATTTTTTTTTTAGCTTTCTGTTTTCTAAAACATAATTTTCTGCAATAGTTATTGTACAGTCGAAAATCGAATCATGTTGTGTGTGTCCAAATTTATGCTGGAGTTTTTTAAAATTATTATTTTGGATTTTATCCCCCCCCCCTCTCTTACTTATGTGCCCTTATATGTGTGTTGATAATTCAATCTCCGCCCAAAAGAAAAAATAACTTGAACGAAAAAATAATTTTTATTTTGACTAGATCAGAAGTAACTAAAACGAAAAAAAATTTCATGCTAGATCATTCAATTGACCTGCCAAAATTTGCCTTTTCATGCATTTCAGACGTTCTTTTTTTTTTATTTGAAAGGTCAACAACGATTTATTGAAGTAATAATTTTATATGATTTTTGAACCACCGAACATAAATATCTTAATTCATCCACTGCAATATTTGATGCAAGAATTTTGTATCAATTTTGTTTTTCTTCTCTCCTTGTATCCTTTTTTTTTTTTTTTTTGAATTAGAAAAGTAAGTTGTATAAAATTTGCTATATAACGTTTACGGACTTTCTTGGGTTCTTCATATTTTTTATGCAATTGACAATATTTCGTGTAAAAAAAGGGAAACGTGTAATTTTTTTTTTAGTTACCATGAAACGAAAAATAGACCCGAATACACTGTTCAGATAAAAAAAATCGAAAGTTTTGGGTTTCATTATTATTATTGGGCGTGTTGCTTTCAATATTAATGATCGTAATTCACGTCGAAAAAAGAAAAAATAACACCGGGATTTATAGAGCGTGAGAAAAACACTCCACCCGTTGTCTTAACCGCATGCGGTCATTCGCGTGACGATGTTTTATTTTTCTAGCTCCCATCGGAACAATATGTTCCCTATTTTTTTACAACTATGAGAGAATTGATCTCTTTGTTATGGAATTGATTTTTATGTTTACGTATTAGAACCAGAGATTAGAACATTTAATCACTGATTTTGTTTTTCATTTTATTATTAAATATCGTATGAGTTTTATGCTGTGGTTGCTTTCATATCATTTTGCGATAACTTGGTTGATTGCTCAATAAAAATAACGTAACAGCAGTAGATGGCTCCTGTTATTTAAAGATCGATTAAATTCTAATAAAGTACAGCGATGGATTGTAGTAGCTATAGAAGAAGTGAATAAATTTAGATTTTATGCCTTGGAAATAACAAAACAAAACCCATACATGGCTCTATATTCACCGCATGATAATTCTAGTGGCTCTGTGGTGTTTTGTATTATTTAAATTTTGTAAAACGCTCGTAGGCTTGGAAGGGAAATTAAAACAAGAAACTTCCAGTCCCGAAATACATCATAGCAGGCGGAATTCAACATGGGTTAGTGTCTTATGTCAAATATCCTTGAAATTTCTGGTTTTATCTCGTGTCTACGTTATCTGTTACAGCGTGAGGTATACTGTTGCTGCGTGATATACCAAATTTCGTAACTGTAGTTCTGCAGAGTGTACGATTGCAATGGGCCAGCAGCAGTGTCGAATAGACCGTTATATCTATTCAACTTGTGTGTTCTCAATCAGCTTTTAGATCAGATAACATTTTTGCTTTATCGAATTTGGGTGTTCATATACAGTTTTACAAACGATATCCCGTGACGGGAAATAATAATGTTTTTTCCTTGCTATTTAAATTTATTTGAAAAAAAACCCCGTTTCACTAGCGTATTAGTACAGTCCGAAAGAATATTATTTTGGACAAGAGATGGCACCAAAAAACTTTGTTGCTCTGGCATAAGTGCATGAAGCTTTCCGCAGTTCCGGTTCCGCTACTTCCGCATGAATTAGAATTTCTTTCGTCGGACCTGATGGCCAGTTTTGCGAAAATATCGCAAACGCTAATGAATAAGATAAATTCTTTTTATGGACACAATCGAATGAAACGAAATCGAATTGATTTTTAACATTCGTCCAATACAATAACAAAATGAAAAATGCTTTCCTTTTCAAATATGAAGAATCCAGATGATGTAGGATCCATGTGTAATTTTATATAATTTTTTAAAATCTATTTCATGCCCAAATAAAGAAATATGCCTACATTAGACTATTAAAAATACTGAAATCATATTAGTGAGAACTTGGCACAGCTTATTCCTGCATTTGAATAGATAAATAGGCGGTGCTGTATATATAGACCCAATAGTCGAACAAGAAGCCAGTTAAACGAAACCGTAGCAATGAGACGAAGACGAATAGTTCACTTCAAACTACATATCTTCATCGTTCCCTATACAGCTTTTGGTTGAAAGTAAACCTATATAATAATTGTATACGTGTCGAAACCAAATAAATAGGGTTTCTTGATTTCTTGAGTGACAATTTCGTCTTACAAGAATCTGGCATGACCAAGCAATGTTATGCAACAATTATTTATTTATTTATTTTTGTGATTTATTTATTTGAAATCCATTTAACGTGAAAACTTAATTTCCGTTACGCAATCCCCGTTAATGATGTAATTGGACGTTGCGCAATACGCCCAAGCGGCAATATTACGAACTATTCGTTCGCGAAAATTGACTTTAACGGATATGAAACGGCGATTTAATTAAATTGTAGCTTTCTACGTTTAATAAAATATATTGAACAACATTTGAAAATATAAAACGGACAAATTTCAAAAGTTATCAAATTAATTGATCAACAAAATTACGAGATGGAGACGTAATCGTACGAGGAAATCAACTTGCGGGCAGAGCCTTCTGTGGGTATATAAGGAGGATCAACCGTAAAGGATGCCATCGTATATCTCTCGATATAATCCTGCAATTATTATTTCCTCTGTTTCAAACAAAATGAATTCACGAGTGAATGTTGAATATGTTTGGAAAAAGATTTGGAGAAGGTTATGGGTCGAAGATGAAAATTGGCGAATCAGCAAGATTTGGAGAAGAGTATTGAAACGTGTTCCAGTAAATTATTCACTTCCCGTACCATGCCCTCAACCCTCAACCGATCCTCAGTTGATAACGTACAAGGACTGCGAGGCATTTTTTGAAACTGTTACCGAAGGTTCAAGGATGGATATATTTAACATGCTCAATATTCACGGACCGGAAGTTATTACTCAATTGTCTAAATCGTACAACGAACATGGAGAAACTCCTCTACTGGTGTCCATCAAAAAGGGAAATGTGGACATGGTCAAATGTCTCGTTGGCAAACTTGACGTTCCCATTGGCCAAATTGGACGATTCGTGTGGGAAGGTGTCGAATATGTGGATGTTCCAGCACTGTACGTGGCTATCGTTCGCGGAGGGATGGGCATCGCCGCCTATCTTCTTTCAAAGGAAGTGGAATCGAATCAAACCGCCCAAATAATTGATTCCATCATCTCAAGTGCCAACGAGCGACAGGTGAAGATCAACATGCTGGAACTGATGGGCGCGATCAACTTTTACTTTTATGAATCACATCCAAAACCACAAAACGGACTCATGTACTGGAGAGCAGCGATGAATCTCCGTCAGCCGACGATCGATGGTGAACCAGCGATGCCTAAAAATCTTCTACCATCCGATTTAGGCCTATTCACCTCTGAGTTTACTACATTAGAACAACTTGAGGAGCTAACTGCACTTGATCTCTTCATTCAAGCAATTCTGGTTAGCCAACGAGTCCTAAACACTGTCACTCCTGGTCCCCATATTTGTACACTCATTTTCATGTGTCAATGCGCTTGGATTTATTCTTCGTGTGAAGGACAGTGAGGTAGAGCACTCTGCATATTGACGTTCATTCTACAACAATCACAAGAACTTCAATGGAAGGAATATAAGAAGAGTCAAATCACTAACTGGGCACTGGACATCATGATGAAAATTATCACTGATTTGCGACAGAAACGATACAATCCAAGTCAAGAAGAATTGACAGTCGCTAATCTGATGGCCACCTTCGACTTTGCTACTAATCACATGTCTGCTCTCCTAGAAAATGACCAACAGGAAGTAGAACCGGATACTATGAACCATTTAGCGAATTTCATCTTGGAAATGATCTTTTTGCTGAACGAGATGCTGCCGCAATTCAACTGGGAGCAACGTAAACAGTTTGAGCGCAGTCTTTCTCTTTATATTCGCAAAGATCACCGATGGGGCCTTGCAAATCGAAATCTTCTTCATACGATTTGCGATTGTTCAAGCCAAATAGCTGCTCCTCTTGCTTGTAATGACGAGTTGAACGATTTGATCGATAACGCAGACGTTCTGGACTTCAGTAATGACATTGAGAGCGACATCGGAAGTGATCAAGAGAGTGACCTGGAAAGCGACGCTGCTGGTAGTGAATCCAATAGCGATGACGACATACTCAGACACGATATATTAGATGACTATAACAGTGACGTAAGTGGATGTCCTTGTTGTGCCTATGGAAACCAAAGGATGATGTCCGACGACGAATCTGACGATGAGAATTTTGAGCTGATAAAACGTCGCCGCAAATATAGGAATACTCAAAATGTCAATGATGATATGTTGACGGCAGCTGAGAATTCGCAGCTTTCTGTAACCCAGTTGATCCTTCGATTTGGAGCTGATCCTAATGTCATCGATAGGCACGGATATACTCCTCTTCACTTGTTGGCAATGGACCGCGGCAGTGTCGCCCAGTCTCGGATGTTACTGGACTATGGAGCTCATGTACACCAAACGGACTCGATGAACAGAACACCTTTGATGCATTTTCAAGAATGGCAAAGGCAACTCGACAATCAGGGAAATCCTGATCTTAATCTTCAATTCATGATCGGTAGCGTTCTGCCGCTGCCTCTAAGTGTCTTAGCTGCTCAAGTCGTAAGCAAACATCAAATTTTTTCCATTCGACAAAGAGCAGGTGCCATCCGTTCTACATTCCTTCACCCCAACGTCATTAAACTACTCGGACGGATATTCGGAATAATTTGAGGATGATAAATTTATTGTTTCACGTGTGTGTTTCATTTTCGATATCACTTGTCACTGTTCTGTCAGTTGATTTCAATAAAATTTCTTTTTAAAAACAAAATTCTTTCTTAGCGTGATTTTATTCGATATAATTATAATTTCTTTAACTTTAGGATAACTGATATGAAGCACTACGCATATTGCGCGAAATGCACGCGTTTATTCTTGGTATTCTAGCCTAAGCACCATTCGCCCATGACCCATGTTATAATATACGGACGTTTCTCAGAAACGGTCCTTATCATAAGGTTGATAAGGTTGTGTTTGGCAGAATAAAATCGATATATAATACTTTTTAAATTTAAGAGTCGAAAATAAAATTTTGTAAAAAGCCAGCGTTATCGTTGCACGTACACAACATGGACATTTGATAAACTCAAATGTAAACATCGCCCCTTTCTTGCTGCTCACTTCCTTATGCTTATTATCGCTCTTGACCAGATGATTGAGCTCAGTTACTGATCTTATCCCTTGTCGAAACTGTCCTGCCGTTCCAAATGGGGATTCAATTAGTTCCTGATCATTGGTATCGTTTGTTACCGAATGCGTTGACATTATTCACTTCATTCGCATCTATCCTTCTCTGTGTTGTTGGGACGGCTTTGTATCGACGTTATAAGGTATCAGAATTTTTATATAAAATTAATATAAACAATTTTATAGGAGTTGTACAATTAACTTGTTGACCGTTCTATACGCTACTCATTCAATCGTGCTGAGTGTATAGTAGGATTGGCCTTAAAAAATTGTTTTTTTTTGGCATGCAGTACTTCCGTCGATGCGACAAAGTTCCGGGTCCACCAGCTCAACTTCCTCTTTTTGGAAGCTTCACGGAGTTTCTCCTTGAACCTGAAGGTTATATATAATATAAACGTCCCAGCTCCATTACAAAAATAAAATAAATGCGCAATAAACGATAAAATTATTCGTCATTTTCCTATAGGAATTTTGCCACACTTTCTGAAATTACACAAAAAATGGAACAATAACAGATCAATAACGCGACTCTGGGTAGGACCATTTCCAGTATTTTCCATCGGTTCAGCCGAGGGTGCTGAGGTAATACTCGGACAGCTTTTACTTCGGTTTTATCTTGTTTTCTATTCTCTTTTAATTATTAAAGGTTGTACTTAGTAGCAACAAGATAATTGATAAAGGCCGTGAGTATGATTTTATGCATCCATGGTTGGCCACAGGACTTTTGACGAGCACTGGTAAAATAACTAATATCTTACAAATTTAATAAATATTTCAATTTATTTGCGTCTCTCTCCGTAATTATGATTTTTACCAAATATATCAAAAGGTACCAAATGGAACAAGCGACGTAAGATGCTGACTCCAACTTTCCATTTCAAAATTCTCGAGGAATTTATCCAAGTGTTTAATGAACAAAGTGTCGTACTCGTTGAAAAGCTCAACAAAAAAGTCGGCCAGGATTTTGACATTTTTCCATTCGTAACGCGATGTACGCTCGATATCATTTGCGGTAAAAATAGCTTTTCATTTCAGGGCCTATCTTAGGATCTGTCCTTATTAAAAACAATTTTATTTACGCATTAAGAAACGGCCATGGGACGTCACGTGAACGCACAAGACAAAAGTGACTCCGATTACGTCCAAGCTGTTTACAAGTAAGTTTTAATTTCATTTATTTTATTGAAGCGCTTTTTGGGGACGATGGGAAAATCATATTAAAGGCAGTGCTGAGATATCAACTGTCAGTTTTCTCTTCGCTTATCCAAAACTTGTTTTTTTGTTTTGTTTTTTTTTCGATATTTATTATCTTAAATTTAGTAACATGTTCGTCTGGCTTTGTGGGAATGTGGTTTTCAAATGCGTTGTAGAAATGCTGATTAATAGTTCAAATAAAGTGACCAGCATTTAAAAATAAAAAAATATCCATCAAAATAGTAAACAGTCGTCGATTATCAATATGGATTATTTTTTCTAGTGATAAAAATGCACCAATTTAAATTAAATGAAAATTAATGTTGAATATTACCTTAATAATTAAACTTTGATTGTATTAGAATGTCCCGTATTATCCAAATCAGACAGATGATGCAGCCATGGCTTCAAATCGAATGGCTTTTTTCGTCTTTTACCAGTAGGATCGGAGCAAAAGAGATGCTTGTCAATCCTTCACGGTTTTACTGATCAAGTGTGTGCGGGTTTTTTTCCTTTTTTTTTTTTTTAATTTCAAAATAATTCTCATTTTTTTCAATATAATTTCCAGGTGATTCGTGAAAGGAAAATTGAATACAAACTGCGAAAAGCCGACGAAGAGAAAAAGTCCCTGGATGAAGACGATGAATTAATTCCAAGTATATTTTCAAGTGATGCCTGAAATGACAAATGTCACTTGTTGGCTCTTATAATAAAAGCGTTGATAATTCTATTATAATTATCAATTGATTTGCCACAGAGAAACCTCGCTTGGCTTTTCTAGATCTTTTGATCGAAGCCTCCCAAGATGGAAAAGCGCTCAGCGATCTCGACATTCGTGAAGAAGTCGACACCTTCATGTTTGAAGTGAGTTGATTCATGCTGTCAGAATATCACATCATCTGTAACCTTGTGGTTTATTTTGATTCATTTGATTATAGGGGACATGACACTACGGCAGCTGCCATCAACTTTTCTCTTTTTCTTATTGGCAATCATCCTGAAGTACAGGTGAGTCTAAACATTTATTCACGTATAAAGCTTATGTATAAAATTTTGAATTTTTTTAAAAAATGAAACCACAGGAAAAACTGAATGAGGAACTCGTACGAGTATTCGGTCAATCTGATCGTCCAGTCTCCATGGCCGATTTAAGTGAATTGAAATATCTCGAGTGTTGCATCAAAGAAGCTCTACGTCTTTACCCGAGTGTTCCGTTTTTCACCAGAGAACTGAAGGATGACGTTGAAATATGTAAGTTGATCACTTAGTTTAGTTATTCACCATTGCAAATAAGGCATGAAATGAGTCATTACCTATGTATACATGCTTATTCGTTTATAGGTGGATACGAATTACCAACCGGAACAACAGTGATGATCGTCCCCTATATAATCCATCGCGATCCAATTTACTTTCCCGATCCGGATAGTTTCAAACCGGAACGTTTCTTCCCTGAAAACATTCAAGGTCGACATCCGTATGCCTATGTCCCTTTCAGCGCAGGACCTCGCAACTGCATCGGTATATTTATTCCCACCTTCCAACATCAAAATAAGATTATTTTTAAAATTCATTAATTGCTTTCTTTTTTTTTTACAGGACAAAAGTTTGCCCTAATGGAAGAGAAAATCGTCCTCGCTTCCGTATTACGTCGTTATCACGTTCAATCCTTGGACAAAGCAGATGGTATGCCACTGTTGGTTGAATTGATTCTGCGACCACGCGATGGAATTCGAGTCCGCTTAACCCCTAAAATACTATCAGAGTCGATTTAAAATCATTCACAATCCTTGTTCTTTCGCATTATATGTCGAATCACTCTGAGATAAATTGGGATGTTTTAGTCAATTTAATATGGTTAGTCTGTTAAAAGTATAAAATGATTACAAGAAATATACTAAATATCTATATTTTAGCTGATATGGTGTTATTAGTATACCCTCCCTGTCTTGGTATCCGGGTATACGTCCGCGGTTAAATGCATCGTTTTTAATGAACACGGATGATGTTCAATATCATTTTAAAAAAAAAAGAACTCGATTCATTTGATAAAATAATGTGCATTGATAAGGCTATGTTTCAACTGTTGTGCGTCATCTCATCACTCAAAGTTATTGGCTGATAAGGGGCAGGATAAGGGTTCAATATTGTTGCTGAAATTTGATAATCATTGAACTTGTTTTACTCGCATTTCAGCAGCCTTTTACTGTCAGCTTGTAAAAAGAGTATCGTTCGAGGTATCGCTCCACCAACACCAATACGCCCAAAATAGCCAGAAGAAATGGATCAATGTACTAGTCACACTATTAACCAGGATCATTATAAAGGACAGTAACAGTGATTAGCCCTTGATATGACAAAAAAATGCAATATGTTGTTGATTGATTAATACATAAATAATAACATTTTGAATATACATTTGTCAGACCGTGAACAGTAGCGCTGGAAATGGGTGTCCGTCCTTCGTTACGATAAACAAAAAAGACGTCAATCATGCCTTTATATCTAACCAAAGCTAAACACAACCTAGATTTAAGAAGACATGGATATTATTAGAATTAGATTTTACATCATTTCTATTTTTTATTGAATCCCAATAAAGACCGTTGCGAAAGCGCTGGAAAATACCCCACCAAAAGTGGACATATACAAGATGTTTGACGACGAGATATAATAAAAGTATCCCATATTGATTGCTGCTCCTGTTTTGCTGCGCCTCATTCACCATCCGGTAATATGAACCACAATCCACCGTAAAAAAAAAAACCATGGAACTAAAATTCGTACTGTGGAACCCTGATGGAATTTCTTCGCTTTTAAAAAAATGGGGTTTACTCGCGAAAAGTTGAAATATTCCGCAACCAATCAAGACGAAGACCACCAGTTTGGCGATTGTCAAGGCTCGAATGAGTCCAGTCGACACTAAAACAATTGAGGGATATGATCAAACCTACATCTGACCAGACAACAACAAAGAATAGGCCCTGTTATTACAATTATAATTTAGTATTTGACTATAATGGTAATCGTCACGCATCCAGAGCGTGGTTTCATTATAGAGATTCATTTTGCTATCGTTGGGACACTGGCCAAAAGATTCCGAAATAGGGTATAGATGGTGCAACCGACACAACACAAACAACCGACGGCATAATGCTGGCCAGCAGCCGGGTTCATCAATAGGACACTGACCCACGAATATAGAGGCAAAGGCCGACAACGGTCTCCAGCAGAACTTGGTATAATATAAGCCTCCTCCCAATCCATCCATGAAATAAGAATATTTACTCTCCACCGGATTTGGGTGTAGTATAGATGAGGGTGCCCAATTCGGCGTATACGATAATGCACCTGCAATAATAATTAACCTAGTACTACCTATTTACAGAAATAATCATAGGCTTCAACTGAGCTGGGATATTGTGCGACGGACCGAAAATGTGGAGTGGAGACCGCACGCGACCCACATGATGAGCCAATCCAACTGAACCAGATCTTTGTAAAAAGCGCCATCGGGAAAGACCGGGAACATTCCAGATCCTTCATACAAAATTAGATTTTGTTGATTAGAACATATTATGTATGCGCGTGCATAATTATTTTCACGCAGATTTAGGTTAATAAAGCTTGAAGCACTTACCAATCAAT
Source organism: Daphnia galeata (assembly GCA_030770115.1). Taxonomy (NCBI): domain Eukaryota; kingdom Metazoa; phylum Arthropoda; class Branchiopoda; order Diplostraca; family Daphniidae; genus Daphnia; species Daphnia galeata. The sequence continues at coordinate 1,873,140 of CM061114.1, forward strand.
AAGAGCAACTCCGCTGAAAAGTCCGGCAAAAAACCTTTAAATTTTCGTTTAGAATTCTTTTATAGCAATTTGTTTTTTTAAACATTTAAACAAAATTCTACCTTTTGTAGTCGGATTTTCTTTATTATCATCCATCTTGTTCGTCTTCTGTTTGGTCGACTGTCTTTTTTTTTTTGTGAGATTCAAAAACATAACACTCTGTTTTTATGTCTCGTTATTTCCCGTATTGCCTAGTCACGATTTTCAAGTGAACGTCCGGTCTCTATTGTCTTTTGACTGTTGAAAACGAACACTCTTTAATGCCAAGCACATCTCACCGAATATATTTTGAAATAGCTAAACAAATTTTAGAATGATATGATACTGGAATATACACTTATTATAATTAAGAATACATTGTGAAATTTCATGCCTTTTTATTTATTTTGACACCGTAACTCGACTATTATATAAAAAAGAATACCACACGACACTATATGTTGGTAAAGTGTTAGAGGTGTGAAATAATTCGGGAATTTTTATTTTTTATTTCCATTATATAAAGATAAGATTTAAACAAAAATGCAAATAATCCCCCGACGAAAACAACAAGGAAAGAATTTAAAACAAAAACACACACACAAAAAAAAAGATGACGACAATTTTATAACACACACGTAAACAAGACAGGCCGCGAAAGATAACGACCGCATATTATAAATGTGGAGCAATTTGCGTAGATGTTTGATCGAAATTCGGATAACCCGCAAATTATATGATTTTGCGAGATAAAAATAATAATACACGGAGCCAAGTTTCGTTTGATTGTGGAATGAATTTCGGTTGTTCTTTGTTATATCATCATGGGCAATTATTTGTTGTTACATTTTGTTTGTTTTTTTGTGAATGTAGATCGAGAACAATATTTTACACCAGACAGTTAATAACGGATGATGGTCGGCGTGATAGCAATTGGACTGGAAAGCAACATGACAAGCATCTGTTGCTTATTTTTTAAATCGATGACCTCCAACAACTGTCAATTGTTATCATATTCTCCGCCACAATAAGATCTCAATAAACGCGAAATATACGGACGAATGAGTACCGGTAAATATAAGACTCGATCTTATTTCAACAGTCAATTTCCTGTATAGTTTAATTCATCAAAATCACGCCTTATCCTATACAAAATTCTAGACTGGAATTGAATTTTGGGAAAAAGAAATTAGAAAAAAGGCAAAAGTCACGCGGGAGAAAAAAAAAAAAAACAAAAATAAAAAAGGGGGGAGCGACAGTTAAAATTTGAATGAGAAATTGTATTTCACGCTTCTGTTTCTTGATCTTCACATTCGGCGGCCATTTGTTCGGGCGTGCGCAAATCGATGGCGATGCGTTTGTGCTTGGTCTTTTGATTTTTGACCGTCTTACTGAATTCTTGGAAAGCTGTCGCCAAGGCGATTGTCAACGTTCTGGCACTTTGACGACTGTCGCATACGTAAGCGTAACATTCAAACGGAGCTGCCGAGTCACCCATCAAAGCCGAAGGAGTGATTGTCGTGTCACGAACGACAATCATTGAAAAAACACGGGTGTAGACGACATCCTAAAATTATTGTTAAACAAAAATCAAACAGATCGTAAATCAAAAAAAAGGCTGCGTTTTTTAATCTTGAAAATGAGATTTACATACTTGAACGCCGTAGGAGATGATATCGACGGGATAGAAACCCGTTTCGAAATCGCGTGAACGATTGTCGGGCATTTCGCTGATTGTGACACCAGTCGAGTCGACTTTAAAGTGAAGATGAGGCAGCGAAGTGCCCGGTTTGAGGTTTTTAGCTAAGGCCACCATTTCGTCAACAGGTTTACGGGTGTATTTGATCCCCCAAAGTCCTCTGGCTTCTCTTTTGCCGAGAAATTTCACGCCGAAAGTGGCCGGAAGACGAACCGTATCTTGACTGCCTTCAATCGACATGGATGTTGGCGAAACGGGTTCGTCGTCGATCTTGTTCGTATCCTCGTTAAACTGTATAATAGATAATAGAAATGATTAAGTAAATGTAGATTTTATTTAAAGTAAAAGTATTTAGAAATATCGTTTCGACTCCAAAAAGGATTTTCTCGTCGCTAAGTTCCGGGACATAAATTTTTTATGTTCTATCGTTTCACACGGTAACTAAAAATATAATACAGTCTTTCTATACATCTCTTTTTTTAAAAAGATAACTTTTTTCTTTCTCTCTCTTATTATTTACACGACGATGCCAATATATTGGAAGAGAGGAGAGAAAACAAAAATTAGTCAGTAATGAATGTGGTTTGTTTAAGGAATTGTTACTCTAGTGAATCAATTGATTAAAGCTTTTTGTATCCGATCGTTAATATGATGACCACCATTTATGTGGGTAGAAAAAAATAATGATTATTCCCACGGAGTTTAAAAAAAAAAACGTCCCTGATACATACACTCCAACGTTATGGAGGTCTCTGGCTGTTACACACACTCACGCAGAGCGGAGCGGACACACACACACGCACAAAGAAAAAAGAAGATCCCTGAAGCGGAACGAGACTTTGCGGACAGATGGTAAAGCGCCGGAAGCGTCACAGCCACACTCACCGGCACAGAAACATGTAGAATCTACTACTGTATATTGTATACCTATATAGAGAATAACAGGGAACCAGCACCTGAAACGACGCACCTGAAACGCAGAAGATTCAGTCGACTATAGACTTGTTTAATAAGTCTACAGTCACGATAAGTATTTAACGAGAGGGGAGGAGTGCTGACCGACTCGAAAGACGGTGCACACGCGTTATTCCTATCGGGCAAAATGAGTTAGGTAATTTGAACAATCTCGTTTTTTTTTTTCTCTTTCAGATTGTGTTGACGTCATCACTTGTGAGACGAGAAGATAACGAACGGTTGTTATTTTCTTTTTCAAAACTGGAACACAAATCACAGCTTTAGGGAGGATGAAATTCTGAGTAGAACTTAAAAATGTGAGTTTGTACCTTGAGATTGAAATCGTTGTGAGAGGATAGAGGATCGTTGTTGATCCGTCCCTTGACGGGGGCTTTGTGTTGAACTGTGGATGCGTCGAGCGACGTCGTTTGGTCACGTTTCCGGTCGTTGTTATCCATTTCGTTCAGTTGTTGTTGATGCTCTTGCTGCCGCATTTTCTATTTCTGCGTCCCATCAAACAAAAATCCACCCCACTTCCGCACCCACTCTCCCCCCTTATATACCGGCAAATCAACTGTTTTTATGTTTCTCCCGTCACCAGTTTGCCGGAAACACACCAACTATATGACCAGAACTAAAAGCAGGTGTAACCTTTTTAAATTTGATTGTTCAAATGTTATTCTCCAATTGACTAGAAATCGAAATAATCCGTTCACGGCGCTATAGACTAATATGCACAGGACAGGTGAGAGAGAGAACGTCCAAACTCGACGGCACTCGACAACCGACTGGGCCAGAAGAAGACGCTAAAGAACATATATAAGGAAACATTGGCATTGCCAGATGTCACACGCACCTATAATGCAGGTATGTGGACTTTTTCGACTTAATGGACACGTGCGCCGTTCATTTGTAATTCTTTTATTGAAATCAAGGTGATAAGTTTCATAGAGTTCATTTATTCTATATTTGTTCTATATAGGAGTACTATAACGAAAATCAAATTTTCTATTTCTTTTTTCATTGAGTGTATACTATATGATTGTAATAAATGTGTGTCGATGAACAGATGTTTTTTCAAGGCAAATACATAGATAGAAAGACACACTGCAAAAGAATTCGAGTATATGAGTCAGGTTTCGGTTGGAACAACTAACTGATCGAGGTTTTTTTTTATATTATTTGATTTTTCGTTGCGAAACGAGGCTGCTGCTGGTTGCGTGCTGAATGAGTATACCGTTACATAATGAAAATGGCTGGCCAAACCCCAGCAGGTATAGGTTATTGAGACTCAAACACACCGCGTTGTGTGCGGAATTTTTTCAATTGTCCTGAGACTCATCCGCACAATCAGGAAAAGTGACTTGCGTTACACTTTCAAGTTCTCAATTTTCCTGTCGGCTATACGCGCGCTCCAATTTCAAATATTGATTATATTAAACTGCCGCTGTGTATCTGGTTACGTCAATTAGCATTTGAAGGTACGTAAAGGAGGGCGTGGAATGACCCAGCCAAAAGGGTGATTCAACGTCGAGCCTATATGTACATACGTTGAGTCAAAGAAATGAAATCCGTTTATTCAATTGAGGCAAGTACATGGACGAGCGAATTAGTTCGTGAGGGACGAGAAAATAAATCAAAGAAAAAGGCTTAGCTGGATTTCACATGAAAATTTCTCTCCATTTTTTTTGCAGTGCTTCTTTATAGGTGAAAGGCCACACGGCATAACGTCACGATGGAGCGGTAATTTTCCTCTCCCCCCTTTGCATGCAGGGGAATTACATGACGTTTTGCTTCTATGTACAAAGACATTCAAAATTGCCTTCTTTTTTCCAAATAGAAAAGGATCACAACTATTATTTCTTCAAATAAGCTTTCGTAACAGGCGATCCGGAATAAAAAATAACACGGGATTTCACTATAATTGGCTCGTTGACGCCAAAAAGAACGCCCACTATAACTATTTAGCGTAAGAGGATTTCAAAAAGTAAAAAAAAAGAGAATAAAAAGGCTCTTTTTTTAAGTGAGTGCGTCTTATTTATTTATTTTTTTTTTTTTTTTTTGCAATTACATGACCATCAAATTCATCGGCCGTGTCTTCCGTGTGGTTTCGCGTGTCTCAACGCTATACTATATAGTTATAGTGAAGCGTTACTAGATAGACAAAGAAATAAACGAGTACATCAGATATAATCCAATAGATTTTAATCTGACATCGGCTTTAGCGTTGGACCCACGCTCAACGTTAACTGAATGAACTTGGTAATCGGCCCTGTTACGTTCATATTATAAAATCACGATCGTTATTTTCAAAAAGTAAAATCAATCGATTATTAAATAATTACCCATGAAACCCAATGAGCATTTGTAATAAACAAAGGGAATGTAAACAAGAAAACCGACGAACAAAACGCCCAAAACGTAGAGGTATTCTACGGCAGGCTCAGTCACGATCGGCGCCACGATAAGGTATGATCCAATAATGATCGTTAAGATTGGAACGAACAATGGAACCTAAAAACCACGAAATAAACAACGAAAATGTCGTTATTTTTTAAAATGAAACTACATATTACAATAAATTATTTTGACTTTGTAGGGTCTCCGAGCATCAGGTCTCGTTTTGCGTAAAATGAGCAAGACGATCATAGTGAGGACGTAAAAGATCCAGACGGCAAACGTGAAAAAATCTATCAAACTGCTAACGTTTTTAGAGATCACCAAAATGAGAGCGATAATTGCCTAGTAATAAATACAATTGAAATTTAGTTCAATATTCAAAATTGAAACTGAATTTACAGTAAAAATGAGAGCTGGTGATGGAATCCGACTGTCGACGTGAATGTAAGACAAGACATCTATCATGTGACCTTCTCTAGCTGTCGCAAAACACAACCTACAAAATTCAATTTTTTGAAAAATAGGGGGAAATAAATGAAAGAGGCGCTGGTTTAAGAGAAAAGAACCTTCCAGTTGAAAAAGCGCCAGTTAATACTCCTCCAAAAGTGGACATGGCCACGGCTAAAGGTATGGTGAAAGCTAAAGGACCTAGAAGATAATTACCAACATCCTGATGGAAATAATAGTAAATAGTGTGAGCGATTAAATTTCAGTTAATTTAGCGTCGAACGATACCACAGCCACAGCGTCGGAATTGATCAAGGCTTGAGGACTTAGCACGGTCAGGTAGGCAACGTTAACGGCCAGGTAGCAGACGGTCACCAACGGGATGCCAATCATGATAGCTCGCGGTAGGTTGACGTAAGGATTTTTGATCTCCTCGGTGATAAAGTTGAGATTGTTCCTATTTAGGATGGGATTCATTCTCCGAAGACACGCGTTTTATTTAAAAGCAACATCACACATCCTCGATCTTGATACCATCCATCGTAAGCCCATAATCCTCCGTAAAAAGCCGTAGCTATGGTTCCAAATTCGGTCGTCGATCCCTCGAATCCTTGGGCTAAATATTGGGTTTCTCCTATTATGATTAGGAAACATTTTCAATTTCGTTATTGTTATTTTGAAATAGAAGAACAATCCAATACCAGTAGACAATTGATAGATCCCGCAACCGATTAGCACAGCGATAGCTACAAGTTTTGCTACCGTGAAAAAATTCTGGACTCGAATTGTCCAATCAACGCTGTAACAGTTTAGTGCCGTGATCAAACCTGAGTGGGGAATCAGATAATTAGTATAACTCTAATGTGATGTTATTTCCGCTACCGATGTATAAAACGGCTGTCACTTTGATGAGCAAATCTTCTGTCTCAGTTCCAAGACATAAACCCATCGATGCCAGGATCGGGTAAATGGTGTAGCTGGCGCAACTTAAACAGCCTAAAATATACAAGGCTTTAACTCTAAGCCTACTACATCACGTGCTGTCAACTTATAAGCTAGGGCGTATTTATACCGACGGCGAATGTAGTCGGTCTAAGTAACAAGACACTAATCCACGAATAGAGAAAGGCCGGTAATGGTCCCCAAAACGGATGTAAAGGACTCAAACCGTCAATGAGATAGGAATATTCTCCGCCGGATTTTGGGATTAGAGTGCCTAACTCGGCGTACGATAACGAACCTATTTCGACCGATTCTCATTTGTCATGAAAAGGATTTTGATAACAAAAAATAATAGTTTACCTAAGATGGCCAAAAGGCCGCAAGCCGCCCACATAATTAAAGACAATCCAACGGAGCCAGAACGTTGCAAGACTCCACCGGGACTTATAAAAATTCCCGATCCTTCCACCAAAAAAATAAAATTGGATTTATTTTTGAACTATATGATCTAATTTGTATATAATACTACCTATCATATTACCAACAATAAGTGCCACTCCGCTGAACAGTCCTACTTTACGCTTCAATTCTAAACCATTTGTCACTTCTAGATTGGGCTTCACTTCTGCTGACAATTCGTCTGGACATAATTTTTTTTTAAATACATCAATTATTGGTAAATATAATTTTAATTTTTAAATTGACTCTTCTAGTTCAAACGTACCTTCACGAATTTCATCACAAGAATCAAACGCAGCATTTTCCATCTCTATTCTCTATTGAAAGTTATCCGGTAGCAGAACGTTCAGATTTCAAAAACCTACTGAATACTTTTTCCGTCGCTTTCCCTCAGTGTCTGTATAGTACCGAGAATACGATTTATGTGTATCCCCACCCAATACACCTTTTGTAAACATTGAATTTCTAATATGCTCCGTCACGGCTCACATTTAACGAATGCATGAACCATTGTATTATTGAGTTCAAATTGTTTCCTGGATTCGGTTTGTCCTAAACTCATTTTGATGAAGAAAACGGGGGCATGAAGACGGTAAACACAGGTGATTGCAGTTGAGAAAACGCGTGCTGTATTGAGAAAAGCTCTACAATTTTCCATGACACGGATGAATCGAATCGAACAATGACTTGAGAGATCACTTGCCAATACTGTTGTGCTGCTTGTTACGCTACTTATTATTATTTTAGATTAAAAATTTTGATTAACGAAGAAATTGCGTAGCTTGCTTGGATAGTCGGTCATAATTCCATTTACTCCGGCATCCAGAGCCAATTGAAACTCAGTTTCCGTGTTTAGCACCCACGCGTAAGTCTATTTATGAGAAAGAACGTGACTTAATTAAACAAAAAACCATATAAAAGACATACAAACAGAATAAATTAGCATTACCGGAATTCCTCGCTTATTAAGATGCTGAAAGAGTGCAGGTCGGATTATCAGAAATTTCGCAATCCGCAGAATGAATTGCTGACGTCGGGTCAGGTGGCTAGTTTCTTTTGAAGAGTATAGAGGTATTTCAAGGTGCGTTTCTTTCAGTGAAATAAATGGTAGAAGACCCGTAAAAAAGTATAAATAGAGTTTGATTACACCCGTCAATGAAAAATAGCGACCAACTTCTGGATTCTGCGTCAAATTTGTTTCGTTAATTTAAATTACGAAATTTGAACAGTTTTCATGAGAACTCGCCTGATAGTAGCACTTTAAGCTAGAGTCTTCTTTAAAGCTTCCCCATATGGTTGACTTTTCTCTTTTGTGAGCAGTAATAAGCTTGTCAATTTCTTCAATCAATTCATCACCCCCTTGTTTGACATCGATGTTCACCACGACACTAGGAAATGACTCGAAAACATGTTTCAAAAGCGGAATTTTGCGATGTGTTTCATCCTCTCCTCCAGTAAAATATTTGCCTACAATAACAACTGTTATGAATACCATAAAACAAGATTTAGGGTGTAATTACCAGGTTCAAAATCAATATTCAGGGTTGTTTTAAGGAGTGGAAGTTGATGATAATCTAGATCTTCAATAAGTGCATCAACACCAGCGATTCTCAGCAAGGATGGATCATGAGCTACAACGACTTGCTTATCCTTAGTTATGTGACAGTCAAGTTCTAGCATGTCCGTTCCAAGATTAACAGCACTGAAATTAAATACAAAGTCACAATAATATTTACTTAAAAAATATGAATATAAAAGTTTAGTTACTGTCTTACTGAGCAAATGCGGTCAAGGTGTTCTCATAGTTTTCACCTGCACCACCCCGGTGACTAATATGTTTGATCTTTCTGGAACTTTTGGGTTTATGAAGCAATTGGGGATAGTGAAGTAATACTAAAGAGGTTACAGCGTAGGAACTAAGACTCGCAAGTAAAACGGAGAGGAACGCCATAATGGGAATAACTTATGCAGGGGAATGATTCCTAGTTGGGACTAGAACGTCAAGAATCATGCAAAAGTTGGACTTTGATATTTAAATTCCCATATCAACTATCAAGAATGATTCAACAAAATCGAGTATGCGCCATGGGAACTAAACCATCATAAAAGATTTGCTGCAGTGTTTTTTTTACCGCAAAATTCTAAACAAATCAATGACTCTGCAGTCTGCTGCACCAAACCAAAGCGTTGTCTTTGTACAAATAAACATTTTGATTTTTTTTAAATCTCAAAAATCGTTTAAAATATATTTTAATAAAACGGAAAAAAATAATTTCCAGTTTAAATAATATAAAATGGTATAGCATTAAAATATAATATTTTAATTAATTATAAGTCGCAACTAAGCATTCCCAACCTCCCAACTCAAGCGCCCTCTCGTTTACTTAGTGTCTTTTCACCAAGCTACACTATCACCTATCTTCGTTACAGCGGATAGCACGTTTCGTGTCTTCAAGACTTGTAAGTATTTTTCAGTCTAAAATTAATGTGAGCTTTAGTAACATATTAAGTCTAAGAAGATTGCGTCGAAACCAGTAGAATTTCGTTTAGAAACTATAGTGTTGCTTACATCAACCGGCCTACTGTCGGTTGAGTGAAGGGCGGTAAATACCGTAATTGAGTAAGCAACGAGAACAGCTTGTATCTGTTAAAATCTGAAACATCTTCGTTTTTTAGATCTAGAAAACTCGAACTAAAGATTCTATTCATTATGTCAAGTTTTAAATTACTCGTGACGATGATGAGAAAAAAGTATTTCATCTGATATTTCTGATGATAAACACGGATCCAATTCCTGAGTCACGTTGTACTATGTTTTTTGTTGTAGTTTTTTTTTTCCCTAGTTAGCAATAAAGTTTATTTTATAATAGTAATTGTGTTTCTTCATTTATTTAATGATGATAGTATATGACTTTAGGACTGCGGTCCAATGGAAGTTCATGTATTCGTACTGTCTGATGTGTCACTTAACATACTTAACAAATTGTTGCTTGTTGGGAACCTTAATCTAAATGTTGGTTTATTTAAATACAGAAAATGCGTTACGTCGCCGCCTACCTACTTGCTGCTTTGGGAGGAAATGAGAACCCATCTGCTGAGAACATTGAGAAGATCTTGAGTTCTGTTGGTATCGAAGCTGAGTCTGACAAACTTAGCAAAGTTATTGCTGAGCTCAAGGGAAAGAACCTCCAGACCTTGATGGCTGAAGGTAAGAATTGCTAACGTAAGAATTTCTTAAGTGAATTACTAAATGAAATTGTGTTTAGGCCAAGCTAAACTTGCCTCCATGCCTGCTGGTGGTGGAGCTGCCCCTGCCGCCGCCGCTGCTGCTGCCCCAGCTGGTGGAGCTGCCCCGGCCAAGGGTAAGTTTCATGTTTATACTACTTATAATTATGAACTAATGTTATTTCTCTTATAGCTGAGGAAAAGAAGAAAGAGGAGAAGAAGGAAGAATCCGAAGAGGAGGATGATGACATGGGTTTCGGTCTCTTTGACTAAACTCTTCATTTCAGTATTTCTGACTGTTAACAGCTGTGGGAAATACATTTTGAAATGTCAATTTGAATTTTTTATTTTATTATTCTAGTTAACATTGGTTTCAAAGGTTGATTTAGGTCTGGTTCGTTGGATTTCTTTTGATTCCAAAACAGGTAAAACTTATTTTGTGTCTACTCTTTTATTTGTAATGATGAATCACTTTTCACCATCTTTCGACTGAAACTTTGTGATGGTATTCTTTTTATCTGATGGAATCATTTTAACAAAAAATTCAACATGTGTAATTCACTTTGCTAAAGACATTTCATTGTTTTCAGGTTAACGACGTTGCGGTTCTTTTGGAGCTATGAAAAAGGTAAATGCTTATTCATTATTGCTTTGTGTTCTTTTATCGTGATGAAACCTTTTTCACCATCTTTCGACTGAGAGTAATGATAGATAAAATTTTTGCTGACATTATTTTGACATACTTATTTGATGTTGCAATGAATCTATTTTAATCTAGACTGATTCTTTAGGTATTTACTGTTTCCTGTCACAACGAGGTGATTGCGGATTGGGCAATTGGAAGAGAAAAGTTTAAAAATTTATTGTAAAAATTTATCTTATGGTGGTTACAGTTGTTACGTTGATGAAAATAAAATCTTTCGTAAATTAATAAATATCGTTCTTCAAATTTTATTGTTAATTACATTAAATTCTTATCTAAAATTTATTTCATTGTTTAAAGTAATGGGATGATTTTTATAATACTTAAATCAACATTCTTTTATATCAATATACAATAATTGAGTGGTAATGTGTAATGAACACCAAATATCCAAATTTCATTCCCAGACGCTCTGTACAAAGCACAGCACAAGTTAAAGACTAGCACTGAGAGCGGAAAAACCATAAGGTGCAATCAACTTGCATCCATTTCCTCCTCGCTGTCGTTTGCTGAATTTCGCTTTGCGTGCGTCTTGTGGACGGGTGCAGGGGAAGACTTCGCCAATGGAAGTTTTACATTTTCCATCCACCGACTATTTTGGTTCCGACGAATATAGAACAAGACATAGGCAGCTTTCGACTACAAAACCAATAATAATTAACTTCGGCTGATGAAACATGCTATCAAGTTTTCAACTTACACAGACGGAGTCCTCGCTAGATTCAGAGACACTACTATCATCAAAGTAGTACCAACTTCCATCATCTTTGTTCTTAGCGTACGCAGTGTCTGAATTAAATGAAAATGATTCGCCTTACTTGAGTTCAAAATGTGAATAATTTAAGAGATTTGACTTACAGTGGCCACCGCCTAATCCTCCATAATGATTACAGACCCCGATTAAATCGTACACGGCATCCGTCGGGTTTGGATCGATAATATAGGGAGCCATATTCAATCCGCGAGTAGGAAATTCTACCAACGTATCCAATTTATCTCGTAGAGATCGCGTGTACGAAAAGCGTTTTAAATGAATTACAAGGACTTCGGGTAACGACCACAAGTCGAATTTCTTAGTTGCTCTCACATGGTTTTTACAGGAAGGACAGTACCTATTGTTATGAGAAGATCAAATGAGAATTAGAGATTTTTAAAAATACACACAAAAGGTCAATGTGAAGGTATACCATGCATCATCAGCTCCAAGACGTTCAACAGAAGTAAAGACTTCAAGGCACTCCTTTAGCTGAAGGACTTGCTTTTTAACATTTACTTTTTGTTGCGAAGATGCATCTTCATTATAATCTTCAGCAGCTTCGGCGTCATAACTAGCTTCCTTAACAGCCGGCTCCCATTCACAGGTCAAGAAGTTTTTGGCTGTGAAATTTGATTTATTTTAATATCTGCAGAAATCGTATAAACTTGATCTTGTAAACTAACCGGAAAGAGTAATCGGTTTTCCATTTTGCTTCAGTTTGCCAAGACTTGAATTCCCGCTTACGTTGACCAAGTCCATAGTAAACAAACGCTTGGGTTGGGATTGATTTGCAACAGGATCTATTCCATTGGTTTCCATGGGATGCGCTTCATTGCCATTTTCGAGGGATAGGTCGGCCTCTTCAGTGTCCATTTCACTCTCACAAGAGTTCGGGATACTAGATGGAACATTCGTGATAACATCAGCTGATATCGGAGGTACCGGATCCTCATTTACTGTTCTTAAATAACGTTTCATTCGAGCAACTATCAACCGGTACAGCTCATCATAGTCCATTCCCTCACGAGGCACTTGAAGAATAAAGGGAACACCGAACATGCTACCGTAACCATAATTGTTCCTTGTTTTCACTTCTTTTAAGTACACACTCATACAGCAAGTGCCAGGTGTACCAAGTTTTGATCGCAGTTCATACCTGTTAAACAAACACCAATAATTAAACGATAATGACTAAAATGACCTATATGAAGATTGACTAAAGAAAAAAAAAAAGGCTTACGCATAAATGACATCGCGCTCACTGATTTGAGAAATACTGCTTTCATTTGTAAAGACTTGGTGGAATTTATGCTGATGGACGTCAGCTACGATCATGTGATCGGCAGGAATTCCACAGAGCTTAGATAAGGCTTCAGTCAAATCTAGAATTGTACCCATTTTAGGCACAATTACTCGATAGCGCATAGCCTTCACTTCAGGATCTAAGCGTGCCAAATACAATTCGACTGGCCTTTCCTTTTTGACCGGCATTGGTAGAGATAAATAACAAGTTGGGTCAAAGGTAACCGAGACTTTGTTACATTCCGGGCAGACCAAGGTTGATTTTAACATTCCATGAAAAAGGTCAACTATCACGGAATCATTACGCTTTCGGTAGTTTTCCCAACCTTCACGAGCCACTTCCTAAAATATAAAATCAAACATCGAAGCCAACGACTAATATCACATGCGAAACAATAAACTACCTCGTCTGAACGCCCGTCTGCGTCCTTGAGTTCAATGTAGGGCTTCTTTAAAATCCGATTCAAATCTTCGTGTAAGCCATCCAGAAGAAAGGTTAGTAATTCCTGTGAGTCATGTTGTTGGTATCCTGAAAACTGTGGAGCAAATCTTCCGACTTGCAACTAATCCAATTTGGAAATATATTTTTAGATACGGTTTATAAATACATTTTTTTAACTGCAATAAGTTTACAGAAATTATAATACCTTAAATGCTCGAGGTGGAAATGAATGATGATGACCAGACCACATTGCTTTTAAAAGTTCAGCAAACGCTTTCGCAATCTCGCCTTGATTGCCTAGTGGATTCTCTTTGTTTAATTCAGCCCAATGACGCTCTTCTAGAAAATACCGTTGAATCGGTGGAGTGTTTGACATACACTAAGAGAGACAATCGTTAGAAAATATATTAAAAATTAATTAATCTGAAGCTTACTTGCAACACAGAATTCATAAAACATGTGTTGCCTAAATTGTTTAGTCCACAAAGTCCAGGTTGTACGGAACGGGAACTCGATGAATCTCCATCGCTGTAGCGGCTAACAAATAGTAAAGATCGAAACATTTTACAAAATAAGCTAGGAAATAGCTAACACGAGATATTACTTTGATGAATAACCCACTACGGCGTTTGATCTATAAATCGAAAGAATATCAAATATTTACTGGAATCTTCTTAATAACACAGCAAATTTTGAAAATTACCGTTTAGAATAAGAAGACTTTCGCGGCCAAGTTCCATCTTCATTTTGTACTTCAGCTACCAAGGTTTGATTGCTCATTAGACTTAGTTCTTGGATTGATTGCTTTTTCATGGGTAGTTCTTCGTAAGTCTGATTGCTAGATTTTGTCCATAAATGAATATTTGTATTTTCAGGAATCTTGAATATATCCCTAAGGGCTTTTTCAACATGTTCTGAAAGAATTTTTGTTGTAGTTAAATGCTTTGTAACATATAGTGAAAGTATAATATTATAATACCAAGTGTTTCTCTTTTGCTGAATTTCTTTAGGTGAGTATTCTCTACTTCAGGATATTTGGCTAATTTAAGCTCAGTTAAGTAAATTTCAACTCTCAAGTAACTTGTTAACATCCCATGATCAACAACCTAAAGAAATTAATAGTTATAAACCACATTTGAGTGAATATTGAGATATTTGAATGTACCTTTCGTGCAATGGGTTCTTGCTCAGGGGCAAGTTGGTACCACTGAATAAGCAACTGCCAAACCGGTTCAGGGACCATTGCAAAATCAATATCTTCTGTCAAATGTTCTTTCAATTCCTTAGAATTTTCTTTTTAAAAAAATATTTACAATTTAAGACAAACTCATGAAAACAAACAGTTATTTCCCATTACCTTTCAAGAGAACCGAATTGTCAATATTTCCAGGATGACAAGTAGGATCTCCCACGTTGCTGCAATCCCATTTATCAAACCCAACATATTTCTTCCACAAATTGAACCAATGAATATCAATCAGATACCTGAAATGTCCATATTTAAAGTTAATTTAGCAGAGGCAACACAACTTCATCCCTTCGTCATTTAATACCAAGTGTCACCATCACTTAGGGGATGATCTATCAGATCTTTGATCTGACTGCATTCACTGGTAGTCTCGGACATTCCTGAAGCAGTAGTTCCTTCAGCCATGTCTGTTTTAAAAGCAAAAAAATAAGCTTTTAACATATCAGATGTCGCTTACTCTTGGGCATCATGTGTATCAACATTAAGTGTTATAGTCCGATGTTGTGAACACATTATAAATGTATAATAATAGCAGAATAAAGTACAGTAGCAGCTTGAGTAGCTACTAAATAATGAGCTCAATTTCGGGACCGATTCGAGGTACTGAGTTCTACTGATAATCTATATATTACTCACCGATCAATTTGCTGAGTAACACAGCTGAGCGGTATCCAATCACAACCTTATCAGCAGAAAACGCGATGTCAGAAACGTTATGACTTGTGTCTGTTGTGAGATTACACGTTAATTGAATACAGAATAACTAACCACTAAACCGGCGTTTAACCTTGTTCTCGCGAGAAAAGAAATCGCGAATCGGAAGCATATTCATCGCCATCTAGTAACCATCAGGTTGTTTATAAAATGGTTCATTTTTACTCAGTAGATGGCCCATGTGACAGAAGCGCCGTCAAAATTTTCGGCGATCCTGAAAATCTCCCATGGTTATGAGATCGACTGAGCGTTTATTGTAGGCTG
The DNA here is from genome assembly GCA_030770115.1 of Daphnia galeata. Classification (NCBI taxonomy): domain Eukaryota; kingdom Metazoa; phylum Arthropoda; class Branchiopoda; order Diplostraca; family Daphniidae; genus Daphnia; species Daphnia galeata. Next base: position 1,888,715 of record CM061114.1, read on the forward strand.
TTTCGGAGAATTTTGCAACTTAGGTTAAGTTAGGTTAAGTTAGTTTAAGTTAGGTTTAAGTTAGGTTTAAGTTAGGTTAGGCAAAGTTCTTCGAAATCAGTCTGCAATAAGCCCTTCTTCTTAACGACCCGATATTTTTCTATATTCTAACTTCTTTCTCTTTTTTTTTTCTTTTCACCTTCGCTTTTTGACTGAGACATTATTTTTAAAAAAATGAATTCCTTCACTTGAAAGTAGGTTGTTACTCAGTAGATAGCCCTTGTGACAGAAGCGCCCGTGTCCCAAACTCCAATACGGGAACCATTCACAGAAGACCCCGGGATCTGATCATCATGACTAGACGGAGCCTCTCAGCAACAGGGCAAAAACATCCCGAAAACGCGTTATTTCCTTGAAATCGATTACGGCTATCTCTTATTTTGGTTAACGCGCTATGTCAGCAGGGTTCTCCTAGTAGAATAATGTTTATGTCTGGAACCCGAGCTCAATAAGGGCTTTATTTGCTGAGTAATATACCCTATGATACAGAACATGGTAATATTTAAATTTCAGGCTCAAAATGTATACTACTATCTGAAACTATAAATAACTAAAACATCAAAATGTATTGCGTCTCCAAAATGTCGACATTACAAATAAAAAATAAAATGGATCTATTATCTCGTGTTTAGTCTACAGATCAACCCCAAAGACGAATCTCAAAACAAAAAGAAACAAAAATAGACAAAAATATTGATTTCACGGACGTGTATGAAAAGCATTCGATATCCCATGTATCATCAAATTCAAATGACAAATAGCGCAGTGCGCGGATACTACGAGTCATCACGCACCGTATTTTGCCACCAACTCCGCTGCCTTAGCAACATAGGCTTCCTTGGCAGCTTCAGATGACATGCCTTTCTTCGATTCCCAAGAATCCCATTTGGCTTTACCTTTTAAATCCAGCATACCAGGACGGACTATGCAAATAAATTTTGAAAGTGTATTAATAAGTATTTTACTGCCTGTGAAATTTTCGGATGTCAACGAAATCATCATACTAAGTTACTAACCGACATTCACATCTCCAACAGTGGCTTGTTTAAACAAAGCGTAGATTTCTTTGAATTCATCATTTGTTGGCGTGGCAGTCAATGCCTTAATATCATCAGCAGCTTTGTTGAATTTCTGTTACAAAATGAAAATAAAATTCGTGCCAAAAAAAATTATTTGATAATTCCTGAAAGCTCGGAAATGGAGGCAAAACTTACTTGATCGAGAGACATGTTGCGTGTGATTCGTGAAAAATAATTGCTTCGATGGCACTACTTTATTTGGAAAGCGTTCACAGAAATGTAATCACCCAACCGAAAGCTTTCAAGGTTTTTAAAAACTGGAAGAAGAAACTGCGTATCGTACTGCAAACCAGATTGATTACCATATTTATATTTCGTCAATAGAGCTCTTGCTTATCGTATATCTTCATCAAGTGACGCATTGATAAAACTCATTTACATAAACAAATCCTCACGGTTTGCCTTTTTAGTTGGAAGCGAAACTGCTGCTATGTGATCGATGCAAACCATTTCAAATAAATATCACCAACAAAATCAGTGTCATTATCAATTCTATTCAAATGTGTTTGCCCTGAAAAGGGCCGTTTATTTGTGATGAGAGTTTAATAAAGGTGAAATAAGGTAACACACACTAACAAAAATAATGTTTAATTTCTCAGGGAATTACCCACATTGTGAACTGGGTTAAATCTTAAATCACCCGGCTAATTATATTAGCGGAAGTTGAATATGAAAGATTATACTACTAGCCAGGAGTAGTTCATATTCATAGCTCGGTGCAAACTATGAGAATTCATTTTTTTATCTAAATTAATTGATACTATGTGTGTATTACGCTTATATGAAAATATCCTACAAGTAGAATGGACATATTTAAATTTAAAAAACTCTAATTGACAATACTTTTAAATTGCAAAATCTCGAGAAAAATCGCAATGCCAAAGAAGACAGAATTGACGTTAAAAAAATCATAAATTATTTAATCGAGCTTAATATTTCAAATGTAACGAAAACTTTAGGACGGTAAGAAAACATTTTCCAAATAAGTTGGTGGCCCTGAAAAGGGCCGTTTGTGTAAAAACGGGAGGGAAATATTTAAGCCTTGGCGGGTTTGTCGGTCTTCTTGGGCAAGAGAACGGCCTGGATGTTGGGCAAAACACCACCCTGAGCAATGGTGACACCAGAGAGAAGTTTGTTCAACTCTTCGTCGTTGCGGATGGCCAATTGCAAGTGACGAGGAATGATACGGGTCTTCTTGTTGTCACGGGCGGCGTTACCGGCCAACTCGAGAACCTCAGCGGCCAGGTACTCCATGACGGCAGCCAAGTAGACGGGAGCACCGGCACCGACACGATCAGCGTACGAGCCCTTGCGGAGCATTCGGTGGATACGACCAACGGGGAATTGAAGTCCGGCCCTGCTGGAACGGGTCTTTGACTTTCCCTTCACTTTACCTCCTTTACCACGGCCAGACATGTTAAAATTGGGAGTAAGTTAACGCGGTTCCTAAAATCAAGGAACGAAATGATAAAATAAGTTAAAAATGTTAAGGTTTTTATACCCACAAAGGTCGGATGGATGCGGAATCCAGAGGAACAAACCAATCAGAAGAGCCGTTGTAAAATCTTATTCCCCCTATTTTTCCTTTTGTCCGTGGAGGAATTTTTGTTAAACCAGAACTCCTCCTCCCCTAGCGCTGGAACATGGAACATCTGCTCACTAGGGAGTACCCGATTGGTCCTCAGGTCGGAAGAATTGGCTACCATCATAAATGAGGGGGGACTAGAGTTGGTATAAATACGTTCAACAAACTAGCCACCGTCATTAGTATTTTTCCTAGTAATCTCAGATTTATTCCAAGTCTCAGAATGCCCCCTAAGGTCAGCGGAAAAGCAGCGAAGAAGGCCGGCAAGGCCCAGAAGAACATTGCCAAGGGAGACAAGAAAAAGAAGCGCAAGAGGAAGGAGAGCTACGCCATTTACATCTACAAAGTGTTGAAGCAGGTCCATCCCGACACTGGCATCTCCTCCAAAGCCATGACGATCATGAACAGCTTTGTCAACGACATTTTCGAGCGCATCGCTGGAGAGTCCTCTCGTCTTGCCCACTACAACAAGCGTTCCACCATCACTAGCCGGGAAATCCAGACGGCCGTCCGTCTGCTTTTGCCCGGTGAGTTGGCCAAGCACGCCGTGTCTGAAGGCACCAAGGCAGTGACCAAGTACACCAGCACCAAATAGATTGTCCCTGATGGTCTTCTCTCTTTCAAACCAAACGGCCCTTTTCAGGGCCACCAAATTTTAAAGAAAACGAAAATCCTACCACTTTTATAATGACGAGCTTCATATTTTGAGATAATAATACGTAGAGGCATCCTTATTTAATAAAATGATTTACTCGCAGAAATTTTCAATTTTTGATCTTTTTCTTTCACCTGTAGTGAGTACAGCGTGAACTTTTTTGTCAAATTGTTAAACTACACTGTTGTATTTCAAGTTGGACTATTAGGCACAATTTAGCCATATGATCTCCTATCCTAAATTCATATTAAACAGAACGATGCTCAAATTGAGTTGTTTATGCACCACGCCAGCTTGTCGAGTGAAGAAATGTCTTGGCGATTTTAAAAAATTGTTGAAAAATAGAGGAAAAGTAAAGCCGGTGAATAGCAATGTAAAACTTATCGGAACTTCTATTAAAAAGTTCGTAACTAGTGGTTAATAGATTTTTATGTCTATAAAAGCTTTCTGTTCCTCCAAATGGTGAAGTGAAGGTTTCTGTTCCGACATAAAATTGTATGAATTGATCGAATAAATATTTTAATCAAAAAAAAAAAAAAAAAAATCTATAAACCAGTATAGTTACAGTAACAAGATACAGTTTGTGTACAGTAAGTTACTGACAGTAACAGCAGATAACAGTAAACTAACAAAGGAGTAAACGCATTTCAGGTCGCACACGTTTTCACAACGCCCTGTAAACGCATTCTGTTTGTTTTAGTAAAATTTAATCTGGCTCTAGTCAGGAGATGAATACCCAAAAATATTCAGGTAGTTTAAGAAGAAGCGTGTAACAAGTGGCTGAATAATTCTCTTTCTTTAATTATATGGTGGCCCTGAAAAGGGCCGATTGGATTGAAAGATCAGAGTCGGAATGAAAATCAAATTTAACCGCCGAAACCGTACAGAGTGCGGCCCTGGCGTTTCAATGCGTAAACGACATCCATGGCAGTCACAGTCTTCCTCTTGGCGTGTTCAGTGTAGGTGACAGCGTCACGAATCACGTTCTCAAGGAACACCTTCAACACACCACGGGTCTCTTCGTAGATGAGACCAGAGATACGTTTAACACCACCACGACGGGCAAGACGACGGATGGCCGGCTTGGTGATGCCCTGGATGTTGTCACGCAAAACTTTGCGATGACGTTTGGCGCCTCCTTTGCCGAGTCCTTTACCTCCTTTACCGCGACCAGTCATTTTGAAATGAGTTTCAGAGTTTGAATGTAAAACTGAATGTCGAATGTCCTCACCAGAGTTTCTTTATATACCCATCGGACTTGTGGGAAATCCACCCTCATTGGGTGAGCCACCCCAACTCAATTTAACAAAGAGGCTTTGTATTCCTCAACTTCCCTCCCTTTTTCCATCAACCACCTGGTGAAACGAAATCCCTTACATTCCTCAACGTCTCCCCGGATCCCTATATAAACCCAACATCTACCCCGAATTTCCTTATCTCAACTTTCAGTCGTTCGACATGGCTCGTACTAAGCAGACCGCTCGTAAATCCACCGGTGGAAAGGCTCCACGCAAACAGCTGGCCACCAAAGCCGCTCGCAAGAGTGCTCCGGCCACTGGAGGAGTCAAGAAACCTCATCGTTATCGTCCCGGCACCGTCGCTCTTCGTGAAATTCGTCGCTACCAAAAGTCGACTGAGCTTCTGATCCGCAAGTTGCCATTCCAGCGCTTGGTCAGAGAAATCGCCCAGGATTTCAAGACCGACTTGCGTTTCCAGAGCTCGGCCGTCATGGCTTTGCAAGAGGCTAGCGAGGCTTATTTGGTGGGTCTTTTCGAAGACACCAACTTGTGCGCCATCCACGCCAAGCGAGTCACCATCATGCCAAAAGACATCCAGCTGGCCCGTCGTATCCGTGGTGAACGCGCTTAAGTGAACTTTCCTTAAACTACAAAATCGGCCCTTTTCAGGGCCACCATTTATTAAAGAAAAGATTTCCAGTACCAATTATGATGAAATCATTGTTGTTACGATCCTTGTTCTTACTGCTATTTGATATTTATGTATAGGCAAGGAAATATTCCACGAAAGAAGAACATTTAATCTAGTCATTTGTTAGCAGGGCTGGACTGTAATGCTTAGCGATTTTTACGTTTTTAAAACTCAATCAATAAAACCTAGCAGAAATTAAAGCAGCATACATGCAATTGTCATACCCGTAAGCATCCTATTTTATTTTTGTATGAAAATTGTTGGAATTTGAATTGAGAATAATACTTGGAAATTGTTTTCCATTAGGCTCTATTTGCCCTACCTACTTGCCGATGGCGTTTTGCGCTATAAAATATAGTAAAATGATAAATTTTTAAAATGTGATCGCTATAAATATGGGTTTAAATAATATTCTTATGTTATTTGAACTAACGAAGAGGTTGAAAGGTATGTGTACTTTCCAGTCGATGGAGGCTATATACAGTATAAGGAGATTCAGTTATAAGATCCATCCAAAATTACTTGCATCAGAAATGTTTGCAATGGAATGGAACCTATTAACCAGATATTCAATAAAATTATCGAGAATGCGGGTGGAAGGAAAGAACGACCTTATCAAACCTGTCGCTCGAACGGTAACTAAGAAAAAGCAAATACATTTTTAGTTTAAATATATTGACGTCACCGAGCTGCAGATGGTGACGACACATCATTAACTGAAAATAGGAAACATGGCCGGAAAGCCTATCAGATCTAGGCAACAATCTGAAGGATAAATTCCAACTGGAATGAGATGATTTAACTTTTAACATGATGGCAAGCCGGAGAAGCAGCCGAATTAAATTTTGCTATTCGTTACATATTACTATATTAGGCCTACGTCGGTACACGATGGTCTTACCAATCTATTGCGCCCACTAACTCAGGGAAGGGAGCGAATACGAAATATCTTCGAATCCCGGATCCATTATTGAAAAACGTCAAAGTTACTACTTTCATCTGATTTTTATAATCAACTTGATTCCGCTTGATTCTATTTGATCTTACAGAAGTTGAGTTTAATCACTCAAGCGCATTATACAAGCGAATACAGAACCAAACTGCTTTCAGGAAATCAATTACAAAAAAAAAGTTGTATTACTTGTAAACGATATTATATTGTAAGGGACAAAAGGACAAAAAAAAAACTCCGAGATATTCCTTTGGCTTTGATAAGATTCTTATAAGAATTTACAATTTGGAGCCTTAACAAATTATTTAATGATGAACAGCCTGGGTAATATACCTAGCCAATTGTACGTTTGGTCGGTTTGGATGCTCAACCACTCGTGAAATTACGTCGCAACATCCCGTAATAGATAAAATTAAAGATGTGATTTGAAATTTTGAGAAATGGTTACGTAAATGCCATTCCATCGACTCATGCGGCAGTCCCAAACTTTATCGCGCCAAAAAGAAGACACTCGACATCATTTTGTCAACTTAATTGTCAATGTAATTGAATTCCAAGAAAGATTGAAATTCCCATGAAAATAAAACCGTCTAAAATTCCAATTAAATTTCGAAATTTACAATTTCGTGCCACAAAAATACGCTTAAGTTCCAAGAATTTTAAAGCCTTTTTAACACACGCTAAGAAAATGTTTCGTTTAGAAAAAAAAAGAAAAACCAACACGTAGGCAACTACTAAAAATAAAAATACTCTCCGTTACTAGCCTACATTTATTTCTATTCATTGGTCGTATTCGAGTTTTTCGACTCTCTCGAAACCAATTGCCCAATCATTTTGGTTTTATTTTTAGCCCAATGTATTATATAACCACGACGTTTTGAATTCATTTGTTTTTGTTTTGTTTTTTATTTTCTCAATTAGTCATCCTGATGACTTTTTAAAAATGCGCACTTGGATCATGGTATATATAATAGTGCTGCAGCCTACCCATGACTTAATAGTATTTATTTTGGTTCGAGTTTTCATCTGAAAAGGTAAAACATAATTCTTTCATTTTGTTATATTACAGTATAAACTCACTTTATACAGTCGATTCACATGTATACTCAATCCCGAAAACATTGTGCGTTTTTACCAACGAATTGTAAATATATTTACATTCGTCAAACGAAGATCTGCCTGTCACAAGCGATCCGCTCTATGTCTGAAAGTTGACTGTTTCTTTTAGCTCTACGCATCGCTGAATTCAGTCGAATACAATAGCCACTTATTTTTAAAAAATAAGAAAAGGGAAATGTATTTTGTTCACATATAAAAACATAACACACATTTTAAGTATGAAGTTGATGTTCTCATCCACTTGAATTTCAGTTTTCCATCGGAAGAGTATAATTATTAGAATAATCTGTATGCAGTAGCAATAACCAAATTAATTAATAACTGGTGCGATATTCATCTTTAAATGCTAACCTTTCGTGGCGCTGTGACGGTTAACAAAAGATTGCAAGACGGGTGGAAGTATGTCTTCAAATGAAATCTCGTTTTGGCGGATGACTTTGGCGCAGACGCATGAAAGAGGTAGGACGACATTAATCAATGGATCCAAATAGTGATGAAAACGAAATGTGTTGGCGTATTTCGTTTTCTGGTCATTTAAGATGCCCAAGAACGTTTTGCCGATTGATATTGATTGGTTGTGATAACATCCGGCATCCAGTAATGTCTGGAATACTTGTTTGTAGGATTCAGGATCGAATTGAAACCAATCGGAATTTTCGGCTAGAATCTGAAATGGAGCTTTGCCGTTGGTGTCGATGGCAGTTGGATCAGCTCCAGCCTCAAGGAACAAGTTGATGAGCGGTAGAATACCATCGGGATTCTTTTTAATTTCGTCCGTTCCTTTAATTGCGCGGTGAAGAAGACTGGTAAATCTGTTCAAATTATTCGCGCGGAAATAGGCCGACAGACATTCTTTGAGCTGTTGAATTTCCTCTTGACTGCCGCAGCGTTGGAGATGCTGTAATATCAGATGATGAAGTTTCTTCATAATAACGAACTGCCAATGATCTGTGGTAGCCCGAGTGATGGGCGATAACAGCATGACATTCTGTAGGATGGCTAGGCCGAATGCAACGACCACCAAGAGATTGGGGAACGTTAGTTCTTGGATCTGTGGGAGCTGCTGCTGCTTCAAACAGTCTAACAACAGGTCCACAGTTTCGACGAATATCCTGATGCAATTGGGTGAAGAAGTTGAGTTGAAATCGCCGGTTTGTTTTAAAATGAGAAGCGAAATGTTCAACGAACGGCTGTACTGTTGTTCGTCGTTGTAGCAGCGATTGCCATATCGCAACAAATTTTCTAGATGCAATGAATTAGGCCCAGCCTGTCTTCTAGATTGACTCAAAATTCTCTGGCTGATGGTCAGAGCGTGAGCTTGAGCTAATTGAAGGCTATAGCCACGGGTCCATTCTTGTTTAAATCTTTGAAGGGACGTTGGCGATGCGATTACTTTGATGCCATCCACCAACAAAGCGCTCTCGAGATCGGGAACAACCTGGATAATAGGTAAATGAACACCAACTGACGAGTAACGAAGAGCCATAGCTTGTTCCCAACACTGCAATCCCCTCCAGACGCAATTTTTGTGTTTGAAAATTAAGGCGACGCCTATAAGTTCCAGCGCAACGATCATATCTGTCCTCGACACGGAACTTCTTATGATTGAATTCAAAACAAATTCCAGCCATTGACAAGGTTCGTCCATCGTTGAATCGATTAGATACTCAATGGCGTTGATAATTGGAATTTGATTGACAATGTCACGGATAACCTCCATCTCGGGTGATTGCACTGCGAGAACGGGAAGCACTTGATTGAAATTTAAACTGGACCACGAAAAAGACCGCACTCTGTCCATGGATTTCTTCCATTCGGGATAAATTTGATATTTTATTTCAGCGACTAGGAACTCGACAACATCGTAGCGTCCCTTTTCTACACTCAACTGGAGCGACGTTTCTACATGATCGTTGAGATCGCTGTTAGATTGCGTCATCAAATGAATCGGTCTCGCTATCCAGTTGTGTTGTTTTCGTATTTCACAAAGTTCTGTGATTGAACCTCGTCCAACCGCCTTGTAAATGAGGTCTGCCATGATTGACATTTTCGTATAAATTATTCGAGATTTAAGGGAGCGACGCACGATCGGAGAAACCAAATTCTTCTTCTTATAATTTATCAATTGATAAATATGTGGAGCGGTTAAACGAACACACTATGCTCACAACTAGTCAGGAAGAAGACTCAGCACTTGTTTAAGGCAAAAGGGCAAAGAATAAACCAGGTTAGGAGACGATTCGGTATCACAGTGAAAGTCAGAGAGTGGTCCCATGTCCCAAGGTCTTTTATGACCTAGCAACTTTTACTTTTATGTAACAGGTAACAGGTAGCTAGACAGTTTAAGGTTAAAACAGGAGGTGACTAGGGACAGTTCGATAGCGTCTTTTATTAGGAATTGGTTGAGGTATACTATAGCTGGTGGGTTCAGTGGGTACAATACTACAATAGCCCTACCCCAATTATTTATGCCTGTATTCCACTGATTTTGTGTATACTTGTCATTATAAGAAGCGAATGCGATAATGTCTTTGTTATTTGGAAGCGCTATACTAAGCTATTAGTCATTTAGTGGTAAATTTATAATAATTATGTAACTGTTGGTTACATAATAGGTATTACATGATTCAGCGACAAGATGCGCACAAAGTGGGTGTTTCGACATGTTGTAGAATACTACAAATTATGTAAGTGATATAAAAAGAAAATTGCATCGTCCTCGCATTATTAGTACCTATAAGCTATCAGATTATTTGTCGTAAATCTATTATTCATTTTTATGCTCAAGTTTAAAATGAAAAATTGTTACGCGAAAATTTTCGAAAATCGTTTATTAATCAACACGGCGACGAGTCTAATTTTGTTATTCTCTCTAAACGTGTCAGGTTCTACATAGTTGGAATTGAGAATAAGAGAACCGAAATAAATCAAATCAAATTTTAAAGTAATCAAAAATAGGTCGTAAATAATTGAGAATCTCGTTCAAAATAGGAATGTGAGAAGAAATAACGTCTCCGGATTCCTGCAAAGCTTGATAACCGCTGGGAAATTTTAAGCCCATCCTTGGAAGCGCCGGGACTCGATGATGGTGCTTATCTGTATATGTAAAATAGAAATAAAAATTAATATTTTATTTAATGAAAATAGTTTGACTTTCAATGTTCACCTTTATTCAGCGAACTGTGCTCCTCAATAAATTGCTGCAGGCAAAGTGGAACTCGATGCTCTTCATCTTTCAAACGCCAAATTTTCCTGCATGATTTTCTGAGCGCATAAGCATTCAAGAGGCATGACAGTGTTTATCCAAAAATCAACTCTAGGATCAAGGGTTAGATGATCAACGAACAGTTTCTTCTTGTCTTTCATGATGGTGAGGACGGTTTTGCCATTCAGGTGTGGCCTGGTCCAGATGACTACCTGCTTCCAAAACGGCTTGAAATACATCGAAGAGCGTCTTTGTCGAATTGGGTTGACAGCTTTTCCGCCAGAAGATGAAGAGGAGATTTCCCATTTCTGTCAACGATCTTGGGATCCGCTCCGCTGTCAAGCAACAAGCGAATAATGCGTTCACGGATTGAAACTGTCAAATCGGGTAGACACAAATCCTTCGATGGCCAGGTGCAGCATACTGGAGAATCCTTTGCGCAATTTTTCAACACGAACGAAATTTTCAAGTACTTGGCATAATTGTCCCATTTCCTCTGGATCCAATTGGCGCATTCTAAACAGAGCGACTAGCAGCAAATACATTTTCCTTGTGACCAACAATTTCCACATTTGATGTTGACTGGAGATGGGCGGCAGCAACAGGAGATTGGTGGCAATCATGCAACCAAATTTGATGGCCTCTATTAGTTGGACAAACGTCAGTTCTTTTATCCTCTCTGCGTTGTTGCAAGGATTGTGCTCCAATCTGATCAAAACGTTGGACATGAGAAGGAAAGCTTCGACAAAGACTTGGAAACATTTGGGTGAGTCTGTTCGATTGAAATGTTGCATTATCATCAGCGAAATGTTGATGGCTCGACTGTAATGAATTTCCGTGTTCAGAACGTGATTCCCCGTCGTCTGAAATTGTTTCCCGTAATCCAGTAACGTTTTAAGATGAAATAAATTCGGCTCGGTCTGTCCACTCTGAGCAAATGTTCGCTGAATAACGAGGAAAGCTTGATCGAGGATAGGTGATCGATGATCGTGTCGTCTTAGTTGATTTTCCAATTCTTCTAATTGTAACAACGTCGTCACTTCAGCGGCATCACCAAACGCCTTACGAGCAGCACTGGTTAAAACGTAAAGAATTTTGGGAATAAAGGAACGGCCATTGACTGTCGAATTGCGTAATTGTAGAGCTTTTTTCCAGCACTCTATCCCGCGCAATCCTCCGGCAATTTCGTCCAGCTCAAAGTGTTGACCCAGAAGAATTTTCAAAATAAAAGCTGCGCCCATGAGTTCGAGTGCTATAATCTTCTCCGGTCTCGCCATGGTGCTCGTCACGATTGAATTGAGAACAAATTCAAACCAAGACGTTTCGTCATTCACAATGTCGATCAGATGTTCTATTAGTTTGAAAATGTTGATTTGATTGGCGATGTCACGGATAATGGCGACGTCGGATGACGGCAGTACAAACGTCTGAGTGAATTCTTTGCCCAATTCAGCCGGCCCAATTGAAAATGTCTCAAAATCAGTTGTGTCCCAAGAAAACGGTGACATTTGTCTGTAAAATTTCGATTGTGGATGACAATCGATTTGAATGTTATCCTTGAAGCTCTGCACCAAAAACTCGATGACTTCAAATTTTCTTTCTCGAATGGCCACATGCAATGGCGTCTCTTTTCGCTCGTTGCATTCACACAAATTCTCCATGACTCCATTTTTTCCGCCGAGCACTTCGACGTAAGTTACCTATCAATCCTTGGCGAACGGCTTGGAAAATGACGTGCACATCTGGTGAATCCATGAATAAACACTTTGGATTTCTATTTCTTAATTTTGCAATTAAAGTTTACGAAATTTTAGTTGATGGGACTTGTGTGCACTGATATGATTAACAAAAGTTGGTTTGAGAGACGCCGAAAGGTTTTATACTAAAAAAGGTATCGACGTCACGTTGACGTCACATTCACCCGTGGAAAGCGGTACCTATGAAAAATCGATTATTATATCGATAGGAATTCAAGGAAATTTACCTGGCAATCAAAGATATCTCTCAGGGAATTTATTTCGCAATAGTCACGTAGACACAGACGTAGGATCTTTTATTAGTGCTATCGCCAGGGAATTTCACCATGGACTTTTAAGACTTGTTGAAATGGAAACAAATAGCAGCAACAATATTTTTTTCTTAAAAGAGAAAATAATCCACCCACTTTTTACATCTGTCCGCATGCCCAGCTCTTATTGCGGATGACGAAATAGGGTGGGCAGTGATTCGATATTCATTTTTTTGAACATCGATTTACCCTTACGGAAAAATCTCATCAAATTTCATGAGAAATCATAGTTTTAGGCAGGGTAAGCTGGCTCAGGTAAGAGGGCTTGGGATATTGTGGCTTGGACCGGGTACGCTTGAGAAGCGACGACGGCGACCAATACTGCGAGAATGAAGAACTGCGATTCAAATTGAGAAAAACAAAGTCAAAATTATTTTCGCTAAGGGTTTATAGTTTGGTTTCTATCCTTTTCCAAGATCTAGCTGGCTTTGAGAGTTCTTTATACCTTCATGTTGATGCTTTGAAAGCTGGACTGGAACTGTGCTTTCTGTTCATAATTCTACAAGCTTATATACGAGTGCCGTCTAAAACATCCATAGGAAATTTCGCTCAAAATCAAAGGATTCGAGTGATAAAAATTGTATTTTTGTCAAATGTATTACATTTAAATCTCGGCGTTTTTTTATGAATGGTAGACTTTTATGTGTTTCAAGATAATTTATAGTTTACAGCGTTTAAAACTTTATGCCAAGTTGGACACTCTTAATACTTGGCTGGGTATTTAGGGGCTGGGTATGCTGGGCTTGGATATGCTGGGCTTGGATATGCTGGGCTTGGATAAGCTGGGCTTGGATAAGCTGGGCTTGGGTAAGCAGCTGGCTTGTAGGCAGGCTTGTACTCCTTGGCTTCACCTTCGTATTTAACATCAGCGACGTAGCCAGTGTAGTCATCAGCCTTGTAATTCACGATCTGAGTGCGGCCGTCGGGGAGGAGAGTGCGGTAAGATCCGGTAACGTAACCCTTATCGTCAGCGGTCTCTTGGTGGGCGTAGTCATTGTAGGAAGGATCGTCCTTAACGGCCCAGGCGAAGTTGTAGGGCATCGGGGCCTGAGTATATATTTCAATGTGTTGTTATTTTAACAAATTGATTCGAAATGCGATCTATTCTTGAATAACTTACGTATTCGGGAGTCTTGGCGTAAGCTGGAGATGGATAAGCCGGTTTGGGATAAGCTGGCTCGGGATATGCTGGTTTAGGGTAAGCTGGCTCAGGATAAGAGGGCTTGGGGATATTGTGGCTTGGGGTACGCTTGAGAAGCGACGACGGCGACCAATGCTGCGAGAATGAAAAACTGCAATTCAAATTGAGAAAAACAAAATCAAATCAGAATTATTGAATGTGGTTGAAGTGGATCGCTTTCGATTTCAACGTAACTTTTCTGTCAGTTTCTTACCTTCATGTTGTTGCTTTGCAAGTTTGGATGAAACTGTGTCCTTTCAGTTTTCAACAAGACCTTTTTATACGTGAATGAAACCGAAAATTGTGGGCTGGGCTTAGTGAAATCAATGGTCGGTTTTTAGTGAGATACGAATGTTTGGTATAGAGGAACTATCACTTAACATGACGTCATGTCGTTACACTTGTAGCTTTTACCTTCAAGCGGTTTGGGAAAAGTTGCGGCAGCTGGAGGCTGTGGCCCCAGTGTAGCTGCAGGAACAACGACGGCCTCGCCTATGGGTTTTCGTGAAAATGCTCTAATAATAATGGATTTCGTCTATTTATATTCTAGTCAATCTAAAGATATTTAGTTTACTGGCTGTGCGCATACACGTGATCGTTATATTTTTTAAATCAAAGAGCATTAAGGGGTTTTTCTTGAAACAAATGGAAAATTTCTTACGATTCATCCCTTTCTCCTCCAGCCTGGAAGATCAGCCAACATTTTTTAATGTAATACAGTTTCTTTTTCTTCCCAATAACCCATCGTAAGAAAAAAAACTACGATTGCCGGTTTCCAAGCCTCTAGACACAACAAAAGCTATCGGGGGATTTCTTTGTTGTTGAAAGTTTGTGCCGACTGTTCCAGATGATAAGAAACGATAGTTTTCCCTTGAATTTATTTTCTTTCATACAGGGTTTGTTTTTTTCGTTCCTCATTTAATTTCAAATTCCGAGTTTCCATTTCCCTGTTTTTGGTTGTTCTCTACTTTTTGCGCATCTTGATTGGACTCTGTGTTTGATATTCTGAGCGAATGAAAGTTGGTATATTGTGACTTTGTTATACATACGACGCCCTCGTTGCGTCATGCATTTCCAACTACTAACAGTCAAGTGCAACGGGGCGACGGCTCTCGAACAGAGAAACCGACAGCATAATACCCTCATCTTTGTGTAGAATTATTTTGATAGCTTAAAAAAGGTTATTGGGTGAAGGGATGAAGCGGAGGTCACGATGCTTGCAAATGGCGACATCGATTTGGCGAGACGTTCACACGACCCGTCACGAAACTCCAATGATAGTTGACTAACATGGCCGGGAGAAAATCGAATTCAGTGGCGTCGTGTGGCAATATCGTTTTGTTTTTTCGCCCTCCTGGCCTCAAGGTACCGACGAAAGTAAAAGTTGGTTCGCCATTCTGCTCTGCCGAAAGACTTATTTTTTCGGCCGAGATAAATCACGGCGTCTGTGTGTTGGTGCCCAGCCAACCCCATGAAAAGGTAGTGCTTTTAAAATATTCACCGTTGTTAGTTTGTTTTCACGGTAAAATCATATAAACACATTATGATTGTTAACAGCACGTAACCGACGTTGAATCAAATCTTTGGCTTTGGCTTTCATTTCTATTGGATATTTGAATGATCGTGAGAATCAATTTTCCCGATACAGCCATAATTATTGTAGTTCTCCGATGGGTTCAGGATTCGTGAAAGTTGCCGCTAGGAGAAAAATAAGAGTAAAAAACAAAAAAAAAAAGCAAGAGTTGAGGTGAATCCATCACTTCGCAAATGACTATGGTGCGCGTTAGCTTTTTGTTTTAAAAATAAGCGAATTGTTACTCACCTTTTTGCCAAGCGGATCGAGTAGACAGTTGACACCGTTATCCAAATTTAAAAAAACAAAAACAAAAAAAACATTAAAAATTCGTTGGATTCGTGGTATGTTCCCCGAATAAAGAAGCCAAACTAAAGACAGCTGAATAACATTACAAATACGCTATGAGGGGAAAGTTAGCCTAATAATTTTTCTATGTCTTTTTAATTTCTTGAAATTTTTAAAATTTTCTTTTCATTCTCGTAAACCTTTTTGTTTAAACGCGGGAGACCCTCGCTAGAAAGGTGTAAACCTTTCGTCTTCGCCTAGCACTTTTCAGGTTTTGTGGTTGTTAATTTCTGTCCCATATTTCATCGACTTTTATTTCACTCGTTTGTACCCATTCTGTTGTGCTGTGCTGATCTCATCTGCACAATTTAAACTGTTGTCTTCTTGGTTTGATTCATATCCTTGCCTATATAAGTCTGACCCGATCCACGAAGGGGGAAAAAAAATAAGATTTTCTTGGGCGATGTACCGTAATGGTCTCGTTTGACTATTATTAAAGCAAAATTACCTAGTACTTTGTTTTATAATTATTTCGCCTTCCTTTTGTCTTTTAATCTCTATTTTGTCTTATATAACGTGTAATTTCTGTTTATGTTTCTTTCATTATCCGCCTTTCCCTTTCTTTCGTTACGGGCTATTCTATTCGGGCCGTAGTACGTCAAATTTCTTGTCATATTCCATTTTTCTCTATACATCATTTTCATCTTTATACTTGGTCAGTTTGGCTGGTTTTCTTATGGCCAATTTGAATATTAAGCCTTGCTTATTTCATTCAACTCCTTAACCATTTATCCGCAGGCTTCGCACACTCCAACGCTATGGGGCGCAATATCAAAAGATCTGACCTCATTCAAACACTCAGCAAACGTTTATCGCAAATTTTTATCACAAACAAACGTTGTTCCATTGAGAGTAACTGAGTAAGCGAAGTGGGATATAACGATTTGTTGCTGTAAAGAACCTTCACGTTAGCTATATTAAACAAAATGTTCATTCGCTTGGAGGCCAGACTCCCTTTCGATGCCATTTCATAAAAGTTCAAAGTTGCGTCATGAAGCAAACGAAAGGAAGTGATCAGAAAGTGGCTTGTTGGTAACGCGGAAAAATGAGATAAGAAATGCGTCTAACATGAAATTTCGACTTCACGCTGGTGAGATTCCGTTCCGTTTTCTAAACTCCCCCAGCGGCGGCGCTCATTTCCCATGTCGATACCAAAAGCAGACTCAGTTATCGTATCAAATAGCCCATGTCTATAAGATCTAAGTGCATTGTCGCCTTGTCGGTGCAATTCGAAAAATGTAGGCCTATTGGAAATAAGAAAAAAAAACTAAATTCGCGGCGCCATCGCAAGTTGTTGTAACAACTCCTCCACGATGATGGCCGCGTAATGATGATGATGGTGATGATGACGAGACCGCACATATGTACTGTGCGTGTGTGCAAGTGCCAGCAGAATTCAGCGTTTTCTCTCTCCTCTCACTCGGCGTCACGCCATACTCTTGTTATTACAAAAAAAAAAAAAAAAAAAAATACAGGATGAAATCGAATTTCTCCCTTGACAGTCTTGCTGATGGAGAAATTTGATGTTCTCGGATTGAAATAAAAGCCAATAGCCAACAAAAAATGGGTTTTATCTGACCATAAGCCGAACTGGAACAATGCCATATTCTCAAATTTATATGAAGCAATAACTTATCGTAAAAGATCACACTGGTCTGGTATTTTGGGATTTGTATTTTGGGGTAAACCACCAAGGTAAAAGGTGTTGAAAAAATCTGTTTATTCTGTGTGCGCAACAGTCTATATTTTGTTGAATGGAATTCCATGCCGAATCGTCGCATAAAGAAAGAGTAAGAGAGGCATATAAAAAAGGGATTGCATTTTGGCCGGCAGGCAGTCCCGTAAGCACTCTTGTTTTTGTTTTTTTTTTTGTTTAAAAAAAAATTAATAATAATTTTCGGTTTTTGAGATCAAATCGCAGTGGTGGTAAAATATATATATATCGCATTGTTTTCTAAATACGGCCTATGATACCGTGAATAACGTAGCGTGAATACTCGGAATTATTATAGTAGGAAAAGGTCAAACTATTCAATACATAGACTCTCTCTCTCTCTCTTTCTAGATGGTGTTGCATTTTTGGCCAGACACAAAATAGAACCGCTAAGTCGTGAACGCGTCGTGACTTTTTCCGAAATCAGCTGGATGAGAAGAGGCGAAACGAGGTTACACCAGATTTGGAGCGGCTCTCCCACCTGGCTTTATTTGTCTCTTTACTTGTATGTATTCGAAATGCATCGCAGTTTTTAGGTATACCAGCTAACGGGGAATAAAGGGAAAGTCGAACTCGATTGCTTCTACTTTTCACGCACGTTGACGTCGGTCGGTGAAGAGCAGCCCACCCGGCCAACGAAAGCGAAAGCACGCCCGGCGCCTCTTACAGAATAACCGCCATACATTCTGATTAATAAGGCTCCTCGTTGACCACTATAATAACGAGCAAATAAATTCTGTTAGCACAATGGCGTAAGAATGGATGCGTTTTCATCTAATAACAAAACGACGTAAACTTGACGCAATCTTCCCCAAAGGCTTCGCTGCTCCTGAATCCCGTTTAAAAAGCTTTATGTGACCGTTACAATCGTTGAGGGTGTTCTATTGGCACATATTCTCAAATATATCTACTGTATTAAAAAGTAGTCTAGACGACATTATGGTCAAGGGTATATTTCAATTTTTTAATTTCACATTTAGCGGGTATTCCCCATACCATAATAAAGACAGTTTCAATCCAGTCATGCCAGTTACTGACAGCTTGTTTGCTTTTGTGGGTTGTTAACGTTTAAAAAAGAAAAAAGAAAAGAGATTTTTTTATCTCCCATTTTATTGTCTATTCCATGAATTAATTTAGAACGAATTCTTCTCTTTTTCTCGATGCCGATAGCGTTTCGACCGCAAGAAATATAAAAAAGTCGCTCTGTAGAATGCGTAAATGTGTAGTTGGAATACCTTTTTACGTCACCGCTTCAGACCAAGTTTCAGACGATGTAAACGGTTGAATTACGTCAATAAAGATGGTCGGGTCTCCCAAAGAAATGGGAGCAGAGTAAATGATAGCGCCGAAAAGGCGAAACTTAATCTGACTAATTGTCCAAAAATCATGTAACAAGTCGACAGAAGGAAAGACAAGTGAAGAGAGAAGAGAGTCGCGGATTGTTTTCATGTTTATAGGTCTATTGTAAAGAAGCGGTCATTTTTTTCCGAGGACGGAGAAAATTGGAGCCGTGTCCGATCATTCGACAACATTTTCACTCACGAATAGTTAGTTGTCTTGGTGCCTGTTTTCTTTTTTCTCTTGTTTTTTCTTTTTTTCCCGTAGTGGTTGACTCAGGGACTGAGTTCGTAAGCAGGGACAACCTTGAATAAACTTTAATTTTTTTTTATTATAAGAAGTTATTACGGTTAGTTATTTATAGATGTCTAGAAGGATTTCATCGATGATGATTCATTCGGTTATCGGATGAAGGTGATACACATAATGACACACATAATGACACACATAAATGAAGTAGTCCTAACAACATAGAACTGTAGAGAGTCTGAGGCCGGCAGAAATTAGGTCAGTCCACGCCCAAAAATATTCTTTCATGAGGTAACATTATGAAAAATGGCCTGCCTGCTGCCAAACAATAACGTGTTAACGTTATCTCCAAAACAGCCGTCATGGCAAATGAATCTTTTTTTAAAATTACCTTAAGACTACAATAGGCTAGTGACCTATATGCTTAAGACATTGATTAGTCCGAGGGAATACTGTAATTTTGTTTTTACTCTTTTTAGTCTATACTCTCCTTATTCAAAATGAACTATTTTTCACGAATTGAGAACACCGAGGCCACTTGAAAGGAAATTAACACACAACTGATGTTTATTTCAAGATGTTTAAATTACTTTTTTAAATTACAGCCTTTGACATTAGAGACCAATTTCTTTGTCTAGTATTTGCTTGCGTAGGCAGCGGGGTAGGCTGGAGCTGCTGACTGCTGCCCCTGCCTTTAAACAAAGTTTAAACGTCGATCTGGAAACCAAAATTCATAATCAAGTTGGTTGCCATCTCATTAATATTGTAAGTATCGTATGTTATCTGAATTATTCTCTGTTAATTGCTTTTCAAATAGCCAGGATGTGTTGGCAAGAAAAGTGGATATTCATATGTATACACACTATTCGTCTAGAAATAGGCCTACTAAATAGCTATAATGTAGCTTGCAGAACGTGAACTTAGCCGAAGCAGATCATCCATCTCTTGAGTTCTGGCATGTACTGGATCGTCAGGATCGATCCTGACAGACAAGTAGTTGACATCTGCCTCTTCCTGTAGGCTACATGAATTCAGGTATGAAAAAATGAAAACATTTTTAGAAATTTGGTTTGAATCTTTTGATCAGGATC
The DNA here is from genome assembly GCA_030770115.1 of Daphnia galeata. Classification (NCBI taxonomy): domain Eukaryota; kingdom Metazoa; phylum Arthropoda; class Branchiopoda; order Diplostraca; family Daphniidae; genus Daphnia; species Daphnia galeata. The sequence goes on from CM061114.1 coordinate 1,908,839, forward strand.
GATTTGACGACCCCACAATAAAGTGCATTAAGTGCTTTATTCTTATTCAGTCATTTTACTGCATTTTGCTGCAATAGTTTTACCCTCGTCTAATAACAGACTGTACCTTTTGTGAGTTCACGCAATACTATCGCAAACTTCTGGTGGTCGAACAACTGAAATGGAAATGCTAAAACTTTCTGTGCCGGGGATTGGCACAGCCATTCAGACGTGTCAGTGCGGAACTGCGAATTGGATGGAAATACGACTATGCCCACTCCAATACAATTAACCTGCAATCAACCGATGATGGTATATTTAAATTGACGTCTGCACATGGCAAACTAATTATTATACCTCAAAATCTGCTTCCGTTGTTATTTCCATCCAGGAGTCATCAGTGAAAAGGAAGTTTTACTTGCCGTCAGCACCTGACTAAATTACGGACGCACTCAATTGGAAACTTCGTCCAGGATTCATACGCCGAATCGTTTTGAATGTAGCGGACAAGTCATCAGTGGAATCCCAAATTCGTGTGAAGATCTATGGCGGATTGGACACACTTTGAGCGGATTATTTTCCGCTAAGGGCATCAAAATGGTCTACTGCGATTTTACAAAGTTACCCAATGCTGCTGATGCCAGCAGTTGATTCAAATGTTTGTAAATTGTTATCGTTTGAAACATTTGTAAAATTACAATTTTCTTTTAATAATAAGTTTCTTTTTTTATTATAAGCTTAAGCGAGCGTGCAGCAAGAAAGACGCGATGTTTATTTACATTTGAGTTTATCAAATGTCCATGTTGTGAACGTGCAACGATGACTGTTTTTTTTTTAAATTCTATTTTCGACTCTTAAATTTATATACATCGATTTTATTCTGCAAAACACAATTAACCTTATCTATAAGGACCGTTTCTAAGAAACGTCACTATATTATAACCTGGACGAATGGTGCTTAGGCTAGGCTACCAAGAAGCGCTCGCATTTCGCGCAATGCGTAATGCTTTCTATTAATTATACTAACGTTAAAGAAATTATAATTATATCAAATAAAATCACGCTAAGAAAATCATTTTGTTTTTAAAAAGAAATTTTATTGAAATCAACTGACAGAACAGTGACAAATGATATCGAAAATGAAACACACACATGAAACAATAAATTTATCATCCTCAAATTATTCCGAATATCCGTCCGAGTAGTTTAATGACGTTGGGTGAAGGAATGTAGAACGGATGGCACCTGCTCTTTGTCGAATGGAAAAATTTGATGTTTGCTTACGACTTGAGCAGCTAAGCAACTTAGAGGCAGCGGCAGAACGCTACCAATCATGAATTGAAGATTAAGATCAGGATTTCCCTGATTGTCGAGTTGCCTTTGCCATTCTTGAAAATGCATCAAAGGTGTTCTGTTCATCGAGTCCGTTTGGTGTACATGAGCTCCATAGTCCAGTAACATCCGAGACTGGGCGACACTGCCGCGGTCCATTGCCAACAAGTGAAGAGGAGTATATCCATGCCTATCAATGACATTAGGATCAGCTCCAAGTCGAAGGATCAACTGGGTTACAGAAAGCTGCAAATTCTCGGCTGCCGTCAACATATCATCATTGACGTTTCGGATATCCAAATCTTCCCGGCGATGTCTTATCAGCTCAAAGTGCTCATCGTCAGCTCCGTCGTGTGTCGCCTCGAACATCGTTTCGGCTCCGTTATAAGCACAAGAAGGACATCCACTTACGTCACTTTTGAAATAGTCACTTGAATAGCCAGCAAAGCTGCTTTCTAGGTCAATCTCAATTTCACTTCCGGTGTCGTCCTCGTCGCTAATATCAAATTCGCTAACCGAGTCGAAGCCCAGATCACTTCCGACGTCGCTCTCAATGTCATTACTGGAGTCCAGAGCGTCTGCATTAGCGATCAAATCGTTCAACTCGTCATTACAAGCAAGAGGAGCAGGTATTTGGCTTGAACAATCGCAAATCGTATGAAGAAGATTTCGATTTGCAAGGCCCCATCGGTGATCTTTGCGAATATAAAGAGAAAGACTGCGCTCAAACTGTTTACGTTGCTCCCAGTTGAATTGCGGCATCATCTCGTTCAGCAAAAAGATCATTTCCAAGATGAAATTCGCTAGATGGTTTATAGTATCCGGTTCTACTTCCTGTTGGTCATTTTCTAGGAGAGAAGACATGTGATTAGTAGCAAAGTCGAAGGTGGCCATCAGATTAGCGACTGTCAACTCTTCTTGACTTGGGTTGTATCGTTTCTGTCGCATATCAGTGATAATTTTCATCATGATGTCCAGTGCCCAGTTAGTGATTGGACTCTTCTTATATTCCTTCCATTGAAGTTCTTGTGATTGTTGTAGAATGAACGTCAATATGCAGAGTGCTCTACCTCGCTGTCCTTCACACGAAGAATAAATCCAAGCGCATTGACACATGAAGATGAGTGTACAAATATGGGGACCAGGACTGACAGTGTTTAGGACTCGTTGGCTAACCAGAATTGCTTGAATGAAGAGATCAAGTGCAGTTATCTCCTCAAGTTGTTCTAATGTGGTAAACTCAGAGGTGAATAGGCCTAAATCGGATGGTAGAAGATTTTTAGGCATCGCTGGTTCACCATCGATCGTCGGCTGACGGAGATTCATCGCTGCTCTCCAGTACATGAGTCCGTTTTGTGGTTTTGGATGTGATTCATAGAAGTAAAAGTTGATCGCACCCATCAGTTCCAGCATGTCGATCTTCACCTGTCGCTCGTTGGGACTTGAGAGGATGGAATCAATTATTTGGGCGGTTTGATTCGATTCCACTTCCGTTGAAAGAAGATAGGCGGCGATGCCCATCTTCCCGCGAACGATAGCCACGTACAGTGCTGGAACATCCACATATTCGACACCTTTCCACACGAATCGTCCAATTTGTCCTATGGGAACGTCAAGTTTGCCAACGAGATATTTGGCCATGTCCACATTTCCCTTTTTGATGGACACCAGCAAAGGAGTTTCTCCATGTTCGTTGAACGATTTGGACAATTCAGTAATCACTTCCGGTCCGTGAATATTGAGCATGTTAAATATATCCATCCTTGAACCTTCGGTAACAGTTTGAAAAAATGCCTCGCAGTCCTCGTACGTTATCAACTGAGGATCGGTTGAGGGTTGAGGGCATGGTACGGGAGGTGAATAATTTACTGGAACAGGGGTCAATACTCTTCTCCAAATCTTGAGCATTGCGTAGTTTTCATCTTCGAACCAAAATCTTCTCCAAATCTTTTTCCAAACATATTCAACATTCACTCGTGAATTCATTTTGTTTGCAACAGAGGATCTCAAAATCGCAGGATAATATCGAGAGATATACGATGGCATCCTTTACGGTTGATCCTCCTTATATACCCACAGAAGGCTCTGCGCAAGTTGATTTCCTCGAACAATTACGTCTTCATCTCGTAATTTTGTTGATCAATTAATTTGATTACTTTTGTAATTTGTCCGTTTTATATTTTCGAATGTTGTTCAATAGATTTTAGTTAACTTAGCATGATAAAATTTAATTAAATCGCCGTTTCATATCCGTTAAAGTCAATTTTCGCGAACGAATAGTTCGTAATATTGCCGCTTGGGCGTATTGCGCAACGTCCAATGACATTAACGGGGATTGCGTAACGGAAATTAAGTTTTCACCTTAAATGGATTTCAAATAAATAAATTACAAAAAAAAAATAGATAACATTGTTTGATTATGCTAGATTTATGTAAGACGAAGTTGTCACTCAAGAAATCCCGAAACCCTATATATTTATTAGAGGTTTACACACACGTGTATTATTACAGATGGTTTGCTTTAAATTAAACCAAAAGCTAAAAACTTGCCCTGTATATATATTGCTGAGATCGCTGGCTTTTACACTGTATCGTATTCATTCCTCTCCGTATAGTTATTCTTTATACTGTAGGCATACTACACCGTACGAATATGCCGGGATCGTAGTCTATACTCTATACCCATTTAATACGATTTAATGGTCTTTCTCTTTGGAAGCAATTGGTTTTATCAGGACAAAAACATTATTTTAGTCTGATTTCTCACATTTTAATTCAGTTTGAATAACCTACATCGCAACGCCTATAACCTAAATCATGCCGCGTTCTGATCATACCATGAGCAAATGTTGGCTCTTTGCAAGCCATGAATTCTCAATTATTCCTCTAATAACTGCTATGACTCTATAAATATCATTTAGACACACAAAAAACAGATAAAATCGTTCAACTTTTACCCAGTACCGGTATTGGATTACACAAAAGGTGCTGATAATTGATAAACACAAGAAAGAGAATATATGTTTTTTTTAATTAGTTGTAATCCAATGGTAAATGCAACATTCTGAATTTCGCTTAAATCTATAAGGCTACAAATGCGCGTGCTTTCTATTTCTTTAGAAATTCTTTTACAAGCCAAATCCTTAGGATAAAATTTATATTCAATTGCACGCAAGTATTCATGTTATATTAAATAATAAATACGTTACTTATATAATTGCAATAAAAAATGTGTACGTACGTAGTCAGTCGGTCATTTGGGTCGCCGGTCTTTCGTTTACATACCGTTGCGGGCAAGCTGATGACGACACTTATAAGCGGACGACCTGCGAAGCGATGATAAAACTCTCCTTGATTTCTGACAGTGACATAAAACTATTAAAATTTGACTGTGAAAATAGACTACAACAGCATGCTATAGCCGCAACGTAAATTTTTTCAATACAAAATAGTTTAACCTCATCTCAAATTCTCAAGGAACAAATTAAACATGTATTGTAAGTGAATACAGGCCAATAAGTTTAACTGATAAAAAAGCCAGTCAATCTTCAAAATTAGATTATTAGGAGAGCGTTAATACGCAAGCGAGTATATTCGTTCGTAAAACTCACATAACAATCGAATGCCCAATAAAACAAGTTTTTGGCGAAGGTTGCTTGGGAAACTATGTATGTTGAAATAGTCCTAACCAGATACTTTACATAAATGTCATCAACTGTCCAATTTATCACGATTTTTCTTCTTTTTTTTCTTCTTTTTAGGTTCTTCGCAAGTTTGTTGGATGGATTCTTCTTTCAGGAGTTGCTGAGCTTCAATTTCAGTTGCCACTTTCTTCTTTTTCTTTCGAGGTTCTTGAACGGGTTCTGCAATTGGTTCTGACATCAAAATTTCAGTTTCGTTTTCATTACTTTTTTTTTCTTTCTTTTTTTTCTTTTTTTCATTTGTTTTACTGATACAACTGTTATCAGTTTCGGTGCTGTGAATATTAGCTTGACTATCCATCTCATCAGTTACGCATTCCATTTCTTTTCTCGATCTCTTCTTTTTCTTCGATGTTCTCTCATTCAAAATGACCAGGTCTTCAGATTGAGACATAGAGACAGTTTTACTAGCTTCGAGAATGAGCTGTTCACTTTTCTCATTACTGCTGATTTCAACAGACTTTTTTTTCTTTTTTCTTCTTTCTTCTGGTTTTTCTGATGAAATTTTGATTGAATCGGCGTTCATTTTTGCCAGCATTGCAGCTTCTTGTTGGGCGATTCGCGCTAATTTTCCACTAGCTGTCAATCCGTGTCTAGCCCCTCTACAAAATAGAAGATTTTGTTAGTAAGTAAATATGTAAATTGAATAAAATTGAAAATGTTACTTGTGTGCTGTCAATCCATTGCAGAGTTTGAAAAGTTCTTCATCACTCAACTTTAAGGAGTAATCAGTTTCTTCCTTGAGTTTAAATGTATTGTCTGTGGACTCGACTATGCCATTGTGTAAGGTTCCAGTCTTATGAAAGACCCCATAAGCCAAGTTATTTTGGTCTAAATTAGAATTCCCTTTTTTTGTTTTGATTTTCCCTATTGCATTTGTCTTTTCAACAATGGCTCCTTTGTCATCTGTTACTTTGATATCAAAAGCTTGGGCAGCTTTGTTAAATGCATGATCCCACCATTGAAAGTCGTTGAAATTTTTGTGACCAATGCCTGAAAGATCAAATTTTTTTGATGGCTTTATGGCTTCTTTTATACCATCTTCATTCAATCCCAGTCCACTGCCTTGATAAAATATTGTAAAAATGTAATACATTATAATGTGGGAACCATGATACAATTTGTCAAAGCAATACCTTCTGACCAACCAAGCTTCTCTAACATTTTTTTTGCATTCTTCATTCCTTGAGAATCCATGATGAAATTCGGTTAAAACTGGAAAGAAAAAGCACCGAACTGGCAAACTGTAAATTTACTTAGGTTAACAAGTTTTCGGCTTCAAGTTTGAATGTAAACACGTTAGAAACACGTTGACAGCCACAGCAGACAGAAAGCTGACATGTTAAAACAACTGCGAGAACTTACTGCAGTTGTAGTAATACAATTATATTTTAGAGTAAACAGCTCAGAAAAAAGAAAAGACGGGCTTTTTTCTGAGGACAGTGAAGACTGAGCATAGTGCTGTGATTGAGAGTCCGGAAAAAAGTTTATTGCCTGCAATTAACATAATTAAATAGCACGTCTTCGGTTTCTATAAATGATCCGTCAGATTCGCTTATTCCCGAATACCGATGTGGGCGATGGGCGCTTCAGCAACAAGTTTGCGAGTTTGCGACTCTTTTTATTCAAGTTTTTTAATGTTTGAGAGTTTAAACTCAAACGAATTGTGCCAATTTCAAATTTATAATAATAAACGCTACACAATTTTATTTGGGGTCAAACGCATGATTTCAGCCCTAAAATCTTTTTTTAAGTCTGTAGCTTTTGACTTGACACGGCGGAATTAAATAATTGTGTAGTTGTAGAAGGAATTTCATAATTGTATTTGATAAATAAATAAGACGACTATGAATTATAGTCGCCCTCATCTATCTTTGACTCACGAATTTGCATGAAAGTAATCATGTTTGAACATGTTTGACAGAAAAATCTAGTATTTAGGGTAGGCAGGAGCGGGCTTGTAGGCTGGGGCTTTGTAGGCGGGAGCGGTGTAAACGGGAGCTTTGTATGCGGGAGCGGAGTAAGTGGGGGCCTTGTAGGCGGGAGCAGGAGCTTTGTATTCAGGAGCCTTGTAGGCTGGAGCAGGGTAAGACGGAGCGGGGTAAGCTGGAGCTTTGTAGGCTGGTGCGGGGTAGGCTGGGGCAGGGTAGGAAGCAGCCTTGTATTTGGGCTCTTCGGGGTACTGAGCCTCGCCTTCGTATTTCACATCAGCATTGTATCCGTCTTTGTCAGCCTTGTAGGAGACGATCTGGGTGCGACCATCAGGAAGAGCAACACGGTAAGATCCGGTGACGACGTTGTAGTCGGATTTCTCAGAGTGGACAAAGTCGTTGTAAGATTCCTTATCCTGGACGTCGTATTCGAAGCTGTATGGCTGAGGAGCCTGTAAATGTGATAATTATCCAGTCATAAATTTAATTCCTATTGAGTCCTACAGGATGAGTAAATTTTCTTGCATCATCAGAACTCACATAGGTGACTTCTTCGTATTTAGTCTCGTATTTGGGTGCGTACTCGGCAGCTTTGTAAGAGTTGGCGGCAGCAACGGCGAAAAGGGCAGCAAGAACGAAGAACTAATGAAATAGAAATAGAAAGATACAAATAATGTTAGACTCTGAATATTAAGATAATATTCACTATTTTCTTACTTTCATGTTGGAGATGTTGTGAGTTGGTTGAGGCAGCTAAAGAACTGATGCATTTCTGTTGGCAAGTCAAGCGTTTTATACCAATCTCTATCGTTAACTGTCGAGTAGGCTAGACATACGTGAAAACAGCAGATATACGTGGGCGAATTGGGTGGAGTTGCACTTCTACTTGGAAAGGATTTCTTTTTGTGAAAGTGAATGGAGAAGGGGCGACGAACATTATGAATAGCCTCTCTATAAATATAAAGACCCCAAACAATTTCTAGGTTGAACGACGAATTGTTCCACATTTGGAAGCTTTTATATATTATGTGGTACAAGTCCTTGTGATTTAGTGAAGGTTCGGGAGACTCCGTGCCATAAAGAAGAGAACGTGCAAAACACGGCACAACCCGATTATCTCCTCAGGCTTATATGTTGGTCAACGAGAACGAAACTGTCTGGGTTCTCATATTCGCCCTCGCAAACATGAATTTTTTCTCATTTTACAGTGGATGCAATAATTGTTAAAATTATTTGTTTTATATTATAAATTTGTCCTCTAAGATCTTGCTTTAAAAAAAATGAATCAAGATAATCAAGTGATAGTCAAATTTTCTCCTTCAAGGTTTGTTTTCTTGCGGTGACGGTGTTTTAGTTCAGAAAGCATGCCTTGTTTCACTTGATGATGGCAAAATTGTTCAAAAAAACTTTTATTTTGATGAATGATTGTCTCACTAGTGTACATTTGAACTCCGAGTCTTTGAACCACTTTCTCCCTTCTCCACTTCGTGCGAATATTCTCTAATTACTTTCATGCGTTCTAATAATAACAAAACTATCAAAAGCTTTTTAGAATACATTTTGATCTGAATAGATCGTCATTAGTGTAGTGACAGGGAAAAAGCGTGTCACTAGCAACGAGCATCAATTAGAGGTCGCATATGTGCGTGAACTGCGATATCCTCGATAATACCAATTGCAACCAAAAGGGATTGGAGTCATTGAACACTTAACTATGGCAAATGTGTAATTCCCTTAAATTGGGTCAGGGTTCCCGAGATTATAATCACTTGCCATATCCACATTTTACAGTCACGAAATAAATAAATGGATTCTATTTATAAAGATATTATCTTAGAAAATGAAACCACAAAAAGGATTTTTCGTAATTATTTCGGACTACGCGATGTGCCCTGTAATCCTGTATACAGTATAGAATCCATATCGGGAAATTTCAAGCAATCTAAATTTGAAAACTCAAACAAGAATGAAAACTTAACAAATTGCATAATCAAAAAACTACTTAAAGACTAATGGTTAACGCATCCAACCTTCGTATCTGGCGGATGATATGCCAAAGTGTGCAATGCCCGTTCAATGCGACCCAATTCTAACAAATATAATGTTTAATTTCTCGGAGAATTACCCACACTGTGAACTGGGTTAAATCTGAAATCATCCGGCTAATTATATTAGCGGAAGTTGAATATGAAAGTTGATTCTACTAGCCAGGAGTAGTTCATATTCATAGCTCGGTGCAAACTATGAGAATTCATCGAGGGGTAGTCAACTCTTTGCCAGGGTGTACGAAAATTCCATATTTTTTCATATTTTTTTCATATTTTAAATATATTTTTTGATTTTCCCTATACCTCTAATGGGATATTTTTCATTAAAAATATGGGGGTGTACGAATATTTTTTTGAGTTGACTACCCCTCGGAATTCATTTTTTTATCTAAATTAATTGATACTATGTGTGTATTACGCTTATATGAAAATATCCTACTACAAGTAGAATAGACATATTTAAATTTTCAAAGTCTAATTGAGTGATGTCGATTACAATACTTTTAAATTGCAAAATCTAATTAAAAATCGCAATGCAAAAAAAAAGACAGAATCGACGATGAAAAAATTTAAATTATTTAATCGAGCTTAATATTTCAAATGTAACGAAAACTTTAGTACGGTAAGAAAACATTTTCCAAATAAGTTGGTGGCCCTGAAAAGGGCCGTTTGTTTTAAAACGGAAGGGAAATTTAAGCCTTGGCGGGTTTGTCGGTCTTCTTGGGCAAGAGAACGGCCTGGATGTTGGGCAAAACACCACCCTGAGCAATGGTGACACCAGAGAGAAGTTTGTTCAACTCTTCGTCGTTGCGGATGGCCAATTGCAAGTGACGAGGAATGATACGGGTCTTCTTGTTGTCACGGGCGGCGTTACCGGCCAACTCGAGAACCTCAGCGGCCAGGTACTCCATGACGGCAGCCAAGTAGACGGGAGCACCAGCACCAACACGTTCAGCGTACGAGCCCTTGCGGAGCATTCGGTGGATACGACCAACGGGGAATTGAAGTCCGGCCCTGCTGGAACGGGTCTTTGACTTTCCCTTCACTTTACCTCCTTTACCACGGCCAGACATGTTAAAATTGGGAGTAAGTTAACGCGGTTCCTAAAATCAAGGAACGAAATGATAAAGTTTGTGAAAGATGTTGAGGCTTTTATACCCACGAGGATCGGATGGATGCGGAAATCCAGAATAAGGACAATTTTAAACCAATCAGAAGAGCAGTTGTAAAATCTTATTCCCCCCTATTTTTCCTTTTGTCCGAGGAGGAATTTTCGTTAAACCAGAAACTCCTCCTCCCTTAGCGCTGGAACATGGAACATCTGCTCACTTGGGATTACCCGATTGGTCCTCAGGTCGGAAGAATTGGCTACCATCATAAATGAGAGGGGACTAGAGTTGGTATAAATACGTTCAACAGACTAGCGATCGTCACTAGTATTTTCCTAGTAATCTCAGATTTATTCCAAGTCTCAGAATGCCCCCTAAGGTCAGCGGAAAAGCAGCGAAGAAGGCCGGCAAGGCCCAGAAGAACATTGCCAAGGGAGACAAGAAAAAGAAGCGCAAGAGGAAGGAGAGCTACGCCATTTACATCTACAAAGTGTTGAAGCAGGTCCATCCCGACACTGGCATCTCCTCTAAAGCCATGACGATCATGAACAGCTTCGTCAACGACATTTTCGAGCGCATCGCTGGAGAGTCCTCTCGTCTTGCCCACTACAACAAGCGTTCCACCATCACTAGCCGGGAAATCCAGACGGCCGTCCGTCTGCTTTTGCCCGGTGAGTTGGCCAAGCACGCCGTGTCTGAAGGCACCAAGGCAGTGACCAAGTACACCAGCACCAAATAGATTGTCCCTGATGGTCTTCTCTCTCTCATACCAAACGGCCCTTTTCAGGGCCACGAAATTTTAAAGAAAACGATAAAATCTAATAGCTTTCGATGTGTATGGATGAAATACTCAGTATAACATTTTTTGACAGAAGCGCTATATTATACTATAGAAATTATCAGATTTCTGAATCAAAATTCCTATTGGGCTAACTTTTTTAAACGTAAACCACTTGATTTCGTTATCGGGAGAATATCTTAAAATAATTTAGCGGCATAAAGCGTCATAATGAGATTTATAAAATGAGATTTATCCCGCAAGTTTTTTCGAAAATTGAAATGTAAATATTTTTAAGTTGAGCACCAAGCAATTTGAAAAGAGGAATGACATGAATTAATAATATTTTCACATCAATATCATCTGTTGAAAAAATGAATTTGGATTTTTAATTTTCTTTGCCATCGAATTTTTATGGCCATCGTACAGCGATTTTAGAAAATTAATTCAATTTGTCGAAGTTTCTGTTATTGGCGATACACTATCTACGCAAATAATTTTGACGGTTAAAAAGTAGATTACTTTCTTATTTATTCTTACAGACCTAAAGTAGAAAATACATTTTAGAATCAGATGAAATGCATGTTGAAATACTTAAGTAGTTGCAAAAATCTTTTTCTTTAAATAAATGGTGGCCCTGAAAAGGGCCGATTGGATTGAAAGATCAGAGTTGGAATGAGAATCAAATTTAACCGCCGAAACCGTACAGAGTGCGGCCCTGGCGTTTCAATGCGTAAACGACATCCATGGCAGTCACAGTCTTCCTCTTGGCGTGTTCAGTGTAGGTGACAGCGTCACGAATCACGTTCTCAAGGAACACCTTCAACACACCACGGGTCTCTTCGTAAATGAGACCAGAGATACGTTTAACACCACCACGACGGGCAAGACGACGGATGGCCGGCTTGGTGATGCCCTGGATGTTGTCACGCAAAACTTTGCGATGACGTTTGGCGCCTCCTTTGCCGAGTCCTTTACCTCCTTTACCGCGACCAGTCATTTTGAAATGAGTTTCAGAGTTTGAATGTAAAACTGAATGTCGAATGTCCTCACCAGAGTTTCTTTATATACCCCTCGGACTTGTGGGAAATCCATCCTCATTGGGTGAGCCACCCCAACTTGCACGTTTAACAAAGAGGCTTTGTATTCCTCAACTTCCCTCCCTTTTTCCATCAACCATCTGGCGAAACGAAATCCCTTACATTCCTTAACGTCTCACCGGACCCCTATATAAACCCAACTTCTCCCCCCAATTTCCTTATCTCAACTTTCAGTCGTTCGACATGGCTCGTACTAAGCAGACCGCTCGTAAATCCACCGGTGGAAAGGCTCCACGCAAACAGCTGGCCACCAAAGCCGCTCGCAAGAGTGCTCCGGCCACTGGAGGAGTCAAGAAACCCCATCGTTATCGTCCCGGCACCGTCGCTCTTCGTGAAATTCGTCGCTACCAAAAGTCGACTGAGCTTCTGATCCGCAAGTTGCCATTCCAGCGCTTGGTCAGAGAAATCGCCCAGGATTTCAAGACCGACTTGCGTTTCCAGAGCTCGGCCGTCATGGCTTTGCAAGAGGCTAGCGAAGCTTATTTGGTGGGTCTTTTCGAAGACACCAATTTGTGCGCCATTCACGCCAAGCGAGTCACCATCATGCCTAAAGACATCCAGCTTGCTCGTCGTATTCGTGGCGAACGTGCTTAAATGAACTTCCCTTAAACTTAAAAATCGGCCCTTTTCAGGGCCACCATTTATTAAAGAAAAGATTTCCAGTACCTTTTATGATGAATTCATTATTGTTACGATCCTTGTTCTTAGTGCTATTTGATATTTATGCTTAGGCAACGAAATAGTCCACGAAATAAAATCCTTTGTTGGCAGGGTTGGACTATGTAATGCTTTGTAATTTTCACGTTTTTGAAATTTGATCAAGAAAACCTAGCAGAAATTAAAGCAGCATATATGCAATTGTATAAGCATTAAATATGATTCCTGTATGAAAATTACTTGGAATTTGAATTGAGATTAATTAATATTTGTAATTTTTCCATTAGGCCTACTGGCCGATGGAGCTTTGCGGTGTAAAATAATTAAAATGATAAATTTTAAAATTCTGATCGCTGATAAATGTGGGTTTAAATATATTCTCAGATTATTTGAACTAATTAATTATTTTTAAAGAGAATTTCTTTTTAAAAATAGATTAAGGTTGAAGGGTATGTGTACTTGGCAGTCGATGGAGGCTATATAAGGAGGTTACTGTCTAGCTATATGATCCAAATTAATTGCATCAGAAATATTTGCAATGAAACCTATTAACCAGATATTCAATCGAATTATCGAGAATGCGGCTTGTAGCGAAGGAAATAACGACCATATCAAACCTGTCGCTCGAGAAATTTCGAAGGAATCCAACCCACGCACTGGTCCCAAACATCACGTGTCGACATCAGATCCCGAACTTATAAAAAATAAGAAATTATATTGTCAAGATGATTCACCGTCGAGGAAAGGATCTGGCGAGAAACAGAGTTCGCAAAGAAATAAGGTTAGTTATTCTTTGAAAACTGCTGAAAAATCGACGGTGGACAGCGTCTCATCGAACATTAAATTAATCAAGTTCCGCAAACTTGCTGCTGATGAGGTCGAAGTCGGACCGGAAGTCCATTTAGAAATGGACCAAGACTTTCTACTAAAAGGGAAGAAACTCAGTTGGCGCTGGGGCGGAAAAAAATGTGCCAAGCTCAACACATCTTTTAAGACACCGGATAAACTGCTAAGAATTGCAATTACCAAGTTTCGCAATTTTAGCGAAACCGAAATGGAGACCATAGAAGTCCAAATTCACAAAACAGAGAAACCCACGAGCAGAGTATTTAATCATCGAAAAGGCCAACGTTACAGAAAAGCGGACAAAATCTTTCAGTTTCCAAAAAAATGTCAATGTAGTTTCTGTGATTTCACATCATAGTGCAGACGTCGTCGATGGTCGTGACATAAAGTCACTACATTGACTGACTAAATTGACTGACCTCTATGCGTGTATTATCAGTAAAATAATCAAATAAACAATCTAAATCAAATATCGTAAATTTTTTGTTATTACTTTTTCATATTATCCATACAACACAAAATATACGAAGTACCGTACTAAAATTAAATTAATTTACAACCTTGAATAGTTAAGGTTCTACAAATTTATTATTCGCCTTTATTACATTCGAATTGGGGATTAACGTGATATAGGTTGAATTATTTGTCCTGATTCGATCTGTCGTAAAGAGCAACATTAATCCGCGTTTAAGGGCATTCAGAGAGAATATACTTTTAGCGCATCCATCCCAAAAATGTCTTAATTGGTAGGGAAATGTCCATATCCTGACTAGGTCGGCGACGATATAAATGCTACATTACTATAGATATGTCAACCTTTCTTCTTTTTAGTTTGACAGCTCCATGATATGACAATTGGGAAAAAAGGAGATAAAGTCAAGTCGTTAACTTTCGTAATGTTTTCTTTTCGTGACTTTTTGTAAGTTATTGAGAGTTATTTCCTCGATTATTTGCATTCATGTTCGATCAGTGGTGTCTATCGCGTTCACGCCAGTTTTTCTCAACAGCTCTTTTGTCATGTACATCATCGATCTCATGACCATCATTTCTATTCTATTATTCATTTCAGCTGTTGCCGAATCATCCGTGGTGCTTCAAGACAATGGTTACACTAACATTGTTGTCGCCATATCCGAAGACATCGTTCAACCACAAGATCAGGGATTTGCTATGATTGAGAGCCTAAAGGTTTACAAGCGCCAACATTTAAAAAAATAACCTATACTTCAACATTGTATTTGATCCTTCTTCAGGAATTACTGACAGAAACTTCATCAATCCTCTTAGTGGCCACTAATTACACGATGTATTTGAAAGACATAAAAATTCTTGTTCCCTCTACATGGAACGTGAATGCATCCACCATGACGACTGAGTAAGTTATAACAATTCCTTTTTTTTTGTAATTCATTTTGTTAAAACGTACTACCGATAATATTTAAAAAAAACCATAGAGATTCCTTTGAATTAGCGGATATTCGAGTTACCAAGGATTCAAACGCTTCTTATGGCAGCCTCCCGAATACTTTGCATTCCGGCAAGTGCGGTGTGGCCGGCAACTTTATCACTTTACCTCTCGACTATGTTATCGATGAAAATGACAATACCACAGGTATTAAATAACTAAATGCGCATCAGTGATTGACACCTGTTGTTAGCCTGTTATCTAATTAAAACATTTTCATCACCTGCTAAAGTCAAAGCCAAAGCGACCGTTCAACAATGGGCGCAATACCGCTACGGTGTTTTTGAAGAGCACGGCTATCCTAATGATAAGATCTTGCCTTATTTTTACCGTCATCCTGACGGTTACGACGCCGTCACCTCAAGCAACAATACGATCGTCAAAGGTGATCTGATAAGGTCAGTAAAATATACATTAATACGAGAAACTTTGATTTCATGACACCATCTTAATCTGTAAGCGGAGAATAGTTTTTTTAAAGGAAGCTTCTTTTTTCAATAAGATCTTATTGTTATTTTTATTTCATTTTATTCCATTATATATATGAGATGCAGCAGAATCATTAGGTTTTTTTTCTTAATTGAATACAGTTTATCAGGTGGAGATTGTCCAAATTGATGAAAACGGTTTGATCTCAAACCAAAGCGAGTGCCGCTTTATACCAAGTACTACAGGACAATCAGCTACGTCGTCCTTGATGAGCTTTCACTGGCTCGATTCGGTATATCTTAGATCAGTTTGAATGAATATTATATGTCATATTATTGTAATTTCATGCCTCCGTAATAGGTAATCGGTTTTTCGGAGAAGGACACGCATGATAAAAGACCGCCGCATCGTCAAAACCGTCTGTGTAGTTCCAGAAGCAGCTCGGAGATCATTTTTCAGTCACCGGATCTAATCTATAATGAGCCCAAACCAGAACAGAATCCCCTGCCGGAATTTAGACTCTTCCAAAACAAGATGTTACCCGTCCTTTATCTAGCAATCGATAAATCTAAACCGTCAAGTCCAAATAATGCTGGAGAGGTAAATTAAAACTGAAATAATTTCCCTATTCTCAACTATATGGCACTTATCGACAAAATTGGTTTTCTTTCAATCATTCAGTCAGGATTACAAATATTAACAAGAAGTTTGAACGCATTATTCATATCCCTTGGAAGTATCCATCCAGACATTTACGTTGCATGGTCTACGTTTGAAAACACTGACTCCGGCTATGGCATTTATTTGAAAGAAGAAATAGCTCCGATACGATTCGAGGACGGAAAAGAGATGTTGCATTCACAATTGAACAATTTAACATTTTCAGAAAATGTTTTGTCACGCGACGTATCAGCGGTATTGCGTGATGCTGAACCTCGGTTGCGCCAGTATAAAGACACTGGTGGCAGTATATTGTACATCATTACGTCCACTGAATCCGCAACCAAAGATACCGTTTTGGAAACGGATCTCGCCGAAAAATGTTTACTAAACAACATTAAGTTGGTCGTGGCCGAAAGTGGGCCGGGAAATCAAGCGTTATCTCGGTTCTCGATTATGTCAGAAGGCAGCTATTATTACAAAATATCATGGGGGACAACGGCGTTTTTTACACCAATTAACAAAGAAATAGATTACCTGTGTGCGAATGGCATCAAATCTCAAAGGCGCACGGTATACTTTTTATTAATTCAATTGAATTTGTGCTTCTTAAATGAAAATAACAAGTCTGTAAACTATTCCATCTTAGATTATCAGCAAAAAAGATTCTTTAAGCACCAGTGATCCTTGGACAGGATCGTTCTCTATTGACGAAACAATAGGAAAGAATACGACTGTTGTTCTCCAGTCGTCCATCCAGGGATCGTTTACGGTTACAATTGACAGTCCAAGCGGGGAACAATTGATTTTGGAAAACGACAACAGAACTAGAAACTGGAATTACGCTTATTCTACCGTTGGAGTCAATTGGCTACCACTAATCGACCTCGCTGTTTGTTTACGATCTTCTATACAAGCGCTTTATTTTGATTCAAGAACTTTATTTTTGATTACGATTTTATTGTTATTACTGCAGGAAGTCGGGGAGTGGAATTACACGGTGTCTTACAACTCATCTACGTGCAGTACCTGTGAAACAGTATCCGATATCCATTTACAGGTAAGTTCATCCATCAGAAGAGGAGCAGGATCGGATTTGCCAAAGTTCAAGTCATGGATATCATTGACGCCCGGATTCGATTACGTTGACTTGTCTCAACATCCAGCGATTATTCAAGTCAGGTTCGACACTAAAGCCGGTCGATTAGGTGGTTTGACAGTCACCGCCGATCTCATTCAAAATTCAGTTGTCGTCGAGTCCATTCCGTTAACTGATACCGGCACTTTTGGTGTTTTTAAACTATAAAAAGTACGTCTCTTTTTTCAAATATTCTTAATGACTGAATTCTTTCACAGATACTGATATATCAAGCGATGGAATATATTCTGCGATATTCTATCCTGAAAACGATGGAAACTATACTGTCAATCTATATGCGCTTCAGCCCAATGACGGAGTTTATGAGAAAAATCGCATGATGATGAACGATCAGAGTAACCTTTTATTTGTTGAAGAAGTCATGGTATTTTTTTCTATCGATTTTTGAAAATAACAGATTCATTCTGCTGCGGATCGTCGCTTCCGACCGTCAATCTAAAGTACTTTCAAAGCACTTTTATTGAAGCTATTACTTTCGAAGTGCGCAATTCGTCTGTACCATCGCAAGTAATTTCATCATCTTATATAAACGATCTCTCAAATATGAAGTGTAAAATTTAATTTGTTTAAAATTTAATGTATATAGGAATCGACTACTATTATTATCGATTTTCAAGCCAGCACTTATGGAGTGGACAAAGGAAATGTTTATGTCTTGTTGTCATGGACTGTTCCTTTTGATAGTAAGTTACAAAAGTAAAAATAAAAAATACAATATACTAGCTAATTTTAATTTCTTACGTAGCTCAAAGCCAAATTGTTCGGTATTCGGAAGATTATCATCAATTATTAAACGAGTTTGATCAAGCACCAGAAGCCACCGTTGTCTATGGTTCTTTGGACATTTTTGAGGCCGGTTCCTTAATTGAAATCTACGTTTCTTCTCCCTACACCGAAGGCAGAAATGTATACTTTGTTGTCGAAACAACTACAGCAAAAGACAGAAAAGTGCGTTTGAGTTGAGCAATATTAATTAAACTATACCATTCATTACTGCAAGGATGTTACGTATGTTTTTCCAATACAGTCTCGTTCTAGTTTGGTCTGGACGGAACCGTATCCTCCGGAAAATCCTTTCATTCCTCCTTCAACGACACAAGGTCCAACTGTAACTACCGAAGAAACAGTCAGCACCACTACAGAAGTCACCACTACTGAACAATCAACCATTACCACGACGACACCAGAAGACACTACGTCTGTCACGACAGAACAAGACATCACAACCATCTTCACGACGGAAGAAATCGTCACAACTATCAGCACGACGGGACAAGAAATCACATCAACCATCATGACGACACAGGAAGATACAAGCGTTACTACGACACCACAAGACCAGAGCACAAGTGTCATAACGACAGAAGACACAAGTTCCAGCACAAACGATTTGCCCGATACAACCGTCAATCCTACAACGCCCCCAAACAAACTCAGTTCTGCGGAAATCGGCTACATAGTTGGCGGAGTTATCTTATTCATTTGCATCGTTGTAGGCGTATTACTGTACTACAAAAAGAAACGGGATGGTCGTCCTTCTGTCAATATGGATTTCGAAAGTAATAGCGGAGGAAAAAGAACGGAAACAATCCTTCCCAGAGTTCCTTTGACTGTTACTGAAAAAAAGCCAATCGAAATTCAACCACCAGGTGAACAAGAACAAGTGAGCAAAAGTTTGTCAGAATTGGGTTCGAATGACGTGAACAGCAGTGCAAATTGGAGCTCAAATGATGACAAACAAGACACCAACGACCTAATCCCCCAGAGGTCTTTCGATGGAATCAAATATAGTCGATATTACAAAAGTAGCGCTTCGGAGGGAAGCTAAACAAGAAATCAAATATCCGACTCACAAAGGAAATAAAAATACAAATATCTTGGTGATATCAGACCGATACAGCCAAAAATTACTGAAATCAGGTTCCACGAATAGTTTACTTCCTACGGGAGAAAACGTTCCGGTCAACCATATTGACGCCAATACAAGTCAATGAGGAAATGTCAACTTACCTACCTCTTTTAAAAGTGTGTAGTTATACTTTTTTCAGGATATCAAATAAAACAAATATTTACTCGCAAATATTGGGACCTAATGTAATTGTACTTGAACACCACCTGGGTTTTTGGAAGGGCGTGACTAAGAGAAACGAAAGGGTTACATTTCGTCGAGAGGTTGAATACCAAGGATTTTCAAGCCAATACTCAAGATACGTTTGGAAGCGGAAAATATTGCAAGGCGGACTTGAGCCAAATCTTCTTCTTGATTCTTGACCGGTACGGTCTTGAGCGCTACGCCGATTGAGTGACTAAAATAGAATTTAGTTAGAATGGGCAACGTTATAGTATTAAACGAATAAATTTACCTTAAATCGAAGAGATATCGAACTAGAATGCAAGGCTCGAGTTGGTTGTACGAATCCTGCAACACTTGATGAAATCTTCCCAAATCTCTCATCAAATCAATCAATTCTTGTTCTTGAATCAAACTAGTATCCAGGCTATGGAGATCATCAGGTAAAATGACGCCACTCATTTTCTCAAGGCTGTGCAGTCGGGAATGTGTGTACTGGAGCCGGATACCCGTGTCTCCTTTATCCTGCAGTGTTCCAATTAAAGTTTAAATTATAAAGAAAAACGGAGAATTTCTTATTAGATACCTGAAGTGCATCATCCCAATTAAATATGTAGTCTCTCTGCCTTCGCTGTTTGAGATCGTTAATAATGACTGCAGATACAGCTAGAATATCCGTGATTTGAGGATTTTCTTCAACGTTGACTCTTGTATTCGGACTGGTAATTTGTTTGGCTTTCATTCTGACGTGGGCTTCGTCCAATAAATCGCTAAGGAAAACGATCGTACCTTTTCGGGTAGACATTCCTTTAATGCGGCCGAATTTGACATGTTCAATATTGTTTGCCCACGCATGACCCATAAGACTGAGAACACTTTTAAGAGATACAAAGTGATCAGACTGAGCGTTATCTACAACGTAGAGCATCCGTCGAAAAGGGAATTTCTTCCAACGGT
Source organism: Daphnia galeata (assembly GCA_030770115.1). NCBI lineage: Eukaryota > Metazoa > Arthropoda > Branchiopoda > Diplostraca > Daphniidae > Daphnia > Daphnia galeata. The sequence continues at coordinate 1,929,061 of CM061114.1, forward strand.
CTATTGCTGCCGCTAAATCTCTTGTTAGGTACAAACTGGAACCATCACTTTTGATTAATGTAACCGTTCTTTGGTCATTTAAACGGACGACTTTCGTTCCTTCTCCGGGTTTGATAAAAAGATGTCCAGTTTTTTCTAATATTGACAAAACGTCGGTCAACTCCTTGATCCCGTATTGAGACTCCCAGTGAAATTCGTCAAATTTAACTCCCAAACGAGCATAAGTCTGGCGCAATTCAGTCACAGTGTACTGTCGAATTTCAGTCCAATTTTTCGATAATTCTTCGTCGCCGCTTTCTAACCTTTGGAATAGATTACGCGCTGTTACGGAAACGCTTTCGTCCTTCTCAGCCAAAGCGTTGGCCTTTACATAGATCTCCAGTAGCAAACGAATGGGATTTTTTGATATCTCATCCCAACTAAACCAACCTTGATCAAGTCCAAATTGGAGGAGCCCAAACTGTGTTCCCCAATCACCCAGATAGTTAAGTCGTTTAACATCATGACCCAAAGCAAGGAAAATATTTGAAAGAAAGTTTCCATGAATAGTTGATCTCAAATGACCAACATGAAAGGGCTTGGCAATATTTGGAGAACTAAACTCGACAATTATTTGATCTTTAGGTACAGAAAATAGCTTCTTTAAAACATAATCTTTTTCATGGGTCCCTAGTATGTCAATTAGCAAATGTCGACAGTAATGACTGATGTCAAGATGAAAATTTACAAAAAGATTTTTAGATTCTGGGGGAGACAACGAGATGCCAGTTATACATTCATCAGTCTGAAATCCTTTTATGATTTCACCCCCTTTTTGAAAGATTGACTTTTTGTCGACATGATTATTTCCCTTTCCAATCACAGTGTAAAGGGGAAGCTGCAATTCAATTTGTTTCTTAGACGAACTGGGATTGACTTGTAAGGCACTCAAAAGTTGACTTTCTTCTGGTAGCACAACATTATTGATGCACCTGAGGACTTTGCAAAACCTGTATTTGCAGTTTGTTAGTGGCAGTAATTTTATTAAATGATTTAGTGAATGAACCTTGGTTGTGAGAGAATGTCTAAGAGAGGAAGCCATTATTCAAGAGGAATAAAAAAAACAGGATCACTTCTTCATATTTATTGATTTCAGGAAATGTTACTTGTTTTGGAACATTGGCTCAGACGAACACACACGGTTTTTGGCAGAAAATCAAGACTACTTCACAGCTGTTTTTGTTTGTGTTATGTTTTTGAAGTAGTAAAAAAACCATGACCGAATAATATACAATTTCTATTCTACATAAATGTTAAAAAGAACAGCAGCTTTCACTCGTGAATTACGTGAGAAAAATAGACGAAATTGGTGGTTGATTTGAGGAAAAACGTAAAATTTCGTGACATGTTGAAACCACATATGTGTTTAGGGATTGAACCAAGACTAGTTCCAAATGGCACCTCGCCATCTTTTCTGTGACGTTTGTTTCGGGCATTTTCTCATTGACGTCTGTGGTTGGGTAAGGGGAAAGATCATACACTGCAGTCGGGCTGAAAACCCTTCCAAATTGATCGTGTGATTTTTTTTGCTGAAGCAGTTGGACGTGTTCACGCCAGGGAAGTGAAAGCATTACTTTCCTCCCCATCAGTTAGTCTTTTCAACTCTTGTTGGCCGTTTCGTTTCATCGTTTCTTGGCGAAAATGTCCGGTCAAACAATAAGCGATCGGTTGTTGGCCGCACGTCACTCGATTGCCGGCCAAGGTCTGGCAAAAGCCGTTTGCAAAGCTACCACCGAAGAAGTCATCGGACCAAAGAAGAAGCATCTTGATTGTAAGCATTTGTTTGGATTATAAACACTTGTGTTTTTCTCTTTTCTTCCTGCCAACGTTGGAAGCTTTGTCTTGTTTCTGCCATCCATCAGACTGTTGTTTATCGTCAAGAGTTCTATTCTAGGCAAAGTCAAGATGCTGCCAGGGTAAACTTGTTCAGACCGCTGTATCTAGCTGTAGATATTGTTGGCCAATGATCATTATGTCTGACTCGATTTCTTCCTCATTTTTATTGGTGGTAGGCTGTAAAGAGATAAATGTTGCCCTTCAAAATGAGATTACTGTTGCCCAGTAGACTCGATTTGTGAGTTTTATAATTTGTTTATATATGGAAAACAGGTTTAAGCGTGGAAGGGGTTACAGTGTGATTGTGCAAATATTCTGGTTTTGACATGCTCTAAACTGGTGCCTTCTTTTTGCGTTGCACTGTGGATATCGATCCGTTTTGTCACCCCTAAACATCAACGCGCACAGTGAGCCGCCCATCGCCTTTCTTTGAGTCTGAGGAAACGTGGGGTATATAACAGTCGCGTTCGATAATGAAGAGGGGCGTTTGGAATTCCTTCATACGCATATTATCAGTTTTCACCCGCTGACGCCCCCCTTTTGAACGGGGACATCTTGTACAGAAATTGGTCCTAGCTCTGTGTAGTTAGTGTAACTCGATTCCCATCACGTCCCAATCCTTCAGAAACGATCACGTGTGTGTCGACTTTTTTTCAAAACCTATTTCAAGTCGTAATATAATGTTTGTGGGGGGGGGGGGAGAAAGTCGGAATGAAAACAAATGAAAGGATAATTTATGTCAGGGTTGCATTGCTTTATTCGTGTCTTATTATTATTATCGCTATTTTTAGATTTGTCAATTTTGTTTATTTTTGTATTTTCTTTACAGATTTGTTGCATTGCACCAACGAGCCCAATGTTTCCATTCCGCAGTTGGCTAATTTGCTCATCGAGCGGTCACAAAACACCAATTGGGTCGTCGTTTTCAAGTCACTGGTCACGACCCATCACCTCATGTGCTATGGAAATGAAGTATTACACAAATATGTTTTTCCCTGCCGAACCCAGTTCAAAATGATAACTTTTTTTTTTTTTAATTTCTTATCTGACAGCGATTCACACAGTATCTCGCCTCCAGCAACTGCAGCTTTCAACTGAACAACTTCCTTGACAAGGGCAATGTGGCAGGTAAGAAATAAAAACGAGGCAAAAAAATTAATTTGTTTGTTTTGTTGTTTGAAAATTTTCCAGTCATGAAAATGAAACTAGTCCGTGTGTGTTATATATATGGAATATACTAACTAGAGTAATCGTTGCCTCTCTCACGATTGCTCATTGTCGTCCTTTGTCATTAAAAAACTAACGGTATTTTTGTGTCAACTATTTGGCCAATTTGCTATTCGTTTTAGGAGCCACAGGTATGGAGAAAAGTAATGTAACCTTTCATCTCATCTACTACTACTTTTCTTTTAACTATCTATGTAGTTGCCTGATCGGTGCTCGTTTTCTATTCTTTTTTTAAAAATTATTCTATCGGTTTTCTGGGTTAATTTTCTAAATCGCTTCTTTAAAAAAAAAATAAATTTCCTACTGGAATGCCATTATTCTTAAATTTTTTTATTTTGTACTTTTTTATGATTTTTTTTTATACCGACATCCAACCCCCTTCTTTGCACTTTATTCTTCCTTCAACTTGTAATAACCAAAAGGTTACGACATGTCACCGTACATCCGCCGTTACGCCAAGTATCTCAACGAAAAAGCTCTGGCCTACCGGACCGTGGCCTTTGACTTCTGCAAAGTGAAACGCGGGTGAGGATCATCTTCTTTTTTTCTCGATTGTTTTTCGCCCTACCCTATGATGCAATTTGGCGTCGAAATGAGATTTTGCTGTGTGTTTATATCGTTCTCACGTTTTTTTTTTTGGTTTATTTCTTTGCCGCCACGACGAACGATATTTTGTTATTGTTTTGGTTGGTGGTAATTCAGGAAAGAGGACGGCACGCTGCGTACCATGCCGGCAGACAAGCTGCTCAAAACAATCCCAGCCCTTCAAGGACAGATTGACGCCCTATTGGAGTTTGACTGTTCGGCCAACGATCTGACCAACGGTGTCGTCAATACGGCTTTTTTGCTTCTCTTCCGTGATCTGATCCGCCTCTTTGCTTGCTACAATGATGGCATTATCAACCTCCTCGGTCAGTTTGTTTGTTTGTCTTTTCTTTTATGATTCATTTCGACAACCACATCCACTGAATTTCTTTATTTATTTAACTGATAAACATTTTCCTTTTTCTTTTGGTTTTCTCGGTTCTTCTTGTGGTGACCGACACATCCCGTCGTAAAAATCCATCGACCATTTCAGAGAAATATTTCGAAATGAACAAGAAACAATGCAAAGATGCGCTCGACTTTTACAAGAAATTTCTCGTCAGGATGGACCGTGTTGCCGAATTTCTCAAAGTGGCTGAAAATGTGGGCATTGACAAAGGCGACATTCCCGATCTGACAAGGGTAACTCGTTAAAAATGATCAATTATATTATTTAAAAGAAAATAACTTTCAAATTTTTGTCATCGTTTTATACAGGCGCCGAGCAGTTTACTAGAAGCGCTAGAGGCTCATTTGGCCACTTTGGAGGGCAAAAAGCCGACAACGAGTTCTTCATCGAACATTAGGTCAGCAATTTTTCTCGATGATTATCCTTCTCTTGTATGTGCAGCATTTTCTTAAAAAGCGATTCCATTGTTGAAACAGCCTGGCGCAGCACAACGGTGCCATGGCAGCTAACGCGGAACAGATTGATGAATCTTTGAAACGTCAAGCATTGGCTGAAGAAGAAGCGGCCATGAATCAATATAAGAAGAGTACCAATCCGTTTCTTAGTTCGCCAACATCAGCGACAGCTCCGCCTGTTGCCGCAGCAGGTAAAAAATGTTGTTGTTCCTATATCGCACAACTTTCAATGTATTCATTTGGGCGTTTTGGTTTTAGCGGCGGCAGCACCATCACAACAACATCAGCCCATTCTCGATTTGTTTGGTAGCGATGTCGATGGCGGTGCTTCACATCCAACACAGTCTGCTTACGATTCTTCGCACAAGGCATCGGATGATCTGCTTCAATTGGCCGCTAATCCGTTCGCAACGCCCACAGGTGCGGCACCAGTCATTCCCGCCATGTCGGCTCAATCGCAAGCCAATTCTTGGGCTACGGGTCCTTCACAGAACGGTTTCGGTGGACATTTTGCAACGGATAATTCGTTCGTGAACGCATTCGGTGCCTCAGCTAACGGATCGACTAATGGTAAGTGTCGATAAATTGTTTTGTTTATTATGTTTTGTTTTTTTTTAAATTTTCCCCGGTTTGTTTTCATTTGTTTTATCGATTATTTTTAAAGTGTTTGTTCTTTTATGTCTGTTTAAAATGGTCCACAACAATTCTCCAATCTTCGTGGCTTTGGTGTAAAAAAACAAACAATTGTAATTGTCTTTGTTTATTTAGTCAATTTACTAATCTCGTTAATTGTCCATGTCGTGGCTCTTGTCACAAACCAAACCAAAAAAAAACAAACAAAAGTTCCCGACGCCGCTGTAGCCAACCCGTTTGGCCTTCCGCAATCCTCTCTGGCCCATCACCCTCCTCCGCCCCGTCCTCCTCCTCCTACTTCCGCTGCTACTAATATGGGCGATCTCTTGTACGGTATTGACTCTGGTGTCGGTTCTGTTGTTGCGCCCGCTTCTTGCTCTTCCGGCTCTTCGCCCCTACCAGTACGGGCCATCGAGACTATGGACACTTTCGATTTCCTCTCGATGGACTCTTCTTCTTCTATCACCACCACCACTACTACTACTACTAACAACGCTGGCTCTGCTCCGGCTGAGGCTAGCGCTTCTCCATCTAAACAAGCAGCTAAAGGTGCCGAGCTCTTTCTTCTCTCCCCAAAACTACTCGATGATTTTGTCTCTATGAGAGAGTGACGACACCCAAAGCATGCTGATTTTCTGTTTTTTATCTTTTCGTTTTATTTTTTTTATTATTGAAGTATTTTTCAATGTGTTGGCCAGTTGTGGTGACTCAGATTCTTATTGATTTCATTTTGGTTCTTGGATGCGTGTGTATTCGAATTTTTTAGGTTTTGACGCGTTTGGTGACCTGTTGCAGCCGTCAGGTGTGACTGGAGGTGTCGCTATTGTTCCTCAGTCAAGTGCTGCTGTCAAACCAGCGCCCGGTCCTAGCAATAAAGTCTTGACGGGTGATTTAGATTCGAGTTTGGCCAGTCTGGCCATGAACCTCACCATCAACAAAACAGCCACGCCAAAGTATAGTATCATTTTGTTGATGATTTTTGTGAATCAATTTTTTAATTGTCAATTTTGTGATTATGTGATAGAACCGGCCAGTGGAATACTGGACCGACGGCAGCCAATAAAACTGGCGCCCCAATTCAACCTCAACAACCAAATGCAGGGCAGTGGAATCCACAGCCGATGATGGGCATGTCTATGGCTAGTGCGCCCATGACGATGCAAGCTGGTCAAATGGCTTACAGACCTATGGTACCGATGGCGCCTATGACGGCCATGACGGCCCCTTACGCCGCTAACCAACCCATGAACGTAAGACAAACACATTTTTGTTTGTTTGTTTATTTGTAAAGATGAGTGAGATTCTTTTTGTTGTTTCTATAGCCGACGATGGTTTCGGGTATCAGGCCGGGAATGATGGCTGGACCTTCTTCTGGCGCCGGTGGTCCTTTCGCCATGGGTGCCATGACTCAGCCTGGCATGCCCATGGGTTCTAGTATCCGCCCGGCTGCCAATCAGCAGCTCGATCCATTTGGCGCCCTTTAATTGGAAAAAAATAACAGAAGAAAAACAAAAAAGGAAAATATATTCCCCTTCCCGTAAATCCTTCTATCGGCACCTTCCCATCACTACTTGATTTGATAGTTCAAAAATCGAATCTTGTTTATTTTCTTCTTCTTCGTTTTGTTATTATTATTATTATGATTTTTCTCTCTCTCGGTACTATAGAAATCGCTCTTCCTCGCTTCCCTGCGCACTTTTAAAAAGTTCAATTTACGTTTCGAAGAAGAAGAATGATGATGATGATGAAAGGTAAACATTCCACTGTTTCCAGGAGAGACTTCTTGATAGATCTGAAAAAAGTAGTAAGAGATATATACAATTTAAAAAAACAAACAAAAAAGTGAAGCAATTTAGCCGGTCCCAGTGTGTGTGTGTGTATGTTACGCATGTACAGCAGGTTTACGGGGAGTTATAATATTTTTTTTTTAATTATTATTATTATTATTGGGCTCTTGTGAATTTTTCCGTCAAGTTATATCATCCCTAGTTAAATCATTTTTTGTTCGGGTGTTGATGGTTGTTGCTTATTAGCAACGATCAGCAGCCGGAAAAATAATAGAAAACAAAAATCCAAGTAACAATAACGACATAGTGCTATGAGGTTTTCTATATTATGTAATATCTGTCTTGATTCTTTTCCTTCCACGTATCTGTCTCTTAATTTCTTTCCTCTTTTGATTTTTGTTTGTTTTTCTTGTATGTGTGAATGTGTGTGTGCGCGCGCGCCCTCTTTTGTTGATATACGTTTTTTTTCTTTTTTCCTTTTTTTTTTGTCTCCCGAAGAGCCAATCGGCATGTTTTATATGGGTCGTTGTTCGATTTATACCTCTCTTTCTCTCCAATTGGAATTCAAACAAAAAAAAAGTAGAACGCGAGATTATAAACTATCCCTCCCACAAATCTTCTTCTTTCCATCCCCTGCATCGTCGAAAGTTTCTTTATTATTACCATATTATCATAATTATCACAATTTCGAAAAGTATACAATCTTAATTGTCATTCCCCGATTCCAACCCTTGGATTTATATTATTTTTTTTTTTTTTTTTTGAATTTTATTTAATTCGTTTCGCAAAAGAGGAAAAACACAAGAAATTTAAACTTTGTGGCAAAACATTTTTTTTCCCCTTCTCGTTCGAGTGGCAGTGTTTTTTTTTGAGAGAGAGAAAATAATAATCTTAACGGTGTATCGCTTCTAAATTTTAATTTATTGCCATTTTTCGATCCAGAGAGAATTCCACTTGAGAAAAGATAAAACAAATTTCAATAATCTCTAAATAGCTTTGTGTGTTGTCGATGTTTATATTAAAAGAAAAACAAAAACACCGTGCATGACGCTTCGTTTATTGAAAGTATCTCCCCCTCGACTTCAGCAGCAGCAGCAGCAGAAGCGCCATCGTGAATGTTAATACTTGTTGTATACTTTAATGCAAAAGTTGGATCAGCAATTGTTTCTTTAATTGTCCGTATTTTGGAAATTCATTTTTGGCGCTTCCGCAAACAAGATAAAGAAGAAATTATTTCCATCATAACGCTTCATTTTTGACAGCCCACATTTTTATCTTTTCCAAATTCCCCACTTGTGTTTATTTCATTAATTCTTTTATGGCTGAAAAAAAAAGGGAATGAATTTGAAACATTCAAAACTATACACACACCCTCCCCCCAAAAAAAATGAAACGAAATGTTGTCTGAAAACGTCATTATAATTTGAATCTTTTCAAGATGAAGAACGGCGACGTTGACGAATACGAAAGAATAAAAATACACCAATAGTGAATTGTTGTCTTATATCAAAATGTGACTTGTTTTCTCGTCTTTTATTTCAAATTTTTGTTGCGCAATATTATCAGAAAAAATAATCCAAAAAGGAATTATTTAAAAAAAGCACCCAATAAAAAAAAACCAAAAAAGTTGTGTTGTTGTTTGAGCTGTTGTGGGGCGGGGTCGGGCGGACGGGTTAGAAAATGGAATATCAAAAGTGGATCGAATTGTAATTATTTTCGTTTAGCACATTATAGAGCGAATAAGGAGAGAGATGATTAATTTGATTTGATTTCAATCTGCACGACCGATAACGCCGCAAAGTGCCGCTCGTCGTTTGGTTATTGAACGTCCATTTCGAGTGTATAAATCGTCGGGTTCTTGATCGATAACGATGGATCGACCGATGATGGATCGCCCACCGACCAACGTTAAAGTTTTATCCGTCAAAACGAAATCGGACGTGCCATCTTCTTTCACGAAAATGTTGGATTCTGGCGTTTTGACCTGAAATTAAATCATTTAAATTATTTCATTGAATGACGTTATTGAATATATAAAACCTTATAAGGATTGTAATGTTGTCCCGTTCTATCGGCTCGACAATGATCACGAATGTCACCGAATTCGTGAATGCGGATCCCGTGTTTACCCGGCGTTAATCCACGGACGCTACCCTTCAGCGTAACACCTTTGGCTGCTGCCTATAATATTAGCCGTAAAATCGAGCGATAACGATGAGAATCTAAATTTTAAATGTTGCGTAATCTTTACCTCTTGAGTTAGAATGACGACGCCCTGAACGGCGCCACTGTTGTTGAAATAAGCCGCTTCCATGAACGTCGCCACTGCTTTGACTTCTTTTTCAATCTTAGAAAAAGACAAAAATTAAAATTCGGTTTTCAATGTATGAACACTTTTTTTCTTTTTTGCGGAATGTTAAAAACAGGAATGTACTGGGTAGTGGGTAGCTATTAGACATAATAATATCCTTTTTTGGCTTGTAAATATTCTTAGCCGCAGAGTGTATCGCGTGAGAGAACGCGTCAAGGTGGGGTCGACAGGGTCACACACGATGCCCGGCGTCCTTGCCGGCGCCACATCGTGACAGAATATAAGAGAAAAAACGAGTGGGAGATTTACTTCTAATAACTGTCTCTGTGTGTCTGTGTGTAATTCCGCATAATCTACTAGTGAGAATAAAGGAAATTCTTTTGTGGGGAGGCTAACAAATGATGACCAAGGACGTTGTTGGCACAAGGAATTCCAGAAAAGTGAATTATCCAGCAGTGATTTTGTAAAAAAGTGAAATAACCGCAACCATTTTTTTTTTTTTGTGGATTGTCAACTTAATAATATGATGACCGGCTTGCTGTCGCAGGAATTGCAACGAATTTATTATTATTATTTTTTTTTTAAATAAATAATTAAATGAATTAATACACCTCCCATTTGGCCTTGGCGAATTTTGCGCAATTTTTTTTTCTTCTTTTCTAGCGAAACGAAATGTCTAAAAATCAGGACCGCAACATCAAAATATTTTTAGTTGAATTCATTTCCAGTCGACTGATGATGACGAAAACAAAAAAAAATCCAGCGCATAAAAATGGCGAAATATTTTTAAAAATCAGAAAAAAACAGGTGTGTCTGGATATTACACGGTTGCATGACGTCGACCTTGAAGGTATATATCTTTGGCTATTTCCCCAAATGAATAATGTATGCAAAACAGTGTCAATGACATGTTTGAGCTGTTTTTCATCAGATGAGATCATCATCATCATGCGCATTAAAGATAAATAGATAATGTTATAAATTTATTCGACTCACGTAGCGATAAGGAGCCAAGTAGATTTCGTGAAGGTCGCTGTTCTTTTGTCGACTGCTGATGGCCTGATGATGTTGTGGTTGATGTTGGAGTGCCGTACTTTTGATCAACACTTTCGGTCCATCGTGCATGATGCGCTCTTTACCTTTGCCGGATGGCAAGACGGCCGACTCTGTTACAGTCGCCATCAAAGTGATGACAAACATCCACAGCAATTTCATTTTTTTTTTTTTTTTTAAATATTTCTAAATAAAATAAATTTAAAAAAAAAATTTAAAAAACCGGTGTTATAGCCCGAGGGTCGTCACGATTCTTCGTGTAGAAATATGTTTGTCGTGATAATCTTTTCTCGTCGAGGGATATCAATATACAAGGCGATGATCGCATAACATGTTCATGTTTGGCGCGCGAGACTTACAGCTCTCCATCAAAATGAATTTTTTATTTTATTTTATTTTTTGAAAAACAAGTTTCTCTTTTTTTGATATGAAAAGGTGAAGAGAAGGACATACTGGCCCATCACGTTCATGTGTATACATGTGCTGTGTGTAACGTGTTGTGTCAAAATGATTCACGACAAAACAAGCCAGAAATAAGAAAATATTTTTCTCTGTTTTTGTGTGTAAATAGAAGAGACTCGTCAAACATGACGTCAGTCATCTTCATATAAATTCATCAATATAAAAATAAATATTTAACGATGACTGGACAAACAACTATAACATGTCACGTCCTTGAAATATAACATAATAATCTTATATTATATTCAATTACATTTTTTAAAATTTTAAAAAAAAAATTACATTTTTACATAATTTTGAATGTGTGTGACTTACCTTGCTGGGTTATAGTCTGGTGAATTCTTGGTATCCGTATGAGAGTCATCACAACAGAGGCCGGCTATATTTATAGGCATGGCCGGCGCCCACGCTATGAAGCTCCTCCCACTCCATCCGCTTCTTGTAGTTTAGAAGAAGAGGATGTATTTCGTGAATTATTGAAGGAGCTTCATACTATACAGCACGTCCCTGCGTGTGTGTGTGTGTGTGTGAAGGTGAAACACACGCAAATATTTTTTGAACACACACACACAAAAATATATAAATAATCATCATTTCTTTTTTTGGTGGGGAATTTTTTGTTTAAAATTGTTTTGCCGATCCTTTAAAAAATAAAAAAAATAAAAAAACTGTGTGAAAATAGCCGATGACGACATGATGGCGGTATAAGGTCCGTTTGTTCATCGTCATTTATTTCCAGATTCTTCTTTGAAAAACAATTTAAAAACGTGTTTGTTGTAACGGCCAATCGGTGGAAGTTTTGATGATTGAACTTTTCGACTTTTATATGTAAGCGGCCAATGTATTCAGACTCAAAATACGCATTCCAACTCAATAGATATAATAATAGGAATTTGATGATGGGTTTCTTATAAAAATATCTTTTCCATCAAGACGCGGACAGCGCAATAATATGTCCGCCTTGTCAGGCAATTTCTTATTTTATAAAGAAATTTTTTAAATAAAATTTATTTAAAACAAAAATTTTGGCTTTTTATTTTAAAAATATTTACAAAAAAATGGAGTATAAAACGACACCTATCGGGGATTGGTAGGCCTCCTGTTGGAAATGTTTTCTGTTGCGTAAAAAATCGTCAGGTGGCAGCAGTCCAAACTACTTGCGCAATCTATTCTATTTATTCTTTCATCATCACCACCATATTAGAATAATACACCTTTCCTTCCATATGTGTGTGTGTGTGTGTAATACAATCAACTTGTAAATAAAAATTCACGAATAGTCTCACATAAAAGGTCAGATGTAACCTCATAAGAAAATCATTTCTCCACCAAATGGCATTTCTTTTTTTTTTGTTTTAAATTATATCGTATGGCGTTGAAAGAGAATGAAAAGAACGGAAATCAGTGCAGGTAGTAGCAGGTCTTGATTGTTTGACGACCTTCCCCTATTATAACTCTAAAACACTATATATCTAAATAATATAAGCCGTCGCACACATATAAAAACCGATAGCCGCTAGCTACTTCAACTCTACCTAGTCAGCAGCTGCTGCTATAGTTTTTTCTTTCTCTTTTATTTCAACACACAAAATAACAATCAGTTTAGTTGTTTTGTGTGTTCAGCAGAGATAGTATATACAAGAAAAGAATTGTAGTCACTAAAAATAAACATTTATACAAGACGAGCCGCTTTTTTTTTTGCTTCTAAACATTTAAAAAAAAACAAATGAAAATCAAATGAAAAATTCTTTTTTAAGAAGAAGAAGAAGAACAAAGAATATCACAGTTATAATATATACGCCATTACATTTCTAAAAAAGAATTGTTAAATTTTTTTTATTTTTTTCATTACTAATGGGCTGATGATGACGGTTCACGGAGAACGTGTCAAATCGCGTTCTATATATCAAGTGAAAGGCCCGCCACGGGAAAAAAAAACTTTTGAAGGACTTCGATAAATCGAAATTTTAAGAAAATAAAACCGGATCGAAGGGCACCGCCGCTTTGAATTGTCAATGACCAAAAAAAAAATGTTTGTTTTTATTTTTCCTAAGAAATCAGAAAAGAATTTCACGACGAAAAATGATGTGAATTTTATGTTTATTTTAAAATATACAAATCATTATCGCTGAATTCAAGGCATCACGATGTTTTCCAGTAGAGTTCACAGCAGCCGGAAAAATATTTCTAAAGATAAGTGAGACGAATTGGAGTTGAAAAGATTCTCGTCGGCCAATGAGCGCGAGCGTCAGTTGGTTGATGCCGCATAAAAATCACGAAAAAAAAAGAAGAAAAGAGCTTCTTCTTTTTATCACGACGACCTCAAATGCAAACACACACACACACACACACAAATACCTTTCCGTTAGAGAGACTCTGCTACTTGCTATTTAAAAAAAAAATCCCATTAAAAATAAATTTACAGAGACTCTCAGCAGCAGAGAAATGTTTGATAATCATCATCATCATAATGACGTTAATTGAGTTTGATCGTAATGAACTTGATAATCACCTAGAAAGAATATAAATATATAACAAGTGGCTGCTGCTGCTGTATATTATTGAGGTCTTGCGCACGCAACATTCTTTCGAGCCAAAAAAGAATTCCCATCCGGATACACACAAAAAAGAAATGTATATAATACATGTTGATGATGTAATAGGCTTATAAGCACAGTGCTCAGCAGCAGACTGAACTGCAAGTGGGGCAGGGAAGAAGAAAGAAGGAGGAGCTTCAATGAGGTAGACTATAGGGGGAGGAGTTTGACTATACAGCGTCGAGAGCCCGAGTGTAATCATCCCGGTCGTCATTGCAGCGTGCACTTTCATCTCGTCTACAGCACGCAACTCTATCCTAGACGCCATCATATTTAACCAAATTTATATAATCAAAGTGGATTCATTCATCTCTGAATATTCGGATATATAATGTGCTGTCGTTGATTTGTGTGTGTGTGTGTGTGAAAAAAAGTTGTTGTTTTTGTTTTGTTTTGTGTGCCGTTTATATATTATTCAATTAAATTGTATTGAAAAATGATGCAACATCATCAAAGTGGACGGCCAGTGGCTGGACCGAGTAGCAACACGAGCAACAACAGCGGCAACACGGTCATCAATCGTTCAAAAGTCATCAAAGGTCCACCAACGTCATCAAGGAATAACGTCGTCGGTGCTACTGGCGTGGAATCATCGACGGCGTCGACGTCTGTGGCCGGTGGCGATTCATCATCATCATCACAACAACAACAACAACAACATCAAAGGTGCAACAGCCTCATCATCATCGGCTCCGTCCATTTCAGCCAATGAATTCAAAACGAAAACGGTTCTCAAAGAAGCCGTTGACGCTGTTGTCAGCAGTTTCGCTAAACATAGTCAAGGATACGGTCGAGGTAAGTTGATATCGATTTTTAAAAGTTAAACAGATGAAATTTGAAACCCAAAATGCCATTCGACTGAAAAATGAAATAGGTATAAGAAGATTATGTATATAGACGCGGCCGTTATTATATGATCAGGTGCGATCAGCTGGATATTTTCTCCCCGTGCGCAATGAAATAAGAGAACCGAATTGATTAGGGGTTGAGAGAATCTTATAACAGTCCATCATCTTTTTTAGACTTTTAGCTTCAGGGCAGCTTCTCGACGGATCCCATGTGGAGAAAATCTAATCACAACAATAACAACATTCAGAGTCGGTTTTCTCTGAAATCTTAAATATAATAACAAAAAAATGTACGTTATATAGCTTACAGAGATGCGTGATTTACATATTCAAGTACGATCATGCACTACACGTAATGGGTGAGCGTTTGGAATTCGTGGAATTTGTTTTTTTTTTCTCTGAATACATGTCAGACAGCCAGTGATTTGGCGTTAGAGTTGGAACGATGATGGAAGAGCGAAATTCAGTTCTATGGCTCTTATTGATGGTTTTGTGATAAAACTGGGCGTCTTTTTTTGTGTCTATGGATTATGGTAGGGCGCCTGTGGGCTCTTCTTCTATGATGGATGCGCATCGTATAGACGAAAATCTAAAAGGGTTTTTATTTTTTTTTTTTCTATCGTGAGATGCTGGGGCCCATCGGTGGGTGGACGAATTTGCATATACAGTCGCGACGCAGCAGACACAATCTACGTGTTGTGTCGAGTGGTGTGGCTGCTGCCCCATCAGTTGGGAAATGTGTGTCAAAAACTCAAAATGAAAATGTTTTTTTCCTGTTTTTTTTTTATTATTAGCGCGCTGGAATTTTTTGTTGATATATTAGAGTCGATTTGTGCCATTGGCGTTTGTTATCCCTTCTCTTTTTTTCCCCCCTTGAAATCAAAAGAATATCGTGGAGAGAGTCGTTTTTTAATATCAAAAATCCGAAAGCGGCACATTCAATGAACTTTCATCAAAATGGAACGAGTTCACCTGTTTTTAATGATGATCGCTGGAACGACTTATCTTCATATTTTTTCTCTAAAGAAAGAAAGAACAAGTCGTGCGAGAGTGAGTCTAATTGGAGAGACAATCACACAGAAAGGTCAGGAAGAAACTCGGTGGGAGATTTTATATTTTTATTTAAAAAAAAAAAAAACCAAAAAAAAAAATTATTATATTTTATACAGGAGCAGTTTATATATTACACAAAGAAAAGATGTCACTGATTCGTATTTAAAAATTTAAATGAAATTGAATTTTTTTTCTACTTTTTTT
Organism: Daphnia galeata; assembly: GCA_030770115.1. Classification (NCBI taxonomy): domain Eukaryota; kingdom Metazoa; phylum Arthropoda; class Branchiopoda; order Diplostraca; family Daphniidae; genus Daphnia; species Daphnia galeata. Next base: position 1,944,560 of record CM061114.1, read on the forward strand.
TGGCCGGAAAAGATGAAAATCCCGACGCTTATTATAAATATAAATATATTGTGTGTGTGTGTGTCTGTGTCTCTAGTGGAGCGTGACTGCGTGATGTCAGAGGTGGCGCCGCCGCCTCTGACGTTGTTGTGTTTGTCTTGTTGTTGTTCTGCGGTTGTTGTTGTTGATTCCGTCTAGAAGAAGAAGAAAAACTTTGCGCTTACGGCGTTGTTTGACCCCATCGGTTGAACTGGCGTTCACACAGGGGATGTCGATGATATTCCGATGCCTTCGACCCCTCGTCGAGCGTGAGAAACATTTTTTTTTTATTTTTACAATGAACAAAAAAAAAAACACAAAAGAAAATTGGTGCTCTCCACCTACACCTGAACTTAAAAAAATTTTTTTTGGGAGTTGTTCCGCCCCAGTCACGACGTTTTTTTTTTTTCAGCGCAAAAAAATATTTAAAAATAAAATGGCGCAATCATTTCAAGTGAATATTACGTTTTTTTCTTTATTCTTTATTTATTTTCTGGGTTTCGTCGTCTGGGGTTTTTTGTTGTTTTTTTACACACAAAAACAAACGGAGATATGTAAGAGAAGAGGAGGAGTAATTTGATTTGTTGCAAAGGGCGGACTTGTTGTTGGCTGGAAAAAATCTACTCAATTGACCGGCCCCCCTTTCGCAGTATTGCTGGCCAGTAGCTGATGAATAAAAACAAGGTCGGAGATTATTATTTATTTATAACAAAGATGTGAAAAATATAGTTGACTTTGTTATTTTGTTTGTGTGTTTCTACTATTGACATTTTCAAGCTGAACGATTCAAAGTGAAATTTACATTTTTCAATATTCAATGGTCGTTGCTTGCTCGTTAAGAGAATTTTAAGCTTTTGCCCCTGAAAAACAAAAACAAAAAAAATGTTATCGCCACATCTCTATCCATTTATAATCTGGAACTTTGTTTTTTTTTTTGAAATTTTGTTTAAATTGGAAGACTTCGGGTCTCGAATTCAAACTGGTTTTCATTTGTTGTTGTGTGTGGGGGGAGGGGAGAATGTAAAAGGTCGCACACAAGAAAACAAAAGACTGAAACATTATAGTTATAATACACAAGAAGATCCAGTTTCATTTATATTCTAAAATGGCTGCAAGAATTATTTTTAATTTTGGAGGGAACGTGTTTTGTTTGTGTGTGTGTGCCGTAAATGTCTTGACATAATAATAATACCAGTTTGGGAATTTTTTTTTTTAATTCAACTGAAATTGAAATGAATTCATTCATTCAAACTTTGAACGCTGACATATCAAACAAAACAACATCGTTGACTTGACATTCAAGGCCAGTTTTTCAGAGTAAATTTTTAAAAAAACATTTTAAAATTTTTTATTTCTTTTTTTTCAACAACAACAAAAAAAAAAGAGAATCTGTCGTTGTGTGTGAAAAAAAAAAAGTTTTTTGAATTTTTAATGGCCGGTCGTAACTCAAAAAGACGCAAAAAATGGTGAACGTAACGGGCGGCGGCTGTTGGCATTTTCGTATTTTATTTGACCCGTGTTGAGAAAAAAAAAAAAAAGAAAAATCAAAAATTCACGTACGACGTTTATTTTCGTCGCGGGTCACGTTGAAATTCTATATATAGAAAAACGTTTAAATAAATAAATAACAAAAATATATATTTTTTAAGATTTTGGTGTTATTTTTTTGGCGCCGATATTTAACAACCGGAACGCGTCGTATTTTTTTTATTTGAAAAATTTAATTTGAATATCAAGAGAGATAACAGCTTTTTTAAAAAATAATAATAATTTATTTTAATTATCATTTGACTCAAAGTGATGAAATCCCAAATTCCCTAAAAAGGCAACATTTCTTTAAAATAATTTAAATTTGATTTGATTTTATTTTTTTAATCATCTTTTTTCTGTCTTCCTCATCGGACAGATCATTTGCATATCCGGGCGTCTCTCTCTCATAATGTTCCATCCTTTATTCAATTTTTTGCGAGCGCTAATTATAGCAGGGGAGGAAATATAGCGGCGAAATTCACCAAAATTCCTCCTCCTTCAAAAAAAAAAAAAAAAACATAAAAAAATTCGGGTTAACGGAGGTTGAGGTTAAACACGACGAACGGGCGTGAACTATGACCGGGAAAAAAAAGTAGAAAAAAAACAACCGACGCTTGAATATAATCGCCCAAGGGCGTCGTCGGCGCCATGTAATACAAAAAAAAAAAGAAAAGATTTTTGGTTAGTTTCAGCTCATAGACTTGGATCTGATATGTATACACACACGAAAAGGTTATATATCATTTACATAAAGTAATCATAAGACGGAAATCTGAGAGGCCCAGCAGCGAATAACAAAAGAAGAAAAAAAGAGTTGGATGGAAATATTAAACCATCCAAGTCTTTTTTTTTTCCTTTTTTTTTTTTATTTTCTTTGGTTGTGTGTAACAATAATTTAGATTCGATTATCATCTTCTTCTTCTTTTGAAATAAATCCCAACTGGACGACAGAAAATATAAATCAAGGGGCCGACATAGTAAATAATCCCACATTTTTTATAAATGTTTTCATTTTGTTATTTAAAAAATAAAATAAATAAAAATAAAATACACAAAATTGATGTCTGTGTTGATGATGAAGCCTCGCCCAGATTCGATTGCGCCATATTTTCCAAGGGTGTTGTGCTGATTTTTCTAAAAAATCAAATCAAAACTATCGATCGATCATACATATATCACAGGGTCGAGTTGTGCCGTTCTTTCGCCCCCTGGCGCCTCAGCATTTTCATTGCTGGTCTCTCACGTTTCTCACGGCCAATAGAAAAAAATGAACAAGAACCCAAAAGAAGATAAGGGTTGTAATACTATATATTATGTGTACAAGGGTCATGTGTGTGTGCTATCTACTTCACACACACAACAGCACACAAAAGAGAGACAGAAAAGAGTTTCCCAGCGTGACCCCCCCGTGATCAACTGTTTAGATAGTCAAATATTATACCGAGTCTCTTTTTTTTTAAAATATATATATAAATTTTTTTGATATTGTTAGGACGTCAAATTGTGGGTGATATGCTCTCTCTGCTCTTTATTAGAAATTTTTGACTTTTTCTTGTTTTCCGGTTAACATTCTTTTAGCGCTAGCTCATCATAAATCAAAAAAAGGTAGTACCACTACTACCACCACTACCACTGTAAGCTATATAATACGTATGTCGACGAAAGAAGAGATTCATCAAAGTGAATTTGCATATGGGATTGGGAGAGATCCATCAAATCCTCTAGTCCCATCCCACCGACATGTGTTGGTCTCTATGTGGGGGGAAAAAAGATGATTGTAGACAAAAACGCAAAAACAAAAAGTAAAAAAAAAAAAAAATGGCGCCTTTAGCATTTTTTCGTAAAGTCGTGATCAACACCCCACAACAACAACAACAACAACACGAAAACTTGTATTTTTCTATTTTTCTTTTGGTTGTTGTTTACAATCAGTTTGATTACGTCTTTTGTTCTTTTTTTTTTGGTTTAAATTTAACTAATTTTTATTTTTTGTGCTAAATTTTCTAAATGATTAAAAAAGGCTCTATTTTCAACCGGCGCGCTCACCTTCTGCTGCTGCGTCTATTTATTTTCCCCCCTGCTCAATTTACAAAGAGATGACGCCCATTTTTTTCTTTCGACTTGTTGCATCCATTAAGACTTCCCACCATTGTTTTGGCTGTTTTTCTTCTTCTTTTGCTGACCGGCTATTTTTTTTCTCTCTCTCTCTTTGAACATCAGCATCTCAACGCGCATCCGCCATCCAAACAGAATCTATATATTTTATTATATACTGTGAACTGTTTGTGCGCCTCATTAAATGGCGGAAAGGTTTCAAATAGCACAAAAACTCGGCAATTATATTTTATTTTTTTAAAAAGAATTTCATTTTTTTTTGTTTTAAATTTCGCGATCATTTATCGTCGCTGTTTAATAAATAAATTGGCGAATAATAAAATAATAAAAATTTCTTTACAAAAAATGTTTGCTCTCTTTTTTCTTCTTCTTCTTCTTCAACATTAAATTAATATTCTATTTGGTAAAGTTTTATGGTCCAATGAAATTTAATTACCTTGAGCGGGGCGAATCGTAAAAAAACAACAACAAAAAGGTGAAAAATGAAAGAAAAAAAACAAAAAAAAAAAGCGATGCCCTCTCATTTATGATTTTGTTTCTTTTATTATTTAAATAATAATTTTCATCCTAAATCTCAATTTTTCTAAGTTTCAAGACACCTAATCTAATTAGTTATCAAAGAAAATAAAAAAACAAACAAACAGACGTTTATCTTTTTGTGTTAAAGAGTTTGGAGGAGTTTGTCAAGAAATCAAAAAAAAAACAAAATTTCATCTAGCGCAAATAAGGGCAGTGTCTATAAATATATAACAGCAACCAAACTCAAAAATGGGTCGTCTACACACATCACAAGTCTGTCGTGATTTCGTGTTCTCATTCTCTTGCGCCCGTCTCTGTTGGGTTAAAAGATTTTCTTCTCCTTTTCCACCTGTTTTTGGAAGGGATAAAAAAAAAAAAAATGTTTTAAAAAAATAATATTTTTTTGTTTTTCTTTGTCTGTGCTGTGTCTCCGCCCGCGACTTGTTTTTCTTCTTATAGGAAAAGAGAGAGAGAGAGAGCAGCAGCAGCACAAGAACAATCTAACTCTCCAATCTTCTTCTTCTTCTTCTTCTTCTTTTGGGGTCTGTAGAGCTGCTGACCCCACCGGTAGTTATAAGAAAAAGCCCCAAAAGGAGAGAGAGAAGAAAGAAAGAGAAGAAGCGGAAGAATTAAAAGGAATGCAGAGAGAGAGAGAGAGAGAGAGAGAGGCAGGTAGAAAAAAATAAAAAAAAAGGTAGACTGGGAGGTGGCCATCTTCTTCTTCTTCTTCTTTATCATCAATTTCTCTTTTGAACTTGTAGCCTCTCGACTCGGTTGGAACAGCAGAGGCTTCAGTTGTTCTCGTGTGGTTTTGTATATGCACCCGGCATTTGACTCCGCAGGGCCTTCCTCCTTTTTATATTCCTCATCACCAACAAGAAGAAGAAGAAGAAGAAGAAGAAGCTTTAAGCTATTCCCCCCCCCCTCCTCATTTGACCAGGTAGACTGTGAAGACAGACCAGGTAGACACAGTCGTGGCTCGGCCTCTGAACCGAGTGTTACTACTCTCCATGTCAAATTTTTATTTTCCGATCATCGTCGTCGTTGTCATTAGCAAAACATAATCTGTGCGCAATTTACGTTGGCGGTTTTACCTGTGTGCCAATTATCGTGTTTCGGTGGCTTGTTGACTTGTTTCTTTGATTTTTCGATTTGAATTTTGTGTTGTGTGTGTCAAGTTCGAGTTCAGTGAGCGTGTCATTTATTTGATGCGGTCGTGATTGTCTAACCCGCCCAGCTCGTCACAATCTTATCAAAACAGACAACAAAACAAAACCAAATTGAGTGGGTTTTTTTTTTTTTCGGTTTTTTTGTCCTGTTTTTCTTTAAAAAAAAAAGAACTAAAGACAAAAAAAGAGAGCTCAATCCTGTCGGCTAGCAGCAACATGTTGCTCTCCGACTACGATCTACCGTGGAATCCTAGCCGGATTTACGAAGAGATTGGCGTCCGTCCACGCACCAAAGGTATATATATATATTCATCAGCACATTAAATACAGATATAAATCGATGGATTATCCCCCTTTAATCCAATCCTGGATTATATCAAGCGGATTTATCTCGGTTGATGTGACATAGAGTCTGAAAATGTTTTCTTATTGGCTTCTTCTTTTTTATTCGTTCCCTTTTCTTTCGAGTTGAATATATTTGACCGTGTAACGCCTCGGGTCATGTATACAAAAAGGACCTGGTGGTGGTGGTTGGTTACCTGAGAGAAGAAGAAGAGACTCCCTTCTCTTCTTCTTTCTTGTTGAAATTGTTATATGGCTGTCGGGCAAATGAAAAGAAGAAAACTCAGCTGCTGCTGCTCGTTTAAAAGAAAATTCTATCATTTCCTATTGTGCTGGTCAACTTTGATCAAATTGTTTTTTTTCTTCTTCTTCTGTGATGTATAAACAACAACCAAAACGTTGGAGATTTTATTATATTTTTTTTTTCGTTACGGGTTGCTGGGCATATGGTCACGCCATCCAGCACTCTGTTTTGGTTTGCTCCAGCTTCTCCTCCTTCTTAGTTTTTTTTGAATATATCAAAATGATGTATATAGCCTAAAGGCATCATATCAAAAGTCATCATAATATGGCCCACATGCCCTGCAGCGTTTGTTGTTGTTGTTTTGATGCTGTGTCTGCATTTGATTTTCTAATAAAAAAAAAAATTGAATTTTCTTATTTTTTATTTAAATATAATTCTAGTGAACGTGGTGGAAGCCTTGCAAGAATTCTGGCAAATGAAACAAGCCAGAGGTGCCGATTTGAAAAATGGCGCTCTCGTTATTTACGAATCGGTACCGTCGTCGTCACCGCCGTACGTTTGTTACGTCACTTTACCCGGTGGCTCGTGTTTCGGCAGTTTTCAGGTATTTTTCATTTTCATTTTGTAACATCCCAGTTAACCCCAATAGAAAAATTCTACTAACCGAAAAGAAAGTGTCTCGAATTACAGCCTTTCGGCTAAAAATTGAAATCAAATCAAAGTCGCTCGATCCTCATTTACATGAACAGATGGATCGAAGAGTCTCCTGGTTTTTTTTCTTCTCTTCTTACGACTGATACAAATGTGTGCGCCTTTTTTTTTTTTTTCTTATTTTTTTAAAAAAGAAAAAAAAGGATACAGTAGTAGTAGGATATGCTGGGCAGGGTATGGTTGGTGCTCCTGTGCATTTTGGAAACACAATATCATTGGCGATGGGTGGGGTGGTGCAATTGATTTTATTTTGACATCTTCATGACTTTTGAGAGGAATTTTTTCTTTTTGTATTTTTTTTTTTCGGATGACATCCATCAGAGGGAGGGAAATAAAATGGGGAGATATTTATGAGGGTTAGAGGTTAGAAATTTTGGGTCCAACTCGAAACAGAATTTTTTTTCATAAAACCCCATAAAAGAATTTTCTAAACTTTTATATTTTTAAAAATCGTAAAAAATAAAAAAAATATTTTTTTTTTTTATTTTTTGAAAAGAGTTTTGGCGTCTGCCACTTGTTTGACGGCCGTCATAAACTTGTACATCTTGAAAGCTTTTTTTTTTTTATCAAACAAGTGACATCACTTTTTTTAAATTTAAATTTCGCGCTAAAAAGAAAATTTTTAAAAAATGTGTGTTGTCTCTTCTCTCAACCGGAAGTTGTTTATTTATATATATATTTTTTTCTTACCTGAGTGACACACAAGAAATAATAAAAAAAGGGATGAAAATTGTGTTGTCAACCTTTTGCCCCCCTTTTAAAAAGTTGATCTGTGGGAGGATTTGTTGGGTAGTTTTCATTTTTTTTAATTCCTTAAAAGGTAAAAAGCCAAAAAGGTGGACAAAACTGTCCATTCTGCAACCAGGGTTCTAATAACCCGTAAAAAAATATTTTTATTTTTTTCTTTTAAATTAAAAAAAAAGGGGGGAGCAACAACAAAGAAAGAAAATAAAAAGAAAATCTTTTTTTTTGGGGGGTATTATATTGGACGGATGATGGATGGCCCGTGTATAAGAAAAGAAGAAAGTTTTTTCTTATATTTTTTATATTTTTTTTCCCCTCAAACGCAGCGTGCCTTATTTTCTTACCCTGCCGCCATTTTTAAAGAGCTCCAGACCCTTTTTTTTTTTTTTATTTTAAAGAAGAAATACCTAACAATTTCCCACACACACAAGAGATGTTCACCTGGGGCCAAGTTTTCTTATCTTTTTTTTTATATATATTTTCTAGAAATTCTGGGGGTTACAAACATCCATCACTTTACGTTTGTTACCAAAAGAGGGCGGATACTTTTAATATTTAAAAGAAGAAAAGAAAATTATAAAAAAAGATAAAAAAATTTGCATAAAAATGTTTTTTTTTTTAAATAGGAAAATAATGGAGCTAATAGATCGATCGTTAGATTGCGATAATGATGATGATGACAACAACATTAAACAATCATCGATGATTTGGGAGAAAAATATAAAAAGTAGCCAAAAAAATAAAAAAAACGGTTTCCGTCTGTGTTTGTGATCAGTTTGATTAGTCACGGTCTCCCGGCGACTTATCAATTCTAAAATAATAAATGAAAAAAAAAAAATATTATTGACTGAAAAAATTGAAGGGGGGTCCACATGTGATGATGGTAGCCGCCGTTGTGATGATGTAGCAAGAAATTTCTTTTTTTTTAGCTTCATCATTCTAAAGAAATTTATATATTTATAATAATATTGGGAAAATAGAATATCTTGTTATATATTTCTTTTCTTTTTTGAATAATGGACCCAACCTTTTGTCGGTTATTTGTTTGTTTTATTTTAAAAATAAATAAATAAATTTAAAGATTTTTTTTTTGATTTTTTTTTAAAGAATTGTCCGACCAAAGCAGAAGCTAGACGTAGCGCAGCCAAAATAGCTTTGATGAATTCAGTTTTCAATGAACATCCGTCGCGGCAGATCTCGGACGACTTTATCGAAAAAGCCGTCGCTGAAGCCAGAGCCTCTTTTAAGGTAAAAATATTATTATTTTAAATTATTTGTTTTAATGTACATTTTCATCATCTTGTGTGTAAAAAACTGCTATGTCACCTGTCAAATTCTTCTCTTATTTTTATTTTTTAAAATAAGTGGAAATGTTGATTTTGCGGGACCAACAACAACAACAACATGAACAACACAACAAAAAAAAAACGAAATAAAAATAAATAAAATTCTTTTTTTTTTTTTTTGAAAGAATCTCTACCAAATATGAGCAGGTGGTTCTCGTATGTGTCCAGAGATAGAAGAATTTGTCTCTTTTTTTATTTTTTGGCTTTAAATGGAAAAATAAAAATAAACTTTTCTTCTTCTTCTTCTTGTTGTGATGTGACAAGACGATGCACTCACGAAACCCAACCCCGCCTTATATTGTTCCAACAGCGCAACAGCCAAAATGTCATTTCCATGTTGTTGTTGGTCGTCAGCAGTTGGCAACAACATTCAGACTCGTTTCCTTTTTTAAAAAGAGAATTCAAACATATCGTGTGGCGGGGCTGGATGAAGAAGAAGAAGATGATAACTGAGAGACTTTGTTGTTATTTGTATTAATGTAGGGCGATCCGGACGAAGCTGACAATCCGAATACGGGCATCGGTGCCTTCCGCTTTATGCTGGAGGCCAATAAAGGGCGTACCATGCTGGAATTCCAGGAGCTGATGACCGTTTTCCAGTTGTTGCACTGGAACGGCTCTCTCAAAGCCATGAGAGAACGTCAATGCTCCAGACAGGAGGTCGTGGCTCACTACTCGCACCGCGCCCTAGACGACGACATGCGCTCACAAATGGCCCTCGATTGGATCGCAAGAGAACAGGTAACTAAATATAAATTTCTTTATTTTGTTTTGTTTTGTTTTTTTTTCATTCCGTTTGATATCATTTTTTGGTTATTTTATTTTTTTCAAATTAGGAAACTCCTGGAATTGTGAGTCGTGAATTGAATATGGCCGAAAGGGAATTGGAAGCGGCCAGATTGGCCGGTCGAGAACTCCGTTTTCCAAAGGAAAAGAGAGAAATCCTTATGCTCGCATGTTCTCAAGTAGCTCACGGTGACGGACTCTCCAGTTAAAAATTATGATCGCATCTTTTATAATTTTCCCCCAAATATGAAAATCACCAGCAGCAGCAGCAGCGCATTATTATCTTTTTTTTATATTAACAACATTTTTTTTTTGTTCTTTTTATTATTGCCGCGCGTGATTTGATATCGTTTTGTGTGTTTCCGGGTCCGTTTCTATAATGTTTGATTGTGTCATTTAAATTTTTTTTTTTGTATTTTTTTTTTTCCGCCCGGTGTTTATAATTTCCCGCCCACCGCCAATCATATCATATCGGCGAAACGCAAATTTAAAAATAATGAAATATATAAATTTCTTATTACTTTTTTCTGGATTGTCCAGTGAACAACAACAAATGAAGAACACGCGATGTTATCCATCACAAATTGCAACAAATTTTTCTGAAGATAAGATACGTAATCGGACATTTTTTAAAATTTTTTTGGTTTGCGTGTTGTATCATATTATTTTTTACATAGAAAAAGGTAAAAACAAAAAAGAATTAGAAAAAAAAACCAACAAAAATAATCATTTTTTTTTGCTGTGTCAAATTGTATGTCTGTGTAATTTCTTTTTATTTGATGCAATTTTCATGATGTGGTCCACAATATAATTTTATACATACACATACACGATGATGCGCTTTGAAAAGTAAATTCAGTTTTTCGATGATGAAAAATAATTGAAAGATTTGATGGCAGCGCCATCTCTCAGATGCCCATAAAAAATGTGTAATAAATCATTAATTAATCAATTTAAAAAAAAAAAAAAAAAAAACATAAAAATTCCGATGATGTCTTTCACCCAATATGTTCGCACATTTCTGTGGTTTTTAGGGCGAAAATTCTCGTTTGATTAAAAATTACTCAATCTCTTTTGTTTTTTTTTTTGTGTGTCCTCTCCTAATATGACCAAAATGTACATGTTCTTTGATTCATTATTATTTGGCAATGTTGTCGAACGGCTTTTTTCTATTTCTTTTTTTAAAATCTAAAATTTTTGTAAATTGTGAAATTTAAAAATAATAAAATGAAATGAAAGAAACGCCAAATAATACACAAAGCGGTGCGCTAGCATCCGTTCCACAGAAAGAAAAAAAAAAAAAACGATTTTCTATATATCTTCTCTCGTCGTCACGGTTTCCCCTCTCTATTTATAATTCCATTCATTCAATTGCAAGACATTTTAAAAAGCCATTTTCTTTCTCTAAAGAAAAAGAAGAACGTTCCTTATATTATTGTTGGCTGTTATATTCCGAATACGGAGATATTAACTACACAGAGAGTTGTGGACCATCAAAGGAGATGAGGTGGTTCTCTATCCTCATCGGGGCGCAAACAGGTGCTGGGTGTGAAAAAAAGAGTCAAAACCAAAAGGGACTATATAGAGAGAGTGAGATATGGAGCAATCAAATGCCGTCCTCCTTTTTGAACTTTTTTTCATTTTCACTTCCAACCCATTTTCACATCTTGAAAATGAGGGGGGGTTAGCGTAGTAAATTGTATTCCTTGTTTCCTTTTTTTTTTTTTTTTCATCCCCCCTTCAGAAGTTTCCTATTCTTCCCATCTGTTGGCAGTCTAATTGCAGGTTATTATATATCTTACCTGTCGAGTCAACTTCTTTTTTTCGGGCGCAGAAACATCAGCTGCTGCTGCATTGGAATTCTTTCAAAAGAAGAAGAAGATGGAAGACGGAAAGGTCTTTCACACAATACCGCACCGACAATTAAAGAGAATTAAGGATACATAGTAAAAACGGTTGGAATAGATAGAAAGATCTTCTTATTTTTTTATCGAAAGAAATTTGCCTTTATTTCACACACATACAAAATTGTCTATGTACTCAAATTCAATAGCCACTATTCAATTAATTTCAATTGAAAAAGAGAAAAAAAAACCGTCAGAATATTTTTCCCCTTTTTAAGTTGGACGCGCGATGGTTTAAAGAATTTGTACAGACGGAACTGATGACGATGACGAGCAAAAGTGATGAAAAATACGGTAGTAGTAGCAGTGGCCATCATCACGTGATGACGAGCCGATTCGTCGGTTGAAATCTAAAAAATTCTTCTTTTTTTTTTCGGGATAAAAATCACCGGGTGGCAAGTGAGCGGCATTCTTTGTCTACAACTTGACGACACGCCGAGTGTGAATTCTTTTAACACAAAAAAATAAAATAAAATAAAATTTATCTACTACTATATAATAGTATAACATTATTTGATTTTTATTACAGATGCAACCGAGTGGACAATGTCACTATAATCACATTGGCGCTCGTTCCGGCCAACAAAAATTATAGTCTTTTTTTTTTGGGTTTTTTTTTTTGCAATTTAACAAAATGTAATAAAAAGCGATCGTCTATTTAGTTTTATCGGGCGGCATCATCAGCGCAGCTTTTTTATTTAAGAAAAAACAAAACAAAAAAAGTCTTTTTGGGAGAATTACATTGCCGGGTTATTGTATAGGATATATCCCTGCAGGTCAAAGAATAATATAATAAAGATTCCATCTGCTGTGCTTTTTGGTTGATCGTTAACGCGCAGAAAAAGGTGGAGAGAGTGTGGGTTCGTCACGGAATAATCAACCAGCCATTTGTAATCGGGCCCGAGCGTTGGCTCATTATTTTTCTTTTTTTTTGGGCTTTTTGCGCTCGCGTTCTATCTTTCTCGTTGTTGTATACGAGAAAAGAGACGACGCTATACAATAATTAGAATCAACGCAAAGAAAAAAAAAAAAAATCTCGTACTACAGTCTGAAAAAGGGCAGCTCACGATCTAAAAGAATAGACGATTATTATTTATATATGATGGCGTGATGAAAGTTCATTTCACAGAGAATATATGCCACTTGTATACGACGACGATTATTCTGCTTGGTATATTATGCAGCTATGCAATAGCCGCGCGGTCTCGGTCGTGAGTCACATAGATGTGGGTCATCGACTCGACAACATTTTCTTCTTCTTTCCATCCTCTCTGTGTGTGTCTTGTTATATTCTTTTTTGCCCAGGGGATTTTAATACACGTAATCTGCCAGTTTTGGTGAGCCGATGAGCAGTTGCCAAGGGAAAGAAGAGATGGGGAACTAAGGGGAATGCGGAAATCTGCGTTCATATATTAACGTGCGCATTCCAATTCATCCACCGGGACTCTTTAAATTCTTTTGGTTTTTATACATTTAGTTTTTTTTCCTGCTTTATCAGATCCAATATTTGAACTTTCGATTAATCTATTGATAATAGAAGCTAATAATAGGCTTATCTACGATGAGAAGTGATGCTGCACAAAAACCTGTTACTCAAAAAGTAAAAAACAAACGAGACATTTTGATTATGTAAACCCAACTTCTAGTAGCTTTTATTCAGAAATGTTGTTAACCAATATACCCTATCAATATAAAAACATATTTTTCTTTTGAACAGCATTAGAATATTATGATGTGTGCTGGCATGAAGGGCTTCACTACAATTTCGCTTTCAATGGCTGGGCGTTCTTGGTCAACTCTTGCAGTTTCATGGCAAGACCCATGTTTCCTTGCACCTTAAGACGTCCCTGAAAGTAAGCTTGTTGAGCAGCCAGTTTGCCGGCAAGCATCTGAGTCAAATCATCATCCTTCATGCTGATGGTAACATCTCCCTTGTCACCTGTTTGACGAAGAAGACACCATTAACCGACCATGCCTTCATGAGTGTGGAAATGAAAACTATTTGAATACCTTCTTTGGCGATCCTAACGGAACCTCCGTTATTCTTTGCATCGACAACCCATGAACCTTGAGCACCGCCATCTCCTGCCACCTTGAAGAGGAATACGCCTCCTACTTTCTTGGTGAGTTCGGCTCCACTCGTGGCCAAGGCATTTTGCATCAACTCGAAAACATCTGATGACTTGAAGCCCTCAATACGAACACTGGCGGAATCCTGAAAAACAAATGAATATCACAATTATTATTGAATATATTACAATTAAATTACACAGGGACATTGTCTTTCTTACGTCTTGCACTGTCATTTTATGGCTAGAAAGCTGATAAACAATGCGACGTTGCCATCGAAACTTTTTCTACTAGATTGCGTCATTGACGACGCACCGGACTTTGAACTCGTTTTTTTTTAAATTGATGCAAATGAAAAAAAAATAATGCAAATGAAACAAATCTGCATATATCTGCATCTCCAAATATTGAAAAAAAAAATAATAAATAAACCGACCTTGGGTTCTACGGCCATTTTGTACAAAGCGACGACGACTGCTCCACCAAGACCGATGTTGTGTTGAAGTGCAAGTTTGCAATTGGGCACCTGTCTCTTGTCCGCTTCGCCTCGAAGCTGCCACGTAAGCTCAGCGCACTGAGCTAAGCCTGGAGCGAGGTGTTATGATAGTCAAAAGATATCAATCATGTTTGTCAACAACCAAATGGGATGCGTAGCACGATAAGGGGCGGTATAAAATGACAAGGTTCAAGGACTAGATACAAGTGCAAGTCAACATGAAAAAAACCAACGAATGTGGATAAAAACCCAACCAAAAAAAATTTCTATATATGTAGATGAAAGTTTACCCGTGGCTCCTAAAGGATGGCCTTTGGATATGAGTCCACCGCTCGGATTCACAACGTATTTGCCACCGTAAGTGTTATCTCCCCTGTCAATCATTTCAGCCGCTTTGCCTTCGGGACATAATCCTAAGGCTTCGTAAGTTATGAGCTCGTTGGCGCTGAAGCAATCGTGCAATTCCACCACTTGGACATCGGTTGGTTTCACACCGGTTTTAGCAAACAGTTTTTCGGCAGCCAATTTCGTCATATCGTAGCCAACCTGAATGATATATATGAGATGAAAGAATGTCAAAGGCAAAAGGATGGTTGATTATTATATACCAGTTTCATGCTGCTGTTCTCGAAAGTAGAGCTCAAATCTGTGGTCATTTCCATTCCCATAATCTCGACAGCTCGGTCAAGAAGACCGTGTTTTGTCGCAAAAGCTTCCGAGACTAAAACGGCTGCGGCTGATCCATCAGAAGTAGGACAACACTGAAGTTTAGTCAAGGGACCGTATACTGGTGGTGAGGCCAGAATTTGTTCCAGTGTGTATTCATCTCGGAATTGGGATTTCCTGTTATATTCAGAATAAAACCAATCACACCACCTTTTTTTTTTAAATGTTTAATACTATGACACTTACGGATTGTTAACCGAATGTTTGTGATTCTTCCATGCGATTTTGGCCATATGGACTTCTTTGGAACCGTATTTCTTCATATGCTCCAGTCCGGCAGCTCCAAACCATTGAGCTGCAATGGGAGCAGGTTCGATTCCAACATTCTCAGCCAAAGCCCCAACGTGACGATCCATTGGATTTACACGATCATCGTATCCCTATAAAATTTATTAAATAACAATTCAATAAGAATGTCGACAAAAATTTACACACACCTTTCCAGTCAGAGATCCCCTCTTCATTTTTTCAAATCCTACAGCCAAGACACATTCGGCAATACCACCAGCCACAAGTTGTTGAGCCAACAGCAAAGCTGATGATCCAGTTGAGCAATTGTTGTTCACATTGTAGATTGGGATGCCGTTCATTCCCAATGGATACAAAGCTCTCTGTCCACAGCACGATTCACCTTTGAAATAACCAGAAATTAAAAATTTCTGCACAACAAACTAAAAGAAACATATAAACAGTTTATTTTACCATCTACATATCCCACTACGGCCTGTTGGATTTGCTGGTAAGCTACATTTCCATCTTTAAGGGCATTTGTAACTGCTTCAGCAACCATGTCTGGGTAATCAAAGTCTGAACGTCTACCGGGTTTCTCGAACTAAATAAAAAAAAACAAATAGTTAAGTAAACTGATCGTCACATCTCTAAATGGCACATGTTTCATACCTTCGTCATACCAACACCAACAACGAAAACCTTTCTCAACGTGTTACTAGCCATTTTTTAAATTGAATTCGGACAAAGGCTTAAAAGTGCAACAAATACGTTCGAGAACTCCTTGAAGAATGAAACGGATATTATCGTCGTAGGTAAGACACAAGACTAAATGTCATGAATGACATAACAAGTAAACACAATATTTTTCTTTTATCTTTGAATGAAGTTGTAAGTATATAATTCGACCGCTAGGTGTCTCGCTTTTCCACGCATCCCAGCAAAAATTGAATTTCTTTGCATATTAAAATATTTTATCAGCTAAATAAGACTGGGATATGAAATGAGCAAAGTGCTGTTAATTAGCATTCGCATTTGAAAGGCATGAAATCATTTTCGTTTGTTTGCTAGAAAGAGTGAAAAAACAGCTAAAAGTGCCATAAGGTTACTGTTTAGTAGCCGACGCCATCGAGAATACACAGAGTTTACAGAAAACTTTGGTTTGTGCTGCACTGATGGCGAAATTTGGCGCGTCCAAATCAACATTACCCCTAAAAAGACCTATTTATTGATTCTAGTTTAAGAGTTGTGTAGAAGGAAGTTTTTAAAGTGGTTCAAAACATTTCCATCAGTGTATAAACCAAAATTAAACCTAAAGTGCTTGTGTGTGCTTCACCCGACCGTTTGTGTACGTAGATTTTTCTGTGTGTATATGCCCTTTGACACGTCAAGCTCAGCGGTACTTTTACGTATTCAAGGGCTGTTTTTGGATTTCTTCTTTATCGACTGTGCTGTATGTTCAGTTATGATTTCAAACCCATGTGACTAGAATATGCAGTTTTATGTTAAATCAGATGCTATTGTATTGGTTCCCTGGGATGCCCGTCTAGGCCGCCATTTGTAGACGCGGCGGGATTTGAGTGCAACTTGCGTTTGATCCGTTTTTCTTTTTCGCTCATTTTTATTATTCCTTTGGAATATTTATCATTCCAATCTTCTCATTATTTTGATTTTGAAAGAGGGCAAATTCTTTGCTTGGTCAATCAGGAATGTTGTTTTGTTTTATGACGGATAGGTAATTAGGGGGATGTAAATCATCCCGTTCAGTCTAGGGGGCTGCACTGTTTGAAAAAAGGGCTTCGACTGTTTGGTAGCCGTCAGATGACTCTCCCAACGCCGCTTTATTTATTCTCGGGTGTCTATTAGAATTTTTTTCTCAATATTCCAAAACACAAAGCCCAAAAACAGAATCGTCTGGGACATAAATAGATTCAATCTATTTATTCCGTTTCCTCGAGTAAACATTATTATTTAGCCAAATCAAGGTTAGATTTGCATTTTAAATCAATAAATGGTCACCTGTAGCCGGTATTTTCGGATTCACTGACCTCATCTGTGATGAGCTCTTGATGTTTACAGTGTTATTGTTACCTAAATTTAGTAATATTATCTTTTTTCTTGTGAATGTTAATTAATTTTTAACCTATTTTGTTTGGTTTTACAGTCTGGATGTTGCCATGTAAACAGTGTCAGAGATCAAGTGGATATAGGTAAAGGAGTAGGTTGTTGACAACTTTACCACTAGTGGGGAAGGGATCTTTCACGATGAATGGCGAAATCCCTACAATACCCATTATTAGCCTGGCAGGCATTGCAAGTCTCAGTGACTGTAAGTTTTGTTACCTTGATCAATGTTTTATTAAGGCATAATAATTGACACACATGACTTTCTATCTGCTATTAGTGCTACCTGAGATGCCATTGCCAGTACCCCTGGCTTCCACACAGGCCAGTCGTTCATTGCTGTTCCATCCAAGAGTCGCTGAGGAAGCTCACAGACTCCTGTCTACTCATGATGATGCCTTGGCAGCTCAACTTCAGCATGCACTCACCACAACCTCTTATAATCCCCAGCACATAATTCTAAGGTACTTATCCAGCATCAATATGTCTATTCTTTTCATTGTTAAAAAACTTTTGTTACACATCCAGAGATCAACGCTATGAGAATTTTAACCATCCAGAACTCACACAACCCCAACCTGAGTTACTGGGTGCAATACTGCAGCGAAATCCACATGTCTTTCGTCAGCAGCAGCAACAGCATCCACAACCATGGAACAGCAATCAAAACACTGCGCACCCCCATCAGCAGCAGCAGCAGCAAACCATGTACAATTCTCAGCAACAAATTGGTTATGCATCACCTGCCACTCATGTTGGGGCCTACACACCAAGTGGAAATTCTGTTCAGGTAGAGTAAACAAATCCCTTTTCTAACAAGTAGGGTATATCTACATGTTTTCTCATTTTCACAGGGGTATGCTCCTCAGCAAAGTCCTGCTCCTGGATTGCCCGCGCAAGCTGCCATGAATTACGTTCCACAGGGGAGCCCATATTCCACGCAGACGAAGCTTTTGGTTGCGCAAAACAATGTGTATCCTCAACAGCCACAGCAAGAGAACTACAATAGCCCAAGCTGGGGATATGAAAAACCTGTTCATACTCCAGTGCCAGGCCAGCAGCATTACCAGCAACAACAATCCCAGCAGCATTATCCACAACATCTTCCTCAACAACCGCAGCCAACACACCCTGCCATGCCTCTTATAGAGCCGCAACAGCCACAACAACTTAATCAGCAACATCAAATTCCTCCGCAGCAAATTCAGCAACAGCCTCAGACGCAGCATCCAGTTCCACAACAGGCTGCTCAACCCCATTTGCCAGTTTATAACCACCAAGAGTATCCTAACGCGATAGCTTCTACGCATTCACACGAAAGAAAAGAAACGGAAAAATCTACGTTCCAACCCCAACCACTCGTATCTCAGCACACAGCGAATAGCCAACAGTTCAGCACCTCGTCAGTTAAATCGGAGCCCATCGCAACGTCATCCATGAATAATACCTCTCAACAAAATCATCGGTATGTTATTTGATTGTATCTTCTTTGATGGCCTTGTTACTTTTATTAATCATCTTGTTCGTACAGGATGTCCAGGAATCATAGTAGCGGGCGGCCTTCGTACAAAGAAGACTCCGATTCTGACGGAGGTCGTGGTGGAAAAGGAGATGTAGTAGTTGTCAAACCAGTGGAACCAGTGAAGGAAGACAAGCCAATTGTAGAGGAAAGTAAACCTAAAGTGAAAGTGCGAAAAGAAGACAAAGAAAGAGAGACTCCTCGGAAAAGGAAGTCAACTGGCGGTGAGGTGACGACACCGGTTAACGATGAAGTGACACCGGCGCCAAAGAAAAAACTTAAACGACTGGAGCGCAAGATAACTCATGAAGAGGGCAAATTGAACGCTGAAGAACTCATGGAGACCAATACGTTTCAGAGATTTACGCGCTTAGTCGAACACATATTCGATGCCACGGAAGATGCTGATCTGAATGCTCATGCGGATATGGATAACGACACCGATATACCTCAGGAGGCTATGATTCCAAAACAGCAACTCCACGAATTGTGTGCAGAAGCAGCTAAATTGAAGGTATTTTATTCGACCAGAAAAAAAGCGTGAATGTATTATGTGTCTTTCTTTTCCGGATATGTAAAATCATTTCTTTCTTAGTCAATGGGTGCAATGTCAGCCGTTCCCCCCGAGAGACTTGTGCGGTTACTCAATCTGCTCGAAAAGAACATACGTGATGGAGCCAAAATTTCCCTTCTTGGTATATTTTCTCAATATTTATTTGTTAAGTGCTAGCCTCATAACATGTATCTGTCGAAATTATAGGGGATCCGGATGAAGATGAAGAAGAGAGCAAATTGTGGACGGAATTGTCTTCAGAGCGTGTACTCCGAGCTGTAGAGGCGGCGCTGGCAGCCCTTCATATCCTAACAGCGCAGAACATGCCCAAGCGAGCCTACCTCGAAGAAGTCATTGAGAGGATTGTACAGCTGGCCAGGTTCCAGTTGCAACACTCTATCTATCCGGCCTACGATCCAGTTTACCGGACAGAGTCCAAAAAAGATGTCACGATTTCAGGTATACTGTTATTGATTGATGTTTTGACACGTGCGCAATTTAACCTTCATTTTCTTTGCGTTTTAAAGGCGGAAGTTCAAAGAAGAAAAGGGCTCACGTTCGAGAAGTACGAGATAAAACAGTTCTATTGGTCTATCATAAAATGGTAGTCCTAGTCGGTTTGATGGCTGAATTGTTGGCAGTCCAGACGTTAACGGATACCGCTGTACTCCACCTTTCAACTGTAGGTGTTGCACCGTTCTTCGTCGAAAATATTCCAGAATTACAGTTATCAGCTTTGAGGTATTATTGGCGTTTATTAGTTTGAATCGAGTCGAAAGAAGCAATTGTTAATTATTTGGTTTTGTTGCGAATGTAGATTAGTGACAACGATCTTTAGTCGCTACGAGAAGCATAGACGGCTGTTGCTCGACGATATTCTAGCTTCCATCGCACGCCTGCCCTCCTCTAAGCGAGGACTTCGCACTTTCCGCCTTAGCGCTGAACAGCACATACAGATGCTCACCGCCTTAGTCCTTCAGCTCATACAATGTGTCCTATGCCTCCCGGAGAAGTTAGGGGCTCCTCCCGGAACAACCATTTCAGCTGAGGACATGGATAGCGCTGTCTTGGTAGGCTAAGCTTTATTTTTTTACCTGCTATGATTTAAATTTTTAGAAAGAATTCTCAGCTAAAATGAATGTTTCTCTTAGGCAATGGATCCTGAGGTAGTGGTAGCTACTAGATACGACACAGCAATCCGAACAGCCGCCAATTTTCTATCGGTCTTTCTCGGGAAATGTGGAGTTAAAAACAACGAGGAAGTTGATTACCGTCCCCTTTTTGAAAATTTCGTACAAGTAAGAGTTATTAGCAAGAAGAATTTTTAAGGCAAACGTATCTAATGAAAGTTGTTTTCATAAGGATCTCCTGAGTACCGTAAACAAGCCGGAGTGGCCGGCCGCCGAACTGTTGTTATCGCTGCTGGGCAAGCTGTTGGTGCAAAACTTTAGCAACAAAAATGTCGATGTGCTTTTGCGAGTGGCATCACTGGAGTACCTTGGCGTGGTGGCAGCCCGTCTTAGAAAGGACGCTGTCAGTTCTCAACTTAAAACGGACACTATCGATCAATTGCTGAAGCAGGTTCGTGAAGATGAGGCTAACAACGCAGTAGAAGAATTCAAATCGAAAAAGCATAAAAAGAAGAAAAAGAGCGGAGACAAAGATCACGAGAAAGAAAACACGCCAGCAGATAGAACCGAGGTACGTCCGAATAAATAGAGAATTACCGATTTACCGGATTACACGAACAAAATTACAATAATTGTTTTTTTGTTTTATTTTTTAGACTCTCCAGTCATTGTTGCTCGATTATCTTGCTGTCAACTCTCAATGTGATCCTGCAATGCTTCATGCACGGCATTTCTACGTCGCTCAATGGTACATAGATATCAAGAACAGTATAACCAAGAGATCCGTTTCTTCTGAAAATATACCCGAAGCCGGTCTTGAGGAACGACCGCAGAACAAGGATACACCTAAGAAAAAGAAGAAAAAGAAAAAGCGTAACCACTTCTCTTCATCCGAGTCTTCATCTTCGTCCTCATCTTCTGAGGATGAAGACGACCATGCCAAGAAACCTGATCAGGAAAATACTGCCGCTAATTGCAATAACCACAACCAGTCCATGGAAATGGCCGATAGAAGAAAAAAGCTTTTGCTTTCTAAAATTAATCCTTTCCCAGAAGCAGCACCTGGTACAAGAACGCAAGTGTTAACAACGCCTCTTGATGCCGAAAGCTCAGAGCTTATCACACGTTTTTTGGCTTCAAAGAGACCGTTTTCTCAAAGTTTTGACACATATCTTAAGCACATTTTGAAGGTAAATAATGAAAACATATATCTTTGTTTATGTATTCACTTACTCAATTGTATCGTTTCATGTTTTAGGTCTTGACGGAACCGGCTATCGCTGTGCGAGCCAAAGCCATGAAATGCCTGACTCAAATTGTTGAATCGGATCCAGTCGTCCTTGCCCGTACAGACATGCAACTAGGTGTTCATCATTCTTTCCTGGACCAAAGTACTGCAGTCAGAGAAGCAGCTGTCGATTTAGTTGGCAAATTCGTCCTATCACGCCCAGAGCTTATTGACAAATATTATACTATGCTGTCTGCGCGTATTCTGGACACTGGAGTTAGTGTTCGAAAAAGAGTCATTAAGGTATGTGTTGGTTTTGTAATTGATAAGTAAAGATTGCAATTTAATGATTAAAATTTGGTGCACTTTAGATCATGAAAGACATCTGCACCGAATGTCCCGACTTTCCAAAGATTCCAGAGATATGTGTGAAGATGATCAGACGAGTGAACGACGAAGAAGGTGGCATCAAAAAGTTGGTCATGGAGGTCTTCCAAGCCATGTGGTTTAGCCCAGTAAGAGACAAGCCGACACTTGACTTCAATGCTTTAATGCGAAAGGTACTTTACTTTAAATCCCGTTAATTGGATTTCAAATACTAAGGTAATTTTTTTTTTAGGTTATGAACATTACTGACGTCGTGGCTGCCTGCAGAGATACTGGCTTAGATTGGCTTGAACAACTTCTTCAACAGATGTTTCGACCCAAAGAAGACAAGGAAGACGTGACAAAAGCAAATGTTGAACCATCTAAAGCCCTAGTGATGGCGTGCCAGCAGATCGTTGACTGTTTAGTCGAAAATATTCTCCGTCTAGAGGAAACTTCTCTTGCTCGAAACCCCAATCCTGGTGAGTCCTCTATTAGCTTTGTAAATAAAACATATTTGACATTGACTTTTTGTGTAGCGGGATCGGCGGATGCGAAAAGCTCAAATGGTGGAGAAACGAAAGGAGCTTCTCTGCGATTAGTCGCCTGTATGACTACATTGTATTTATTCGCAAAAATACGACCCTTACTACTCGTACCACATGCAATGACCCTTCAGCCGTACTTGAGTCTTCGCTGTAGAACTCAGGGTGACTATCAAATTATCAGTGACGTTGCCCGGACGTTGGAAGTAGTAGTCCCATTGCTAGAACATCCAAGTGAATCGTTTCTCGCTCAACTGGAAGAAGATGCTGTCAAATTGATCTTGCAGCACGATAAGGCAGTGGTAGCAGCTTGTCTGTCTTGTCTTGGATCGGTTGTTAATCACGTGACGCGAAATTTTAAGCTCATAAGAGACTGCTTCCGAAAATATTTCGGTCCGCTTACTGAATATAAGCTTATGCACGAAAGAGACCCTGACAATCCACGACTCGTGCAACACCGTCCTTTTTTCCGAAGAGCACTTTTCACCGTGGGACTCTTGCTACGTCATTTTGATTTTACAGACGAAGAGGTAAATACGCAACTTATTTAACATTTTATGTCGACATCTCTGATTAAAGCCTTGCTTTTATGGTTTCAGGTGCGTTTTGGGTTACCTGACTCTACTAAACAACAAGTAATGGAGATACTTCTTTACTTTGTGTGCCAAAACTGCACTGATATGCAGTTCTTCACTCTTCAGGTATTAAAAAAAAAAGATCTCTTTAAGGATATGCATCCTAATTCTTCATTTTCTTTCAGGCTATTGGCTCTGTCTGTATCAGGCATTACGACTTCATGCTGGGAGAATCGCTGAAATCTGTTTATCTTAATGTAAGTTTTAATACGTGATAAACATTTATCAGCTCGTTACTTCACTTTTCGGCTATTTGTTTTTCAGCGTTTATTGGAGTCTTCCGTTCCTTTGCGGCTGAAAGTTCAAGTGCTAAATAACATCGAAACCTACCTGCAGGTATGTTTTCCGTCTTATAATTGTTGTAGTTCACGATTTATTTTATTGTAACATTTGTTCTGTAGGAAGAGGAAATTCGAATGATCAAAGAGGATCAGCAATGGTCCAAGACTTCAAAGAAAGAGAATCTCAAAGAAATGGGAGACGTAACTTCTGGAATGGCCAGTACCGTTATTCAACTTTATCTGAAACCAATCCTTGATTGTTTCATTCACGGCGCTTCTACTGTGCGACAATCAGCCTTCAGAGTAACACAGTTGATTCTCCAACAAGGATTGGTAGGTTTATTTGGATTATAGAATCTTAATGCGGCTTACTCAAGTAAAATTTCTTCTAAATAGGTCCATCCGGTACAAATCGTTCCATACTTGATTTGCATTAGCACTGACGCAGAGCGAGTATCACATGCAGCAGACAAACAATTGCAAGAAATCGAAAAGAAGTACCCAGGATTCATTCACATGAAAGCATTGCAAGGCATTCGACTATCTTACCAACTACAGTCGCTGATTGAAAGTGCTCCAAAAGAGAATTCTCCTGTCCAGTCATCTTCGAAGTACGTTTTCGGCAGAGGAATATGTGGTTTGAAGGCTTATCTTAATTGTTTTCGATTTACAGGAGCACACCGGAGACTCCTAATAAGAAAATTGGTACCAAATGTTCTGTGGCTAGTGCAATACAAGAAAGCAAAGGAATTCCTCGTGGTTTCCGGCTCAGGGAAGGGGAACATCCCTCTGCTCTCAACGGTTTCCTCTATTCCCTTCTTCGCGGTACAAAACAGCAGCGAAGAGCTCTCGTGCTTTCCATGCTCAAACAGTTCGACGAGACCTCGAAGAACCCTCTCGCACAGCTTCTATACCTGGCGGACAATTTAGCTTCTTTTCCCTATCAGGTAAAATTGTGAAACCAATCGTTGTCAAAGTTCTTCCAAAAATCTTATCTTTGTGCCATTATTTAAAAGGTGATCGACGAACCGCTCTTTTTGATCCATCACATTGACATTATGGTGTCTGTGACGGGATCTAACCTCTTGCAAGGATTCAGAGAATCTCTGCTCCCCAGTGCTGTACCAACTAGTCCGGAGGAAGAAGAAGATGATGATGATGTCATGTCGATCCTGTCACGGTTACCTCCAGACACTAGACCATTCGAAGAATTCTTGACGGCTGCTCAGGGTTGTCTCCTCCTCCTTATGCTTAAACAACACCTAAAGGATCAGTATGGCCTGACGGATGCCAAAATTACCCAGTATTCACCGTCAGAAGGGGCAAAGATTTACGAGAAGAACGCACCAAGGAAACTGGTCAACATATTCATGCCCAGACCAACTCTACATGCGCTAAAAGGTATTGAATTACCAACCATTTTCTCCCATTTAACTGTTGCATAACCGTATCTTACATTTTGAAACAGAAAACCTCGGCTTAAGTGGATACTTGGAGGTGTCTAGTAAGCAAGCTCTGGTAGAAAAGTATATCGAGTTCAAGCAGCTCATGCTCAAAATTGATCCTGCCGAAGAGGACGAAGAGGAGAGACTGGCTTCCGCGATGCGAACCTATCAAGTTACCGAATCGCCAGTTCCAACTGACGTCCCCGTAATAGGAGCGTCCGTTTTTGGAGCACAGCAGCCAAATATGCCGGGAGTGACGCTCATGGGGGCGCCTATGACACCAATGAAAACACCTCGATCGAAATCGTCGAAAACTCCAAGATCACCAAGAGGCGAGAAAAGTAGTAGTAGTAGTAGTAAAAAGAAATCCCACAAGAAACGAAAGCGAAAAATTGAGAGCGATGAAAGCAGTGATGATTCGGATTGCGACCCGGACTTCAGAGCTTGAATGCTTTTGAATAGTGGTAAATGCAGTTTCTCAAAGCCATTTTCAATTTGGGAAAGGCACAACTGATCCTGAATCGGCACTGCGACATACAACAATTGAATTGTAAATGTACGCGGATCAATTTCCAAAATACTCTGTACCAGACACTGTCGACTGTCCAACGTCAGTCGAGCGAATCCAAGGAGAAATAATTTGTACAGTTTTTGCAGGGCTTATTTCTCATTTTCGCGATCTTTCCTGCATAGAAGAACGACAAACTAGTGCTATACATATATACATATATCTACGCATACTGGAGAGGGATTGGGTCAAGTAGTTACAAAACTTCACTTTGAAATTCCTTCTCTCAAGTTCAAGGTGTTCTCATCTCTCGAATTCTACTGGACTCTCCTCGTTCGCTGCTCTAGTTCACTCGCTTCATCTCGTGCCAGAATAAATTGAATCAAATTATTTTCGCACATGATGATAATGTGGAAAAAGCGAGGAATCTTTAGCTGCCTGTGTTTGGTCGTAATCTAGAACTATTTCTCCCTCCCTATTCTCTCGTTCCCGCCGCTGCGCCCCACCACCACAGATACACACCACAATTTTTCTCTAAAGAGTTTAATTTATTATTCGGCTGGTTTTCCCAGTTGCTATAATCCTCTTCTCCCAATTTAAATTACCCCTTCCGTTGCTCTATGATTGTTTATTTACTTTTTTTTTCTTCCATTGAAAGAAAGATATCCTTTTTTTTGCGTGTGTAACGGAAAAGTGCGTTGAGGCGTAATTGCGTGTATGTATGTGGGCGTGTACCGTATTTTCTACTGTACCATAATTATGGACGTACGAGTTTATTGTATTTGAAATATAAATCGACACAGTTTTGGAAGTACTGATGTGTACCTATGATTGCTAAATTCTGAAAATAATTACTTCTAAACACTGTAAATTCCTTAATTGCTTCTGACCAGCTTCTGACATTCACAACGAAGGTATTCACGAAATCACGAGCTTCGAAATTCAACATATATTTTCGATATGTAAGTTTTGCTAAAATGTTATGTTATACATTTTTGTTTATTAATTGTGGAATTACTGTAATACGTAATGCCAGATTCATTACGACTATTTAAACATCAAAACATCTCTGACCAAAAGGCGAATACGATTCACGATCTCCGCTGCCCGCACTGATATTCCGCTAATAGGTTTACACGGTTTAGTAGTCGTTTTACGTGTGGCGTGTGCGTCGTCTGCTAGACAGAAAAATTGTTTCGGTTTTTCAGGTCGAGTCATTATTGAAGTAAAAATTGAAAATTAACGCAATTGCGTTTATGTTTAGATACTTTTTAGTTTTAAGTTAATGAACCAAGAATGATGCAAAATTTGTTTAATTCATTTTCAAGGCTGTGCGTCACTAATAGTCGCATTACGTTATCACAATGTATGTTGATTAAATTTCAAACACCCAGCCTAAATAACAGCACACAGTCCCAACTCCAACAAATACGTTGCATCAATAAACATGGGTACTTAACAGAACCTGGATGGAAAGCCTTTGGTCACAGATGGATTGTGAAATTCCCTGAGAAGTACACTGTAAAGAAACTACCTCTCATGAAGTTGGCTGGAAGAGATCCTGCTACAGGTAAATTTTGCCTTATATTTTTTTAATGAAGGTTTTAAACAATTGGTTTTATACATACAGGTAAAAAGGTGGTTGGTGGGCTTGGTGGTGGTCATAAGAAAAAGTATAGATGGGTTGATAACTGTCGGGTTGGACCAAAAGAAGGGCCCCCACTAGTTGAAAAGGTCTTGAATTTGCAGTATGACCCTTGTCGAAGTGCAAAAATAGCTTTGGTGGCAAGTGGAGATAAAGTTAGGTACATTATAGCAACCTCAAGCATGAAAGTTGGAGATTTAATATCAACTTCTGGGCACATTCCCAGAAATGCAAGTATGTATATAATGTTATTTTGATGTTCAGGACAGTTAATTGAAGTATCAATTAATTTTTACAGTTCGACCAAAAGAAGGGGATGCTCATCCACTAGGAGCCCTTCCAATAGGCACTGAAGTTTGGTAATTGTTTTAATGATAAGTAATCAATTTTGAATTCTTATAAAGTAATGTTTTGTTAGTTGTGCGGAGAAGTATGTCGGAGAAGGAGCGACAATTAGTGTAGCTGCCGGTTCCCGTGCTGTTCTTATCCGTAAGGTTGGTAATCGCTGTATTCTCCAACTCCCTTCCAAACAAGAAATTTCGGTGAAGCAAGAGTGCATGGCAACTGTTGGGCATGTGTCTAATGAAGATCACAATACCAAGCATATTGGCAGCCCCAACCGTCTGAGATGGCTCGGGTTCCGACCTCGTTCCGGTCTTTGGCATCGGAAGGATGGAAGGTATATCACGTATGAATATTGTTACTTTGGTATAGTTCTACAGTCTGTGTTTTCTTTAGGCATGGAAGAAAAATACGTCCGCTACCTCCTCTCAAAGTGTTAGATAGTCGGAAACAGGAAAAAATTATTGAATTACCTCTGACAATTGCTACTGGTTTCTAGAGTTTTTCCAAAATTTGCGTAAGTCAATACACCATAGATAATTTCACAAACTGATCAATCATGTAAAAATAAATTATGGTCGGATCTCGCAACTAAAATCAAATGCGAGTAATTGAAATAACCCAATGCTATTAGCAAACTAAACGACAGCGAACCCTATAATCCAGATTTGTAGCTCCACCCCTTTCTTTTAGAAAGAACGTTCGTGCCGTTTAGAAGTTAATTGAGATCAACGGCGGAAGAATGGAAATTATTTTCTTCAAAACCGAATTTAGGAAGTTGGGAGGATGTTGAGATTATTTTGTGTGGGAATTTCTGTGAATCTCGAATCTTGTTTCTAGGGTAAGATACGAAGATCAAGTCGACAACTCCTCTGATAATTAATCACGTATGTATATTTTGGCTTTTGGCTTCACATAGTCATAGTAGGGTAGGTCTATGGAAAAAAAGTACGTCTTACTACCTCCTTTCAAAGTGTTATATATAAGTCAGTAACAGGTAACGTTCTAGAATTTCGACAGTTAATTTTGTTTGTTTTTTTCCCGGAATTCCGAAATAAGCCACTTAAGAATCTTAAGTGGCTTACTTCGGGAAATTATCTATGTAGGTCTTAACTTTAGACAATACAAATAGGAAAAGATCAATCGACTAATCGAGTATAAATTAATTATGGTTGGACATCCCAATTTATTTATTTTTTTTCCCAAATCAAATACAAGTTTTTAATAGCACAGCTTATATGTGTAGCATTGCCGTGGATAATAGCAACGTGCCAAAGCAAATGGTGGAAGTACTTTTCTTGTAAACGGTGCTGCTTCCACCATTGCATACTCGCCCACATTCTGTCTTTGAGAAAAATGTGTGGATGATTTCATTAACGCCCTCCAAAGAAGGAGAGCATCGAGCGCTGGCCAATCCTAAGCTGGTTGCTTTAACGTTACAGGTACTTATACTAATCATCAAACGACTAAAAATGGATAAAATAAGAAATTTTAAAAGATTCAAAATTTCTTAGAGCGATGGATTTACTTACTTGCATTGGTTCATATCGAGACGAAGACGCAGTAAATCATTGACGTGATCAATCCCAGCCATTTTTTCAACACACGAGACGAAGCTCATTGGATTCCAGCAGTCAGCATTTTGAGTCAAACCTAGCGGAATTACGTCGTTAAAGAGGTGCGTAAACTTTGATTAATTAATGGGAAATTTTACCCAAGATGGCAAGCCGATCCTTGCCACAGAGTGAATAGTAAACAGCACGAAGTCCTCGTAACCACGCATCAAACCTATCCCGCCCGTCTTTTTGGCCACAGTCTGTATCTATAATGTCAGCTGTGCACTGTAGAGCGTCATCAATTGACCTGAAATCATATATAATTTGAAGTGATTATTTTAAAATATTAACTTGCGTAGGATTTTTTAGAACTTGTTATCTCACCTGCAGAGATCGTTACACTGCGCCTTTCTCTTTGTTGATCCTAAGCAACGAAGATCTTGAGCTACGTCAGTAAAGCAGGCTGCGTTGTATGTAGTTTGTAGTTTTAAAAAAAGATTAAATAAATGTCGATATTTATTGAAATGACGGGCATAGAATTTTTCGTACCGTCTGCCAGGGAGGGTTCGCATTTTTCGTCGTCGTCATCATTCTCCATGAGTTGCCCATCTGTCCAAATCCCAAGAGATTTTGAGTTGAAAATTCATAAGAATTTAGAAACTACAAATCGCCCAAAAGTCCTCAAATTTTTTTTACTTACCAGCAGATTTAGCAACAAGAACAAACATAATAAACAGAGAAATTTCGGAGCCCAAAATCAATGAATTAAAGAGTTTCATTTTCACTCTTAGAACAAATTGGATAAAAATTCAAAGTGACTGGTCACTAGGATGTCCTACGCTATTTGATGCGAAAGGAACTGTTATACGTTATGATACTCAAAGATGACTGACGCCCCCATATTTCGAAAGGACGATGTGGCTTTGAGGCTACATCATTGTCCGCTTCTTTTCTGTTTTTTTACTAAACATACCGGATGCTCAAATTAGATAAACCAAGTGATAGTAGTATTATTGATAATGACCAAAAAAGGGTAGTTATCGTCAAGAATCGTCTTAAAATACAGTATACATACAGTAGGCTAATATAATGGCATTTATCTTCAACATATAGTGTTTAACAACTATATACAATTTAAAAAAATTGGCCTAATTTGATAATAGATAACGTTAAAACTGCAGGACATCTGAGCCTTTGTACTTTCTATCAATGACCGATTTGACATTTTTGAGAAAATAGTTTGTCGAAACTTTAGTTCTTCACCACCATTCCAACACTTCGAATCTACCCATTCTTTATCAGACACACAGCTAACATCTAATTAGATTACGGTCTAATTTTGGATCTTTAAAATTCAAAATCGCTAACAGAATGTTTACCGATAATTATTTCGGCAGTAGGCCTAATACCTTTTTTTATTTTGTTAACGATTAATGTACAAAGATTCATGTGTTCAATGTTTCAGGTGGTTTAACCGGTACCAAATTTGATTCATATATTTCAAATTTTGAAGAAAAGTTCTTGTTTGTTGGCCAAAAATCCGAATAAGTGCAGTACGGCCAATGTAGTACTTGTACTGTAAAATCCACATACAAAAAATGTTAAGCGATGCGGAAGACTAGAGGTTGTTTCTTTTCTTCTATAACAAACTGATCATCTTCTAAAATGCGTTGCTCGTTGCTCCATTACTAAATAAGAATATTTATGAGTATTATGACAGCCAAACAAATAACTCCTATGTAATTTGAGTAATTTCTATACCTTTGGTTTTTTAAACGGACGTCGTCGAGGTCGAATGAAACACCATCTCGTTGAGCTCGCCATACCTGCTGTGCGAAATTGTCGCCTCCTTCGCCTTGAGGCAGTTCCGCATTTTGAAAGATTTTTTTGGTTAATTTCTTTCGAAGAACTTGATATTCGTTTACCTCGAAATTTTATTCCCACAATCAGGGCTTTGCTGATAACAACTCAACGCGCTGACGCTGAAAAAGATAAAACCCACTGACGTACTAGCCTTGTCATTTGTCTCGTTCAGTAAACACCGTCGAAATCGTTCGTCACAATCGCAATGAGATCTTGCGTGAAATGTTTTGAATTACCCGCCAAGAAAAAAATTTCAAATTATATTCATTTTTCAATATCGTCGAATAAAAAGTTAATGTAAAACTAATTTATGTACTTTGTGAAAATGGAATAGTTGCACAAGCCGTATTTACAAGTTCCTGGTGACATGTAGTCATGACAATGATCGTGCTCTCGACAACACTTATCTGTTGAGGCATGAATTCCAATATCATCAAAATCATCTGCAACGTCTCCTAATCCACACCACTTTGTCCCTAAAGTAGCGAAAATCCCAAAGCTGGAGTTTATTTGATTAATATCCCTTACCTTTATTACCTGGATAGATGAAACGTCTATCAGTTGCTGGAGTCAAATTTTGATTTAATGCTTGCATCCGCTCGTGACATTCGGCAACGATTATCGCCCATTCCTCTTGATTAATCGTCCGTAGAGTTGGACCCATTGGAAGATTTTCAATAACTTGAATTGGATTACTAAAATGGATTTTTCTCTTGAAGCATTGCAATGAGTTGTAATAAGACGCAAAATGTCAACATACCTGTGACCGTAGATTCGGCAAGGCTCGTGAGGATCATCGTTCACGAGCACGGCTCGTCTACCTCGCGGATGTCCATCTAGTATTAACAATTCGCCAATGACTGTTCGGTTTGAAGTGATTGCAAGGATTGGTTGCAAAAGTGACAATAAGAGTGCAGCAAGTCTCATAGTCTTGGATATGATGGTCTTGGTGCTTCGTCCAAATCAAACTGTACTGTGAGACCACGAAGAGGACGACTGATAGTAACCTGTTTAAAAAGTCGGTCGTCCATCTCATTGAGACCACTCTGGTGCGGCCTGTTTTCGATCGCAACTTTCGATGTGGCTTTATTCGGTGGGAATTCTTGGCATGGTTTCATTTTCTCTTCTGTACTGTTATTTTGCACATACTTTCCCTTTGTATAAGATATTAGTTCTGACTTCTTTCTGCGCATCTCGTAGTGAATCGTTTCTCTTGCGCGCCAGTTATTTTAAACGATTTTTAAAGAACATAATCCATATAGAGAGGGATCGTTAATGGAGTAAATTTGTTTGTTACAATATTTAAATGATTTTGAAAAATCGTAATTAACGAAATGACAATTTTTTCTCGAATGGGTCATATTATGTAACGTTTGTGAAATACACACGTGTCGATGTTGTTCTGAAGTTTCGCGTTACGTTTATAACCCCATTGCAGGACAGCATATCTCTTCCAAAAGTTTAAAATTTACACAATGTACAATTGTTTTATTTGTTTTTATGTTTTTCAATTACTTCGGTTTGCGTAATTAATGTGTTTAAGACCAAAACGTGCGTCGTATTCAAAACAACGCCGGGCTATGTACATTGTACAGTAAGTTATAAAACATTAGAATTTTTGTAAAAAAAATATACATTTATTTTTAAACATTCATTTTCTTTGGTTTTCGCATTCCTTAAAACGCACTCACTCACCTTTCACGCCAACTGTAAATAAAGGCGCCGTTTCTTCTGCGATTACAAAGTCATCTGGTGTGTAAGTTTGAACAGGGAAAAGTATCCGTATCCTCCTTTGTCGAATAAGATTTCAATCGCTTAGCAAATGTAATCGAATCTTTCTCTCATGAAGCTTGAAGAGAAATAGAAACCGCCCATGCTTAGAAGTTGAATCATCTAAGAAAAATCTAACTTTTTGCTACAAGTATATATGAAACTTTCTGCTTAAAAACGGAATAATTTTATGCTTAGGAATATTTGATTTCCTTATTGATCGCTTAACCAGATTTCGTATTAAATTCATACATATCTGTTTAATGCTGTTGCATACGTTGATTTAATCCATATCCCGTATGTTGAAACATGGTTGAAATAGCCGCCAGAAGAAAACCCCTGTTGTTTATTTTATTCAGCGCCAGATGGCTCTTCTGTGAATCTGATTGTTATTTTTGTCTAAATTCACGAACTCACGCCTCACGGGGCGCTCTGCGGGATTTCACAACCACTTGTTGCCTCCCGCTATTAGTGGCTGGGTTTAATAAAACTATTCTCTCTCTTACTATTTTGTATCGGGAAAGTTTTGAACATTTTGTCTGTTCCAATTTCTTGTCATAAACTCAGTTTTGCCTTCCTTTTAGAAACCAGGAAAGTGCTGTTGTTGTATTGCTATAGTCCAAACAGTGTTGTGAAGACTGTCGGTTCAGTCTGATAAAACCTTTCCGGACGATAAAGACACTCACATTCTTAGTTCTTGATGGTTTCTGTCGAAGACGCATCAGCGGTGGAGCCCGCCAAGATTCACAACATTCCTAATCTGAACAATTTTTCTGAAACTACTGATGACAAATCAACAAGAGCTGAGTGTTCTTTGAGCAACCCTTCAATTGCTCAGCCAATTGTAGTAGAATCTCCAAAGCAGTATCTTTCCTTAGAAGGTGTTTGTCAGACTGCTGGTTTCATCAACAGTCAGAATCAACAAGTGGTGAAGTTTCCTAGCAATGTTCGCTTTGTTGTCCAACCAGTAGCAGAGGACGAAATCAGTAAAGCAGATGATGAACCCCATGAAGAAGATGGAAGCTATCACCATTCGACACATTCTTTTACTTTTTCAGGTGGCAATGCATCTGCAGATGACATAAATGGACATTACAGTATGTAACATGCTTGTTATACGTGTTGCACTGTTATTTTGTTTTATTTCATGGAACTGAATTATCTTTGTAGGTTTTGGGGGATCTGATCAAGCACAGTTGACGGTCCGATCAATGGCTTCCATCGGCCTAGGCTCTTCAAATGGCAGAAAAATCCACATGCGTAGAGTGCACACAACAGGCGCCGATCTAGTTTCTCCCCTTTTGCTATCTCCCAATGGCGAACTCATCCAGACTCCTTGGGCCATTCCTACTACAACGTAGGTGTTAATTTAGTACTGTATTATCTATATATATGTTTTTCATCTTGGGTATATTGCTCCAAGATCGTCGAGTAGAATATTAAAAAGATTAGTACTTAGCAGTGCAAGAAAGCGTGATTCATCATATATAATATTCGTTCTGATAGCGCAGGCATTGATATTTTGTTCAAGATAAACCTTAAGAGAATGTTATAACTTAAATATCTACGTATAAAAACGTATAAAATGGCCTTCGAATTATGCAGCATCGAACATTACCGATGGTTAACCAGCTAGATGTCCTTGTGCCGGATCGAATTGTCACGTGCTGGTCAATCAAAACAAAACCAGCCAAATCCAGTGAACGTTTTTTTTTTTATTCTTTCTTTCCTGATAATTTGTTATCGCCCTACCGGTTGACGGGAACCGCTGTAAAATGTTGGTCATGGTATTCAAGTTCGCTAACCTTGTAGGTTGTCCTTCAACACCGGTCGTGATAATGAATGTGACAGAGGAAAAAGGAGGAAACACCCAATGAGTGAGAATATCCGAAAACGATTTTCTAATTAGGCATTACTATTGCGAGAAGCGAGTTTGATCAAAGGTTATTGGCTATAAAAATGAACATCTCGGATTTCTCGAGACTGTCAATGAGGGACGTCCTTGTTATGTAAGCAGAGACTGCTGCTGTCGCGAAAGTTGGCTGCAACGGAAAAGAAAACAATGCATGGATTGGAAATTAAACTTTCGCCTGTCCAAGCGTTGACAACTGATTGAACGTGAATAGCTTTTAATTAGACTTTTAACGATGACTAGATTGATCGGTCGTCTGTGACGCTTGCCTGGAATGCAAGTCGGACGAAGTAGGTAATCTTTTCAGGCCATGGACTGAGTTTTTCTAATCGGATATCTTCCGCACGATTGCTAATACGTTCACGATGCGTTCGTTGATTCTCTCAGTTTAATCCGATTGTCTAGCTTTGTTTATTTTTCGCTTGATTGTGCGTAATAATCCGAAACATTTGATATCGTCTACTTATGTTTCCTCAACAATAGAAAGAATATGAGTGGGATGCTAGATGGGCCGGTGGATGACGGTTCCAGCAGCGACGAATCTTATTCGGACACTAGAAAAAACAAGAATAAACAAAGAGGCAGACATCGCCATAGTTTACGGACAGATCGTCATACAGGTCAGACATGGGGCTCAAAGGTAGAGTTTCTGCTGGCCTGTGTTGGATTTGCAGCTGGGCTTAGTAATATCTGGCGATTCCCTTACACGGCATTTAAAAGCGGAGGAGGTGATATTATTTTCATTTCAGTTGAATTCATTTGTCACATTAATTTATGACATACTTTATGTTTTCCTGTAGGGGCTTTTCTCATTCCATACTGCATTATGGTACGTTGAATTCGCTGGTTTTTGTTGAAAATTTTATTGTTGTCACTGTGAAGATTAATTGATGATGGATTGGATTCAATCAGGTCTTCCTGTGCGGCATTCCAATGCAGATATTAGAGTTGGCAGTTGGCCAGTACACACGTGAAGGTCCTGTAGAAGCGATGAGAAACATTTGCCCACTTTTCTCAGGTCTCGTCAATAACAAACAAAATAAAACTGGTTTTCAACTAGTTATAACTAGATGATATCGGATTTTAATTTCGCAGGTGTCGGTGTTGGGATGGTACTCTTTAGCATGTTGCTCAGCTCCTACTATAGCGTGGTAATGTCATGGGCAATGCTCTACCTGGGATCCTCTTTCAGTTCCCAGCTACCGTGGACTCATTGCAACAACACCTGGAATACGGAATTTTGCCACCAAGGTGCGTCACTCCGCATCATCGATGGCCATTGTCACAAATTCGCTATAGGGGAAAGGAAAGAAGGGTAATGATTGATAGCGTTTCTGTTATTATTGTATTTTCTGAAAATCAGGTTCGCTACCTTTTACTCACCGACCGGATGACAACGTCACCGGAGTCCAACGGCTCGTGGCCGTTGAAATTGTCAACAGTTCTTCATTCAACCGAACAACACCTGGTCAAGAATTTTTTGAGTAAATATTGATTCAAATTATTTAGTTGTGGCATCTTTAAAAAAAAATTGTTTTAGTCGACGAATTTTGCAGATGACTGATGAAGTGACAAATATGGGAGAAATCCATTGGGAACTGACAGTCTGTTTGCTTATCGCATGGGTGTTGCTTTACGTTACCATTCGTAAAAGCGTCCGTTGGTCAGGTGCAGTCTCTCGAAGGTCGTTCGCTCTACTTCCTCA
This sequence comes from Daphnia galeata, assembly GCA_030770115.1. NCBI lineage: Eukaryota > Metazoa > Arthropoda > Branchiopoda > Diplostraca > Daphniidae > Daphnia > Daphnia galeata. The sequence continues at coordinate 1,980,635 of CM061114.1, forward strand.
ATCTAACGGGAATTGATGACATTATTTCCAGGCAAAGCGGTCTATGTGACAGCTACCCTTCCGTACTTCTTGTTATTAGCTCTGACTGGCAGAGCTTTAACCCTAGAAGGAGCTGACGATGGATTGCGCTACTTCTTCCACCCGGATTGGTCAATCTTGCTCAGATCTGAGGTGAATGCCTGTCTGCATTTGATTCAAAATTCAATCCATTTCATTTGTATTTTCTATTGTTTCGTTGGCAAATGATCAAGGTTTGGGTGAACGCTCTAGCCCAGGCGTTTATGTCGATGGGAATCGCATATGGATGTTTGATGGCCTTTGCAAGCTATAACCGTTTTCACAATCCATTAATACGTGACGCACTCTGCTTGAGCTTGCTCAATTCCTTGACGTCATTGATAGCCGGTATCATCGTCTTTGCTGCTCTTGGTCACACTGCTCTTGTTCAGGGCCTACCAATCGATCAGGCCGCCACTGACGGTAACGACCTTTGATTCTCCGTCGATAATGATAATATATTCTCGGCAGAGTCTCGATCGAACTTCCGAGAACTCAATTGGGATCCTTTGAATTGCAATCGATCGCCTTGTAATATTTATAGCCACTTTGGTATTTCGTCAGGTTTGAGCTTATCGCTGGTGATGTACTCGACGGTCGTCTCTCAAATGCCATTCCCACAATTCTGGAGCGTTTTCCTTTTTGTTATGTTTATTTTCATTGGTCTGGATACCCAGGTAATTTAGACAAATTATTTAACAATATTATTTGTGGCTAATTTGGAAATTAGTTTGCCACAGTGGAAGTGGTTCAACTGACGTTACATCGTTTCGCCAAGCAATTTTGTAATAAGAAAGCTGGCTTGATGCCTGACCTAGTTGTCATTGGCATGTGCACGGTATGCTTCATTGGAGCCCTTCCTTACATCACACAGGTTAATTATTTTCAAAAAAGGGAAAAACCCATCATTACACCGTGAGAGCGGTTTTCATTGTCATCATTCTTTTTTGAACAGGGTGGAATTTATTTAATGCACCTAACAGATTATTACGTCGCTACTGTAGCCGTCATTTTACTAGCCTTGATTGTTGCTTTTTCGACCGGAGTCCTCTATGGAGCCGGACGACTGGCTCGCAACATTCGAGAAATGACAGCTCACAGTCCATCTCCGCTCCTGATCATTTGTTGGGCGGCACTGACACCTCTAATTATTTTGGTGAATTTAACAAAGAAATTCTCTCAGATTTTTTCATAGTTGATTGAAATTCTTCAATGTTTGCTTGGGTTTGTTTGGTTTATTTCAAGGGCGTGTGCGTTTTCCATCTGTGTGACCTTAAAGGGCTTGCCTACAATCACGGTACATACGTCTTTCCCGAATGGACAGCTATTTTAGGCTGGTCCGTGTTGGCCTTTATTCTCGTACCTGTTCCTCTCTTTGGTATTGTCGCCATATCTCAAGCCAGTGGAAAATCAATCATTCAGGTTTTTAACCAATCTTGAAAGCTTTCTGAAAAATGTTGTGTTTAAAATTTTTTTTTTTCTTTTTTTTGATTTGAAGAAAATTGGAAACTCGTTGAAATCGCAGATAGTCGAATGTCCTTGCTGCCTTCGAGGTGTTCATGGGCTCAAGGATACTCATTCCATGGTCCACTTGGACGGAGACGTCGCAGGCGGCCCTCATTCCTCTTATACGTTCGCGGAGTTCGCCGAAATTGCCTACCCGGAAGATGGATCGTACACTGTCACGTCAGCGTCCTCGCTACCTTTTACTCCTTCTACTCTTAATTCGCCTCTTTCGCCTACTCTAACCGTCCAGTTTCCGTCAGATGAAGGGGATTTACATAAGCCAAGCAATTCAATTGAAAATCGACACCATTCTTCAACGGATATGAAAGCTACCGTTATTTAGGTCGATTCTTTCCTCTTTTTTTTTTTAAGTGCGAAAAGTTGAAACTTTCTGGATTTTTTTTTCGGCTCCCGGAATTTCCAGCTATTAAAAAAACAAACAAATATTTTCTTGTCAAGTTCTGGATAATGAGCGTAACATCAGGAACCGTCACTATCACATTATCGTTTGGCCCTTGTCTGAAACCGAATACTCTCTGTCTCAATTAAAGTTTCAACCGGAACAAGTGGATTCTATTCCAGGAGACTATTCTATTGACTGTTGATCCTAATCATTTTTAACGATAAAAACAAACAGCTGACGTTCCTTTTTCTCTTTCTCCAGGCTTCTAGTAAAAGATTTTCCTTTGTAAAGTACAGTACATCTAGCGAATGAAAACGTCGTGAGGAGGCGAGTAGACTTACGTATGAGTGGATATACCCAGTGAAAACCCCTCAATAATAATTAAAAAAACTAGTGATTCGCATAATTCATTTTATATTTTAGAAATGGCGAAAGCTTGGGCCGCGGTCGATCAATAACGTTCACAAACTGACTTTTTGGGCAGAGATACGCTTGTATTTTGGTATATCATAAAGACTTTGCATATGTATTATTCTTTTTTTTATTTTGTTTTGACAGTTTGATTGAGGAGAAGTAATACAACCACCATCACTCTTGATTTAAACTGGCTGATTCATCAGAAATTGTGACAACTTCGTTGACAAATAATTCAATGGCTGAATTGAGGAAATGCAACAGCTGTGTTAGCGTTCCTTGTCCTAATCGCTTCCGTCCGTCACTTGGGAAATAGACTCCGCGAATCTCGACCGCTTGTTGCGTCAAAAGGCTGGCCAATCGACGAATCAGATCGAGACGGGCATTATTCGACGCCGGACACAGTCGCTGTATGAAGCGCAGTAGATACTCGACAGTGTAGCGAGTTGCCTATTATTGTAGCAAACAAACAAATTCAGTTATCATCCTGTGAAACATCGTCATGTGAAAACAAATTTTACGAGATTGAAACGCGATAGGCAGATTGCTGGCTTGTCTGCGTAAACGACTATGTTGCTCAATTCCTCGTTGGTGAAAACTGGGTTTTTTAAGTGCAGGAGCCAATACCAAAGTAGCCTGGCCAAGATTTTAGGATCTCTTTCGGATGACAGATTCCTCCAACCTGATTGGCGCCCGTCCAACGTTAAACAGTACTCTTTTACCGTTGGGTGCGCCAACAAATCTGTTGGCGGGTTAGCCAGTAGACTGTTGACTATTTCTTCAAAAATAACCTGTTTATTTATTTATTTTTTTCAAAAAAGAATTTCAGCAGTTGAGTCCAAGTTAGAAAGTTTGCTTTTTGTTTTAATTTTTAATATTGCCTGGGTATTATCACAGCTGAAGACCGAACCAAAATTTGTATGTCCGACTGGTATTCGTGGCGCATTTGGTTCATCCGTCAATCTCAAATCGTCCATAGTATCCCATCCTTTTCGAAAATGTATTATAAAACATAACAGTTTCGCGATTATATATGCAAATTCTTGATTTTTACGTTCGTGTCCGCTAGTTTGGTAAGTCAGTTGTTTTGGGTCATCGAGAAAACAAAAGAAGGAGCGAATAAAAGGCGGTCGACTTTCGTCTAACCAAAAGTTGAGCGTTGGGGACGGATCGGCCCGGCAAAGAAATAGCAATCGCTCGCATATCACGTAAATTATCTATAATCAGACTCAGTTAGGGACAGACAATATTGGCTACCCTATCTCATCAACAGCTAAGTTATTATCTTGAACCTTTGGAATGTAACGCAAAGCTCTTGCTTCATAGCCATGGAGAACTTCTTTTTGGTCCTCCAAGTGTTGCATAAGAGTGAACGGTTGTTTGGCACTCGAATTCTTGACGTCAGTCTTGCTAAAAAAGTTTCGTAATCTATTTCATTAAAAAAAAAGAAATTAAAGAATGCCATTTGAAATTTTTTAAAAACCTGGTGCTGAACACGCTGGAACAGTTTAAAAGGAACTGTTCGAATTCCTGAATCATCTGTCAGAAATAATGAAAGTCAGTTGAGACAACCATAACAAGATTATCGTTGTGTATTTGATTACCATAATCTGAGTGGATGTCTGAACTGAATTTGGTCGCTTCCGGCGGACCTGTCGTATGGCCTCAACCGATCGCAACCGTTGACAGTAGATTAGATAACAGCAGAGCAATACTCCAGTCCGACCCAAACCTTCCATAGTTTAATAATCCCGAAAAGAAAATGATGAAGTGCTCAGTCAATTTTAAACAAAATCAATAAATGCAGACACACCTGCGTGACAGTGAACGGCCACTTTGCCCTGATTAACAGCGAATGAAAGGACTTTAACCGCATCCAGTAATCCTTCTAGCGAACCATTTTCGTAGTCCTTCCATCCAAAATTGTAGTAGAAAACTACAAGATCACGCAAGACTTTTTCAATCAAAACAAATCAACAAGTTCATGGTGGTCTTTTAAAATGTCAAACTGTCTTTCTCCATGAAGTTCTCGGGTAGATAGGAGAATCCTGATGAGGTCAACGGCGGACCACAGTGCGAATGTTCGCCTGCAGTCTGTAAATTAATGATGGTCTTGATTCCCAATCTAATATATACAGGTATACACCAATCAATATTTTAAAATATGTCAGATGTCGATTTTTCTAAATTGATTGTGATATACCGGATGAACTGGCCGACAATATCGTTTTTCTGAATAAGTTGTGCGTTTGGGCGGGCCATGGCCAAAACATCCTCGGTGATCCTTTGTCATACGATAAAAAGAAAGCGGCTAAAATTAACGTCAATTTACGTGACTCGAATGCGCACTGTTCATGGGAATGAAAATCGATCCCATGAATATTTGATGATTTTCAGTGTGTGTAGAATGCGGTTGCTGTTGTTCGACCGTTCCCTTTGTATTGCTGTCCATCTCGGCATCCACATAGCCCACCACTCCCGTGCATATTTTAAAAGAGACTAGCTCGTGTGTTTATCTATTCATCGTGCGTGTGAGCACTGTTGCTGGCAACTGATCGCGTTGCTGTGGTCAATCGATTCACCGCACGAACATCTCATCGAGTCAATGGACCACAACTCTTTTAGTCTTTTTCTAATACGTTTTCACTTTATTGGATAAGCCATCCGCTAATGAAAATTTATACTCTGAAAACACACAGTAGCTGGCGACGAACGATGGTTGTCAAAGTTTAAACTTTAGATTATCACGGCCCGTGTGCGGAATACTAATAATATTAATTGCGCAGTTAGTATTTAAGAGGTTTACATGACATACCAGTGAGAATAAAGTCCATCGACGGCCATATCTTCAGCTGTCCAGCGATCATTCGTGTCGAAACGGCATTTTCTACCGCCACAGAAAGCGAGACAAATGACGCTGGCCGGCGTCTTTTTCCGCAATCCTTCGGAAAATTTGGTGTAACTCGGTTGGGCAACCATCAGGGGAACAGATTTCTCCGCGTTTTCCGGAAGTTTAGAAAGCGTTTTGGCGGCGCTCGTTGGATCATCTTCAACATCGTTTTTTGCGACACCTGGAGACACAACTTTGGACTTGTGGCGGAACAACATTGACATATGGCTTCTTCCCGCCATTCTAAGAATCGAATGATTCAGCAACGAGTCAAACGACTCCCATCTCGTTTCCCTTTTCTAGGTATTGGTCTTTGGACTGTACGGTACTTGCGCACCACAAAATGAAATTTTGGTATCACACGCACAATGCTCTAGTATTGAAGCTATGCTTAAGGGGATGACGTCACTAAATGTCGACCTTCAAACGTATGTAATTCTACTATAAAAGCAACGTTGTCACTAATTGATTTGAGCACGGCACTCCATTTTTCAGAAGAGAACCCACTTGTTAACGTCGGATCAGATAGTCTTCTGTGTTTTATTTGATACGCTCCCGTCAGACTGACAACAAGGTCCAACCATGCCCAAAGAGTGTTCTAATTGTCAAAGTAAGTTTTTATTATTATTCAGTGCCTTGATTTTGACATGTTCTATTTTTTTTTTGTGTACATGTTATTTTTAGGATTTTTCGAGTCAGTGATGCGTTCAACTTTTGCCTTATTACATGTATACGTTTCATACTTTATATCTAGGTGGGTGCACATGCGGGGACGACTGCAAGTGTTCAGCTAACTGTGTCAAATGTCCTACGACTTCGTCACAAGGAGAGACTTGCAAGTGCTCGACTCCAGGTAATATTCAAATTGAATGCTTTAATAGTCGATACCAATTTCAGTATTTTATTTACAATTGGATACATAGGGGGTTGCACGTGTGGCAGCAACTGCCGGTGTGGAGCCAGTTGTGTTTGTAAAACTTCGGCCTGCTGTAAATGAAAAGTATCATCGTCGACACATCGTCTGAAGAATTACTCCAACAGTGTTCTGAATCATGTTTGGAAATTATTCCCCTTATTACTTTTCTCTCTTTATTGTCTATCTAGAGATTATATTCTAAGCTTCATCAAATATTCAATAAATTTTGTCAAAATCAATAATTCTTCTTTGTATATGCCTGGCGTCTTTTATTATGACCCGATTTCCATATTCTTTGTCGACTATTTTTAGCTAGCCCACTAGCCTATTAAAAGCTGCTGGGAAGTAGGCAGCAGGTAGGTTATAAAAGCTTTATGCAGTAGTATTCCTTGAGCTGGATTATGCTATTGCTAAGTGGTCGAGCGCCAATTACTCTCAGAACGGGAAAACTCAGCAAATAATACCGCATCATTCAGCATGCGCAGACCTTGCATCTGTATAATTATGAAGAATAAGACCAACTGAGTGCACTTTGTCACGAAATGCGAAAATATATTTTATGGCTGCCTACGCGTAGTTATTTAAGGGTAATAAAAAAATGGGGCGTCCAACTTTTATTTTTGTATCGAATTTGTTTGTCTACTCTACTGTAAACTAATTTTATTCAAAATATTTGTTTACCGCCTTTGCGCTCATCTTCCGAATGGCAATGTTGCTTGGCCGCTGCCATGCTGAAGACCTGAAGTTGGTCTGCTGTTACATTTGATATTCCATTTCTGTGTTTTGTTTTTTCGACCATTTCTTCCAAACAAAATGGGAATTCTAGAAAAGATTTCCGAGATTGAAAAGGAAATTGCCCGTACTCAGAAAAACAAAGGTTTGCGAATGTTATTACTTCTGACTCAAGTATGTGATTTTAACGCTTTGTGTGTACCGGGCAGCTACCGAATACCATTTGGGTCTCTTGAAGGCGAAATTGGCAAAGTATCGTTCCCAACTTTTGGAACCATCCTAAGAAAGCTGGGGAGAAAGGAGAAGGCTTTGATGTACTTAAATCAGGAGATGCCAGAGTGGCATTAATTGGATTCCCATCTGTTGGCAAGGTGTGAGATCAAGTTGAAAATTATTTTGAGTTTTTATTTAACACATTCCCTTTCTTTAATAGTCTACCCTTCTTTCAACTCTAACCAAGACGCAAAGTGAAGCTGCATCATATGAGTTTACTACACTGACATGTATTCCTGGGGTTATTGAGTATAAAGGAGCCAATATCCAATTACTGGATCTTCCAGGAATCATTGAAGGGGCTTCTCAAGGAAAAGGCAGAGGAAAACAAGTATGCCTGAGTTTCTGGAATGTGAAATAATAATTTTTGAATGATTCTTATTTATTGTTTGGTTTAGGTTATTGCTGTTGCAAGGACAGCTGATTTAGTGCTGATGATGCTTGATGCAACCAAAGGAGATGTACAGAAAACTCTGCTGCAGAAAGAGTTGGAGAGTGTAGGAATCAGGTTGAATACCAAAAAACCAAACATTTACTTTAAGGTAAATTTTTTACAAATACAAAGGCAATGATTTAAAAATAAATTATACATATATTTGCAGCACAAAAAAGGTGGTGGTATTGCTTTCAATGCTGTTTGTCCATTGACCAAAATTGATGAGAAACTGGTTCAGCTCATTCTTCATGAATACAAAATTTTTAATGCAGAGGTAAAGTTCACATTGCCTAAATTGGAAAACCAGAAGCTATTGCGTTTTTGTTTTCTTCGAAGGTTTTGTTCCGCGAAGATTGCTCTGCTGACGATCTGATTGATGTCATATCTGACAACCGGATCTATTTGTCGTGCCTTTACGTTTACAACAAGATTGATCAAATTTCTCTTGAGGAAGTTAATAGAATTGCACGACAGCCTCATTCACTAGTTGTTTCCTGCAACATGAAGCTAAACCTTGATTTCTTACTGGAGACGCTCTGGGAGTACTTGTCTTTTATTCGAGTGTATACCAAGAAACCAGGTCAGCCCCCTGATTTCAATGACTGCTTGATCTTGCGACGAGGCGTTTCTGTGGAACACGTTTGTCACTCGATCCATCGCACGTTGGCCCAAGTTTTGAAATACGCGCTTGTTTGGGTAAAAAATTCTACTTAAATTGTATGACGAATGATAAAAATTTCTGTTATTTACTCTTTTATAGGGAACAAGCGCCAAGTTTAATCCACAACGAGTCGGTTCACACCATATAGTGCATGATGAGGATGTATGTTTTGTACCCTTAGGGAACTGTTGTATTTTTTAATTAATCTTTTTCTTTTCTCCCTTCAAGGTTATTCAAATTGTGAAGAAGTGAAAATTCTTCTTTGGCTTTCTGCAGAGGTTCAAACGCCGAAGAAAGAAAGAGGGAAAAGCTTTTTGTTATGGTTGGCTTGAGAATCCAAATAAAACACATAAACACCTATCAATTATTAGATCCGACTAATCCGTCGAAATTATCGCCAGAAGGAGTTTTGTTGAATTCTTTATCAGCTTTAAACATGACTTTTAAATTAGCTGATGTCGCCATGTCGGTGAAGTCGGTCATTATCCTTGGGAATATTTCAATGATAAATTATTAATAGCAAAATAAAATAAGAAAAAAATAATACAAAAAAAATACGGTTAATGGAGAAAAATGTTCAGTCACGTTCAGGGTCTCGCCGACATCTTGTATATTTAAATGAAAGGTACACTGTACAATGTACACACCAAACTAAGAAATTTGGCCTTGCTGTTCTTATTGTGTAATTTGGCTTGGCCTTCGTCTGCTACTGATTGCTAAGAAAAGGTAGTACTTGGGGCTTGGGCAAAGTTGTAGGTGTATACCTTTCTTTGATCCCTGTGATCTTAACAAAAATTGAAAAAGGAAATTGAAAATTTTTCAACCTGCCCTTTGGTTCCAAGTGCTCCTTTTCAAGCAGAGAAGCCATTTGAATGTGATGCTTCTTTGTGTTAACTTATAGACTAGCTCTCCAATGTTCCCATTGTCTCAGAACCCATCTAATTCCAGTCGTGGAAATGGCCGAAGTTCGTCATCTTCTCATAATCCCCATAATCGAAATTATGGGGCAGCCTTTTTCCAGATGATGACTATTGCCCTTCTGTGCACATCTTTAGCCCAACCATCCTGGCTCTCACTCACAACCAGGACAAATGCTGGACCACAAATGCCAGCTGTGTCTCCCAGATCGGGAGAAAGCTGCCCAAAACATCTCACTCTATATCAATTCTTTGACTATGGCTATTTTGAGACTGGAGATTCTAGAAATAGTACAGCTATTGTGACACCTGTGAAGCTTTATTACCACTCTGCGGCTGGGAGTGAGTTGCTCTTTTTTATTTTCCCATCTATCAGGTTTTTATTTAAATATTTTGTTTTACTATTACAGCAATGGGTTGCCTCACACCAGCTATCGTTAACATGTTTAAAGTGATTCTGATGTTGGTGATATTTGCCATCATTGTATGTTTCATTGGTTTCCTGTTGGATGTGTTGGGAACAAAGAGCCGCCTGTCCCTAACAGTGAGATCCAATGGACTACTAACCATTCCAATTGGTACTATAACTGGCTATATATTCAATATCAATTCATTTTTTAATTCTAATCCTTTTGTTTAGTTTTAATTTGTGCTGGAGTAGTGAGTCTTGCATACTACATAACCGTTCTTTTGGAAAAGGAAAATCGTCATTCTTATTTTCTCGAAGTCTCATTCGATTACGGCTTTTTCACCCTCTCATCTGCAGGTTAGTCTATTTTTTTATTTTTTTTTCAAATTCTACTTTTTATGCACGACTATTAAATTTTCATGTTTGTTGAAAATCCCATCCAGGTGCAACAGCTTTACTTGCCACTGCCAGCGCCTTGTTTAAAAGGATGGGTGGACCAGAACGACGCAGATCTCGATCTCGACACCGACGTTCACGATCTTCACGAATGCGTGACAGCCGCCTTATGCTCGTAGATACAATTGAATCTCCCCCATTGGTTGGAGACCCTCCTCCACCCTATTCTCTTTGATGACCATTTCGATTTTATTATTGACTTTCTTTTGTGATGTCGTAATCTCATCATTTTACAGAATCCTTTTTTTCTCTTATTTTTAGAACTTGATTGCATGTCGTAATGATTGACTCTTTTATTATTCATTTAATTTCTGTCGCTATATTTACTTTATACATATATATATACATAATGAAATAACTTCCTTTGTCATCCGACAATTTTTACCTCTACATAGCTTAAAAACTGACCGACGCGCAAATACATTTTTTTATCAGTCATCATTAACTCGTGACTTTGGTCATCAAAATATTTTTCCTGGAACTCTTCATTACTATATAATTATAATAAAAATGTAAAAAGAAAATAGAAAAAACTTGTTTTAAAAACATAAATTTAACAAAAAAAAAATTAAAAAAGGATTATTTCAACTGTTTAGTACCACCAACAACAAATAAACGAGTTTGGCAATGTCTCCTCAGCGATGTGTTATTGAACCACGTTTGAACGTTGGCTAGTTTTTTGGTTGCCTGAAAAAAAAACTGGGTGTTGAACTTGATATATACATATATTAATCGGGTTTATATAGCCAGAAACGATCGGCCATGTATGGAGCTAAATCAGATAGTGGATATTGGGAGTACATGCTTCATGGAACCGTAGAAAGTGTCTTTAATAATGCAAATGCAGAGGAGCCGGGACGAGACGAAGTTGGAAAACTCGATAACCAGAACCAGCTGCAAACTTCATCGTCAATGTTGGCCGGTATGATATAAAGTTGAACCATTTCCGCCCTCATGAGTGACCTGATTAGTATACGTTATTTCCGCCCCATCATGTTGTGGTGAGATGAGAACATGAGACTCCATCTCTTGCTCACAGTCTTTAAAAAAAAAATAACCTACACATTATACTAATTGTTTAATAGATATCAGCTGACGGTGTTTATGTGAAATGATTTGTTATTGTTTTTGTATTGGTTTCTTAAATAAGGTGGTGCTGAATGGCTGGAGGCTGATGAAATGCAGCAGATGAATCAGCTAGTGACCTCATTGTCAGCAACACTTGATGAAATGGAGTGGGACAGAAGGAAGTGTAGATCATCTCTAGGTGACTGCATTCACCAATTTGAGCAGTTGAAATCTGGGTCTTCTCTCTGGATGTGTCGACTTGATTTGCTGCAGCAGGCAATCAGTTACGATCCTGATATGGTAATAGCATTGGCATTTTATTCAAACATCTCCAAACTTGCACACACAAACACACACAGACATAGAGAGAGAGAGAGAGAGAGCAATGAACATCTGCATATACCAGCAGGATTTCACATCAACCATCATCAATTCAGCTATGTGTCCCTGTCTTTTCTTTTCAAATCGTTTTTTTTTTTGTTATACATTTGTGTGTGTGTCTTCAGTTGTGTTCTCTTCAAATAACTTTATTCTTTTTTTGTTCTTCACTTGCTTAACTGTGAACAGGTCAAAATGGGGAGGAGCAACAATGATGAAGGAGACCTGCATGTGATGAACAAGTCTCGGCAGCAGATGATTTGCCCAGAGGAACGTGGAGGTATTTATCGATTCGAAAACGATTCAATTAAGGTTATTGGATTATTATTGGATTTTTTTCTTTCTTTTCTTTTTTGTTGGATGGATGGGTATGTATATGTGGTGTGTGTGTCGTTTCTGGTTTTTATAGACGTTGACCGGGAGGTTGAGGATGGAAACTCGTCGTCGTTGCACTTGGCATCGTTTCAAGGCCCTGACAACGGCGAGATTCTGAGCCGGATTGATCTCTTAAAGAAGAACGCCGTCACTGTTTCTAGCGGCAACCAGCCGCAGAGAGACGAGGCCCATGAGCAGCAGCAGAAGCAGCCCAGTCTTATTCATTCTTCGTCTTCGCTGTATCATTTCGCCTCTTCTCGGATGGTGACGATGAGCCCACCAGCAACGACGAAGACGCCCGACATGAGCAGCGGCCAGCAAAGAGTCTCAGCAACTGCTTCTCTTGCAACAAGAAGGGGAAGAGAAGCGGATGAAAATCGAGCCAAGTTGCTCCTGCTGCTGCCATCATCCCGTCAAGTCAAATTGCCAGAAACGCTTGAAGCGACGTCGCTGTTGGAAACGGAGACGGGCTAAAGCTACAAGAGAGTAACAAACAAGCAAATAGCAACGACGACCACGACGACGAGAAGAAGGAGGAGGAGGACAAAAACTGAAAAAATAAGGAGAGACACACAGCACCGGAAAAAAGTTCCAAAATAGCGATCCACACGGGGCCCGCCCGTTTTTTTCTTTCTTTCTATCAAACTCCCACACACACACACACACAGACACACTTGCCTCTCTTCTTTTTTTTTCTCCCTCCCATCTCGCGGCAGCTACGAGCCCAAATCGATCAAAATAATATCCCGAGGTGAGGCTATAATTACTTGCGCGCACCCTGCGTCACCTTCTTCTTCTTCTTCTACATCATCGCGATGTGTGTGTGTGTGTCTCACTGTGTGTGTCTGTGTGTGCTGTATCTATAATAAAACTCGGAACGAAACTAAAGAGATGCAGAGTTTTTGGACGAAAAAATGAGAGACGGGGGGGTGGGGAACGAATGGAGTAGAGATCAACGGGAGGGCAATGGGGAGGAGGATCTGTGTGACACTTTGACAGTTTTTCTTCTTCTTCTTCTACGTCTTATTAGATGAAAAAACCATAGGAGAAGAAGAATGTGTGTGATCCGGTTGTTTCCAGATTATCGAACAAGGAAAAAATAGAATTAAATAGCCCTCCCCTCCAAAAACAAAACAAAAACATACAACAATAATTTTAAAATCCACTTTTTTCGGTAATTCTCTATTCTACCAACAAAAAAAAACATTTTGAGAAGAGAAAGAAAAAAGTGAACAAATGGAAGAAGAAAAAAAAAACGGCGAAAATGTCATCGTTGCAAGACGGGCGCGTACACACACGGAGAGAGAGAGAGAGAGAAACTTGTCTTTTTTTAAATTTCCCTTGTTTTTCTTGGGACAAGATGAATGGTTCTTACGTAACTGCCCGTGTGTGTGTGTGAAAAGGAAATAATTCAGATTGAGGATGAGACAAACTCGACACGCAACCAAATGGAGGAGTTGAGGGAAGGGTTATATAGCAAAATGGCGAGAGCTAACAAACAAACAAACAGACGTTACATACACAGACAGGCAGATACACACACACACACATCAGTTATTATCACAAGGCACTTGTCACTGTCGTCGTTTCTCTTCGTAATGGACACACACACACAAACACACTCGAGAGACGCTTATACACAACAGGGGGGGGGAGGGGTAATAAGGGTAAATGTGTCTAAACGGGAGAATTGAAATCAACAACAAAAGGAAAACAAAATGTAAAACGACAATTGAATTCCTTTTTTATCCTCTCAATCTTTTCTATCTCTCCCATTTAATTTGCTTTTTTTTTTTAATTCTTTTTCTTCTGTACAATCCACACACAACAGAGCAAACTCGTTGGTGTCGCCAGACACGCAAAGAGAAGACCCGTATTTTACACCAACAGTTGAAGACCAAAAAAAAAATGATTATTTTCTGATTTTAAATTAAATTAAATAACATTACAACAACAAAAATTGGATGGGGTGGAGGGAGGGATTATTAATTAATTAATTATTTTTTTAAATTTGGCGGGAATTTGTTTTAAACCTAAAACGGATATTTTTCTTTGCTAAACAAACGGGATGTTGTTTTTTCATAATATTTTCTTGTTTTAGAGATTTTTTTTTTCTTTAAACGGGAGAAGGCGATCGTGGCGCTGGTGGAGATGATGCGTCGTCGCTATTGATCTCCTCATTATCACCGGCGCTGGCGATATCGTCGTTGGCGTTTGTCGATCCCGACTGTTGATGATCTTCTCCGTTTTTGCCCTTGGGCACGGCAGCCGATGACGATGAAGACGTTCCCCCACCTCCTTGAGAACTGCGACTGGCCGATTTGAGCTGAGCAAGTTCGGCCGCCGTATTAGGATCCTGTTTCTTCCATTTAGTTCGACGATTTTGGAACCAAATTTTGATCTTCGAGGATCAAATTAAAATTTAAGAATTTACCGCCGAAAACAAAAAAAAAACTGGGAATGAAATGATAACTCACCTGAGAACCGGTGACGTTGAGCAGACGGGCAACTTCTTGGCGTTCGTTGGACGATAAATATTTCTTCTGTTCAAAAATCCGTTCCAGTTCGAAAAGTTGTTTGCCCGTGAAAGTGGTCCGCGTTTTGCGCGGACGCGATTGGCCGTTACCCGAATCCGCACCACCACCACCAACGCCGCCGGAATTGACCAAATCGGAGACCATGACCATGTGATTTTGAAGCTGTCCATCTTTATTCTTCCTGCGTTTGCTGTTGTTGTTGCTACTGTTGTTGTTGTTGTTCGATTGTTGTTGCTGGACGGGCAACATGACTCCAGCGGATTCGTTTCCAGCCGCCGCTACGGCAGCCGCAACAACAGCCGCTGCGGCTGTGTTAGTGTCCGACCCGTGTCCGTCGTCGTTGGCCTCACTGTCCGTCTCTCCACCGGCCCTGGCTTGAGATTCCTGACACCTAATCACTTCACTGGTCTGCCAAAGACGGGCAGCCGTTAAATAGTATTGAAGCACAGTCGAAAAATTGGCGGCCATTTGCAAATGAGGCTGGACATTACCCCACTGTCCGACAGCGTCTATATCGCCTTCATCTGTGCCTCCATCACTGGCCGGTTCCATGGCATCGACGGCCATCATTCCTTTGGCTCTTTTGATGGGCGTGGCTCCGCTGATTTCGCGTTCCCTTTCACGTTGGCGGCACTTGCTCTTGTCCAAACTCAAATCCAATGGCTCGTCATTGATGTTCACCGTCATATCGGTCACATCCACGCAATCGGAAGCCATTCCTTCCTCTTCTTCGTCGTCTTCTTCTTCTCCTTCGGTATCGTCGTAACGTCGATGATCTAAAACAAGTTGCTGGAACTGATTGTTGTTGTCTCCCTGTTCTATTTTGCAGATACTGCCGTCAATAACGGGGCCGGCAGCACTGGAAGGATTTTTCCAGCCGAGGATGTCGGCGATGGAATGGCGGGACGATAGAGGCGCCACCTGATCGCTGCTGCCCGTCAGGTAACGAACGTGATGATGTCTATGATGCTGGTGATGATTACGTTTGTTGTTGGTTTTGTTAGCAGCGCCGTTGGATGTGATTGGAACGACGCCTGGAGTTGATGGTGCCGATGTTGTTGAAGATCCTCGACGATTCAAAGCAGAAGATGCTCGGTCCGGCCGGCACCACGTCGTCATTGCTCATCAACGGCAACGGAACACCGGCCATGGAGAGACGAAACGGAATTTGGTCATACCAACAAAACCGCAAAGGTTCGTGTTTTTTTGTTTTATTTACGTTGTCCAATCCAAAAAGAAAACCTGTTTAAATTTCAAAGATTTTTGTAAATATTTAGTTGAATTAACGAAATGAATATAATCTAGAAAAAGTCAAAAGAAACGGAATTATTATATTAGATTGTTTAGCTATATAGGATTCCATGGACATTAGTATAATATATATTGCGTGCTCGCGTGTGTTAATAAAGTGACGCATCGTTTGGCTTCGTATTTGGTTGACGACGGGCCTCGTCGATGATGTGGGCGAAAGCGCAGAGCGGATGGTGCGGTAAATATTATAATAGCTCTTCCTCGGCTTTATCTCTCGTCCCCCCCCCCTTATCTCTCGTAGAGAGTCATATCCAAATAAGGCTGACGTTATTATATTCCTAGTAATATTCTAATATCGAAAGAAAGAGAAAAACGGTTTTTCTTTGGTGGGGGACTCTGTTTTTTTTATAAGTTGCTGCTGCTTTTGCGGGCGCCCTTTATTTGTTGGGAAGTTGAGTCATCATTCGATTTATTTCGTCATCGTTTGACACACACAGAGTGGAATGATGAGGGTCCTTTTTGGCGATTTCATTCCATCCTCCCGTATGTATATCAAATTACGCTCCTCTCTCAAAAAACTCTACGGGTTCATTGAAGTCAAAGTGGGAGAGAAACAAGCGATTGGTTTTCACGCTGATGAGTTGCGCGCGCTCTCTCTGCCGAGCTATTGATTCCGAATGTGACTATGTGTGTATGTAATACTACAACGACAGAGAGACTTACCAGACACGCTACTACATCTAAGCTCTGGTTATGGGTTCCAACTGTCTTGTATTTGTATAGAGTACGTACCTTAGTTACCGCAGCTACTTATATTTTGTTTTTGTTTTCAAAGTTCATAGTTCATCGAGAACTGTGTGTGTGTAACAAATTAACGTCGGCCATTTTGGGGGGGGGGGTTATTTTAGCGTTGACTACCACAAGTAGATCTGATGGCAAGTAGTAGAGAGATATAGGGAAGAGGCCCTTATTTATATATATAAATCTAGGATGGATGGATGGATGGATGTACCACATTCCTGTGAGGATGAAGAAAGAAAAGGGGAGTCACGCTCCAGGGATCTTGCGGATGAAGAGAAATGAAACAAGAAAAAAAGAGAAGGAATTTAAAAACCAAACCCTCCTGTCCTCTCTGCTTATAACTGAATCACAGATTCTCTGAGGACGTGAGCTTCTATTCCCGGAATGAACGAAAAGGAAGAGACTTTTCTTCTTCTTCTTTTAAAAAAATGGTGGGCGGAGTAAATGTATTAATGGATCTTCGACTAAATTCTTTCAAAAGTTAATAATCATTTCAACAGAGTGCACAGCTAATCGATGATGTCATAAAAAACAAAAAAAAAAATTTATAAAACTTGGCTGTACATGATTTTAAAAAAACAACAAAACAAAACAACTCAAAATAACAGTTTTTCTACCATTGTGGGAAAATGTTTCTAAATGGGTTTACAGCGATCGGCTATTTCACGTTATTACGGCGACAGAATTTGGGGCGTCCAATTAAAAATAACAGAAACGAAGAAGAAGAAATCCGAATGCTGGATTTATAAACACATTTCTTCTTTTCCTCCTCCTTCTCAATTGTGTCCTTGTTTTTTTTTGTGATTATTTTTATTATATTTGAGATTTGGCTGCGCATGACCGGATTGCACAGCTGATTTGTGCGTGCGGGACGGACTCACGCAACGACCAAAAATGAATCACAAAGGTTTTTTTTTTTTTGTCAGAGATAAAGAGAATCGAGAAAAGAAGAAGAAGAAGAAAAGGAGGAGGAATGGCTGTGTGAATGATGTAATATTCACGAGCCAGAAAGATGAGGGGTTGGGTGTTATCCTTATTTGGCTATAAGAGGTTGGGTGATGATTTTGTATTTTTTTTCTTGTCGAAGCCAAACGAATGTTCTATAAATGAAGTCTCTTACTTTATTCCCCTTCATTTTTGTTTTTTTAAAAAAGGATAGGTAACAAAACAAAAAAACAAACAAAAATGAATAATATATTACGCAACGCTGTGTCCTATAGTCAGTCGAGATTTTTGTCACAGGAGCGTGGCCGGCTGTCGATCGCGTTGTGAATAAATTCTGATTTTTTATTCACAACACCCACACACAAATGAATTTTCCCTTTGTTGACTTAACTGTGGAATTATTATTTTTGAAAGAAAACCCCCAAAAACATCAAGAAATCTTAACTCGTTTTGATATATTTCGTCGTCGTGTGACCTTGCCAATAATTTAACTCAACATTCAACATTTTTTGATCAATCTAGTTTTTCTCCAAATGACAGACTTGTGTGAACTCGACTCATTTCTTCGTTTTACGAAAGAAAGAAAGAAGAAAACAACAAAACATTTTCTTCTATTTAAATCGAGTGCTGTTTTGTTTTTGTTCTGAAACGTTGGGAATGCGGACAAACGAGATGATGACGAGCTGCAGAACTAAAAAGGTGAGTCTCTCTCTCTTTGCTGTTTGAACGAAGAAGAATAAAAAAACCCGTTCGTGTCAAGTCTGAACGAGAAAGAGCTGCAGGGGTAAGAGAGTCGTCAAGACAAAAAAAAAAGGAAAAAGTCAAAAGTTTTTTCTCGGATAAATATCGTGAGCCTGTGGCAGCGGCCATCAAAAAGAAATGATCGTGTCCCACACACACACACACAACGGGTCGGCAGCTTAACATAGTCACATCAGATTTTTTTATTTATTTTTTAAATAAATAAATAAATCATCAATTCAACCAGTTTTCTTGTTCGAAACTAAATTTAGTTTTTTTCAAATTTTTTTGAAAAAATTTGAAAAAATTTGTAATTCAAATTTATTATTTATTCATTTCGATTGGCTAACTTTTGAAGGAAAAAAAAATACAAAAATTTTAAATTGCGCCACTGTATTATTTTGTAGAAGAGAGTAGCAGGCGCGCGCGCTGCTAATAAATGAATACGAAATTGCGTTTATCGGTTTTGTTCAGACACGTCAGGTTTTGACTCACCTTTTTGGCCGTGGGTTCCTTTATGTGAGCCCCACCACCACCACAAAAACAGGAGAGAAATAAGAAGGTGGGAGAAGGGATTTCCAATGTTGTGTGTTGTAATTGGATGATGATGTCACTGGAGGCGGTTTTTAGTAAAACCGTTTCGTTTGCGATCTTGAATCACAAGAATGGGCCACTCACACACACACTGATGCACCGTACACACACACACACACACCCGATGGTAAACAACACAGACTTTTTAAACTTTTTTTTTTTTTTTTGATTCGCTAATTTGCGGGATCGTCTGTTGGAAGCGCGGGATATTTTCAAAAGAATCGTCCGCGCACTTTTTGGTTTCTCACAAACACAATCAAAGAAGAAAAAAAAGAAAAAGAAATTTTTTTTGTTTAATCGTTTAACAATTAAACGAATCACCAGACACAGACACAAAGAGAGGTAGAGTCGCACAGAGATGATGTAACAATCAAAATTGCGCGCGCCGAATGTTTCAAAATCGAGACAGTCAGGATGGGTAATTATTGTAGAATGAAAAAATTGTAATAATTGTTGTAGGGAGTATATAAGAGTCGATGTGAATGTGCGAGCGGGCGCGTGACTCTGCCGCGACTGATGGCGATATAGCTCGTGTATGAGCGGGTCTATAAAAGCGACGAGTCAAGAGGAAGAGAGAGAAAAGCTTTTTTTTTTCTTCCATGGTGCCCATTAAGCAACTTGGCAATGGCGCAGCACTAAACAACTCAGTCATTTTTTCCCCTTCTTTTTTTTGAGAGAGAGAACATCATTTTCTTTTAGTTTCATTTTAGGAGGTGAAAAAATTGATAGGTAAAATGTTTTAGGATCTTGATGGTCGCGATGATATTTTTGCGGAATCGAATTTCGAAATCGTTTGTTATTGGACATCATTCGATCACCATGGAAACATGAAATGATGTCCAACACAAAAATTAGAATTTATTTTTTCAATAAATGAATTCGAAATTTCTAGGGAAGAAAAGTGGCTCCCTCTGTTGTGTCTGATGGCGGCTGTCACGTTCGTCTTTTCTTTTTCAAAGTTCTTCTTCTTTTATAATAATTTATTTTTTTGTTTGCTCTGTCGTATAATATAGAGACGAAGAAGAAAAATAATAGTAAAAAAAACAGCAGCCAGAGCAGAAAAAATAAAAGAGCTGATTCGATCGAGAGAAAGAAAGATATCTATTCCTTTTCTTTCTTTTTTCGTGAGCGGGCGGGATATGATCCCTCCCCCTTTTTTTCTCTCTCTCTATTATATTATTACATTTACGTTACATTACATAGGCCATCTATACCAATGTGTGTAATATATCTATCTCCATATCAATCCCCATAGAGAGAGAGAGAGAGAGAAAGCCACGCCCATCCACCCGCAGGACTCTCCTCCCTCCGGTTGAAAAAGCCAAGAATATAAAAAGCTTTTATATAACTAAACACAAAAAGAAGAAGTTTGATAGAGATATCCCCTATACTCTGGTTTCATCGTTGTGCAAGTTCTTCTTTCTTAAAAAGGTTAGATGATGATGATGAAGAGAAGACTCGACGTCTATAGGGCAAGAATTGTATTGTGTGTGTCTGCGTGTTCGTGATTGAAACAAAAGGAAAAAAAACGGCAGAGAGAATCAATTGCTGGATATATAGAACAAGAGGTTCGGCGGGAAATTATGTTTTTTTTTCAACAAAAAACAAAAAGAGTCTCCACTCGACAAACTATGAAACCTCCTTGTGTGTTTTTTGTTGGTGCTTTATAATAAATCCACGTATTGACTTTACATGCGCAAATCGATAGATTAGACAATGTAACGGATGAAGGAACAAAACAGCTGATTGTTTTTATATTTTTTTTTTGTTATATATACAGAGCGGCGCCATTTTGCAATAGCCGCGGGAGTTACACACTATATACTATCTATTCACTTGTGTGTTGGATTGTTTTATTTTGGCGTTACTATACAGACCAAAAAAAAAAAAAAATAGAGAAGAAAAAGAAGCTGCTACTGCTGCTCCATCCAAAAACAACTCACTGACGTAATGATAGATGAATAGCAGGGCACCGAGCCATCTGCGTCGCTATCATTTCTAAATAGCCGCAGCAGCCACTATATACACACACACACTATATGTGTTCTCTCTTTTTTTTTTTTTAGTAAAGTAGCTCTGTGTATATTTTATTTTAAGAAAAGAAAATTCGATTTTTTGGTTAGCCGTTCCAGTTTGTTTTTCTTGATCTTTATAACCTTTTCATGTATGTTGGAGAAAATGAATATCATTCGTCGATTGATTTGAATTTTTTTTTTTCGATTAAAATGTATGCAAATTATATAGCAAGATTTTTTGTTTATTTTAGAAAATATTGAAAATTAGGTCATCGATCGGACGTCACTGTGTAAACATACACGAAAAACGGCATCCGGGTTTATTTCAATTTTGGTTTCATTGTTGTTCAATTGCAACGCTGTTTTTCTCTCTATAAAAGATCGTGTGTGTAATCACGAAATAAATAACAAAAACGAATCGGCTGCAGCACAGCGGCTAAAGCGGTTTCGTCATTTATCTCGTTTAATCGCATACCGAAAAGAGAAAAAAAAAGGGTTTTCTATTCAGACGTGTTATGATGCAACCGGATGTTACTACACCAACTGCTTCCCTGGTTTTCTAAGAAACATAAATTTCATGTGTTTTTATTTGAAACTGTTTCTCAGTTTAGAACATTTCGCCGTTGATATTATTATCAAGAATCAAAAAATTCATTCGTGTCTATCCGGTGGGGTCCAACTTTCTTTTTGTGTGTGTACATATATTAAAAAGCCACTTGAAAAACGATCTGCTTTTTCGATATATATCGCCCTTATATAATAGCTCAGGATCCTCATACAACAAAGACCATCATATGATGTTGTGCTGCTGATGAACTTTGTCTATATAATATCGACACTGCTACTCCACAGGGTCCGTCCATCACAGACACACAAAAAACCCCTGCGCTATGCGCTCCTGCTGCTGCTGTGTGAGCAACATAATAGAATGCTGCACATTGGCGAGCTGCATCATCATCGAACCGAATAGATCCCATATATATAGAGAGAGAGCTCTCTCTCTCTCTTTCTCTCGCAGATACATCTCTAGATAGATATAATAATGCTGTGAGGGATTCGTTCTCGCTTTTGATGCCCACCACGTTCATTGATTTATCGGCAGTAGCTATAGAGCTAGCTATAGAGAGAGAACGATGTATATATATCTAATATATATATATATTATATAGGTTTTGCTGCAGCATCAGTCAGTCAAGTGCTATGGGTCCATCAGCACGGAAAGGGACTTGACATGCTGAATAGCGCCTCCATCATTTCCGTATCGAATGTCGCCATCATCTCCTCTGCTCCTGAAGCCCTACGACGAATAACGTGTATATAGTTTTTTTTCTCTCTCTCTCTCAACTTTTTTTGTGTGTATAGAGAGAAGGGTCCCCCCCCCCGACTGTAATATCTCTGTGCTCTTATAAACAGCGCATAACAAAAGGATATATACACAGAGACCCAGTTAGTCTCTCTATATATCTATATAGAGAATAAGATGGGGTTGTGCTGTATAGCCAAAATATAAGGAAACGGACTATATATGTGATCTATATTATGTGCCGTCATCATCGATCGAGTCTTCTCTATTTAGTGATGGGAGGGGGGGGGGGGGGTCGACAGAAGAAGAGGTCATTCCACGCCCCCTCTCCATATAGTCGACTCCCTTTCGTGCTGCTGCTGCTGCAAACGGTTTCTAGTCTAGTCGTGTGTGCGGATTTTGGCTGCTAGTATTGATGGAACCCGCCTCTCTCTCTCTCTCTCTCTCTGTTATTCTGACTTGTATATATTATTCTCTCTCTCTCTGTACACTGTGTCGTTGCTGCGCAGATGTGAACGGAGGTCATGTGACTGGCATGTTACCCGAAAAACTAATTGGATCCAGTATTATCGTGTGTGCATGTATATATATATCCGTTGTATATATTTAACAATATATTATAAAGAGAGACTTTTCAAATGAATCTAATGTTATATGTCGACTCCTCCCCATATGTCTATTCAACGAGCACAATGTCATGCACACGAACATTTTTTGAGACTATTTAAATAAATAGCTCAAAGTTCGTTATATCCTACACATAAAAGGACATTTTTAAATTCATTCTGCGGTTTATTTATATTGTCATGACTTAATCAACCGTCAATTATAGACACAATGTGCAGGCGCTTAATGTAATAAAATCAACTGAATTCTTTTTTTTTTTACAAAGGGACTTGAAAAGGGGGGATAGAAGTCAAACAGTGGACGCTTTTTTGAAATCTATATGGATATTTATAGCCCTACACACAGTCTTACACTTAGTACTCTTATGTAGAAAGACAAATAGCGCTTGTAAGACTTTGCACTGTGAGAAATGTGCTCAGACAAGGAATTCGGCTGTACTGTATAGTTCCTCTTTATTTTTTGTGTGAGGGAGGGGGAGGAGGAAGGAAGGAAATTGATCATTTCGGTATGATGAACCAGCTGCAAGTAATAATAATATTACGTACAGCAAAAGGAGGATCTATAGAAAATGAAACAAAAGCAAACGAATAATATAATAAGGACCCCAACAGCAGTGCAGTGCAGGGCTGTATATATAAGAAATTATAACGTCCATATGAGAGAGAATAAGAAAGAATAAGGAAAAAAGGCAGATGAAGAGAGAGAGAACCCATAGAGCGTGTTGACGTTGTGCCAGCCATTCCATTAGCCGAGCCATTTAACCTTCAGCTAACCAAGCACTTTAACACACACACACACACACAGAGCACACCCTTCTTTTTTATTCTTCTTCTTCTGTTCTTATATAGCTCCAGCAGCAATGTATTCCGTCTTTTCTGTATATGTGGCCGGGAGCGATTTATGGCTTCGTTTTTTCTTTTTTTTTTCGGGAGCAACGGGAGCGCTATACTCTCTCGGCAGCAACGATGCGCTAATATACACCGAACTCTCTAGCTGTCGATTTTCATTTTCTTTTAAATTGTTTGTTGTTGTTATTCTTTTCTTACCATCAGCGATACGAGCATTTAATAGTTTTGTTTTTTTAAAAAGAGAGAAATACTAGACATATGTGCTGATGTAAATGTATAGGACTAAATAGTGGGTCTTGTCGTTCACGTTCAACGCGGTTGACAGCTTCGTTTATCCGGGCACAGCCCCTTGGAGCAATGAGCCGCGCCAAGTTTTTTCTTGTTCCCGATTTTTTCCGATCGTATTACAGGTCGATGGACTGCTGTGTATTTGAGTTGTAGCGCAGCTTGTTTATATTATAGATTTGTGTTTGACGGTTTTTCAAACGGTCGTGAGAAAATAATAAGGAGATGAGATGATGAACGGTTTTTTTTTTCTTTTTTATTTTGAATTCACATCAAAACAAAATGACGGGAAAGTGGAGGCGGCGGCTTCCATTGGCCCGATAGACTGGATTGTGGTTTCTCTCCTCTATACCCACCCTCTCTCATCATCATTCCCACCCGTCATAATTCTATCGTTCGATGCGGGTTCGACTGTTGTTGTGTAGACGACGGGGGGAATGACGACTTGAAAGGTTGCACACACACACACACACACACACACAGTTAGACACACACAGGGAAATAGGGAATCCATTCAATAATGCAAGCCATGTCGCATATGTCGTCGCTATACTCTTTCCCGTCCAAAGAGAATAAATAAATAAATAAAAAATAGACGTATTTTTATATACGAAAAGGGAAGCCATCGGGTAGTTAATCAATTAACAATGGCGCAACCTTAGATTATTATTATTATTGTACCTTTTTCATGATTTTATATATTTATGGATGTGTGATGGACATTTCGGAATATTTGTTTCCAAGTTGGAGTAATAGTGCTGTCATCTAACGGTCGTTTCATTAACTGACGTTGACCGGGAAAAATTAACGCTGGCTTAACTACTATTGAATTAATTCAAAAAAAAAAAAATAATATTATTAAAGATTTTTGTTTGTTTTTCATTTTTGGCCTTTAAACATGGATATATGTAGAAGAGAAAGTTGTTTAACTTGTATTATTAATTAAAAAATTTCCTTTATGGCCATAAGTTGATAATTTTTTATGATCAACTAAAATTCTCGATTTCCTCCTCCAACATGAAACCCGTGAAATGGGTGTAGTGGTTATCGTTGTCATGTAGAAACATTGATGATGCAATCCATTCAATCTGCACCCAGACTTGGTCGTCTGATTTCAAATTCAACGTCGACTGGAAGGTCAAAGTATCTCGTTGATCATCGACGGTGTTTGATTCTTGAATAAAGCTTGACCCGACTGTAACCTTATTCAAGTAAAGACTACTTCCCAAATGCAATTTAGAAGATGAAGCTGGAAATTTTGCATGTCCCGTAAATGAGAAAAAATAAATTCCCGGTCGAGGTGCCGTGAATTTCCCCGTTGTCAAATTCATGGCATTTCCCTTATTTACTAGCACGAGTTCGAATGGAATCGGAGTTGATGATTGGTTGAATGGAGATTTTCTCTGGACGTAGAAATAAACAGGCGCTGATTTGACGTCGGTATATCCGATCCATTTTTGTTTGTCTGTCATTGATGTTGTAGAATTTTAGACTATGAAATCTGCGTAAGTAACAATAACACGAATGTATAACTTACCATTTTGATTAGGATAAAAGTCACAATAAACCATTTCCATCGTCTTCTTTGAACCTTTGACAGAAAAAAATCCGCTGATTTTTTGTCCCATTCGCTGCAGATCGGCACATGACGTTGGCATTTTACCAATGTCAACTATTTCACTCGTCCTGGCTATTGGAGATAAATGCAAATTATTTTATTCCTCTGATTTAAAAACAGTTTTTTTTTATGAAATAATTTGACCATTTAATTTGGTTGTTAAATCAGCAACGTCTGACTTTGTGCTTCTCAGTTCCGTTCTCGTTGCGTTCAAATTGGTTGTCGTAGTTTCCAAATGATTTGAAATTGCTGGAACCCATAAAATAAAATATAAACAATTTCAGACATTTGAAACAAAAGTTATGGTACCTTTCAGTTCTTTTCTCAGATTGTCTTCGGCGACTTTTATCTCGTGACCTAACCGGTGCGAATTCGCTACAAAAACAAAATTAATTGGAATCTAAAATATCCATTAATATTTAACGAACACTTTACTTTTGAGTTCAGTTGACAAATTTACGGTCCTGATTTTCATTTCTGCCAATTCTTTTTCCGTCGCTAAATTTATTGAAAGGGGTTTTTGCATTCAGATTTTTACTATTTTTTTCTATACATAAAAAAATTAGCTACCATTTAATTTTGTAGATAAACTATTGACATTGGCTTTCGTTTTCTCTAACTCGGTTTTTGTTTTCACCAGTTCCTGTTTACTTCCTGTGGAAAATTATAAACAATAAATACTGTAAATTCTAGTTTAATATTTAAAAATGTAGATTATAGGCTAATGAATTATTTTGAATTTTTTTTATTATGATATAATTTATACCTACAACTTGATAAGAAAAAAAAAATGCGTATCTTAATTTTTTTTGTTTATAATTCTTGTTTCTTAAAAATGTTTAAAACATGTCAGATCACCTTTGAGTTCCGATAACAAATTTTCCATGTTGATCTTCATTTCTGACCATTGTTTTTCAGTCGCTAAATTTATCGAAAAGATTTGTACATTTTGATTTGTTTCAAAATTGTTAAAAATATAACATCAACATACGTACATTTTAATTTTGTGGATAATAACTCATCGACGATTTTACTTAAATCAGTCCTCGTTTTCTCCAACTCCTGTTTAGTCCCTGTACAATCACAACAACTTTCTTTTACTCCACAGAGGCACAGACCATAAATCAGATTTCGCTAATGCTTAAAAATCATATTTTTTAAATATTTACCTTCAAATTTATTAGTTATATCACTCTTCACATTACGAAGTTCGGTATTCGTCTTCATTAAGTTGTTCGCAGTTGTGTTTAAGAGCTCTGTAGTGGCTGCAATTCAATTAAAAAATTTTCAGAACAAACGAATTAAATATTTCCTTAATTCCCCCAATTGTTTCGTATACCTTTAAGTTCGTCCTGCAGTTCGTTCCATTCATTAGTAACAGTTAATTCTGCATGTTCCATGAATCTGATCGGCACCGACAGGTCGGCAGTCGTGTAACGAACACGGAAGTTGCGATCCTGAAACAATGGAAACTTTTGATGAGAGTCACGAAATGCGCGAAATTTGTCCAAATCGATTCTGCTAAGTTGCACAGGTTTGGGCACAAATTTTTCTCCGTCCCATTGGACGTGAATTCGACTTTCTTCCAATAAATTTTCCAAATCTTCTTTTAAAATTTCTATTCCATGGGAACTATCGGAATTGTTTGCCAATTTATCTGAAATGGCCGAACTGATTCTGTCCACGTCAGCCCAGCTATTTGAATCGTAATTGTGCTGAATTCTTTGTTCATCTGAAGAATTTTTTTCCTGTAATTTCCCATTTTTCGATTGGATTGCGACGAAAAAGTTGCTTCTCCATCGCGTCTTTATTACTTGAAGTTTTTAATTTTTCTTTTATTGCCGATTGCTTCTCGACTTTTTTAAACAAATTTATCAGTTTCTGTTGAGTTTCCGTGTCCAGCAAATTGTTGACGATTTCATTTAAAATTGACGTCGTTCTGTCCGGCCGGTAATCATCTTCCTCCCAAAAAACAGAATCCCAAATTTTATCATTTTGTTCTTTGACGATCGTCCTGGATGTGATGAGCAAATTTTTCAAAAAATTTGAAATTTGAAATTCCGTGTCTGGTGACCCGACCTCAGAGTCATCAAATGTGTCCATTCGAATACTGGTGGCCATTTCCGTCAACATTTTCTTCTCGTCGTTGGCCGTCAGGAAAATGTCTTTTTTGTCACCGAATTTCTGTAAAAGATTCGAGACTATTTGACCGGAAGTGATACTTTCCATGTTGATGGCCATCTGTTTGGTTTGAGACGTCTGAGATGATGACAAACAGTAGAGGAGTTTAAAATGATGAAACTGTTCGGGGTCGGATCGCATTTGATCTGCCATGTCGTCGCAGACTTTCTCATCATAACACGACAGATAAAGTCTCAGGGTTTTGCTCTTATCGTAATTCATCCACATTTTCGATAGCGAATAATCTGCTGTGTGTACGTTGCTAGTGAGAATGACCTTCTCCAATGGAACGACTCTCACTTTATCGGATAGTATTTCATGACCAACGATTTTGTTCAAATGTTTGACCACTTCATTTTCGACTTTATCGTTCCACATTTCCACACGGAATCTCATTTCCGGTTGTTTCGTAATCCTGTTCAATCTACTGACAGCACTTTTGTGGTCCAATAGCGCAATTGGGGAATAGAAATATTTTTTCTCGCCGATATTCGACTTTGCCATGTTATGGGCATGTTCGTAAATGTCAATGAGAAAATTGCCGTATTTCATGGTACTTAACGTATCTGGTGAGATTTGCAGTTTGGCCCAAGAAGAAGAACCGCCAGGCATGACAAAACAATTGCAGCAAACGACGAAAACCAAAAAAAATGGTGAAAATACATTGAATTGGATGAATTTTAGCCATTTTATAGGCAACTCACTGACACAATTATAACTGTATTTGCCAGTATTTAAAAATAATTTTATCGCGGTTGCTGGCCTCTATGTTTGAAACTAAGAAGGGTCTCGGAATTTTCTGGGTATTTATACCGAAATATGAGGGGCGGATTATCGAATTGAGTCTCGGACTCTTGTCATATTTACATTTATGAAAAAAGTTTTTTGGACTGGTGCGAATAAAGTCCAGCATCGAGTAAACGATAAGACATCAAAGGGCTGTCATTTGATATTCCTATGTCCAACCATCACTTATTTCATTCGGTTATGAGATGATGTGGAAGCCATCACGAAAAAATTCAGAAATCAATCGATTGACGGTGATGGCGAATTAACGAAAAATTTGAGTTCGGTTCCTTAAAGTGAAATTTGGCTTTATTGTGTCATTGAAACTTTTTTCAATTGCTATTTTCGCAAACCCACAACTAATATAGTGATGTAAAGAAGCCTCCCATGTTTTTTTACGTGTTAAATGTAGGCGGTGCGCAGACCTTTGTCTATATTATAGATCGGCTTCCTTTACCATCAATACTTTATTCCCAGCTCCGTCACCAGATTAATACGAATTTACGAAAAATATTTAAAGTTACTCTCATGATTATATCGAGTGCATTTCAATTTTTCAAAATTGGGTTACATATCGAGCGTGACAATAAATTTTTTGTTTCGTCACAGCTTTCTTCTCTATTGAGATGTTGGTAAAGTCTGAACGAGGTACTTTAGCATTTTTGTTGTTTTTATTACACGCGATGTATTTTTCTTTACAATTAAGAGAAAATTAACTTGTTCAACATTTGAAGAATTTTGGCCTTTTTAAGTTTATTTAATTTTTGGTTTAGACAAAAAATCAAGCTATAAATCGGTTATTTCGCCAATTCCCCCACATACCTGTTCACCTAAATATACATTTTTGTGTATACACCTGTATATAAAATTGAATTGCCAATTTTTCTTAATCCAAAACGCGTTATTGTTCCAATTAAAGATGTCTTCTCGCGTAAAACCATAAGCTAGATTAGTAAACACAGTGATTTCACGCAATGGATTACATTCTTTCAGGAAAAAATCTATCCAGTTTTTAGTGAGCGAGTTACAGTTGGAGAGATGCAAATATTCGAGATTACGGAAGCCATGAAGATTGACAACCCTTTGTAAGACATTTTCAGTTAGGATGTCGCAAGTTGAAATCATGAAATGAATATGTCTGAAAGTGAAGGGGATGACAAAAGTGTTAAAAGATTGTCCAAAGAAATTGCAACGCATCTACGAAGAATTAATTTTTTAAGTTTCTGTAATCTGGGTCTCTTCACTTCAGTTCTTGTGGACTGGGTCGATTTACAGCGTTCAAGAGCTAAGGATTTAAGATTTGGGCACAACTCAATGATGACTGGAATATCGACTACAAAAAAATTTCCGAACTTTAGACTTTTAAGAGAGTACCCAAAATTTTTAAGTAATGGGACTACGCCTTCAAACGACAGGTCTCTATCGAATCGAAATGTTCCAACAAGGGAACTTTCTATAACAACAGCGTGGGTAATTTCAATAGTGTAGAGTTTTTCGAGTGATAGCAGACTCAAAAGATCAGTGTCCTTCAATCCTTCTCTCCAAATAGATAGATACACTTCAGTCACATTCGGACACAGCAGCACAGATTGTCGGAGACTACCAGTTTTGTAAATAGTATCATGGAGGATATAGAGCGCCGACAAAGAATATTTAGGTAAGGATGACTTTTGATCGATGGCACTTTGAGCGATTTCAGCCAAGCACTCTAGAAGGGACTCGTGGCACAAAACACTTAGCTGGGGTAAATTATCGAGAGCCATTTGAATTCCTTTTGTAGTTATTTTGCTGCATCTCGTCAGATCTAGTTTGCATATTGATTTGCAGTTTCCAACCACGCAAAGCTTTCGAATTCCATCATCAGTCACTTGGCAAAGTTGAAGCAAAAGCTCCCTTTATAATAAATATTTATATACAATTAATAAAAAAAAAGAAAAAAAATATATGTTTTTTAAATACCTTAATTCTAAACAATGTTTACCAATAAGGTTTAAGCAATCGTCTCCAGCTTGACAAAACGAAATGTCCAATATTCGAAGTTTTTCAAATTTTGAGATGAAGTAAAAATCCCTTACATAGCGACGTGCAGTAATATCAAGAAGCAACGTTTCCAAGTTCTAAAATTTAAAAAAATATATAAATTTAATAATGTATCTTTATCTTGACAGACTCTTTCTTCTTTTACTAGACTTCTGATTGTAGCCAAATGAAGAACATCAGAAATATCATTTCCTGATTCAAATAATAGGGTTAGATCCAAAGTGCGAAGTCGAGGAGTCATCAGCAGCGTGAGGAACGGTGTTATTTTGTATGTTTTAAAAACTCGTGCTTCTTTCTGTCTGATAAGTTCCTCTATCAATTCAGTAGCTGAATTTAAAAATAATTTTTGTAATGTGTAGTAATAAAAATAAAGATTTATCTTATGTGTTTAAAAATATTGGTAACTTACGCAGATGGTCAAAGGAATTTACCGCAGGTTCATTTGAATCCAAGGCATCCACGCCATCTTTTGGATCTCTGGGAGTATATCTTTTATACAATAGAAATCCTGGTTTTCCAAAATGAAATCCATACATATTTCTGTCAAAGACTTGACACTTTTCAGTTGCGGCATGTTTGAATTCAGTTGAGTAACTTAAAAATTTTTAGTAAAATAAGGAAATTTTAGTGTATCGCCGGTGGCACTCAAATGTCCCTTTTCTTATGAGGACTGACTGAACTAGTTTTGCTTGGGTTTTTTCTCGCGAGTTTCAGACTTTTAGTCTATTTTGCCAGAGATTTTTTTGCTGGTTAATTTTCTATTTTACACTGCAAGATTTCGGTTTAGTAGTTCCGATCTCTTGAAAAAAACGAGGACTGCTTTTCCGATTCTTTTTCTTTCTGAAGTCTAATTGGTTAGTCCAAGATCTGTTCTTTCTGTTGTTGAACACTTTCTGGAGCACTGAACTGTGGAAATGTTTCTTTTTCTTTAAAATATATATATATAATTATTGTAGTATGGAAGAGGGGTGGAGGTGGTAGTATCGGGAAAAACCCACCTTCTTTTCTGGGTTCTGATTGGCTTCTGGTAGGTTGGAGCAATGGTTATTTGGATTAGTAGTCCCACATGTCTGTGACCTTACGACATGTTAATACGGCTTTGAACAAACAATTAATGTTATATATTTAAGGTTTAAACTTGTGTGTCCATGAACTTGAAGGGGAATTAAATCAATAGGAGAACAATTATTAAATTCATGGAAATAACTACGCAACTTTTAAGCCTTCTTGCATGTGTTTCTGTTTCTATAACTAATTAGTTGGTTTCTTTATTTTATTACGAGTTGGCAGACTGTAATGTAATACATATTTATCTGAAATCATTCAAATCAATGTCTTATTCACGTAGATCGTAGATCAACTGGAAAATATTAACTATATAGTTAGTAACGCGGTGATTTAGTGAAATAACAAATTAGTATATTTCGGTATATTTTTTATTTATAAAAATAAAAACTAATCCTGATTTTGAAAAATAAACTTCATGCATATTTCTGTAAGAGACAGGATACTTTCGAGTCGTGGCATGTTGGCAGAGTCACTTGAATATTTCAAGTTTTTTATATAGAACATTTTTGTTCAGCATTAGGGGCACAAAATTGAAGAGTCCCTTTTCTTACTGAGAACTGAACTGCCAAAATGCTTCTTTATCTTTAAAATATGTACGTAGAAAATTATTGTGTTATAAACGAAGGGTGGAGAATGTCGAAGGAAGCCATTCACTTTTTCCGAGTTCTGATTTAATTCTTTTATGGGGTGGACTGGTGGAGTTATGCAGCTCCTATGGATTAGTATTTAGTGGTACACACCTGTGACCTTAACCTCGCCGTATTCAACTACGTGCCTATGGTTTTTTTTCTAAATATTTGGGTTTTTTGAAATTCATATTTCGCTCGTGAAAGTCGGGCTGTGATTGGTTGGTAGGTTCGTGGGGGACCCTCCTGTGCTACGGGTTCGCGCAGGTTTTTGTTTTTTGGGTGAAATTTTCCTAAAGTTATTGGATTCCCCATGTAAAACTGCATGGGATAGGGTATTTTCTGTGATGAAAGGCTATGGTTTGTAAATTTTTAATTCGCTTATCGCCTTATCCGAACAAACCTGACGTTTTCCTGCTTGAATTTTAGCCATTTTATAGGCCACTCACTGACACAATTATAACTGTTACGCATAAACGATATTTGCTGGTATTTAAAAATAATTTTATCGCGGTTGCTGGCGCCTATGTTTGATACTAAGAAGAGTCTCGGAATTTTCTGGGTATTTATACCGAAATAAGAGGGGCGGATTATCGAATTGAGTCTCGAACTCTTGTCATATTTACATTTATGAAAAAAGTGTGTTGGACTGGCGCGAATAAAGTCCAGCATCGAGTAAACGATAAGACATCAAAAGGCTGTCATTTGATATTCCTATGTCCAACCATCAACAGATTTCATTCGGTTATGAGATGATGTGGAAGCCATCACGAAAAAATGATGAACGGAAAAATGATGGCGGGCCATGGGACAATCGTTTTTGAATTTGGACTTTTTTGTATTGCACTCTTGCTGTACGTCTATCTGTGTGCGCTCTCGGCGGTTTTATCATGAAGAAGGAAAGGACCAAACTATACTGTTAATTTTGAAGAAATTTAAGCTCGTATAAATTGTGGAACTCTTTCTTGACAATTTTTCCGATGTAGAGCATGTTTTTGCTGTACTTTTCAATCTCCGTAATGATGTCCGTAATGAAATCCTAAATAGCTCCTCCTCCATGGTTAATTTCAGTGCTGTCAAAATCATTGGCGATTTAAATCTCGCATGATTTAAATCGCGATTTAAATCATTTTTGTGTGATTTTGATTTTGATTTAAATCTTTTTGAAATTTTGCGATTTTTGATTTGATTTATTTGAAAATAAATCATTTTTGAATCAAAATCACATTTTTTTTGGAAAACTTGATTCTTAGAGTTTTTCTTCGCGGGAACCACCTAACCGTTCATTGTTTTCGGACTCACCTATTTTTAGTGATAACTGTCAGTCGGTCACACTTCACACTATTTTTTTATCGTCAATTTTTCGAAAAAATGGAAGAAATTGATAACGAGTGTAGTGATGGAATCGACGACGAGAGTGTTAATGAAGAAAACTCTAAGTTTCCTTGGTACTCAATCAAGATCTTTGCTATGTTCGTTTTTAGTAACAGAAAAACTCTTTGCCCGGTCCATTGGATAATATTCGTGGCAAATGTAGTATTTGCATTACTTGCAGCACTTGTCTTAACTGCTAGAAGAAACAGTATTTCCGATAAACTCCTTGAATATTTACTCTTATTAAAAATTCATAAAAAATTGTAAATTTGTAATATTTCTAATACATTTAAGTGAAGCAAATACGTCAACGATTTGATTTGATTTGATTTTAAAAATGATTTAAATCGCGATTTAAATCATTTTTCAAATGATTTGATTTATGATTTAAATTTCGATTTAAATCTTTTTTTAAAAATGATTTGATTTGATTTATGATTTTGATTTAAGCGATTTTTCGGAAATGATTTTGATTTAGATTTAAATCTTTTTTTCAAATGATTTTGACAGCACTGGTTAATTTATCCATTCCTGTTTCATAATATAGCTGCAGAGCTCCCCGATTAATTTAAAGAAACAAAGAAAAAGGAGAAAACATTTTTTATTTAAATTTTGTATTAAGTGCTGATCAAGGATACAAAAAAATAGAACGTGAATCGAATGAGTTCGCACAGACAGCAAAATTACAACTTCTCAATATCCAAAGCAGCGGTTTCATTTCCATCAAATGAACCGGCCGAAGAAGCAATTCCGTTTATCTCCTTGTCGATGACCAATGTGAATCTTTCAGCGTCTCTGGTAGATAATCCGATTCCAATCAACTCTTTTTCCAAATTAGATCTTTTTTTGCGACCTCGTTTCATCGTAGGTGCCAGAAGGTTTAATTTTACCATTACAATAATTTTCCGAGATGGTTTCTCGAGATTTATGTCACTATCCGTCTCAAAATTTGATTTTTCTATTTTGTTTTCGGAGACTTGGGGTTCTCCGGAAATCGACTCGGACTCGACAGTTCCTTTTTCCGTCTCGTTATCTGACAGAATTATTGTCGATTGGTCTGTAACGGAATCATCGTTGGTATAATCACCTGAGTCGGAAAGACGTTTTCCTATAGGTGTGCGTTGGACGAAATCTGGTAGTTTATCCGGTGAATCGTAAATATCGGTCATCATTACCGCGTTTTCAGATTGTTCGACGACGTTGCCATCTTCAAGAGTGGTAACAACATGTGTAGGAGTGATCGGATTCTGAAAATGGATATCTGGTATGACGTTTCCCGGTTGGTTTTGGGAACAGTCAACACTCTGTAGACACGAAGAACTGTTGTAATAAATGGCCGCCATCACTACCAATCCTGTCAAACACCCCAAGGCAATGATCGAGGCAATCAATGCAACAAATACAAGGCACTTTGCTAGTCTTCTTGACATCTTCATTTTTGTCTCGTTAAGAAATTCAAGACTGTCCGTCCGAAACCGACGCCTATTTATAGGCGTTCCCTACCTAAGATGGTAGCACCGTAACACATAATTTTAAGTTATTGTGCCGAAACTAAACCACAAATTCAACGTATGTTTTTTTAATTCTGTTAATTGTATATTTTCACACATTGTTCATTATAGATTGGATAAATTTTATAAAAATTTTAATTCTCTTGAATCGTTTGGCTTTCTCAAAGGAACTGCATCGGGGCTTGTCGGTTAGCTGCTGTCTCTCTAATCTTCGGTATGTGACGCCCTTTTTTTCGTTTTTCTTAAGGTAATCATTTTAGCAATTTTTCCCTCGTTTTTTCCTTTTTAAGGAGCAAGGAACGACATTCGCGCAAGAGAGAATTCGATTTTTGATCATCTATAGCCCATTCATTATTTTATATAGTTTCAAACTACGACTGCATATTAGACTCTTCTTTTCTGTGGTACATTTTCCCCTTGACTTGTTATAAGCTTTTGGTTGGTCATTCTTCCACTGCTGATGTGATAACCAGAATGGTTGGGAAAGTTTGCTGCAGTTTTGCTGGTCGAATGGAGA
This sequence comes from Daphnia galeata, assembly GCA_030770115.1. NCBI lineage: Eukaryota > Metazoa > Arthropoda > Branchiopoda > Diplostraca > Daphniidae > Daphnia > Daphnia galeata. The sequence continues at coordinate 2,016,194 of CM061114.1, forward strand.
ATTTTTGGACAAAATTGACAGAGTTTGAATAATGCAATTTAATTAATGAGTATCATGAAGAGGTTTTCCGGTTATATTACAAAATTTTTCTATTCATTTGTTCTGAATTAATCTTATCTAATCATTGCCCAAGCGGAGTGGACTTGCAACATAATAAACGTTATATCTTACACAGTTACACGTTTATTAAAATAATAAATTTGATATCAAGATCGGGTTATATAGGAAATATTAGAAACCAAATAACTCACTTTAGTTTTTTTAAGTCCGATACCAACAAGGAAATTAGGATCAGTTCACCTTATTTAAAAAAAAGTAACAAAGATAAATGGAAACAAGTGGTCTCTGGTTTATTGAATTTCATTTAGACAAGGAAAAAACAAAAACATATCTATGAGAAGGTTTCCCAAAAATTCCTGTTCCCTCCTAATCTTTGTTCCGATTTACCTTTGTAACAGCTGAGGTAAAAATTGAAATCCCAATTTTTTCTTATCCATATTGCGTTGTCGTTCCAATCGTTAATATCTTCACGCGTAATTGCGTCAGTTGGACAGAGGATAATGAGTCTAATAGGGTTTGATTCTTTCATAAAAAGATCAATTCCCTTTTTAGTCACATATTGGCAGAGGTTGAGCCGCAAAGACTCAAGATTACGGAAGGAATGTAAATTCATAGTCCTTTGAAAAATATCGTCAGTGAGTGCATCGCATTTTGAAATGGATATGTATGAAAGTGAAGGGGATGACAAAAGCGCCAAAAGGTTTTCAGACGAAATAGTCGCGTCACTCGAAATAGTAAGCTTTTTAAGATTATGTAATATAACGGGACTCTTAAGTTTAGTTGCAGTCGACTGGTTCGTCGTCGTACAGTTAGTATACCAAAAATACAAAGATTCAAGCTTTGGGCAAAACTTGATAATGGCTGGAACATCTACCAAAATGCCTGAAAACTTTAGACTTTTTAGACAGTGTCCAAATTTTTTAAACAGCTAAATAACTTTAAATAACTTTAGGAAATGTCAGTTCTCTATCAATTCGAATATTTTTTTGAACATTAAAAATAGCTGCGCAATTTGAGATGGAAATAGTGTGGAGTTTATCCAGTGACAGCAAACTCAAAAGATCAGCGTCCTCAAATCTCTCTCTTTCCCACATATGAAAAATAACGTGTGTCACATTAGGACACAGCAGAAAGAATTTTGGCAGAAGATTGCTTTGTTGGACACAAAAAGGCAAATCTCTGTAAATTTTCATCTCCGACAACGAATATTTCGGAAGAGTATTGTCTTTCGCAGTTTGAACGATATCAGCCAAGCATTTAAGGAGAGATACATGTTTCAAAATCCTAAGCTGAGGTAAATTGTCGAGTGCCAGTTGAATTCCTTTTGTGGTGACTTTGCTGCGTCCTCCCAGATCTAATAAGCGGATGGATTTGCAATTACCATCCACGCACAACCTTCGAATTCCAAGATCCGTCACTTTGAAATCATTACCCGGCGATAATGAAAGCTCCCTTTAAAGATGCATATTTCATAACCAAACTTAGAAACACAACAAAATCATTTTAGTAGATGTTGTTACCTCAAATCTGGGCAATAGCTGCCAATTAGGTCGAAGAAATCGTCATCTGCTGTATCGTCATCTGAAATCGTCAGTATACGAAGTTTCGTAAATTTTGCGATGAAGCTATAACTTCTTACGTACTGGTGTGAGGTAGGATCCAATCGCAACATTTTCAGGTGCTGGAAAAGTAAAAGGCCAACATAATTTTAATTTAGAAAATGTACCTTGACGTAAATTAAAAATCTGTTTAATTCTTCTCTTAGTACCGGACTTCTGATTGTGGCCAAACGAAGAACATCAGAAATATAACTACCATTCTCAATAAAAATGAGATCTAATGTTCGAAGGCAAGGAGTCACCAATAGCTTAAGGAATGGTGTCATTTTGTAAGTGCTTCCCAAGTGCGGATATTTATTTTCGTCACGAATGGGACTTGATTGTTTATATCTAAGAAGCCTCATCAATTTCTGCAACAACTCATTTGCTGATATTTTTAAAAATCGAATAAATAAATTGAAGAATCTTTGATTGATTTGCACTTACGGAGTTCGTCAAACGGATGTATTCCAATTTTATCTGTATCCAATGAGACATCCACGCCATCCTTAATTCAGCTCTCCGACTGGAAATCTTTCACAAAAAAATTCCTGATATTCAAAAAAAAATTTATACAAATTTCTGTCAGAGGCTTGACTTTTTTCACATGTGGCATGTTGACAGAGTAAATTGAATCTTTTAACTTGAATAAGGAAAATTTAACAGCGCAGCGCTTTTTCAATGTCGCTCTTCATCCAACTGAGAACAGCACTACGAAAATCTTTCTTCACTCCAGAATAAAAACAGGTAACGACCCTGAGAGAGATGGCAATTATCGAGATTATAGAATATCTCTTATATTACGAACGGAGGTCTGATATGGGGTGGAGGGATACCCCCATAGATAGATGTGCTATAATGTGCTTGTTTTGAAAGAATAAGTATTCAAGGACACGCATATTCAGGGTTACAAACAGATATTGTCCAACACGAAGGCCAGTTATGTGACTAATAGGAAACCAATAATTTCATTGTCAAAGAAAACCCATCTTATATAGGACCTGAATATTTACTAAAATTATATCTCCAGCGTGGCACAGTTTGTTTTCATCGTTGGTCTTCTTGTTTGTAACTTGTTTGCTTTACATTCAAACAAAAAACCTTTGATTACTTCAACAATCTACATCTAAAAGCCTAAATACTCAATCTGTGCGCGTTTATGCTAGGAAATAAGAAAATAAAGAAAACAGCGCTCCCCCTCCCAGCCCATGGATTTATGACATTTTTTTTTTTAAAAGGGTTGTTTTGAAAAATCAGTCAATACTAATCAATAAGGAATACCGCTAAGGAAGAATGTAAGATAAAAATCCAGAAATGTTAAGTTATTTATTCGTCGTGCTTTCTAGATTAATAATTTTGCAACTTTGTTTTGAAAAATGAAATAAAAAAAGGTCGTCTGCTCATTAAAATTTCAATCGGACATAAGTGCTGAGAGTGAGACTCTGACAGTTATTAGGTAATTATCCTGGTTTTTAACAAGCTCTGATTCAGGACTCGTGTAGACGTGTACTGTACGCTTGGAATTATTTCACGAAAATTCTTACTAGTAGCAAGCCATCTTTATGTGCACCTCGGACTCGTCCCCCAAATACGTATGTTGTGTTTTATTTAAAGTTTTTTTTTTACATTGATTCATATTATTAAGTTCATACAATCCAATGGCTGTCGTCTGCGAAACAAAAATGTTAATGCAACAGAAATTTTATTTCTCATAGAACAAACTTAACGTTGTTAGCTTAAGTAATCAATGGGTCGATCCTGTCATCCTGTGTTTGCCTGTGTTAACTTAACATCTTGGAACTGCAAATTTGTCTAAAAATTTTACGAGCTTTTACTCTCACTTTATTTATAGTGAAATATTTTGTATCAAACTATTTAGTCCCAACCACAAATTTAAAAGTATTTTGCAGTAAACTAGTGATTGTGACATTATATTAGACTGTCATGAATCACAAAGGTTATGTTCTATGCAACGTTCTGTACAACTTTACCTTTGTCTCATTGTCAACTTGATCTTGTTTCTTTTATTAGGGAACATTTATAGAAGATTGATTTGAGGTGTAACTAAGGTTATGAGGATACCGGTTTCCAGAGATGTCATGGATATGTGGACATTGCAGCTGGAATCTTCCTTTCCATTGCTAACAAGCAAACATCACCCCAGACCCTTAATTAAAATGTAAGGTTAGTGACTAGTGTAATGGAATATCTGTGTGACAGAGAGAGATAACTGAGACAATAGCTCAATCATTCAAATCTCCCTTTTGAAAACTCCCTTTTCATCATGGACATTTGATTTAAAGTAAAGAATATCCTCGATGGTGAAATTTTTTGTCATTCTTGGATTAGGAAACCTCGCCAAAAACGATTAGACTGTCAACTGGAAAAATTAACCACTACAGTTAAAGAGTTTCACACACGACTTTGGATTTTACTGATTATATCGTTTGAATTTGGAGAAATGTGAAATTTGCCTAAAAATATGAGTTCGCGGCTCAGAGCCATCGGGAACCAGTGGCCACATCCATTCTCACCGATTCGCCGTGTTCCATTTTTCGAGGTCAGGTCCGTAGACTGAAGGCGGGAAGTTTGTTAGTTTTTCATTCGTATCCCTTCTTTTTCGGTTTATTTGTTCTTCAACGGCTTCCGACAACAACAAATTAAGAATCTTCTGGAGACATACATAATTTAAGTCACGCTCTGAAGGGAGAGAAGGGGGTACTACGTACTTGTGACAGTATAAGTGTGATCGAAAATGGTTAAGAAGAGTGGGACATTCCCTCTCGTACATTGCTTAGGTGATTAATGACATTGCAGCTCAATGAACTTACAATTGTGTATGCACGTCATACGATGACATACTGTATGTATCCGTCCTGTCATTCAACTGTTTAGTTCCGCAAGCCTTACTGTACAGTCTATAGATAGTTAGAACTGTACGGCCAATATTATTAATTTGTTATAGAAAAATAAAGGTACCCCTCCATACCAATACGAAACCGTATCATTTCGCCAAGGTAATAAGGGATTTCATGCTTTCTTCTAAATACCTCCGGAGTGGTCCACTCTTATGTTTGCTGCATTGCTGGGATGTTGTCCAGTAAACACGAATTAATTTCGAATTTAGAAAATTTAACTAACTGAAAATTAAGATTTTCCTTTTGAGCTTATTTTGCTCGTATCTGATCATTTCAGAATGAAAAATTGGGAAAATGATGGGCCTTGGGAAAATCCTTTTTGAATTTAGACAGTTTTTTGTATTGCACTCTTGCACTCTTATTGTCTTCTTGTACGTCTATCTGTGTGCCCTCTTCGTGGGTGTTATCATGATGATAGAAAGGACCAAACTATACTGTTAATTTTAACTAAAGGAAATTTAAGCTCTTGAATTGTGGAACTCTTTCTTGCCAACTGAATTTCGACGTAGAACATGTCTTTATACTGTAGCCTACTTTTATTATCCGTAATGACATCCATAATGAAATCCTAAAAAGCTCTCAAGAGCCTATGTTTTACTTCAATATCAGGTTCCTCCATCGGTACTTATCCATTCCTGTTTCATTATATAGCTGCAGAGCTCCCCGATTAATTTAAAAGAAACAAAGAAAAAGGAGAAAACATTTTTTTAAATTAAAATTTTGTATTAAGTGCTGGTCAAGGTTACAAAAAAATAGAACGTGAATCGAATGAGTTCGCACAGACAGCAAAGTTACAACTTCTTAATATCCAAAGCAGCGGTTTCATTTCCATTAAATGAACCGTTTATCTCCTTGTCGATGACCAATGTGAATTTTTCATCGTCTCTGGTAGATGATCCGATTCAGTCAACTCTTTTTCCAAATTTGATGTTTTCTTGCGACCTCGTTTCATCGTAGGTGCCATAGGGAATTTTACCTTTACAATAATTTTCCGATATGGTTTCTCGAGTTTTATGTCACTAACCGTCTCAAAATTTAATTTTTCTATTGTGACTTCGGGGACTTGGGGTTCTGCAGATATCGACTCTGACTCGACAGTTCCTTTTTCCGTCTCGTTATTTGACAGAATTATTGTCGATTGGTCTGTAACGGAATCATCGTTGGTATAATCACCTGAGTCGGAGAGACGTTTTCCTATAGGTGTGCGTTGGACGAAATCTGGTAGTTTATCCGGTGAATCGTAAATATCGGTCATCATTACCGCGTTTTCAGATTGTTCGACGACGTTGTCATCTTCAAGAGTCGTAACAACATGTGTAGGAGTGATCATAGTCTGAAAATGGATATCTGATACGACGTTTCCCGGTTGGTTTTGGGAACATTCAACTTCCTGTGGACACGTTGTACTGTTGTAAATGGCCGCCATCACTACCAATCCTGTCAAGCACCCGAAGGCAACGATCGAGATAACAAATGCAAGGAATTTTGCTAGGTTAAGTTTTCTTGGCATCTCCATTTTTGTCTTTTTAGAAATTCGACTGTTCTTTGAAACCGAGGTCCGACCCCCTACTTATAGGCGTTCCCTACCTCAGATGGTAACTTCGATTACTTGTAATTTTAAGTTTTTGTGGAACGAAAAACAAACGTATGTTGTATTAATCATGTCAATTGTATATTTTCACACATTGTTCATTATAGATTAGATAAATTTGATAAACATTTTATATAATTTTAATCTTCTTTTAATTGCACTGAATCCGTGAATCGGGGCTTCTCTAGTCTTCGGCATTTGACACCCTCTTTTTGTTTTTAAATTTGGTAGGATCAGATCGATCAGATTAAAGTTTAGCAACTAGCTCTCGTTTTTCATAAGGTAATCATTTTTAAATTTCCCCGAATTTTTCCCAAGAGTAAAAAACATTATTAAACATTAATTGGTACTACTTTATTCAAATAATAACGCATTGAAAAACCGCTAGGCTGTACTAGTCAACCCCGATCTGAACCTTTTATCCGCTGCAATTTTGTCTCAATACTATTAACTATTTTAAATAATATAAACAACTTATTTGACAAATAGTTTTACAAGCTTAATTGGGAAAAAAAAATAATTAAAGTTCATTAAAAGAAAATGACCAGTTACAATTTTTCTGAGAAAAAACGGTAGAATAGTTATAGTTATAGCCCCTTTGGGCTAATAGGAATTGTTGAACATCACCACAGACTACTTATAGCTTAAATCTGCGAATTAATTAGTGGAGATCTCCGATTGTATATAGATTAATGCATACGTATCTCGATCTCTAATCTTCATCTGTTCAACTCATAGGGCCGGACAGGCTTGGGTGAAGATTGTATTCTTCAGTTAATTGATGTGAGCCAAGACTAGGTCTTCCCTTCCAAGTCAGAAGTGCCTTGGATAGTACTTCACGTTTGGTAACCCAGAAGACCCAGACGTAGGAGTGCGAACGGAGCTGTTAAGGCATAGGGAATGGCTTCATGGTATTGGGTCATTCTAGTCTAGCAGGAATCTACCTAGTGGTTGCCGCTCTTGCTAGAAGAGCCATCTGACATATTGGATGAAGTATGTCAAGATGTTAATATAAGGCTACCTAAAACTGCTCACACAGTCACACCACGATGTACCAGGAGTAACGGCGCGGCCAAAGTGCACAGGTAAAAAGAAAAAAAAAAACGAAGGGAAAGGGGGGACAGAAAATTAAAAAAAATGAGGAGAGGTCCTTCTCCTTTTTTCCCTTCAAATAATTTGCGTTTTTTTCTTAATTTATTGTTTTCAAATCTTTGCTTATCTCTTCGGCGAACAATCAAATCTCTTGATAAAAATTTAAACATGCAAGGAAAAGTTGATTCTGTTTGATTGCTTCAGTTTAGCATTGTTGGCCTTTGTGCTTCATTGTGAGAAAGTGTTGCAGGTGTCTTTTCAAAGTGTCTTATTAAATCACATAATCAGTCGTGATAAAATATGACAGATGCGTCGTTAATCGTTTTGAAATTTCACTCCTGTTCTATTTGTATCCGGCAAGTTGAATTTGATTCCGATTAAAATTGACCAGAGATAAATGATGTGTCATTGGTTAACCAATGGAAAAAAAAGATCGATTACTTTGCGATTCTATGGTTGAATATTATCTTGTTGATTGCCTTTGGATATTTGCTATGAAATGAAATCTATTTGTTTCTTAGAGAGATGGTAGTCATCTTAAGTCGCCAGTCTATATGCCCCACAAGCGAATTCTTCTTAACTGTTTAGATTATTAAATTTAACTTTTTTCTAATTATTATTTTTGAATTTGTTTGTTTCATTTTTAAATTTTTCTCCAGTTTTCCAAGCAAGAGTAGAAAAAGAAACGACAATTGTTAACATTCAACTAGCATTAACTAACAGGACGAACAAAGATTTCAACCATAATTCTTCTTGACATCATAAAAAGGTACTGGAAGTCTTTTCTTTACTATATTGTGGCCCTGAAAAGGGCCGATTTATATGTAAACGGAGAAATTACTTAAGCACGTTCACCTCGGATACGGCGAGCAAGCTGGATGTCTTTTGGCATGATAGTGACTCGCTTGGCGTGAATGGCGCACAAATTGGTGTCTTCGAAAAGACCCACCAAATAAGCTTCGCTAGCCTCTTGCAAAGCCATGACGGCCGAGCTCTGGAAACGCAAGTCGGTCTTGAAATCCTGGGCGATTTCTCTGACCAAGCGCTGGAATGGCAACTTGCGGATCAGAAGCTCAGTCGACTTTTGGTAGCGACGAATCTCACGAAGAGCGACGGTGCCGGGACGATAACGATGGGGTTTTTTTTACTCCTCCAGTGGCCGGGGCACTCTTGCGAGCGGCTTTGGTGGCCAGCTGTTTGCGTGGAGCCTTGCCACCGGTAGATTTACGAGCAGTTTGCTTAGTACGAGCCATTTCGCTGCGGGAAAATTGTCGAATAACTCTAGTTGGGGGAAAGTAGTTGGAATATGTAGCGAGATGACGGACGTTGAAGAACTAACAGAAGTCCCTGACTAGCTATTGGTTCATTCTAAAATGGGAGGGAAAAGAAATTTCTAACGGAAATCCCCTTTGTTGCTGGTAAGGGGAAATGGAGTTAACCAATGAGCGTTGAGCTTGAGAGGGATCCAGAGCGGTATATAAACTGGCAGTCGTTACATTTTATTCTCCAAGTATTTTTCAAACTCTGAAACTCATTTCAAAATGACTGGTCGTGGTAAAGGAGGTAAAGGACTCGGCAAAGGAGGCGCCAAACGTCATCGCAAAGTTTTGCGGGACAACATCCAGGGCATCACCAAGCCGGCCATCCGTCGTCTTGCCCGTCGTGGTGGTGTTAAACGTATCTCTGGTCTCATTTACGAAGAGACCCGTGGTGTGTTGAAGGTGTTCCTTGAGAACGTGATTCGTGACGCTGTCACCTACACTGAACACGCCAAGAGGAAGACTGTGACTGCCATGGATGTCGTTTACGCATTGAAACGCCAGGGCCGCACTCTGTACGGTTTCGGCGGTTAAAATTGATTTTCATTCCGACTCTGATCTTTCAATCCAATCGGCCCTTTTCAGGGCCACCATTTATTTAAAGAAAGATAATTCTTTAGCCACTTGTTATGCACTTCTTTTTAAACTACCTAACATTTCATCTCTCCTGACAGGAGCCAGATTAAATCTTCCTAAAACAAACAGAAAATGCCGGAAAATGCGTTTTTAAAAAAGGCCGTTAACTCCATTGTTAGTTTACTGTTGCTCTGGTGCTACTGTTACTACTGGTTTATAGATTTTAAAATATTTATTCGATGAATTCATACAATTTTATTTCGGAACATAAAAACCCATCGAGCGCTAGTTCTGAACTTTTTAACAGAATAGGTTACGATATGTTCTACATTGGTTTTCACCTCTATTTTTCAACAAATTTTTAAAATCACCAACTTACATTTCTTCGCTAGATAAGCTGCATAAAACTACTGAATTCTAGTAGCATCGTTCTCTGTTTCATATGAATTTAGAATAGGAGATCCTATGGCTAAATTGTGTCAAATTTTCCAACTTAAAATACTACATCAGTGTAGAACATGTTCGACAATTTAGAAAAATGCTATGGTAAAAGAAAATGAATACCAATTGAGAATTTAATATTTAATTTCCAAAGTTTTCACGCCTGTATACCCTTAAATAAAAGATCATCGTTATAAAAGTGGTGGGATTTACGTTTTCTTCAACATTTGGTGGCCCTTAAAAGGGCCGTTTGGTTTGAGAGGGAGGACTCAAGAGACAATCTACTTGGTGCTGGTATACTTGGTCACTGCCTTGGTGCCTTCAGATACGGCATGCTTAGCCAACTCACCGGGCAAAAGCAGACGGACGGCCGTCTGGATTTCCCGGCTAGTGATGGTAGAACGCTTGTTGTAGTGGGCAAGACGAGAGGACTCTCCAGCAATGCGCTCGAAAATGTCGTTGACAAAGCTGTTCATGATCGTCATGGCTTTGGAGGAGATGCCAGTGTCGGGATGGACCTGCTTCAACACTTTGTAGATGTAAATGGCGTAGCTCTCCTTCCTCTTGCGCTTCTTCTTCTTGTCTCCCTTGGCGATGTTCTTCTGGGCCTTGCCGGCCTTCTTCGCTGCTTTTCCGCTAACCTTGGGGGGCATTCTACCTGAGTCGAGTAAAACTGAGAAAGTAACGAACGTCATTCCAAGTTTCCATTTTATACCGAAACTGTCCCCCCTTCCGTTAGCTGCTGGTAGCCAAAACTCTCGTCTCCAGGGAGTTTTTCGTGTTCACTCAGGGGCGGAGCTAGCAATCTGATAATAAGGGGCAAAGAGAGAGATGAATATTTCCTGATTGGCTACCAGAGTTGGATGGTGAATCCAACTGTGAATCTGTATATAAAGCAAGAGTTTTCGTATTTTCATCATTATTCGTTCCTTGATTTTAGGAACCGCGTTAACTTACTCCCAATTTTAACATGTCTGGCCGTGGTAAAGGAGGCAAAGTGAAGGGAAAGTCAAAGACCCGTTCCAGCAGGGCCGGACTTCAATTCCCCGTCGGTCGTATCCACCGAATGCTCCGCAAGGGCTCCTACGCTGAACGTGTCGGTGCCGGTGCTCCCGTCTACTTGGCTGCCGTCATGGAGTACCTAGCTGCTGAGGTTCTCGAGTTGGCCGGTAACGCCGCCCGTGACAACAAGAAGACCCGTATCATTCCTCGTCACTTGCAATTGGCCATCCGCAACGACGAAGAGTTGAACAAACTTCTCTCTGGTGTCACCATTGCTCAGGGTGGTGTTTTGCCCAACATCCAGGCCGTTCTCTTGCCGAAGAAGACCGACAAGCCAGCCAAAGCTTAAATTTCCCTCCCGACTTTAAACAAACGGCCCTTTTCAGGGCCACCAAATTTTTTTTAAAAGTTTCCGTCTACTCGTTTGGTTTTCCAAATATTGCATGTAATTTTCATTAATTCATGTGGTTTTGCTGTGAATCTCTATCATACCTACAAATTTTATTGAGCTGCACTGCGCAGAATCACGGTTATATTTGAAATTGCTATCACAAGGTAGCGTCCAGGAACAATTGTTTGGATTCAAGTCGTCTGCATTACTGTATTTCATGTCGTCTGTTTCCAACTGTTACCTGATTCATTAGCTGCAACAAAACCGAGTAAAACTTGTCTCATATATTTTTTAAATTAGCTAACAATATTTGAAATGGCACAATCTGTTTGGCCGATCCATTCAACATAAAGAAACAATAAGGAAAGTTTTTAAACTCTGTCTTGAGATTTTGTTACATTTGAGAAGTATTGTAACTGAGGTGTTTGGATTGCAATTTCGAACCAAGTAAGTTTTTTGTGACTAATATATGTGTCAACTTAATTATACCAAGTTTTTTTTTTCAATTAATTATTTAAGACTAAGTTTTAGAGAAATTTGAATTAAGAACTCATCAATTATTCATTTATTTCCTAAAATCACTTCTTTCATGAAAATTTGTGTATTGTTAGCAGTTTTTTATTGATTCTTCTGGATCTTATATATAACTGTTATATTCATAATAAATAACTAAATGCTTACATTCTATTTATTGACAGGTATTCGTTGACATGGATCTTTAAAATACAGACACGGTATCAAGTGCCACTTTTAGACAACAGTGACACAATCAACCTCTCTAGATTGACAATAAGTTCCCCTGTTATCAACTATGTCCATAGTTTCAATAATTTGCTGCAGTCATCTTGTGAATGCCACAAGTAAAGGTATTTTTGTTTTTATGCTTATTGATTTTTACTTCTATTTCAGTAACTTCAGTTGTAAACATGGTTTCCGTATGATTTTCTATTGCTTCGTTCTAGGTCCCTGTTAAAACTCGGGGAATGGCCTCGGGAGTTAACATTTTCCCCAACAGATTAACCTATTCATCCTGTTTTTCGCGCATACTTTGATATCAGCTTGGAGAGCTTCTGGAGGTGCACACTGGTGCTGCTGAATTAGCAACAATCTTTTTCCGTCGGATACTGCCGAGTTATTTCGTCGGCCGTCCAACGCCCGTCGCTTACTTCCGGTAGTCTGTTCTCCACTACAGTGACCTCAGTTCCTTCTTTTGCCTACCCTGCGGCTGCCTCTCCTACTCCTACTGCTTGTGCCAACTTCGTGTTTGGAAAGAAGCTTCGCGAAGGAGTTGCGGTAAGAATTCTGTTTTATCTACTGATTGGAATTTTAAAATTATAATTAGCTTCTTTTGTAGAACACCGATCACACCTTCGCAGAACCAACATCAAATGGCACGGAATCCAATACCAATCTGTTTACCGTTATTCCTAAGGTAAATCTGTGTTGATAATGTTTGTAGTTGTACATTGAATATATACTTGCCTCATTTAGGTGAAAACAGAATCTGAAGCAGCTTCAAACTAATGGAGTAGCGTTAAGTAAGACCCTATCAGATTCAGCACGGGAGTTGGAGGACCGTTGTTACTGGAGAAGTTAGAGGACGAACAAAAAGACCTTCAGATTTTACGACAAGCTCTCACTTTTGACAAGGTTCAAGGTAAAAAAAGCATTTTCGATTTAAAGTTGTAAGGATGGTTGTATGACCTTAGCTACGATTATTAATACATCTTAGATACGTGGGTAAAGCGTAAAAGTAATAAAGAGATTAAGCTAGTTTTCAAAGGTATTGGGCGGAGTTTTTATAGTTGACATATTTATCCTTAATTTATCCTTTTATTTGACTCAAGGAGGACGTTTAATTATATCTGATTCCATTTTTCAGTCCTCTCAAACTCAACGATCTGCGATTCACTTGAATTCTTCTAGTTATTGCTTGATTATACTAAAAACCCAACTATATTGGCAGTTTTTTTTGTTACTGGTGTGTTCATTTTCTCGCTAATTTCCTTATTTTGGGCGATATTTCAAATCGTCGACGTACTCTAAGCCGTGTGTTCTCTGTGTTGTAAGATTTCAGGATTGTTTTTTTTTTCGGTAATTAACCGCCTCAACTTTCTTATCAGAGACGAAATACCTACGAGACTGGATTGTCCAATCCATGAATCATCTTCCTTTCTATCATCTTTCTTCCTATCATCCTTTCCTAAGTTCAACTTATTTTTGAAATCTTATCAGGTAACAGATTGACATCTTCTATTTATTTTTTCATTTCAGTGCAATGTTCGATCTTTTGTATTATTTCTTTAATAGATTCAGGATTGTTGTCCTTGGGGGGGGGGGGGGGGGCCTACATTGAATCTCATTCCGACTCTTCCTGTCGGCCACCAGGAGGCGCAGATTGGAAGTGACAGTTAAAATTCTTCTGCCAACTGGGAATGAACAATCATCCATCCTCGTTTGTGTAAGCAAAGCTGTCGACTGTCGAGTTAATGCAGCATTTATCGTTGTAAAGGTTGCAGCTTAGTCTGTTAGGGTTATGTTGTCGGTAGTGAAAGTGGTATGATGACTTCAAAATACGTTGAATGTTGAATTGTTTTGATCTCATCAAGTCCATTCATCAACTGGGAATATTTACTTCACAACAGACAACAGGTAACTCGTTTTTGTCTTGATTCAAGTAAGCTTTCTCAAATAGGTTTCTGTATGCATTTTACATTGTTCATTGATGCCCTAGTAAATTTTTCCTGATAATATTTTCTTTGTCAGGTATCAACATTGGTGCTGAAAAGAAGGAAATCACTGCAACCCGTACTACCTGTAAAATCCTAACTAGAGAACATGGTAGAGTTCATCTGTCATGAGCAAGTAAGATGAATGTTTGATTGATTGATGATTGTTTTCCTGAATTTTTACTTACTATGCTTTTGCAATTCTAGCCCTGATCTGCAATTATTAATCAGCATGAGCTCTCACCAACATTGCACCAACAATACTCGACCAGACCGAAGCTGTTGTGAGTGATGCAGCTGTGGCTGGATTCATTTCTTTGTGGGCTTTGCCTCATGCGGTTGGGGATACTTTGGTAAGTTTGATTCATTTCTTTCGTAATTTTAGGCAACTTTAATGCGTAACCTATCTTAGGAAGTTGAGTTACAAGAATTCTCATCCCAGTGTCACTGCAGTCCAGCAGCTTCTTCCTGCATTCCGCTATGCCGTACGCCGAAGAAGAAAAGAGAAGGAGATGTCGACAAAAAAGTTGAAGTGAATGTTTCCGTTTCCCCATTTCCCCTCTCCCATTATACCTCTGAATGTCCATCTCATCCCTTCCCAAGTTTCCGTTTTCCCTCTCCCGTTAAACCTCTGAATCCCCATCTCATCCCTTCCCAAATACTTGGAATAAACGAAATAAACAACACATACAATTAAAATATTTGTATTATGAACATCAATTGAATAAACAAAGTGACCAATGAAAATATTAAATTTGTTGCTTAAATTCAATAAACAGACCGTCCGGTTCAAGACTTTTCTTTCGTTGCGACCGTGCTTCGGTAAATAGCGGGGAGACACTATTTCTTCACACACGGTCGACTTTGATTTCATACGTGGCAGGGTTGAAAGAACCCCCCTGGTCGCCAAATTGTTATCTAGAAGTTATTAATTGCTCACACTTGATCATATAGGATCAGATCTGGATACAATCGTATACTTCGTGAAATGTCAATCAAGACAAGGGGGAGACACAAGCTTGATTGACACTGCCTGGGATTGACAGCGGCCGGGGAGATTACCCGGCCTAAGTAAAAGATAAAAGAGAAGAGTGACGAAATGAGCCTTATTACCTTCAAAAAGAACAAATCCCCGTGTGACTGAAACCCTCCAGTGAGTCTCTAAAAGGAAAATATCATCAGTAAATACGAACAAGGGAATTGCAATAATAAGGCTGAAATACCAGCACCTTTTTAATTGTTGGAAAGTTTTGGGAATTACAGCAACAGTATGGGCATCAACGACTTCTTCATGTCTTCATCTTAAATGCCACAACCATTCTCTAGATCAAAGTAAGAATGATTAGTGAAAAACAATATGTAATGGAGTAAATTGTACATATGAAATACCACTTTTTGTTGAAACGTTTAAGGAACTGTAGCACCTCCATGTTGGCAACACCAGCAAGGACATCAGCGGCTGAAACAAGGAAACATCCTGAAGTGAACAGTAGAGAAAATCTTTAAGAGTACAAGTTACTTGATTTCATAGGTGATGATAACATAGTTTGTTACTGTTAAAGCAAACATTGAAAATGAATAATTTACCCACTGCTGCAAATAATCATGTTCTATTGCTTATTAACAGTTGATCAGCAAATTAGCTAAGAAACAAGGAACTAACACAGCACCTGTTCCAGACTTCCTTGTTGGTGATTTGAAGCTCCAATCACAGACAGCACAGACATAAATGAACCTGTAAATTAAGTGGCAATTAAAAATTGGTTAAAGTTGTAATGAAAATAAGTAATAAGTTGTAATGTAAGCTAGTTCTGTCAAACACTCAGGACCTGAAAATGACAACAGGTTTTTAATACACACATTTTTGGGGATTTCAAGTAGAATTTTGGTACATTTATTAACTCTAGTTCTGTGGTTACGCTCCAGCTTAGCTTACTTACGAAAAATATGGTGGAATTTATCCAGAAAACCACAAATAAATCGATAAAATCGATAAAATAATACGCAAAGGAAGAAAGACATTTTTCACAGACAAGACAACAATAGAGAAGGACATCTAGCGTCAGTCATTCGACACTCATGCTTAAGACTGGATTGCCAATCCAACAATTCTTTAAACACTAATAAACCTTAAATAGACTACTTTTTCTTTACTTAAACTATGCTTAAATTGATGGAAACTGTATGGAGAATAAAGTTCAGTTTTTACTTTTGGGCAATTAGAAAACTCAAAATTTACCGGAAATAGACCGGAACTAGACCGATAGCTCCTCAACTATTGAGCTGAGGTCAAAATTACTAACAGATTCGTGATCTCCATCAAATTTCGGATGGAAAAGATGTGTTTTAAACAAAATCCATGACATGGCCCAAAAAAAATTTCTCTGAACTAGTACGTCGATTTTTGCGATTTTCGACGATTTTCGAGTATTTTGGATGGAAACGTGAGCTATACTCTATATTACACGAGGATCAAGAAAATCAGGTTCTTTTTTGTGTCAGCTCAATGGTTACTTAGCTATGTGCACATTTAGAAACCGGAAGTAAATTTAAAACACCCTGTGGATCACTTTTTGGCATATTTGACGAATGAAGTTTGTTTCCAACCTAGTAAAAGACAACTTTCATGTAAAACTTCCTTGAAAACTTTAATCAAAAGCTATGTTGGAAGTAATTTGTAGTATCAGTTCGAAGAAAGTGAAAGTGCTGAATGTGCTTAGTTCCTCAACTAACAGCTAACAATTACCACACATTAACTTTTAAATCTTAGTCTGAAGTTGTTTTGGAGGTAATTTTTGTCAATGATAAATGTACAACGATTTGACCAAAAGTGTAGGGCTATCTTATATCACATAGTGAACTTATTTGCTTAACTGTAATTGACAACTTAAATTAGAAAGAAGTCAGAGAGCTCAAATGATAACTTAAAACAGTTCAGTGAAGTAACGATCGGGTGAAAAAGTTGACTTACTGTTACTGTATATGGGATGTATGGGTTGCTTTGTCTAAACATCAATCCAACACCATCACCAAGGACGAGTTTAACAGAAATCCAAGTGAATTTATGACACTAAAGAGTTGTGCTTATTGTCAGGATATTACGTCACACAGTCACCGTAGTACGATAACATTAGAAGAGCACGAGACATTAAAGTCTGAAGTGACTGAAGTGTTGTTTACTTTGGAAAGCAGACGAATATTTCCTGAATCGATGGACATGTTAAATATCGATAGACAAAAGCGGTTACTCGATCACTCGATCACAACCGGATAAGATTTCAAGATATTTTAACTAGTTATTATTTATAGTATTTATTTATCAACATTAACACTTGATCAATTCATGTGAATAATAAAAACCAACAAACATAAACGATGTGCGCTTCCCCACGTGTGACTATATGGGTCATCAAAATAACAATATTTTCTTAACATCATGAATATTTGTAAAAATGAATTAACAAGATTTAATTTGTCAATACATTCAATTACTGCTTATGTTACTGGGTGTGTAGTTCTTCTGATTGATGTTGTTATTCAAATTCAATTTGGGCAAAATGATTCGTCCATTTTCCGTTGTCGATATAGCCGTTCCCGGATGATTGGGTTGTTGCTGTTGTTGTTGAGTGACGGGTCTGTTGATGTTTGTGATACGGAACTGAATAATTAAAAAGAAACAAATAAACTGTCAATCAAAATCGATTCAGCCAAATATTTGATTCGAGTTACTGGCGGAGTCCAACGGTGACGGCATCTTTACGGAATCCGTCAATGAGCCGCTTGGCACTGCACCAGTGTGCACCTCCAGAAGCTCTCCAAGCTGATATCAAAGTATGCGCGAAAAACAGGATGAATAGGTTAATCTGTTGGGGAAAATGTTAACTCCCGAGGCCATTCCCCGAGTTTTAACAGGGACCTAGAACGAAGCAATAGAAAATCATACGGAAACCATGTTTACAACTGAAGTTACTGAAATAGAAGTAAAAATCAATAAGCATAAAAACAAAAATACCTTTACTTGTGGCATTCACAAGATGACTGCAGCAAATTATTGAAACTATGGACATAGTTGATAACAGGGGAACTTATTGTCAATCTAGAGAGGTTGATTGTGTCACTGTTGTCTAAAAGTGGCACTTGATACCGTGTCTGTATTTTAAAGATCCATGTCAACGAATACCTGTCAATAAATAGAATGTAAGCATTTAGTTATTTATTATGAATATAACAGTTATATATAAGATCCAGAAGAATCAATAAAAAACTGCTAACAATACACAAATTTTCATGAAAGAAGTGATTTTAGGAAATAAATGAATAATTGATGAGTTCTTAATTCAAATTTCTCTAAAACTTAGTCTTAAATAATTAATTGAAAAAAAAAAACTTGGTATAATTAAGTTGACACATATATTAGTCACAAAAAACTTACTTGGTTCGAAATTGCAATCCAAACACCTCAGTTACAATACTTCTCAAATGTAACAAAATCTCAAGACAGAGTTTAAAAACTTTCCTTATTGTTTCTTTATGTTGAATGGATCGGCCAAACAGATTGTGCCATTTCAAATATTGTTAGCTAATTTAAAAAATATATGAGACAAGTTTTACTCGGTTTTGTTGCAGCTAATGAATCAGGTAACAGTTGGAAACAGACGACATGAAATACAGTAATGCAGACGACTTGAATCCAAACAATTGTTCCTGGACGCTACCTTGTGATAGCAATTTCAAATATAACCGTGATTCTGCGCAGTGCAGCTCAATAAAATTTGTAGGTATGATAGAGATTCACAGCAAAACCACATGAATTAATGAAAATTACATGCAATATTTGGAAAACCAAACGAGTAGACGGAAACTTTTAAAAAAAATTTGGTGGCCCTGAAAAGGGCCGTTTGTTTAAAGTCGGGAGGGAAATTTAAGCTTTGGCTGGCTTGTCGGTCTTCTTCGGCAAGAGAACGGCCTGGATGTTGGGCAAAACACCACCCTGAGCAATGGTGACACCAGAGAGAAGTTTGTTCAACTCTTCGTCGTTGCGGATGGCCAATTGCAAGTGACGAGGAATGATACGGGTCTTCTTGTTGTCACGGGCGGCGTTACCGGCCAACTCGAGAACCTCAGCAGCTAGGTACTCCATGACGGCAGCCAAGTAGACGGGAGCACCGGCACCGACACGTTCAGCGTAGGAGCCCTTGCGGAGCATTCGGTGGATACGACCGACGGGGAATTGAAGTCCGGCCCTGCTGGAACGGGTCTTTGACTTTCCCTTCACTTTGCCTCCTTTACCACGGCCAGACATGTTAAAATTGGGAGTAAGTTAACGCGGTTCCTAAAATCAAGGAACGAATAATGATGAAAATACGAAAACTCTTGCTTTATATACAGATTCACAGTTGGATTCACCATCCAACTCTGGTAGCCAATCAGGAAATATTCATCTCTCTCTTTGCCCCTTATTATCAGATTGCTAGCTCCGCCCCTGAGTGAACACGAAAAACTCCCTGGAGACGAGAGTTTTGGCTACCAGCAGCTAACGGAAGGGGGGACAGTTTCGGTATAAAATGGAAACTTGGAATGACGTTCGTTACTTTCTCAGTTTTACTCGACTCAGGTAGAATGCCCCCCAAGGTTAGCGGAAAAGCAGCGAAGAAGGCCGGCAAGGCCCAGAAGAACATCGCCAAGGGAGACAAGAAGAAGAAGCGCAAGAGGAAGGAGAGCTACGCCATTTACATCTACAAAGTGTTGAAGCAGGTCCATCCCGACACTGGCATCTCCTCCAAAGCCATGACGATCATGAACAGCTTTGTCAACGACATTTTCGAGCGCATTGCTGGAGAGTCCTCTCGTCTTGCCCACTACAACAAGCGTTCTACCATCACTAGCCGGGAAATCCAGACGGCCGTCCGTCTGCTTTTGCCCGGTGAGTTGGCTAAGCATGCCGTATCTGAAGGCACCAAGGCAGTGACCAAGTATACCAGCACCAAGTAGATTGTCTCTTGAGTCCTCCCTCTCAAACCAAACGGCCCTTTTAAGGGCCACCAAATGTTGAAGAAAACGTAAATCCCACCACTTTTATAACGATGATCTTTTATTTAAGGGTATACAGGCGTGAAAACTTTGGAAATTAAATATTAAATTCTCAATTGGTATTCATTTTCTTTTACCATAGCATTTTTCTAAATTGTCGAACATGTTCTACACTGATGTAGTATTTTAAGTTGGAAAATTTGACACAATTTAGCCATAGGATCTCCTATTCTAAATTCATATGAAACAGAGAACGATGCTACTAGAATTCAGTAGTTTTATGCAGCTTATCTAGCGAAGAAATGTAAGTTGGTGATTTTAAAAATTTGTTGAAAAATAGAGGTGAAAACCAATGTAGAACATATCGTAACCTATTCTGTTAAAAAGTTCAGAACTAGCGCTCGATGGGTTTTTATGTTCCGAAATAAAATTGTATGAATTCATCGAATAAATATTTTAAAATCTATAAACCAGTAGTAACAGTAGCACCAGAGCAACAGTAAACTAACAATGGAGTTAACGGCCTTTTTTAAAAACGCATTTTCCGGCATTTTCTGTTTGTTTTAGGAAGATTTAATCTGGCTCCTGTCAGGAGAGATGAAATGTTAGGTAGTTTAAAAAGAAGTGCATAACAAGTGGCTAAAGAATTATCTTTCTTTAAATAAATGGTGGCCCTGAAAAGGGCCGATTGGATTGAAAGATCAGAGTCGGAATGAAAATCAATTTTAACCGCCGAAACCGTACAGAGTGCGGCCCTGGCGTTTCAATGCGTAAACGACATCCATGGCAGTCACAGTCTTCCTCTTGGCGTGTTCAGTGTAGGTGACAGCGTCACGAATCACGTTCTCAAGGAACACCTTCAACACACCACGGGTCTCTTCGTAAATGAGACCAGAGATACGTTTAACACCACCACGACGGGCAAGACGACGGATGGCCGGCTTGGTGATGCCCTGGATGTTGTCCCGCAAAACTTTGCGATGACGTTTGGCGCCTCCTTTGCCGAGTCCTTTACCTCCTTTACCACGACCAGTCATTTTGAAATGAGTTTCAGAGTTTGAAAAATACTTGGAGAATAAAATGTAACGACTGCCAGTTTATATACCGCTCTGGATCCCTCTCAAGCTCAACGCTCATTGGTTAACTCCATTTCCCCTTACCAGCAACAAAGGGGATTTCCGTTAGAAATTTCTTTTCCCTCCCATTTTAGAATGAACCAATAGCTAGTCAGGGACTTCTGTTAGTTCTTCAACGTCCGTCATCTCGCTACATATTCCAACTACTTTCCCCCAACTAGAGTTATTCGACAATTTTCCCGCAGCGAAATGGCTCGTACTAAGCAAACTGCTCGTAAATCTACCGGTGGCAAGGCTCCACGCAAACAGCTGGCCACCAAAGCCGCTCGCAAGAGTGCCCCGGCCACTGGAGGAGTAAAAAAACCCCATCGTTATCGTCCCGGCACCGTCGCTCTTCGTGAGATTCGTCGCTACCAAAAGTCGACTGAGCTTCTGATCCGCAAGTTGCCATTCCAGCGCTTGGTCAGAGAAATCGCCCAGGATTTCAAGACCGACTTGCGTTTCCAGAGCTCGGCCGTCATGGCTTTGCAAGAGGCTAGCGAAGCTTATTTGGTGGGTCTTTTCGAAGACACCAATTTGTGCGCCATTCACGCCAAGCGAGTCACTATCATGCCAAAAGACATCCAGCTTGCTCGCCGTATCCGAGGTGAACGTGCTTAAGTAATTTCTCCGTTTACATATAAATCGGCCCTTTTCAGGGCCACAATATAGTAAAGAAAAGACTTCCAGTACCTTTTTATGATGTCAAGAAGAATTATGGTTGAAATCTTTGTTCGTCCTGTTAGTTAATGCTAGTTGAATGTTAACAATTGTCGTTTCTTTTTCTACTCTTGCTTGGAAAACTGGAGAAAAATTTAAAAATGAAACAAACAAATTCAAAAATAATAATTAGAAAAAAGTTAAATTTAATAATCTAAACAGTTAAGAAGAATTCGCTTGTGGGGCATATAGACTGGCGACTTAAGATGACTACCATCTCTCTAAGAAACAAATAGATTTCATTTCATAGCAAATA
The DNA here is from genome assembly GCA_030770115.1 of Daphnia galeata. Lineage (NCBI taxonomy): Eukaryota > Metazoa > Arthropoda > Branchiopoda > Diplostraca > Daphniidae > Daphnia > Daphnia galeata. The sequence continues at coordinate 2,038,032 of CM061114.1, forward strand.
TCCAAAGGCAATCAACAAGATAATATTCAACCATAGAATCGCAAAGTAATCGATCTTTTTTTTCCATTGGTTAACCAATGACACATCATTTATCTCTGGTCAATTTTAATCGGAATCAAATTCAACTTGCCGGATACAAATAGAACAGGAGTGAAATTTCAAAACGATTAACGACGCATCTGTCATATTTTATCACGACTGATTATGTGATTTAATAAGACACTTTGAAAAGACACCTGCAACACTTTCTCACAATGAAGCACAAAGGCCAACAATGCTAAACTGAAGCAATCAAACAGAATCAACTTTTCCTTGCATGTTTAAATTTTTATCAAGAGATTTGATTGTTCGCCGAAGAGATAAGCAAAGATTTGAAAACAATAAATTAAGAAAAAAAACGCAAATTATTTGAAGGGAAAAAAGGAGAAGGGGAGGACCTCTACTCATTTTTTCAATTTCAACTTATTTATTACAAATTTTTGTAATAGAAACACGTTGAAGAAGGCTTAAAAGTTGCGTTGTTATTTCCATGAATTTAATAATTCTTCTCCTATTGATTTTAAAGATAAAGAAGCATTTTGGCAGTTCAGTTCTCAGTAAGAAAAGGGACTCTTCAATTTTGTGCCACTAATGCCGAACAAAAACGTTCTATATAAAATACTTGAAATATTCAAGTGACTCTGCCAACATGCCACGACTCGAAAGTATCCTGTCTCTTACAGAAATATGCATGAAGTTTATTTTTCAAAATCAGGATTAGTTTTTATTTTAATAAATAAAAAATATACTAATTTGTTATTTCACTAAATCACCGTGTTACTAACTATATAGTTAATATTTTCCAGTTGATCTACGATCTACGGCGTGAATAAGACATTGATTTGAATGATTTCAGATGAATGTGTACTACATTACAGTCTGCCAAGTGCCAACTCGTAATAAAATAAAGAAACCAACTAATTAGTAATAGAAACAGAAACACATGCAACAAGGCTTACAAGTTGTTGTAGTTATTTCCATGAATTTAATTATTGTTCTCCTATTGATTTAATTCGCCTTCAAGTTCATGGACACACAAGTTTAAACCTTAAATATATAACATTAATAGTTTGTTCAAAGCCGTATTAACATGTCGTAAGGTCACAGACATGTGGGACTACTAATCCAAATAACCATTGCTCCAACCTACCAGAAGCCAATCAGAACCCAGAAAAGAAGGTGGGTTTTTCCCGATACTACCACCTCCACCCCTCTTCCATACTACAATAATTATATATATATATTTTAAAGAAAAAGAAACATTTCCACAGTTCAGTGCTCCAGAAAGTGTTCAACAACAGAAAGAACAGATCTTGGACTAACCAATTAGACTTCAGAAAGAAAAAGAATCGGAAAAGCAGTCCTCGTTTTTTTCAAGAGATCGGAACTACTAAACCGAAATCTTGCAGTGTAAAATAGAAAATTAACCAGCAAAAAAAATCTCTGGCAAAATAGACTAAAAGTCTGAAACTCGCGAGAAAAAACCCAAGCAAAACTAGTTCAGTCAGTCCTCATAAGAAAAGGGACATTTGAGTGCCACCGGCGATACACTAAAATTTCCTTATTTTACTAAAAATTTTTAAGTTACTCAACTGAATTCAAACATGCCGCAACTGAAAAGTGTCAAGTCTTTGACAGAAATATGTATGGATTTCATTTTGGAAAACCAGGATTTCTATTGTATAAAAGATATACTCCCAGAGATCCAAAAGATGGCGTGGATGCCTTGGATTCAAATGAACCTGCGGTAAATTCCTTTGACCATCTGCGTAAGTTACCAATATTTTTAAACATAAGATAAATCTTTATTTTTATTACTACACATTACAAAAATTATTTTTAAATTCAGCTACTCAATTGATAGAGGAACTTATCAGACGTCTTAGAGTAAAAGAAGCACGAGTTTTTAAAACATACAAAATAACACCGTTCCTCACGCTGCTGATGACTCCTCGACTTCGCACTTTGGATCTAACCCTATTATTTGAATCAAGAAATGATATTTCTGATGTTCTTCATTTGGCTACAATCAGAAGTCTAGTAAAAGAAGAAAGAGTCTGTCAAGATAAAGATACATTATTAAATTTATATATTTTTTTAAATTTTAGAACTTGGAAACGTTGCTTCTTGATATTACTACACGTCGCTATGTAGGGGATTTTTACTTCATCCCAAAATTTCGAAAACTTCGAATATTGGACATTTCGTTTTGTCAAGCTGGAGACGATTGCTTAAACCTTATTGGTAAACATTGTTTAGAATTAAGGTATTAAAAAAACATATATTTTTTTCTTTTGTTTATTAATTGAATATAAATATTTATTTTTAAGGGAGCTTTTGGTTCAACTTGGGCAAGTGACTGATGATGGAATTCGAAAGCTTTGCGTAGTTGGAAAATGCAAATCAATATGCAAACTAGATCTGGCGAGATGCAGCAAAATAACTACAAAAGGAATTCAAATGGCTCTCGATAATTTACCCCAGCTAAGTGTTTTGTGCCACGAGTCCCTTCTAGAGTGCTTGGCTGAAATCGCTCAAAGTGCCATCGATCAAAAGTCATCCTTACCTAAATATTCTTTGTCGGCGCTCTATATCCTCCATGATACGATCTACAAAACTGGTAGTCTCCGACAATCTGTGCTGCTGTGTCCGAATGTGACTGAAGTGTATCTATCTATGTGGAGAGAAGGATTGAAGGACACTGATCTTTTGAGTCTGCTATCACTCGAAAAAACTCTACACTATTGAAATTACCCACGCTGCTGTTATAGAAAGTTCCCTTGTTAGAACATTTCGATTCGATAGAGACCTGTCGTTTGAAGGCGTAGTCCCATTACTTAAAAATTTTGGGTACTCTCTTAAAAGTCTAAAGTTCGGACATTTGTTTGTAGTCGATATTCCAGTCGTCATTGAGTTGTGCCCAAATCTTGAATCCTTATTTTTTGACCGCTGTAAATCGACCCAGTCCACAAGAACTGAAGTGAAGAGACCCAGATTACAGAAACTTAAAAAATTAATTCTTCGTAGATGCCATGCAATTTCTTTGGAGAATCTTTTAACACTTTTGTCATCCCCTTCACTTTCAGACATAATCATTTCAACTTGCGACATCCTAACTGAAAATGTCTTACAAAGGGTTGTCAATCTTCATGGCTTCCGTAATCTCGAATATTTGCATCTCTCCAACTGTAACTCGCTCACTAAAAACTGGATAGATTTTTTCCTGAAAGAATGTAATCCAATGCGTGAAATCACTGTGTTTACTAATCTAACTTATGGTATTACGCGAGAAGACATCTTTGATTGGAACAATAACGCGTTTTGGATTAAGAAAAATTGGCAATTCAATTTTATTTACAAGCGTATACTCAAAAATGTATATTTAGGTGAGCAGGTATGGGGGCGAATAGGCGAAATAACCGATTTATAGCTTGATTTTTTGTCTAAACCGAAAATAAATAGACTTAAAAAGGCCAAAATCCTTCAAATGTTGAACAAGTTAAATTTCTCTTAATTGTAAAGAAAAATAAATTGCGTGTAATAATAGAGAACCATATAATTCAACGGAAGTAGGCCTACTGTGTACTGCTACTACGTATTTCACGAGTCATAGCTAAGCTGATTTCTGCACATCAAATATGACGTCAAAAGTCAAAAAAATTTTATGTAATAGCATTAGTAGGCTAAAAAAAATCTAAAGTACCTCGTTCAGACTTTAACGACATCCGTTCTCAGTAAATTCATGTCCATCAGATGAATTAAGCACGATATAATAGGAAAGGTACACTCTCGCGCTATCCCAGTCTCTTGGAAGAAACGGCCCGTTTTTAGTACAGGGTCCCAAGATTCCCCGCCAGTTTCGCTAGTATAGGAGGCCCATCGCCTCTCGGGGGTATAGTAAAAATTGGTGTTTTTCGTTCATAATTCAGAAAATTACCGACCAATTCGTCCAGAAATGGAATGCATTTAAACTTTATTTAATTCCCTATCCTAAGATACCCAATTTATCTAGTTTAGGAAACTTTTTCATTGTTAAATTTACGATTGAAAATCGCTATTTTTCGAAAATTGCGCCTTTTGCAACATTGCCAATTTTTCAATATCACGTTTGTAATCTCTACTAGTGATAAAAACTTCTTGTAAAATATATCACGCTGTAAATTTAACCTCAGCCGGAATTCTAAAACACGCCCTACCACGAAGTCGCTGGTTTTCGAGAAGAAAACCGGGATATTCAGAAATTGGCAATGTTGCAAAAGGCGCAATTTTCGAAAAATAGCGATTTTCAATCGTAAATTTAACAATGAAAAAGTTTCCTAAACTAGATAAATTGGGTATCTTAGGATAGGGAATTAAATAAAGTTTAAATGCATTCCATTTCTGGACGAATTGGTCGGTAATTTTCTGAATTATGAACGAAAAACACCAATTTTTACTATACCCCCGAGAGGCGATGGGCCTCCTATACTAGCGAAACTGGCGGGGAATCTTGGGACCCTGTACTAAAAACGGGCCGGTCTTGGGGATACCCGAGAGTGTACCTTTCCTATTATATCGTGAATTAAGCTTCACTTACATATCATTTGCCATTTGGTCCCTCACAACCACAAAAAGAATTGCTATCCTGAAATAAAGGTGAGAAAAATTAATTAAAGGATTAAAATGAAAACATTACAACCTGTAAATTGAGCACATCAAAACATTTTATTTAATATTAACAACTTTTTATATTACCATGCACAGACAATAAGTCATCACCACGGCTGGCAAGGCATAAGGCAAACAGACTGACGGTCAAAAAAATTTTAAACCGCGGAAACATGCCATGGAATGTGGAACTTTCTGAGGTAGGTTACGACCCTCTGGCTATGAAAAGTAGGGGATGGGAAGGGGTAGGGGCTGGGAACCATTCGGCACAGGAGGGATTGGCCGGATTGCCAGCTGATGGGCCGTTATTAAAGTAGGCCATGGTTTGCAGTTTTTGACCAGGTATCTTTATTTTTTAAATCGAAATTTTGGTATTTTTAAAATTTAAACTTAAAAGTTTAAACAAAAAAAAACATAGATCAGATATTAATTGCCAAAATGATAAAATGGGTTTATCGAAAAATTGTTGAAAATATTTAGAGGCCGTTTGTCTTACGTTATGTGAGAGAAAAAATTATCTAGCTTTGGCTGATGGCTTGTCGGTCTTCCCCACCCTGAGCGTTGGTGACACCAGAGAGAAATTTGTTTGGATGGCCAATTGCAAGTGACGAGGAATGATACAGCTCTTCTTGTTGTCACGGGCGGCGTTACTCAATTCAAGGAACTCGGCGGTAATCTATATAGATCACCACCGAGTTCCTCCATTTACTTAAACTGCAGTAGAGGCCTGCTAAAAACGCCTAAAACAAATTGTTGAATTTTCCTCTCCCGCAAAAAGTTGTTGGGCATCTTGCATAGCTGAATTTATGAAATCACAGACACTGCGCTGTATCGTTTTTATTATTTCTGATAAAAATTTGAATGTATAAAAAAAAAACTGGTGAAAGAAAATTTCATGTGTAGAACGAATCTGTTATCTCGGTGAATATAACAGATACACAGTATATTATATCAAGATTTTCTTTTAATTCATACATTGGATGACTGATTCCCAAATGCTGAGATTTCACTTGGCGACCATTATACACTATGGATCCTCTTATTTAATTAGAAATGCACCCTTCAGCCGGGAGGAGACGGATTGCAGAGTACTTCAATAATATATGAATATTCATTTCAAGTCTAAGATCATGGTACTGGGATTTTCTAGATATGCCTTCCACAAATTAGAAAATCGAGCCATTGAGGCGCCATCAATCACTCGATGGTCAGCGGACCAACTCACTTGCATGATGGATGCTCTCACCACCTCACCTTTGTTGTTAAAACGAGGTAGTACCTAATTAAGTTAATAATTTTTAATCATCTGAATAAAAAAATCTGCATTAATATATTTAAAAATTACCTGGACACGACCTATTGCTCCAATAGCAACCTCCGGTGGCATAATGACGGGTTTGGCATAGGTTCCTCCAATCTGCAATTAAAGGGACAAGGTTTTAAACGGAAATTTTAATACAACATATCGAGAATGTCATATCTAACCGATCCAATATTGGATAAGGTGAAAGTGCCTCCGGTTAAATCTGCAGTCCCCAAAGTTCCTTTATTGCCTAGCTCTTGCAGTCTTGCTAGTTCGATGGCAACATCCATCACAGACAACGATTGAACATTTTTTACATTCGGCACAATCAGACCAAGACTCGTATCCATGGCAAATCCAATATTATGAGAGGCTCTAAAAAAAGAAAGTCAGTGATTATTTAAATAATAAAGAAATTATACGCTATTTTCACACACTTGTAAGTAATATTTTCACAGGTTTCATCAACCGAAGAATTAAGAACTGGGAAGTGGTTCAGAGCCATAGATGCCGCTTTAATGAAGAATGGCATGAAAGACAACTTAATGGCTCGCTCTTTAACCATCGGATTCTCTTTCAGAGAATGTCTCAGAGAAGCCATTGATGTCATGTCAATTTCATCACAATAACCAAAGTGAGGGATTCGCTTTAAAAAGAAAAATATCTTAAAAAACTGGGAACCGAAAATGTTATCCAAAATAAAATACCAGTGCAGCAGTCATTGACTTTGCCATGGCCCTCTTAAATCCCTTAATCGACTCGGTTCGATCCACTCCAACCGGAGAGGCTGGTCTCACTATCTGGGGGCTTTTAGTTGGTGGCGACGGTTGTTGAGGGGTAGATACAGCAGCCTTATTAGGTTGTTCTTGAGGCGCTTGTTGCTTAGCTGGAGCGCTCTTAGAGCTACGGAGAGATTCAATGTGGCGAAGCATATCTTCCTTCAAGATACGTCCGTCTCTCCCCGTTCCTTGCACATCTCGAAGATTGATCTAAAATCAAACCAGTTAAATGGTTTAATTAAAATGTGACTCCACACAATTCTAAAAGTATGTGGAAAAAACATACCTTATGATCACTGGCCATTTTTCTAACAGATGGTGTTGTCAATACTTTTTCTGCTGGCAGCTCTAGAGTATCCAAACTTTCGTCTCTCTCACCAAGAGGTATGGCATCTTTTTCTTGCAACTCTTCAACAGGTTCCTCTAAAAAGAAATTATAAGCAATATGTAACCAAAGCAAACTATACTATGTCTAACCTGTAACTGAACCACTGACTTCTATATCCACCAATGGTGTACCAACTTTTGCCATATCATCTGTAGCATAATGTAATTTGCTAATGATTCCGTCATAACGACTGGTGATGGTAACTGATGCTTTGTCACTCTGAACCTCACAAATAGGGTCAAATTGAGCCACTTTATCACCTTCTTTAACATACCTTCAACACAAAACAATATTATAAAAATTGAATACAGTAACAGAAAAAGTTATATTACCATTCTTTAACCGTAACTTCCGTGATTCCCTCTCCAATATCAGAAAGCTTAAAAGGTACTTTTTCTCCACAGAAAGGTTTCGAAGAGTGAAAGAATCTGGTAGTTATTGGATGAGATTTTTCAACATAACCGCAGGGTCCGATGTGAGAAATAGGCAGTGCAACGGCATTGTATTGTAATCGCGATTTCTAGACATGATTTGACAGAAGATAAATTAGAAAATTTATCGTTGTTATCTAGTTGACAAATTGAAATCTAATTACCAGGTAAAACAATTTATGTTGTCTAAAACTACAAACAATTCGACGTGCAGCAGAAGCCATGTTTACTCGGTGGATAAATTCTTAACACTTATCACGTCCGACGGAGAGTAGATGGCGCTGTGATCGCATTTATCTTTTACTAGTTCATAATAATGTTAATTACTACTTTTAATTTACTAATTGTTACTTTTACCATGCTTTTACAAGCGATTAAAAATAACGATTACACTATATTAACAAAGGTGTAAAACAAATGAAAATACAAGTTTTCAGAAATGATTTTTATTCCAATGATTTTTTCGATTACAGTTCAACAATGAAGGGTTTATTTAGATTGGTTCCAACTTCGCCAATTTAGAATCAAGGATGTCAGCGCCTTTATTTGTTTGTTTCTGTAGGAATTTTCTCAAATTTTTAAGCTTTTCTAGAACTGCCTGTATGACACTATTAATTTCCGTCTCAACCATTAAAACGAGTACGAATGAGCCGCGATTACAGCTTAGCCATCCTTTAATCTCATCAGAGTCGACTTCATCAATGATTGCCTGGCTGAAATAGGGTGGTTGCGTTCGAAGCTTGTCAAATTGAATTAGTTTTTTAATAGTCATGTGGACAGCCGATTGTTCAACCCAATATTGAACTTTTTCGCCGTTAGAGCTGAAAGCGTTTCTAAGATCTTGGTCGAGAGGATTGCCAATAACTGAAGCCACAGCCTTAAAGGCAGCCTGCAATTCTTCCCCAACGCAAAATTTAAGAATAGAGCCCAGAACAAGACAATTTTTGCTATCTTTCAGCCACATTTCAGGTTCGTGGGACACAGCTTCCAACCAAGATGGAGAAGCATACTGGAGAAGTTCCTTGTGACGAGTTGCCATATCTTTTTTACTGTTGGGATTGCCGTCACCTTGTTTCAATATGTCAATGATCTGTGGATGGGTATACTTAGGATCGCGACCAGCAAGTAAGTACATGACAACCTTTCGGCCGTGCTCATGAACCGCAATGTCCCTCCAGTTGGTAGCGATTTCTGTAACAATAGCTTTGGCGACGAGTTTTGTGTCATCCACGGCATCGAAAAGCGCCATCAACACCATGTGACCATGCTCTTCTAAGCAGATTTTGGTCACGTGACCTTTGAAACTTTTAATGATATCCTACACAATTTAAATATGGATGAGCCATTGCAAATAAAAATAAATTAAAGATGGGATTTACCTTTCGATCTTTTTGTGTACCGTACCAGATACAAGTCATTCCCACTCGAGCTCCATCACGAGTGTGCAGAACTTGAACGACTGCTTGACGAAGACTTTGAATCATTTCAGAACGTTCATTCTCATTGCAATGAGTAAGGTACTCATTAGTTAAACGATGCAACAAACTGTGATTGAAGACACCTTTTACAATTACAAACAATTAGACGGATGCATATAAATGGGTAAAAATATAAAATAAAGAAACCTTTGGCAATGATTGGTTCTATGGCCTGGCTCATGTGCTTGAGGAACACTTCTCTCTTTTCGGGATGTTTAGCCAGAGCAGCACTCAACGTTGTAACAGACTCATCTTTAAAAAGTTTAAATTCGGGTCCGTAAAATTCCTGGCTCAGCAGAGCACGCTGACTTGCGTTAGCCCAATCATTGTAGGCCGTTTCAACCACTTTGGAGGCGAACTGTAAAACAATAAACAATTTTAAAAAGATGAAAATATAAAATATGGTCATTGATGCATACCTTGTGTTTCATGAGAAAAACAACTTTGCCACTCAATGCAGTGATGACATAATTTCGTTGTTCCTTGTTGCCATGCCGGAGTACTTTCATCAAGTAGAAATGAGCATACTGTGCTTTGGCCATATTAATGGTATGGCTTTTAAGTTCATTAAATAGGGCATCTCTGATATCCTGAGATGATTTCTCAAACAAGCATTCAATTACTCTGGCTGTATCATGTGCGAAGACCAACTAAAAAGAAAATAGCACAAGTGTTAATAATGATGAAAAAGTTTCTATAACGTTATGCATACCTCTGGTGCATGAGTTTTTATCAATCCATAGAGATCAGCACTGATAGAGAGTTGACGTTCTTTTGTGGTGTCTTCTCTTCTCAGCTCCTCCCAGAGCTTTATAGCTTTCACTGAGAGCAAGTAACGATTTTCATTTTCCTTGGTCTTCCGTTCAACTTTAAGTGCTTCTTTTTCCTTCTTCTTGAAAACACTTGTCTGTTCTCCAACAGCCTTTTTGGCTTTCTTGCCATCAGTCTTTTCTTCTTCATGCTTTCTCTTAGGTGCTGATTTTTTGGGTGCTGAAAAGCCAGGAATGACTACTTCACCTAAAGACTCTGTTTCTTCAGCTTTCTTTGCTTTCTTGGAAGTTTTGACAACTTCAAAATCTTCATTATCCACTTCCATTTTGCTGGACTTTTTTTCCTTTTTCTTTTCTTCTTTTTCTTCTTGTTCTTCAGCATCAATATTTTTCTTCTTCTTTTTAAACATGTTCCCAACTTTAGCCGATTCTTCTTCAGCTACTTTTACATGTTTTACTTTTTTCTTTACTTCTAGATGGTTGATGAGTTTGCTTTCTGAATGGGTGAATCCTGGGGAATCTTCTACGATGACTTGCTTCTTGGTTTTCTTGACGGCCGCTTTACTACTCTTTAACGTCATTCTAATATTTCAAAGATCACAACTGTTTAAAACTTGATTAAACAACCTACGGTCAATTGCGAGAAAGAAAACAAGACGTATGAAGAAATAGCGCAAATGGAGCAAAAGTGAACACGAATTGAGCTTTGTCAAACACGTGGTTAATAATGCTTCTGCTATCCTGTTGCCAGATTGCTCTCTCTAGTCTTTAGTTCTTTAATAGGCTCTTTAAATGAATAAGGGATTAGAAAAGAATCTGTTTTTTCACGCTGATTCTTATTTATTTTCAAATTGAAACTTCAATGCTTAATTAGTTAATTGTTATTTGTTAATCAAAGTTGAAATAGGCTCCTCCCACTTCAAAACGGACCCCCGCCATTTTTCGTGGGCGGTCCTTAAAATGTGATTGATTTGGTCCCGATGCTCCCGAATCCATAATAATAATAATGTACGTTTGTGAAAATCAAAGAAATAAACAATTTATAAAAAACATGAGTGTAATAAAATTTTGGTAATAATCAGGTTGCAATCAGGTTATTAATCAGATAACAAATAACAGACTGGCAGAAAACAAAAACGCCGATCCACGGCCTAAACAGGAATAAAATCAAGAAGTTTAATCTGACGAACAAAATAATGAAAATCTGAAGTGATTTGGTCCAGGCCACAGCTTAGGCAAAGTAGGCATAGCCCCCGCCGCAAACAAACGCGCTTATAAACTCCTACTCATATCCAATAAAAGATTAGAAAAGAATACAAAATATATTTAAAAACGTATACATATATAAGGCGCGTTCTAAAAAAAATTGTCTTTTGAAAAGCTTACAAAAATTTGTCGCTTTTGAATCCAAATACAAGCTGAAGAACCAACCCAAGTCCCTAATTAAAGGAACGTCCGTTATAGTTAACCTGATTCGTATTAATCGTATCCTACCGAATATTAAGTTCTTGACGAATTGACGACGGAATAGCTATATTGATGACTAGTCCTACAGTTCTACTTCACATACTCTTATTAGCTAGTTCGACTTAGTTATTATTTGTGTCCAATGATACATTAAATTGCGTAGGCTATGCCAAGACTAGTTAACACAAGATAACTAAGGTCTAGGTTGTGCTGCAAGAATTTCATAATTGGTAGGCTATGATGCTGGTAGACTTTGTCTACAATAATTCCAATTAGAGACAATATGATTTGTTGTATCGAAAACTAGACGCTTTCAAAATATCAAATATATTAGTCATGTTACACAACAATTACAACGATTGATTTTTACGAAAAATTGAAATAAGCTTTTCTTATTCTGGTTTAATGTATTCAGTAGAAATTAAAAAATGAGTTGAATCAGTAGAGAATTTTAAACGAAATTTTGTCGAAGCTTTCTATTGCTTACCAAACTACTTCCGTCGTTTAATCTTCATTATTCCTAAATTCGTCAAATACTAGCTTGTTATGACACAAAATAAATCATGATTGAAAACATCATACGGGTTGAATATGTATTGTTTATTCGCATTCCTCTCACAACTACATCACCAAATATAAAGTAGGCCACAAGTCGAAGACATAATATGGCTAGCGGAACGATACACGATGGTGTGCACATGCAATCATTTCCATATGAATTTACGCATACGTTTCCGCCCAAGAGCCGTTTTCTCTCTCTAGGAATGATGAATCTTATTTGAACCCATGTAATAACAAGAAGAGGTTATGTGTGATATTTATCAATCTAGAAACTACAATAGAGGGCCAGAGTGGCAGGAGAAGGGAAAAAAAAAGACAAATTAAAGTTGCGGAATATCCGAGGTCAGGTAAGGGAGACAATCTTTTCAGTTAGAAGCCTCAAAGTATTCTTTGCTTCCAGCTGGATCAGCCTTCATGGATTTCTTGCCAGGAGTCCAGCCAGCAGGGCAAACTGAAATTGACAAATAAATAAGATTAACCATGTGTTTATCAAGCCAAGAAGTGTATAAACTACCTTCTCCATGTTTGTCAGTGAATTGGAAAGCTTGGACTAGACGCAGAGTTTCATCAACGCTGCGACCGACAGGTAGATCATTAATGGTGACTTGACGGAGTCTCTGTTCCTCGTCAATGATGAAAAGGCCACGGAAGGTAAGACCTTCGTCCTCCTTGTATACTCCATACGACTTGGAGATGGCGGCTGACTTGTCGGCCAACAGAGGAATGTTCAATGAGCCTAATCCACCTTGCTTGCGTGGAGTGTTGACCCAGGCCAAGTGACAAAAGTGACTGTCGGTAGAGCAGGCAACTAATTCGCAATTAATTTTGCGGAACTCGTCAGCTCGTTCCGAGAAGGCAATGATTTCAGTAGGGCAAACAAATGTGCTGCAAATATACATGAAATTGTTAAGTAAAATGACATGAAGGGTTGAGCAGGTGCTTTGATAATGCTTACAAGTCAAGAGGGTAGAAGAACAAGATGACATATTTGCCCTTGTAGTCTTCAAGTGAGATTTCCTTGAACTGTCCATCCACAACTGCGGTACCTTTGAAAATAGGGGCAGGTTTCTGCAAATCGGGGACTGGCATTTTCAATTCAGAAACAACGAGGGACTGTAAAGAGAAAGGCAATTGGTTAGACAAATGTCATCACAAGTAATACATGAACAGCCAAAAGGATATAGTAGATAAGACTTAACAAATAAGCTTATGACTGTTAGATAAACTGAACAAACAACAGTATTCAAACAAAGACATGGAAGCCGCCTTGTTCTACTACCGATGGAGAGAATGGAAAGGAGCCAAAGCACGGAAGCTTCAATTGTGCCAAGTCACGTTACTTCTTTACGTAATCAACATGAATAGAATACAGTTTAACATTCTACTTCAATATGGAAAAATAAACCCGAGACATCATAAACTTAAATATTTTAACTCAAGTTCATCGAATAAACAGTTACAAAAAAAAACTAAATTTGATATAAAAAAAAGAGAAACACGATACCCGGCGAAGTGTTCAACTGGCTTCGAAATTGACAGACGAATGACAACGGGATGATTCTAGAACGTCTTACAATGAGTACGTGCACTGCCGCTAGGGCTTTCTAGTATTTAAGGGGAACGGAGAAAGGCAATAGAAAGCTACAAACAGTGGCGCCAAACTGGGTCACAGCGGTATCGGTAAGTACTAACGGGATTTATCGATTGTTTAGCACGCACGACGCGCAAGATTTGAACGAACAAAGGAAAATGAATAGAAAAGAATACCTTTTTGTGAAGATCGAGGAGTGAGTGAAGGCACGTTGTGAGATCATTGAGCTGAATAAGTTGAGCGGCGTCCGCTAATGAACACTGGGGCGATCCCTGAAGAACTTGATGCATAGCGGCCACAAAGCTCTCTACAGGTTTGGCCAAAACAGTACTAGGACTTGACGGATGAGCGTAGCTGACCAACGAAGTGGTCGATGGCGAAGAAGCATTATTATTATCAGCAGCTGATGATGGCACATTAAGATGAGCAGGTACGTGGTGAGCGAATTGAGCAGGCGATGAGGTACCCGATTTGCGGGCTGATGAAGTCGAAGAACCGGCCGAACTCGTACTGGCCGGATGGTCGCCATCTTCTTCAGCGGGACTAGGCACGGAATGCTGGCTGGTTGGCGTCAATTGTCCTCCGTTCACTATTAATGGAGAAACGCCGTCAATAATAGCCTCAACAAATTGTTTCACAAAGTTGGACCTACTCTGATAACGATAGCTGTCGACAAGATGGTCCACTGGACTGGAGATTCTTTCACGTTTGACAGCCGGTGGTTCGTTGGCAACATGAGCAAGCATTTGTAAATTAGCCTCAATGTCAGGATGATGACCACCATTACCATTTGTAGTCGTGCTGAATGTACGATTGGACGGAATGGCACGATCAGGATTTGAACGTTTCCTCGGCCGACGTGTTGATCCGGATGAAGAACGTGATGCAGGAACAATAGAAAAACGAGAAGTTTGTTCATTTTGATTAGCGTCCTTGGAGCCGCCATTTGATTGTTGTTGTTGTTGTTGCTCCAATTTAGCTTGATGGCTAATATTAAGTAAAATATGATCGACAATGCTTTGAGCTTTACGTCCTTCAGGAAGTGCCGTTTCATCGTCATCATCATCACGGCATTCCAATGGCTGTTGTGGTGATGAAGATTTCTTCATGGCCAAATCGAGTGCAGAGTCGGCCATCTTGGGCGAAGAACCGCCATTGGAGCGATGGTGGTGGTGATGATGGTGGTGTTGATTCTGCTGGTGTAGGGGGTGGTGTTCAGAGATCGGCGGGAGCTGTAGTTGTTGCTGATGTGCCTGAGGGTTGTTGGCCGAAGAAGAGGATGAGGTGAGGTAGGGGGAACATCGCGGGACGATGCCCTGAAGGGCGGCGAAAGCGCTGGCAATCGACAAACCGCCAGATGGCAATCCGGCAGAATTGCTCAAATCTACTAGGCCTTTTTCAGCAGCCCACATGGTCAAACTAACAGGAACGGTTGCTGAACGTCGAGAAGAATTACCACCACCACCACCATTGTTAGCCCTGGATCGAGGTGATGACGCTACTGACGACGTTGATGTTCCGTTGTTATCGGGAGTTGCCGCTCCCGAACCATTACGTTGATTTTTTCTAGCGTTACTGTTGGGTGAAGGCGTTTTAGATTGTGTTAGACCAGATTTAGCTTGTGCCATTGCCACCGTGAGTGGACAAGCGTGTCTTCTCAATCCACCCGTACCATCTCTCGGCGTGTAGTGAACGGGTTTGAAACATCCATTACAAACAGCGTAGGGTAAAACAGCACCATCGACTCTGACTCGTTTAAACCAACGCCAAGCTTCCGATTTACCAGCTTCAAATGAAACCAATTCCAATCGTGGAGATTTCAATCGGATCATATCAATGATCTCTTGTTTGTCCACCATGCTACTCATTTTCGTTAAGATTTGAATTTAAACAAACAAAAATAACAAACAAAATAAAGAGATCACGAAAGATGGCGCCTTTTGGCGCAAACACACACGCACACACAACTCACAGTCACACGAAATTTATATGTAAGTAGAAGAAATAAGGGGGGAGAAAAAAAATTTTCGCGTCAGTTAAAAAAAATTAAACACGACACGTCGAGCGTTCGAAAGCAGAATGACCGTGAGTTCTAGGCTTCGGACTTTTCGTAGGGATGTAGAGGGGGCTGCTTTACACACACACAAGGGGTCGGGGTTGTTAGCCCCCTCCCTTTTTTCTTCCCTCCCTTCTCTTTTTTTTTTCTCTTCCCGCCACCCTGCGATCGGCCACCCTCTTGTCAACTTTTATCCGAGCCCCCCCTCCACCCTCCCGTTGGTTCAACAGCCGGTTGTTGCTTATGGATTCACCCGATTTTCCGTCGACCCACTTCAGCACAGGGCCCAACCCCCCTCCCTTTTTTTTCCCTTGCCCTTTTTTTTTTTTATTTTTCTTTCTTTTTACTTTTTACCCTCGTTTGCTTCTTCCTTCCATTCCGGGGGTAACACAAAGGGCCCCCCCCATCTCACCCCTCGACCGCCGATTCCCGTTTCCTCCTCTTCTTCTTCTTCTTGTTCCCCCTCCTTTTCTCTTTTTGACCAGATATCGGATGGCTTCGCTTCACGAAAAGCAAGCATCCCCACCCCCTATCCCCCCCCCAACTACCTCCTTGCGCTTTTTCCACTGACCTCTGGACGACTGACCGAAAAAAAATAATGCGGCCAAATGTCGGCCATCTTGAATTTCCTGCGAAAATGGGAAAAGATAATTTCAATTCAATTTAAAATAACGTTTAAGTTTTTTTTCAACAATGTCACGACCGAATTTTATATATATTTACCCCCTCATCTCAAATTTCAATTCGGTTTCATCATATCCCATTACTTTATTACTTGAACTTTTCTTAACTGAACAAAAAAAAAGGTTTTCGAGAATTTTTTTTTTCGTTCTGTCTGCCGCAGCACGACCGTAGCGAAAAAAAAATCCTTGGCCCCCCCCCCCTCCCCCCTTAGTTTTTTTTATTGTGGAAAAAATTTGACCGCCGCCCTCTGGCGACCGGGAGCCGGGGGTAAAAAAAAAGGTTTTTTCATGGTTCTTTCATTTTACCCAGCCCCCCCTCCCGCAGCCTAGTTCTTCTTCCAACCGACATTTTGTGTGTGAAACCCCCCTATTTCTTCTGAGTTCTCCTCCTTGGTAAAAAAATGTTGGGGGCTTTTAAATGGATGACAAGAGTTTTTTTTTCTGTTCTTCTCCTTTTTTTTATTATTCTTTGACCATCACCAGATGCAAGAAGAACGGAATTGAAGAAGAAGAAGGTCATTCTAGGTCGTTCCCTTTACTTTACCCCCTCCTTTATTCTTTTTTCTAGACCGGAATTCTTGTTTTTAACCATCCCGAAAATGACCATCATGTTTTTCTTGCGTCATTAAGAAGGTCATCTTCTTTGGAAAATAACATTTACTCGGAAATCGTTTTCCGAAGCCCAAGGTTGGCGCATGATCGCCATGTACTTGATGACAGTTGTCACTATGACAACGATGGCGCATAACAAATCCCGCGGGTTTTTGTTTAGCGTCCCATTGAGAACAAGTTCCAATAATGAAATTCTGGGATAGTTTTTTAACGTGGTTGAAAATTAAAAAGAAAGAAGCAAATATTTTAATTGTTGGGTTAGATAATTCGGGCAAATCGACAGTTGTTCAATATTTTCAAACGGGAGGTAAACGAACGGAGGTGACAGTGCCCACCATAGGATTCAAAGTGGAAAAGTTTAAAAGTAAAACAACTCAAGATTCTTATTTCATATTTCAGTAAAAGAATTAATTTCATTTACTTGATAAAATAGATGCAGGATTAACTTTAACGGCATTTGACATGTCTGGTCAATCAAAATATCGGTCGTTATGGGAACGTTACTACAGCGATTGTCACGGCGTCATTTTCGTGATCGATAGTAGCGACACCATACGGATGGCTGTTGCTTGTAACGAACTTCAACTGATGATCCAGCATCCGGAGATGGTCAAAAACCGTTCCTCAACTGGTGGTGTACCTATTTTAATTCTAGCCAACAAAATCGACTTGGAAATGGCCATCCCGATCGGTCAGGTAAAGAGAAAACGGTCATGGCGCCACGGACATTTTGGAATTTTTCTCCTCCTACTTTTTCTTTTATTTTCGTCCCCTTCACTCGGTCGCGGTTGTGGAAATTGTAGAAGATGGTTGACTCTCTCACGTGATAAGGTTTCCTTTCCACCCCCAGACAATTCAGAAGCATCTCGGGAAATATCCGCCATGTTGTTTTCGTGAAGCGAAAGAACGTTGGAACAACCCCTCACCCCCCATCCTTTGTGTGTGTGTGTTCCCGGAGGCTCTATTTCCCCGAATCTTTTTTGAGGGGAGGGAGAGAGAATCGGCTGCTTGGCGGGATTGCACGTAGGCCCATCGTAACCCACCATCTGCTGCCAGTGTTTTTTTTTATTTCAATCTAAAAAAGAAAGGGATGATGATGAAACGATCCCCCCCTTCCCCGAGGCTAGCGTGATGTAACAAATGGTTAACGGTATAAAATACGTCATCGTGAATTCAAACCGGTATTTTTATATAAACAATCAACTGTATCGGTGTGATTGCAGGGCTTATAATAAATAACAATCAACACCTGTTTGATTGTTACCAACTTGTTGATCCAGATAAGTATATAATTAACAAGAACCTCCAGAAAAAAAAATGTTATCTTGGATAACAAAAGAGACGAAAGAGAAAAGGACTCGGGAGAGATTTCATTGACCCTGCGCGTTGGCTAAACGTCAGCCCCCCCTTAACTCCCCCTCTTGGGTACATGGCGAAGATTTTACGAAGGTCAACTGCAAGGTCACTAGAAAAAAAATATATTTTCTTTTTTATCAATCAAAACAAAAAAAAATAATCGGCTTAAAATTCAGGTAGAATGTGCCATGATAAAGAACAAAAAAAATATATCAACAAATATTTGAAACATTTGATTTTCTTTAGATTCGTGCTGAACTGGGATCGGACGAAATAGACACACACCCTATCCATCTCGAGGCTTCCAACGCTTTAACCGGTGTCGGTCTACACGCCGGACTTCAATGGCTATCCGACCAAATCATCAAATCAAATTTCTGACCATTTTTTCCAGCTCCAGAGTGTGTTGTATTTCAAGTTTCTTTTTTTTTATGGAATGAAAGAGAAAAAATTACACACTCGAAAAAAAAACGATAAATAAAATATGAAGTTGATAGCAGCAGAGCAAAAAGGTGCACACTCACACATCGAAAATAAAGATTTTTTTTTCCTCGTGATTATTTGAAGCCCAAAGTAAACAAAAAAAAATGGGGAAGCTTTTTTAATAATTTTTCCCTCTCAAAAATGTTTTGAATATTTTTTCTTTTAGAGCCAGAAGGGAATACGACTGGAGATATCACGAAACACAGCCAATGACGTGTAATAATAATAAGCTTTTGTTGTTTGCAAGTGTGTGTGTGTGTACCATATATGCCAGAATTAAAGGGTGGGGGGAGAGCAGAAAAATAAGAATTGAATAATAAATGATGGGGCATAAATTCACACAATTGTTTTCTTTTTTCTTTTTGGAGAACAAATATTTCAGAGATAGCAAAAACCAAAATTGAAAGTCCATCTTCTGCACTTGGTTTAGACAACACAAAAATGACCGTTTCCCCTAATTGACTTGTTTATCGAAGAGTGAATATGAACTTCAATAGAGGGTCACGATAACGGAATAGCCATTTTTTGTTATTTAGTTAGCATTCCTGAATTGTAATCTGGTTAGTGTTTTTGCTAAATTTTTCCCTTTTCTTCTATTGTTCCTCGTCACCGAGGTCATGACGGACTTTAGAAAAGTCAAAATCTTCACCAGTTCCACGACGGTAAACATCCAAAACGTCCAAACAGGTCGTTTCAAAATGAGTGGTGGCGTCGTAAGACTTGGAGATGAAAACTTGTGAATCACGGCCATCTTCTTTAGGAGTGTAAAAGTCGGTCACCGTCATAAACCTATGTGAAAATTAGAAATAGATTTATTTAGCCAAATTAATTAATTAAGAAGAAATCAACATACTTTTGTTTAATAGGACCAAGAAGATCCAAAGCTGGTTTGATTTCAGCTTCTGGGTTGTTGGTCTCTACAGTGGTAGAAACCATAGCGATGAACCAGCCCTTGGCGGCTACTTGGTGCGTGTAGCTGACCATCGATATGTAAATATCTACTCAACACATTTCAATTAATGTTCAACAAAAGCAAAGAAAAGGAGGAAAATTCCATTTTACCTGAATTGCGGTTGACTTGTTTCTGTGGAATGATAATTTGAGTGGAGAGAGCGTCCTTGGTATTGGGAATGGGATGATCCATCAAGCAAACACAACGGACCACCTTGCTCACCTTCAAATATTCAAATGAATTTTGTAAAATGTCTTCATATTCAAAATGATTGGGTTATAAATCACCTTGTCGACACGATCAGGGACGTAAGTAGGGTCACAATAGAGTTGCTTGCAGCGGGCCATTTCTCCACCTGACTTGACGCCTACCACCTTGCCGTTATCATCGTAGATGATTTCGTCAATAGGTTTATCCAGCATGTAAGTACCGCCGTAAATTGCGCTGAGACGGGCGAAACCTTGTGGCAATTCACCCAAGCCGTACATCGGATACAAGTACGGCGATTTGCCTATAACATATCAACAATAGACGTTTTTAAGAGTTAGCGGAATTCTTGACGATAATATAGTACATAATCAAAAATATACGAGGTACCGTAACGGGCTAGTGAATCCGAATAGAGCTTGATGCGCCGGATGGTATCATAACACGGTTTAGTTAGATACTCATCATCTCGGTGCAGGGCTAAAGCGTGACCGGTAAAATCGGCAGTGTTCTTGTCCAAGCCAAACTTTTCGTACACCTGGGCCATGTTGGTGTTATTCGGGTCGACATCTTTCCACGTCTTGGGGTCATCCTCACGGTAATCTTGAACAAAGACTAGGAAGTTCTTGAAGCGGCGTTTTTCAAACATGCCCATCAAGTCTAGAGAGAGAATAGGCTATTAGTTATAAACAAAAAAAGAAAGTTGGATTGACAGCTGATTGTATACCTGAAGCAAGAGCTTCCCTCTCATCAACAGGGACTTTGGAAATCTTGCCACCTTTGTAGACATAGGAGCCTTCAACTGACTTAAACTCCAAGTAACGGGTGACTCCAGTATGGATCAAAAGTTTGACCAACTGACCATTGGCCATCAAGAATTTGGGAATCAAATCCACATTCCAATCCCTTTTGAGAATAACAAAAGAATTTCATCAACTACATTTTGTGTTTGGGATATACAAGTTTAAGAGGATGACATACCTTCCTCTGCCGTAGCTCTCATTGGGAGCTGGAGCCTCGTACTTGGTGAAGAGCTCCTCCAACGGGGTAATGGAAGCAGATTCTCCTCCATAATACTTGTTTCTGTCCATGTGAAGGACTTTCTTGCCCGAAACGGAAAGCATACCACTGATGATGCATTCCTATCAAGATAAATACGGTATATTAGAAAAATAAATAATAATAAACGTCCAAGATGGCGGTGCCGACACGACAGGAGCTCCCCTTTCGTTTTAGGGCTCATCTTTTACCGGCTATCTCAGCCCCAAAGTTTTAAGCAAATAATAGGAAAAAGGGGGTAGATAACAGATTTTTCAATAAATAAAATAATTAGTTAAAAATGACTCACTTTCAGGCCTGTTCCAAGGACGATGGCATCGTATTCTTCATCCATGGCGAATGACAGGAGACAAGTCGACAACGGGTTACGGCAGAAATAACACTGTAGGGGCGGTCCCGTCTAGGGCCTGCGTTGCCGGTTCTTGAGAAAACGCCCGGGCAAAAAAAAAAAAAAAGAAAACGAGGAAAAAGCGAAAGAAAAAATGTCACGATCGTAAAAATTACACGAATGAAACGAAAATGGGAGAAATCGACTTTCGATATAAAATAAACGGCCCGTATCAATTGTCAACATATCCGGGAATCAATTAAATTACATAGCACCCACATTCACGGGGGGAAAAAAAATCTATAATAAATAAAAATATTAAGAGTGATCAAGTTTAACGACCAATCCTTAATAACAATATACATTTATTTATAAAATAATTTTTTTTTTTCTGTGGTTCCATCCACACGTGTGAAATTTCGCCGCCCATTCTCAGATGATGACGCTAGACGGCCAGAGAAGCTGTTTCGATGTTGCAGTCGTTTTGCAAGGGGAAATCGTTCATCCATGACTTTCGTGAGCCGCAAGCGCACACAGTCTATAGCTCAGCCACAATAAGCCTCAAGTATTATACACTATAGGTGCACCGGAACTTACGGTTTATTGGTTTTAGTGTCTTGGTGTTTAGAGGATGAGATCCAGCCAGTTCCATCATCCGTACACGTTCACTGGTTAACGGATTGTATACTAACAGAGAGTCTTTCTTGTTATATTAACCACACACACGTGGAACACACACACACACATATAATGAAAGTTAAATTATATACAAAAACACCCACCCGGAAGATGATCTTAGCGAGCATCCACCGGTATTCAAAAATGGTGATTCATTTCTTTTTTAAAAAAAGGGTAATAATATATTATAATAGCTACTCAATTGAGGTTTGTCATGACGACGACCTTCTTTGGGGATGCAGCATCTCAGAATGCGTATACAGCCGACACATCGCTGATGGCACGGAAGGATTCCACACATTCCTAACCGGTGAAACACTCACCCAACAAGTCTATACTTTAATACACAAAAGAATTCTTTTTATCGTCGCGTCTGCTGCTGTCTTACCGTCCCACTTTTTTGTTGGTGTTCCCGAACGCCGCGGGATCGGGAGTCCTCCGGGGTTTTCGAAGAAATATATGTGTCCATTTATGCATATTATTCATCTTATAGTAGAAAAATTTATGATTTGAAAAAAAAAAGTTGGCCAATTGCGAAATGTATAGCATCTGTGTCTATTGAGATGGAATATCACGGCCAATCGATGAATCAGATGTGTAACGTTGCTGCGACAGTGCGGGCGGCGAACGGACGAACGGGTAATTTCATTTTCATTGTCTGGAACCCCCAAATAAATAAGGTAGGACGACGAGGAAAGAAGAAGAAGAAAGAAGGAGGAGGAGCTGTTGTTGTTGGGTTGCAACAAGCCCAGCAGAAGAAGAGGAATATGACCCAGCTTCGTCAGCGGCAGGTGGGCTTCATTCACTCACGTGATTTCCCGCCTTCAACAGGTGAATTTCAGTCTCTCTGCTACCCGGTTAAAAAGAAGAAATCTTCTTCAGATACGTTTGAGCACGCGTGCAACTCAGTTTCAACATCGGGTCACTCCTTAAAAAGAAAATCAGCCGGGTAAGTCGAAATGAAAACCAGCCAACTAAATTATTTTAATTACCAGACTGTAAATGTTGTTTGAAAATGAAATGTGCGCTAGTGATAATTTATGGCCAATTTACCTGAAAATGACGACTCATTTAGATATTTGTTATCATTCATCTAAAACGAACGAAATTTTGAGCGTTGATTTTAGTCTCTCGGTACATTTGGTTAGTCTACGATCATTTGTTAATGTCAGATATGATGGATGAATCAAATGAAATCATCATCTTTTTCCGTACGTTAAATGGCAGTTTAGTCTCCGAGAGCCCTCGCTCATTTACCAAGACAGACCCCACCCTTGTTTGTCGTAATCAGCAGAGAATGCGGTCACACTTGGCATGTACTCTGTACAATTGTACACACCTTCCTTATTTTAAGTAGGTCATCATCTACATTATCTGACACTACCACTTTAAAAGAAGAAGAAAAAGAGTTAAGGGTTACAAAAGAGAAAGACTTTGTCTGTATAGTTATAGACGTGGGGTTAATAGCCGCGTCATCTTCCCACGACCCAGGCAGCAGCCGGGTCCACGGGCTAAATATATATTGGAATGTGTCACGAAACTTTCCTTTTAGATTTATGTACATTGTATATTTAAATAGGAATAACAAAATATAAAAAGATGAGATCACAAAATCATTTCCTCGTCGGATTCCTGGTAGCCGTGTGCCTGTTATCGATCCAGGTAATTAAATGAACATAAAAAAATGTCCCAAATGCCCAAATCCAGTTATAGCTCTATATCTTCTATCTATCTACGTAAAGGTGATGGTTGATGGTGCTGATTTACGAGATTTAAAAGTCCAATGCTCACGCTCCGGTCTGACGGTCCATGTCAAATTCGACGGTCCTTTCTACGGGATTATCTACTCGCAGAATTATTATCAAGTGCCTCAATGCACTTATGTGACTTCGGAGAAGAGCCAGGGCCGCACCTCTTTCAGGTAAGTTTCCGTTTGTTTTGTTTTTTTTTCGTGCTGATAAACGTCTGGAAGAACAAAAATCTTCCAACAACAACAACAACGATATATCGGTTGATCCGCTCTCGTGAGTCTCCAAGGGAAAAAAAAAGGGCAGCAGAAGATAACAATAAGTGAAAAACAACGGGATGTCGGCTGATGCGCTTCTTTGCTCCGTGTAGACAACACAGACAAAATTTCGCTCGTAACGGCGTCTCCTCGTCGTCTATACTATATATACTGTAAATATTGAAAACCTTGAAAAGGGTTGTTGAGCACTGGTAACTTACCAAATGTCCGCCGTGTTCAACGAGGCTTGAAGGGAATCGCGAGGGAGGTCCCACCGTGTCCGTTCATCTCTCTCAGAGTTCGATCGAGGAAAACAAAGAATTAAACTTAAAAAAATGTCTTCTTCTTATAAAAATAAATTTCAAAGCAACAAGGATTGACAGCTATGAATAAATTAATTTTAAAAAACCGGTCGACGAAGAAAGTTGATAGACAAGAGGAAATGTGTTGATTTAGTTACACGAGTTCACGATCATGAGGGAAAAAAGGGGGGTAGCGGCAGCGATGGTCAGGTTCTAGATAAAATCAACTTTTTAGTTCATCAGCGTGTGTAGTATGTAATTATATAGTTGCGGTGGCCTCTTTTCGTGATCTGAATTTGAATAATATTTCCACCAGACGTGATTTTATATTCATCATTTCAATTTTTTCTCGATTGAAATACAAAAATTATTTGGGGTTCTTGTATTTTTGTGGCCAGTTTTAACGTTCCACAAAAAGGTTGCGGAACCGTCAGCCAATCGGGTTACAAGAAATCCAACAATGTCAACACATTCCAGCGATCGTTGGACGTTCAGCCTGCAGCAGCTCAACTTGAAAACGAAGAAATTTCATTGGAGAATACCATCGTTATCCAACACGATCCAGACTTTCAAGAGGCCGGAGATACGGCCCGCCGTCTACGTTGCGTTTGGGGTGCCCATTCACTCCAGAAATCCGTCAACGCCAAAATGCCCGAAGTCTACCAACCGTCGACGGTAAATATATAAGCTCTATAGGCCTATTTTACATTGACCCAGTTAACCAGTGAGCCTAGAGAGTTGTGTTGTATCCCCTCCCAATCATCGTTCCGCTTCTATGAATGAATTAAATACTTTCCAAGACACAATCTCCCCGCCTTCGGGGAAATTATATATTTCTTCTTTAAACCCCCAAGATTTTGGTCGAGCGGTCATCTGCGGGCCGTCTGGCTCGTAACAATGTTACGCTTCAGCGTCTCTTACTTCCGTTTTTGTTTTACAGTCGAGTCTGCTTTGTAATTTTGTTTTAACTATTTTAAAAAGAAACTCGTTTAACTTATTTCACAATTGGCCGTGAAGAATGTTTTTATCTCATTTTGGCATGTGCTGCTGCGCGAGGCCTGTGGCGTCATGATCGTAATTTTACACGGTCATTTGCCTTTTTTTTAAATTTGATATTTTATATTTCGCGTGGTAAAACAAAACACGAGAGATCGAGTCGTCTAAATTATAAATGACTAAAAATTGACGTTTTATGAGTGTTTAAATAATAATTTTTGTAAATGTTATTTTTTGTTTTTTAAAAGATTACGGTAAAGTACGATTACCGGACCGTGAACCAGCTGGTGGAGGTCCAATCAGACAGACGTGGACCACTTAGTTTACCGGCCAGAGGTTTCATCAGCAGTTCACCGGCCCATTCATCTCTCGTTATTTACCTGAAAAGTTAGTTAGCATCAATTGAATTAGATTCAATTTTCTAATTTTATTTTGCGGACATTATTATCAGATTCAGGTCAGCGATTCGATGCCAATGTCCTGTCGTGCACTTATTCGGATGGCCACAAGGGTGAAACCATCCAATTGACGGATGAAGAAGGATGTTCACTTCGTCCCGATTTAACGACCGTCTTCTACAAATTCAAGGAAACTACCAATCCTAATGCTGATTTAACCCTCTACACTTATTTCAGGGTAATATAATACTTTCACCTCATTAAAATTAAAAAAAGAAATTTAATTTAATATTCAAATCAATTGTGACAGGGATTGAAAGCGCTTCGTGAAAGTTACTTCGCCATCACTTGCAATGTGGAGATTTGTTTCCCCCGATGCAGCGAACGTTGCCGCAACCGTCTTGCCTAAAAAATTCTCATAATATCTTTTTTTAAAAAGGAAAAAAAAACTATTAAGGCGTGAATGCTGTGCGTGAACGGTTGCTGCTTGCTTGTGTCCATCATCATTTGAAAAAAGAATCATGATACAGCTAATTATTAGTACACCAAATAGTACATAAGTAGTAGTTAATATAAAGAAAAGGTCAAGCTGGATTTGACTTTCATAAAACTTGTGGCAAAAATTAACACTAAAAACATACTTTTAATTATTGCAATTTTTTTTTAAAAAGCTTAATGTCAAACTGATTTGCATATTTCATTTTTTATGTTTTTCTCAAATTAATTTCGATTTTTTTTCCCCACCGAGTTTGACATCGTTTTAGCATATCTATCGGCCTATTTGCTTATTATGTATTTTTTAAATATGACTCGACAATACATAACACCCATGTTTTGAAATAACAATCTGACTCCACCTTGTTTGAAATGACTAATATAAAAAGTGAAACTAATTTTCTGACCTTAGCGAAAAAAATGAGGTCGTAACGGAATTTGTGTGAAACTGTTTTTCCTTTTTTTACACAAATTAACTTTTAATGAAGGAGGAAAACGAGAATATCGAGGAATCATTTTTCAAAATGGCATTATTACACCAAAGTTAACGATCGCCCGATCCCAGCAGACTTTTCCCATTACGGCTCGTATTTTTAATTGTCGAATGAAATCAAAGGCGCCAGACGTTAATTTTGAGTCTCGAGTTTTAACGACTTACACAAAACGAGATTTTCAAACGGAAAAAATTATCATATCATACCCATAGATCAGCAACGAAAGCCATCTATCGGTGCGAATTTTAATCTAT
The DNA here is from genome assembly GCA_030770115.1 of Daphnia galeata. Lineage (NCBI taxonomy): Eukaryota > Metazoa > Arthropoda > Branchiopoda > Diplostraca > Daphniidae > Daphnia > Daphnia galeata. The sequence goes on from CM061114.1 coordinate 2,064,844, forward strand.
TTGAAAATTATAAAAATCTAAAAAAAAAAAATCAGATTAATTGCCGAGTTTAATAATTATCAGGATGTACATCGTGTTTTCCATCGAGTATCGAGTCATACGAAAAATAAAGAGAATCGAAAGAGAAGACTATACGACTTGATTTGATTGGGCCACTATGCCACTAAAAGGACCGCTGTGGAGTGTTGAAGTAGGCGGGAAGGAGTGTTCCACAACACAAGACCTCCGGTGAAGGCCACAAGTGCCATAACAATGTAGCGACCCCATGGACGTCGCCAGAAACTTTGATCTCTTTTATCGCGATTGTTATTCTTCTCCGTGATCAAATCAGCCGGAACGAATTCCGCTTTATCTTGAACCTAAAGAGGAGAAACAAAAAAGTTTCAAAATTGATCTCATTTGAATGAAGAGAATTGAGACCTTGTCGAGGTAGAGTTTGAGAAACTTGAGCTGACTTTGTAATTCGTTGATTTGTTTCATGGCGTATTGTGTTTGAGCGGACAGAGCGTGGACGGACGCCGTCTAGTCAACAATAGGAAAAAAGAGGAATGGGGTTAACGGCAATCATTGGATGTTGAGTACAAGAAAACAAATTGTTACCTCCATGCCAAGTTGGAGAATTCTCGGTTTGCGTTGAATTTGATCGCGAAGGTAAGCCACGCTGGCCAACATGTATCGTCCGTGAATGGCTAAATTACCAACGAGCGCGGTTGCTTCAGGACAGCTAAAAAAGATATCCCAAACAAATGAAGAAAAAATGATTGTCACGCAATACTCTGTGGGAAATGATACCTGAGGTATTTGCTGTATTGTATGGCGGGTAAGCTTCCACGCTCCCACTCTTTGGTGTGGATTTCTTTGACAGCGCTCAAGAGTCTCGTCCTGTAACCAACCTGTGAAATAATGATCATGTAACTCATTATTTACTATGTATATACGATGGGAATAAGCGGTGAGCAACTTGCTTGAGTGATGCCCATTCGATCTAGGTCTCCATCGTCCATGAGTAGGAAAGAGTCGTAATTCATTTTGTGCTCGTAAAAATTTGGTAGAAGGCACGTCAAATCCAAACCCATCAATACTGTTTCCAGTTCAGTGACTGTGGCAATTGAGTCGATGGATGGTGGAGGGGCTGGTGCCGGAGATTCTTGCTGCGGTTTCAATGTTAGATCTAAGAGTGCCGCCACGTCTTTGTGCCCAGCTATCAGAGCAACGTCAACGGCTTTCTGTCCACTTGCAGACATAAGACTTGTATCAGCTCCTTTTTCACCGTGCTCCAAAAGAGTTCTGACGATGGCTCCGTCTCCTTTGTCGGCAGCCCACATTAAAGCCTAACGGAAAAAAAAGGTTTGAATTTCACAGTTTGATGTGTGGGAAAAAGTTGTACGACTTACACTCCACCCGCGATGATCCTGCAGATTAATATTGATCTCCTCTCTCTTCAGTAGAGTTTGTACTATCTTGAGTCTTTTCTCTTTACAGGCAAACATCAATGGTGTCACTTTGTGTCTCTCGGTGGCATTGATGTTTCCTCCATTAGCAATCAGGATCTCAACACATTTGACTAGATCATCTTCAACATCATGAGATGAAGCACAAGCAGCCATAAGAGGTGTAAATAACTCTTTGTGGAAATTCACATTGGCTTTGTTTTCCAGTAGATATTCAGTTACTTGCCATCTACCGCAGCTCACAGCATACATGAGCGCAGTCCAACCTGATCTCAAAACTTGGCTGACGGAAACTCCATTGTCTACATAAGACTTGACTGTCTCAAGATTTCCTTTCATTGATGCTATTCGAAAATCATCCAAATCCACATCTGATTTTTTCACAACCTGAGTTATATAGATAGATTGATATAGAAAAATACACATTATATTATTACATTACAATATACCTGTGCTGTTGGTACAGGATTGAATGTTGGTCGAGCACGCAATTTTGGTAATGAAGGTGCCGGTGCTTCATAATTTCCAAAAAACTCATCATCATCCGATTCACCATCTGAGAATCCAGCGGGACGACCAGCCATCTTTGAAGTCCGCACGACTCAAATTAAAAAAAGCAAATGAGTGACAAACCGAAAAGAGCAAAAGAAAGAGGCTAAGCTACTTAGCGCTTCTTCTAAAAATAACTAAATTTTGTAATAGAATGCACGTGCATCTAAAACTAGAAAGTGAAACGAAAAAATCAAAAAAAGATAACACATTTTCGTCTGCAACGCGACGTTGCCAATTGTGTTGAAACCAGTGAATAATTCCAACCTCAAGGCATTCCCTCAGGCAGCAGGGCAACAAGCACGAACTTATAGTGCCGATGAAAAGAACGACGTCACGCACCGTGCCAGGTGTCCCCGTCGTGTAGAAGCCACGAACGAGCTTGAAAGGTTAACCATCTTTTCTTCCTCCCGCAGTCCAGCTGCATTGATCAAACACGAGCAAAAATATCATTCACGGCAGATGGAATATATATAAAACGAAAATATTCCATGACAAGCACAAAGGCAGCCGAATCTCAACGTTAAAAAAAGAAACAAAATTATTCATCGCAAAAATGAAACTTTATCGACCGTCTGTACAATTGTACAAGTACCTTACGGTATGTTTCATTCATTTCCTACTCGTGACGTTAACACAATGTAGATGTAACAACATTTTTTTCGAGTCTCGAGAGGGGAAAATATGAAAAATAATATTCAACACGAAGATGACCGTTTCCTCTATACTCCCCTCCGCGCCCTCAGGTGTCAAACATTCATCGCAAGGAGGAGCCTCTCTCTAGTCTTCTCTGTAGTTGTGCGTGTGTGTGTGTTACATTTGAGATATTCGTTCGTTCAGTCTGCGCCAAGGTGTGTCGTTGTCAAGACGCTCGATAGTTACACTCCTGTTGGTTATATTGTTGTTATGTGTAGTGGTTACATTTCTGTTTTTCGTGTTATTATTAAACACGTTGTTGTTGTTTCATTTTTTTTCATTAGTTTACCTTGAAATTTCGTAATCATTTTGTGTGTGTGGTGAAGTTTTTCGGTGGACCGGAACTGTCTGACACTCGGTGTACACACATCCTGTGGCTTCTTTTTTCATCAACATCACACACGCAGGTGCAACTTCATAATATAATATATAGGATATACCCCGACGAGTGTGTGTGTGTGTGTGTGTGTGAGTGCAGTGTGTTCGGCTCATCACGTCATCACTAAATTGATTCGATGAGTGACTGGCTAAGGAATTTTAGTAACCACTTTTCGAGTTTTTGATAGAATTATCGTTGTTGTGTTAGAAACCGCAGAAACAACAACAGCAAAGGTTTACGAATAATTATTATAAAAGGTAATATTTAGCATCGAATAAACCGTGACTGCTTGCAGACGACGCTTCAGCACGAAATGTGATGTGCAGTTTATCCGTTTGATTTATTTTTGACACAACAAATAATAACCAAACATCACGAAACGGATAAACAGTTGAAATATCTAATCGTGAAAGTTTTTTTTGTTTTTCTAACGTTTTATCGAAACAAAAAAATTCACGTAAAGATTTTCACGTGTTTCACCTTCGGAATCAATTGTTCACTCACATTGTCTGCAAAGTTGTATTATTTTCCCCCTTTTTGTACATGTAACAAAAACTAAAAATGTATACGTTTTTCTTTTCTAAAAACGATGCAATAGAGGCCCGCCAAGCATTCAAAAACAACAGTCACGAGGAAGGGGGCAGTAAATAAATACAACGCGCGTAGAGAGACAGGAAGAAAAAAGAACTTTGAAAAGTTTATTTGAAAACAACCGAAAACGGCAGAGTCGGTACACCGCGTGATTTTCTCTCCTCTCAGCAGAGAGACACGCGTCTAAAGTGGGAAAATAACTGGGTCATCTCCCTCGTTGTTGTGTGGTTGTCTCTCACAACAGTCTTTTTCTTTCAACCAAAACAGTATGTATAACTATAATTTAAAAATAATTTTTAAGTCTCTTTTTAGACCAGTTGAAAAAAAAAAAAAACGGTAGCAATCATGTAACATTTATCGACGAGCTTGTTAAACTTGTTATTTCTCTTCTTTCCAACGAGTAGCGTTATAATATTTTTTCCAAAGAGTTCACCAGTCACACAACAACTTGTGCCATCCCAAAAAAGGGGGTTCTATCTATGTTGTTGTACTACGTAGGAAAGGTGAAAGGGGTGGGTTTTTTGTGTCGTGAACCGCTCCCGAAGATCGCCGCAGGGTTGTAAAAAGAGGGTTAGAAGAAGAAGATGGTGGAGACTGGCTGGCTGGCCCCTGTCTGTGTTACACACAAGCAGCAGAGAGAGCCTTATATGCATATGGAGGAACCGTTGTATAGGCTGCAGCCAGCAGGTGCGTCCGTGTGTGTAATCATCGAAAATATAGGTAGAGAAAAGACGCTGAGAGAGAGAAGAGAAAGAAAGAAATGTGTACACCACATATACATATAAGAATATATACGACCTAGTCAGCAGCCAAGGGGAGGAGGAAAAACACAACTAGCAATATATATAGCTGCTAAGAATAAGAGACGACTCTCTCGGGAGGAGGAATCCAAAGTGGGCTGGAGAAAAGATATTGAGGTCGCTGTTATACACTGTGTTGCTTTTATATTTTTCAAAACTACTTCCTCCTTCTTCTTTTTTTGCAGTTTTGTTTTTTTTTTTTTTTTTATTTAAATGTTGGTGAGACTGCAATTCCATTTTTGAGTGGATTCTTTTAAAAACGATTTAATTAATTTAATTTTTTTTCTTTGTAGGAATTATGAAGTGAGAGAGATATCTACGACAATTTGAACAGTTGATTAACACACAATAACAAAAACGGAAGTGGAAAAAGATGTCGAGTTCAGGATGTTGATGAACAATCGCCCGTCGTCGGTAGTTCCCGGACCGTCGTCATCATCGGCAACAGGAAACCTGTCCCACCACCACCAACAACAACAACAACATTGGAGTTGTGAGTACAGGAGCCACACCTTAACGCAGCTCGGCCGGTTGCTACCGGATGAGACAGTCCTTCAAAATGTGTTGAGTGAAGCCGTTAGTGGCGGATCGGAATATGGTCAACTCATCGTCATCTCGTCCGACCTCTTTCTTGTCAATTGGCTGCACATCCAAGTCGACGACGAGGATAAGAACGAGGCATCAGGCAACAACAGCGTCGATGCGGCTCAGAAGAATAACCACAATCAATTTTTAGCCATCTTAGATGTCGATGGCCGTCCTGTCTCTGGTTTCACTCGACGTGACTTCCTGGCCTGGCTTATTCACCGGCTCGTTCACCACAACAACCAACAACAACAGACGGACATCAACATCGGTGGCGGCGTTCAACTCACCACTGCCCCTTTAACAGGTCAGCTCTCATTTTACTTCTTTTTTTTTTTCGCTAAAAACCAAAAAAAGAAGGAAAGAAATGGTGAAATTTTTTATATAATAACAGTAATGATGATGATGATCTTTTTTTAACAACAACAAAACGGCGGATTGACACAAATGAATAGGCGCCGACGACATGAATGAGAGATCATAAAATGATGAATGGTTTTAATAGACTGAATGAAGGAAAGAAAATTATTTATTCGGTGCCTTTTTATTTTCTCATTCCCTTCTTTTTTTTTATTGAAAAATAATGTTCTCCGATCTTATCAAAATGATTTTTTTTTTTTCTAACTCGGACACAAAAGATTCATCGACTTTTTATGATGATCATGTAGTCGTCTCTCCTACTTGGCTCCCTATCAGGACGAATGGGGGATGGAAAAAAAAAAATGAAAGAAAGTATTCAGCATTTTATTTATTCAAGAAGATGAGTCACGTTCCACATTTTTTTCTTTTTTGGTGAGAAAAAAAAGAAGCGAAGCAAACGATCGGTCGTTTTTGTCGGATTCATCAGCCCTTTATTGCCGTGTACTTGTCGTTGTTCCCCTTTTTTTTTTGTGTACGTACTTTCGAAAAGGCGGCCGAACATCATCAAGTAGTTTTTTTCTTTCTTTCTTTCTTCTTCATTTTCGTTTAGAGAAATCGAGGATGCGGAACGTCTTTTTAAAGGGGGTGTGTCTTCATTTCTCATTTCCACCCCTCCCCTTCCCTCCATCATCATCATCATCCGAGTCCGTGCGAAAAAAGATAAACAATCAACAAACAAATCGTTATAAAAAAAATCGGTCGCTAGATGGCGTAAAATAATTATTTACAAAATTGGCCGCTAGATGTCGCTAGCGATGACAGCTGGAAGCATTAGAAGGGAGGGGGGTTTGAATCGCCCGCAGGGGGCATCGTCTCGCATTTGTTTTTCTTATACTACGTGGTTATATTCTTCTTCTTCTTCTTCTTCTTCTTGTGTGCCCCTTTTCCGTTCTTCTTCTTCTTGTGTTCGTCCTATCATTCCCCTTCAGCACTACGCCGCCATCCACAAGTCGCCACTCGCAACCACCAGCGCCATCATCCCCAAAAAGTCAGACCAGCTCACCAGCCAGCCAGCCAGTTTGTGTAAGGTAGTCTCTCAACTGTGTAGTAGCGTCAACGTGTTGCTAACTCGTTCGTCGGCGAAATATTTTATCGACATTTTTTCTCCAACTTGTTGTCTGATTTGACATTTCTGAAATTGTCGACATTTTTTTCTCCACACATGAGCAGCAACAAGTAACACAAAGCCAAAATAGTGTGATCGCCATGTTTTCAGATTGTGCCTCGTGTGTGTGAATATATATTTTAAAAAAAGTGGCTACAAGCATTTTTCATTGGCAGTGAAACAATTTCGTCCAATTGTTTTTTTTTTAGTTTTGTGTGTCGAGTGCCTGTCTTTTGAAAAGTGTTAGAAAAAGAATTCACTCGAAACTCCAAAAAGGATTTTTGTTTGACACATTTAACCCTCAGGTAATAACGAAAATACGTCAGACGCGCCACTCTGTTGTGTGTCTGTCTGTACGAAATGTTTCTGTGCTACAGTTTGATTTGTAGATTTTTTTCTTTTGCTGCGTTTTATAAATTCGAAATGGCGTGTGTGATACACTAACGGGTTGATTTCCATATTCGGCCGATTGTTGGCTGCTGCTGCTGCTGCGTAGAGAAAATGTTACGGCAATCAAAAAAAAACAAAAAAAAAATTTGTTGTGTCCCTTAAAAACTTGTTATCCTATTTGGAGATATTTTCTCCAAATCTTCTTATATTTATATATTTCTCTTCCAATATGGCGTACACACACAACATAACGAGTTTTTTCTTCGGCCCTACCCATCACCACACACACGGCCATTTTTTTTCCTCTGCAACGGTCACTCGAAGGGGGGGCCCTACATGTGCCGGCCATATGGGACCGACCTTGATTCTTCTTTTCTCTTGTTTGTTTCAAACACATCCAGCGGAAGTTTTTCTACGGATGGGGGACCCGCCGCTTTTTCTCTCCCCTTTTTTTGAAATATGAGATCTCAGTTCAAAGAACAGAGAAACTTTTGACTATGTAAGTAGAACACATTTAGGGTCAGGTCGACGCTGCGAGGTTTTAACTTAGTTTCTGTGTCGTATCGGTCAGTAATCAGTTGGAAAGCGACCGCACAGCCGTTGTGTTATTTATCGGGATTGTTGTCTGTTTGAGGTAAATGGGGCGTGGCCGTAGTGAGAGAAACAGACACGACACAAGTTGTTTTGGCTGTACTGCCCTTATGGCCGACTGGTGGGTGTAAAATAGCCACCGACTTTTGAAAAAGAAATAAAAGTTTCAGAGAATAAGTAGAGCATCCGTCGTTTCTTATTTTGGGTGTGCGGATGGATGGATACCAGCTGTCTCTGATACTGTCTGTCTCCCCCTCCCACACACGTTTTTGAGATCATCAAAAAACCTTAGACTAGCAGCATGTTTCTTAAGTGAAATTACAAACCACTTGAAGAAAGAAAAGAATAAAGTTATAATATTAACCAGACGTGCCAGACCCAAAAATGTCTTATGATTCATGATCGGTAGTCTCTGTAAGAAGAAGTGAGTGGGATAGTCAGAAAACGAGGCCAAACGGATAATGAACACATTTTTCGTTCTATTCTTTCAAGTGTGTTGCTTGCGCAAAAATTACAATTTTTCTTTTTTTTTTTTTTTCGTTTCTTATTTTTATTCGACTGCGCACTTACCGTTACCAGCCGCATGTGTGTTACGGAGTTAGCGCGTGAACATAATGGAAGGAGAAGAGAAACAGCACGTAGCTGCACTTTTCTTCTTCTTCTTCTTCCCATTTTTTATTGAATTTCCTCTTTTTTTTCTACTGTGTGAATTTTGTTTTTTTTTTTTCCCGTAGCGACACAAACAAACAGCTGACCGACCGACCGAGAACGGCGTCGTCGTTACGGAAGCACGATGAACCCGGTCCCGTCTCTGAACATTTTGTTGTTTTTTCTTTCTTTCTTTCTTTCTTTCGGCGTGCCCATGGGTTTTTGGTGAAAAACGTTTTTGAAATCCTTGAATTTGGTTCAATTTTCTCTCGCTAGGTGGCTAACCGTTTTTCCACAAGTCCGGCGGCGCCCCCCTTAAACGGCGGGCGCCTTCTAATCTTTTTTTTCTTCTTCTCTATCCTTGCTGCTGGTATATATAAAACTTATAAGAAGATAGGGGCTAGACTTTTTTTTTTCTCTTTTTTCAACCGATACGTGTGTGACTGTGAAGCCCCACGTGTGTCAGTAGTAGTTAGGAGTTGTTTGACTGTCACAGTCCTTGAGTGAGCCCCGTCGTTTCAAAGTGGCACATTTTCTACGTTCGTCGTTGTGTGTTTTTTGTGTGTGTTTCATCATTTTTCGTGAAGTACGTCTTTGAAAAAGCCATTTTGGAGTATATCATTAAATAATTGGTGAAATTGTGTCGTTGTTTTCCCGCCAAATAGGCAAACCCGTTGGATTTTCGTTCACGAAGAAGCGCCATCTTTGCATCTGTCAGTTTTTTTTTTTGTTGTCGTCTGCGCCATTTTTATTTTATTGTGGCAGAGAAAACAAATCGAGTCATTCAGGTGAGGACAATATAACAAATACCTCGTCGATATTTTATGAATACAGAAGAGAATTGAGATCAGCAGACCGTGGTCGGGAAACATTTCACACGACGGATGGCCTCACCAACTATTGCCCCATTCAATGGTCGATTTGTATTTTAAAAAAACAAAAAAACAATTGATCGATATATTTTTTGTTTCTTATTTCTCCTCTTTTTAAAAAAATATTTGAAAAGAGAAAAAATGGATGAAATGACCCCTCTTTTTTTCTATCTCTCTTTTTGGTCACGCACACTCAAACATTTCTCCGCCATTGTTCTCTCTTTCCATTTCTTTTCTCCCGCCAAAAAAAAAAATAACACAACAAACAAAAAAGAAGGAAAACATTTCAAACTGGACTTTTTTTTCCGGGGTGGGTGTTTGGGGAGGTTTGTTTTGTGTTTAAATATTTTATTTTGAAATTTTTCAAACAACTTGAAAAGTAGTTGAGGGGGAGTTTGAATTTATTACGAAAACTACTTCTACAACCACTACTTCTTTTAAAAGGGGGGGACGGAAGCTTTTTCTTGACCTGAACTTTTTTTTTCTTGTTCAAATTTTTATATTTGTATACATTTTCTACCTGGGGTTAAAAAAAGGGAAAATTAGAAGATAGTAGATAGAGACTCTTTGGGGTTCATCTTTCTATTTCCACCGAAATAAAAAGGGGGCGACCTGATTAGTGTGAAGAGATGGAGAGGGGGGGGGGAAGGAGAAGGAGATTTTCACCTTGTGTGCAGGTAGAATTGCCTTGAAGGCATGTCTTCTTTTTCTTCTTCTCCTTTCATCCCGAAAGAAGCAGAAGAAGAAGAAGAAATAAAAGGAGCCTCCGAGTGGTTCCAACTTGCATGTGCCTTCCGGGTGGGTTCCAGCATTCCTCAGCAACTCTCTCTCGGTTGCTTTAACACACACACACACGCACACCGAAAGAACAAGAGAGAAGAGAAGAGATTCTTTTTTAACATACAGACAGACAACCTTTTTCTTCTACCCATCCGATTTTCTATGTTTCGTCTTGTCAAAAAATAAGACGCGTCCAGTTGGTTCTGAGTCGCCAACCGATCCGGTTGTTGGCCCGTCTGGGGAAAAAGAGATTTGTTGTGTTCGTTTTAAGTCGTTGACCATTTATAGTTGAAGACAAATTGTCACAAGGGGGTTGAAGACAAATTTCTTCTTATTTGCGGTTGGTAAACAGAGAGAGAGAAAGAAGGTGTGACTGACGAAATAGTGGAATGTTCCGATTCTCATCCGGAATGACTCAGACATAGTTTTCAGTGATGAAATGCGGCTACTAAGAACTTGCTGCGTTTGCCAATGTCGTAGTGGCAGTAGCAACAGCAACACTCGTCATCATCGTAAAAGAAGGAAAAGGAGAAAAAGTGGTCGTGGTGGTGGGAGTAGCGATCGGGAGTCGGTCAGTGGGAGTGAAACCGGAGGAGTTAGTGCTGTTGTTGCGGCTGTGGAGCAGCAACAGCAAAGAACGGAAGCAGTCGATCAACGGCCAAGTGGTGGTGGTAGTCGACGGTCCGGTGGTGGTGGCGGGAGTAAACGCCGCCAGCGTGCTACTTACCGCTACGAGGTGGTCTATCGTCGTGAGGAGTTCAGTCACGACTATTTAGACCATCCAGAAATAGAAGAACAAAACCACCACCTCCCTGGATTCCGGCCGGTGCCGGAAGGACAGCCAACCGATTCGCAACCACTGCAGCAGCAGCAGCAACAACAACAACCGTCTGTAGTTGTTCCGTTCCAGTCGTCTGATTACAGCCTTTTGAGCAATTACGGGCGACTGGAGGATTTTCATCCGCCAGCTTTACACAGTGCTGTTCATAGCTGGGAGCAACAACAACAACCGCCACAGCAACATTCGTGCTATAACGATCAACCTCTTTATCAGAATTTCGGTGGTACTATACAAAGTTGTGTCCATCTTTTTTTAGAAAAAAAAAATCCCAAAATCAATTCGATTCCGGCCCCTTTTTGGTCAGGCAAGAGGACAAACTGACACCATTTCGTGTCCAGTTGAGATAGAGGTGGCGAGATGTTTGTTGGCAGGTGGCAGCACCGAGTTAGGCCTCTTGAAATAACCTTTTTTTATTTTTAAACATTTTACAAAAATTTTTGCTTTTTTTTACGAGTAACTTTTATTAATAATAATAAAAAAAATAACGGGAGTGGCGGTCGCATTCGAACATGCGCAGATGTTTCGTTTCATATTTTTTTGGCAGACGCAAGCAAAAGAAAGAAATCCAGTTTATTATTTTCCTGTTTGAAAAATGTTGTCAAAATTAAATTTATTTAAATTATAATATTCGTATTTTGACAGGTGGATTAACGAAGGATTTACGCGAGTACCTGACGACTCGCTTCGCTAAAGGCTCTGTGGACCATGAACTGCAGACGACCATACGAGACAACTTGTACCTGCGGACAGTGCCCGTGACGACGAGGCCGAGGCGGCCAGGAGAGACGGACGGACTTGATTACACATTTCTCAGTTTGGAACAATTTCGACTGCTTGAAAAAAACGGATCGTTACTCGAAAGGGGCATTTACGACGGTAAATTTTCGACTCGGGAAGAAGAATTCCATTTGCTTTCATCCGCAATCGATAAAATTTGTCTCATTTCATCATATTCGATGATTGGATGGACTTGATTATTTTGGGCTTCCGCCTTTAGTTTTTCCCAACCCCTATAGACGGTGGAATTAGTCTTACGCATGCGGCTCTTCTTATCTCTACCCCTTTGCGCTCTAGCACGTTTGAATGGCTTCTTCCGGATGGGATTTCATTGATTTAACCTCCTCACATTCACTCTACCCTAACCTCCTGAGAGTAAAACTTTCCAAATTCCTTTTTTCTATTTCTTTTGTTTAAACACACAAACCCTAAAATACGCCTATGACTTTACTACGACGACGACGACGACATTTGATCCGGCTGCATGCTGATGAACGAGAAAATCATCCACAACAACAAGGAGATTTATTTATAAAGAAAGGAAGAAGAAGAAGAGAATGAAATACACACCCAAATCGTGGTCGGCTTCTTTGCCTCGATCTGCCACCCGCCGTGCATTCGGTCGGATTGTCGCTACACCGCCGGTTTTATTACGACGATCCAGGAGGAGATCCTTTTCCGATCTGTACACAACGACTCCTTTCGATTCTGATAACTTTACCACCGATTCTGCCAGCTTATTACAATTACTAACAACAGATGATGATGATGACCCCAAATTATCGTTCACTTCTTCAACTTCTTCTTCTTCTTCAAATGACGACACAAATGCCAATCACATTCTATCCGCACTCAATCCCGTTTTCTTAAACTCACGATGGTCGACAGGTAGTTTTAGTTGTGCAAATGTGTCATTGTGGGTCCGGTCCAATCGCTTCGTATGTAACGTCCAATCCAGTTTTTGAAAAATTTTGATTGATTGACGACATTCCTTTATGTTTTTTGGTATTTTTTTATTCTTTTAGGGAATTATTACGGGACGCCTAAACCTCCGTTGGATTCGCCGTTGGTCTTGCCATCGACACCTTTAGCTCAGTCTTCAACGACAGCGTTGCTCCAGCACAACAACAACAACAACTTGCCATCGAGTGGTCAGGGGACCACATCGTTGCTCCTATTGGCCGGAGCACATCCCAGCTCGGAGGGTAAACGTCGACGAAACCGTTCGAATGTGGAAGCGATGGCCGCCGCACAGAATGACGGCGATCCAGACCCCAACAGTTCAAGCGGTGGAGGCCTCGACCACCCTGTCCACTCTTCCATGCAGCAACAGCATCTAAATCCTTCACAGAGGATGGGTGGTGGTGCCAATAACGGAGGAGGAGGAGCTCCTAACTGCAACAACAGCATAGGAGGCAGCAATAATAACATGTCGATTCCCAGTTACAGAGAAGATGGAGGTGGCGCCATGGGTGGATTATCTGAAGCCGAATTGGGTCCACTTCCGCAAAATTGGGAGAAAGCCTACACGGAACGAGGCGAAGTCTATTTTATCGAGTAACATATAAAACAAGAACGAACAATTTCGAGTTTTCTAAATCATTAAATGTTTTATTTTCTAAATTTTTTATAGCCATAATACTGGAACGTCTCAGTGGCTGGACCCGAGACTGTCTAAAATCCAGAAAAAGTCGCTGGAAGAGTGCGCCGAAGACGAATTGCCTTACGGATGGGAGAAGATTGACGATCCAACGTACGGAACGTACTACATCGATCATGTCAATCGTAAAACGCAGTACGAAAATCCCGTGACGCAAGCCAAGAAAGGTGGAGGTAGCGAACCTGGAACGGGCAGTAGTAGTCCGCCAGGACCTCCGGGAACCGGATTACCCACTGGCAATGCCAGCAGTACAGATTCCGGTAACAGCACGTACCCTCGTCTCAAGAAACAACAACAGCAACAACAACAACAACAGCAGCAACAACAATCGAATGAAAGCGGTGGAGGACATAATAGCAACAACCAACCACCGGCTCCACTACCCAAACGCTCCAATAGTGAGTCCAGATTAAATCTCCACGGTTACGGAGGTAACTGGCTCTCTTTTCTATCATTAACATTTTTCCGTTCGTGATTTTTACTTAATTTTTTGTTTTTTTTTTTCCTTTTGGGTGATTGGACTAGTTATTTTTTGTTGACCCGGAATTCCTAAAACGAAATCATTTTTTATAGTTGCCTCGTGAAAATAGGAAAAATTTTTCGGTTGATATTTTTTAGTTAGGAGGAAAAAAATAAAATTTTTCGATGCGGAGCTGCTAGAGAGAGTGGCAATAATATCAATAACTATATTTTTTTGTTGTGTACGTTAAAAAGAAAAGTGCCGATTGTTTCGACCTCAATTTTCGTTCATTTTTTATTTTATTATTTTGTCGAACCAGATGAAATGTAGCATTTTTCGTGTTTAATGACGTGAGATGGCGGGGTTCGTTTGGGTTGGGTGCTGGATTTTATTTCGTCTGGTCGTTACGTCAGCCATTCGAGACGGGCTCACGCAAGTTCCGCTCTCTAATAACATCTCGGGACCCCATTTTTTTTTTTCTTCTTTTGCTTTTTACATGTTTCCAACAATAATTTGGTTATTTTTCCCCCCCCTTTTTTCCAGCTACCAAATGGGTTTGTGTTCTCTCGGTGATTAACAATTGGTTCTTTTTTCTTTAACTAACTCCGTCGACGGGTTGTTGTTTTTTTCCTCCTCTTTTAACAACTCCGACGTCGTTAATGTTTTTCTTGCATTTCTTTCATTTTCTGCTTTTGTATCTCAGGTTACAACAACCGGCCGTTCTTTACGAGAAATCCGTCCGAGTTGCAAGGCGAACGGATCTGTACGACGTTGCTCAAATCCAACCGTGGACTGGGTTTCACCATCGTTGGCGGTGACGACAGCGAAGAAGAATTCCTCCAGATCAAATCGGTTGTTCCGCACGGACCCGCCTGGGTTGACGGACGACTACAAACGGGTAATTATAACTTTTTTCCAGCCATCCCACACACACAAGAAAATGATGAATCATCAATTGTGAAATCTTCTTCACCGCCATTGGTGGGCGCCCCGTCAACACCCGCATGGAAAAAGTTGTTGATGTGGTCCCGAATTTTTTTCTTTTCGACAACGCCTATTTTTCTCTGTTGCTTTGATAAATGTTTTTATTGTTGTTGTTGCGATTTTTCTGTTTTCTTATTTTATAAATTTTTATTTTTGACTTGATGAAATTGCAGGCGACGTTTTGGTGTACGTGATGGATCAGTGCGTTCTGGGCTACACCCACCACGATATGGTGAATATGTTTCAGTCTATAGCGCCGGGCCAGGCTGTTGCTTTAGAAGTTTGTCGAGGATATCCTCTACCCTTTGACCCTAACGATCCCAACACGGAGATCGTCACCACCGTGGCCGTTGCCCAGCAGGACGGCAACAAGGGTCCTTCTCGTCCCGGAAGTGCCGACCTGCTCATGCATCAGGGCTCCTCTTCATCGGAGCATCACCACCACCACCAGGATAATAACGACATGGCTCACCGATTTGACGGTGAGAAAGAAAAAATATATAAAACGAAATAAATTTAAATAAAAGAAAAAAACGACGTGGATGGGAAAATTTAGATTTTTTGAACAAATAAACTAAAGAATAAATGGCGGATGTTTTCGTTGCAGGTGATGAATACGGCGACGGTGGAGTCAACGGCAATCCATCAGGAGGCTCCAACAACAAAGTTGAATTTTTGACGGTGCAAATTACCAAAGGTGCTATGGGATTTGGATTCACGATCGCTGACAGCGCTTACGGCCAGAAGGTCAAGACCATTTTGGACAGGCCGCGTTGCAAGAATCTCCAAGAAGGAGACATCCTGGTTGACATTAACGGCATCAACATGAGACACATGAGTCATGGCGAAGTTGTCCAGGTACAAGAAAAAACTAAATTTTAAATTCTGTTTCCTTTTGCGGTTGGACTTGATAATAAAAACATATTTCCCGTTTAAAACGACGCAGGTGCTGAAGGACTGCGCATGGGGTCGAGAAGCGTCCATTACAGTCCAGCGTGGCGGTGCGGCAACGCCCACGAAAAACAAGTGGAAAAAGGGTGGAATTAAAGACCAGGACCAACAACTACAACAACAGCAGCCGCCCGTCAGTCCGCGCAAACCTCCAGTCGGCGCTGGACTGTTTCGCAGTAAAACGCCCACTGCAGACCTTTACAGGTTTGTTGTACTACACACTAAAAACAGAAATTACATCTTGTTGTTGTTGTTGTTTGTTTAATGGCCAGTTATTTACAACATTGTGATTTTTGATTGCCGAATGATTTTGTTTACTTATTTCTCTTCATTTTATTTTATTTCACACACAGCGCCCAGACGAAAGAAGTGATGCCCATCAGACCGAAAACGCCACTGGTAGACACACGCAACCGGCCCAAAACGCCTTCTATGGGAGTGGGCATGAGTGGCGGTCCGTCTCAGCCATCGTCATTGCCAGATCATTTAGAACAGCACCGGGAAATCAACCGGACGCCAGTCAATGCTCTGGCAGAGCAATTTCAAAATGGAATGAATTTCCACGACAATAACGGAGTGGTGGGTGGTTACAACAGCCAACAACAACAACAGCAGCAGCAACAACGGAACATGATGAATCGAAGTAGGAGTCCAGGTAGAGAACTGGATTCTCATCCATCGATGCAAATGCATTACGAAAACGGACTGCCACCAGATGCTGGTTATGGAGGAATGCCCAATGGCTATCCACCAGCTTACGAGTCCGACTATGGCCGGATGGGTCAACCTTCTCGCAATGCACGGTCTGATCCTTATGCTCCTAATCCTTACACCGGTGGATCTTATTCCATGGATGCCTCACGACCAATGGATTACGGGTAAATTTGAATTTTGAATTGAAATTTGAAAATTATTTTAACAATTTTTTTTTTTATTATTTGTTTTTAGTTACGGCTATTCAGGAATGAATGGTCCAAACGTTCCAGACTATCCGGAAGAGAACCTTGGGCAGTTTCATCGTCAGGATTCCGGCTATGGCACTCAACCTCAATCAGTGGTAGTGGGTTACAGCAACAACAATAGCAACAATAGCAACAATCTCCTCCGTCAGAATGCTGGGCCGGGCTCTTTTGCCCCGCTCAAAGAAGGCACCAGCTTCGATCATGAATTATCGTCTTATCCGCCCAGTATGTCGACTGGCGTTCGTCCAGATGTGGCGATGAGGAGGCCGGGACCGAATAGCGTCAACAACAGCATCGGAGGAGGTGGTGGTGGTGGGAATAATCCAGCAGTCAATTCGTCGGGTCAACAATCTCTGCCACCGCCAGGCGAATGGATGGAAATGAACGTGACGCTATTGAGGCACGAAACGGGTTTCGGTTTCCGCATTGTCGGTGGCACGGAAGAAGGGTCGCAGGTCTCTATCGGGCATATCGTTCCGGGTGGAGCGGCCGATCTCGACGGTCGACTCAGAACCGGTGACGAAATCTTGGCCGTTGATCTGATGTCGGTCGTTCACACATCTCATCATCATGTCGTCCAGTTAATGGGCGCAGCCGCTCTCAATGGTCGTGTTTCCATCACGGTCAGACGTTGGATTCCCCTCCATCCGTCGTCAATTTCCCCACAGGGTATAAAATACAACAAAAAAGAATCCGTTTAAAGAGATGACAAATTTATATTTTGACCCGCTTTTCTTTTCCAGATACTGGATATCCTAGCGGAGTTGGCGATGGAAGTGGCATGATTTATCCGTATGACGTGACGGTGGTGCGTCGTGAAGATGAAGGTTTCGGCTTCGTCATCATCTCCTCGGTGACTAAAGGCGTTTCTTTCATTGGACAAATCATACCCGACAGCCCGGCAAAGCGTTGCTCTCAGCTTCATGTTGGTGACCGAATTTTGGCCGTCAATCATCACGACATATCGAGACTTCACCATGGTGATATCGTCAACCTCATTAAAGATTCCGGTTACACCGTTACGCTCACAGTTGGACCTCCTCTAGACGACACCGCCTCTAGCAACGCCTCCAATTCTCACCGGGTAAGTTTCTTTTTGCTTTCTCTAATTGGGGGTGATTTGTGATCAATTATTTATTACGTCATTTTTAAAAAATCATCAAAATGAAATTATTTGATGAACTCAAAATACAGTGCGGCCCAATTGATCTGAAATTTTTGTGTTTGGTGGCGACGCTTTTTATTTTTAAAAACCCAATAGAAAATTAATTCATTCAAATCAACAAAATAATAAATTCTCTGAATGGGGGGTGTTGGTGGTTAACAAACACATTTTTTTTTTGCCTGCCATGTTTTTATCGTTTTTTTTGCTTTTGTTTGAATCTGCTTTTTTATTTAAAAAAAAAAAACAAAACAATTATTATTATTATTTTTTTTTTATCTTCTTTGCTCTGCCACTTCCTGCCTTTTTTTTCTGTCGCTTTAAATTAAAAAACAAAACAAAAAGTCTTCCGATGCCATGGTAACTGCCCAAGCCTTGCCCGCTCCTCCTGCTAGTGACGGTACTAGGAGCCCCAGCAGGTATTTTTTTGTTTCATATTTTTATTTATTCTTCTGTTTTTTTTTTAAATTTTCCTCCTTCTTTTAAATGAAAATTTTCAAAACTAAAAATATTTTTCTTTTGGGTCTTTTTATTCCGTTCCCCGAGGCATTTATATCAAACTTGTTTTATTGGGAAAGAAAAAAGAAACTAAACAACAAAAAATTTTTAACAGTCGCTTGACCCTTTCTGGTTCGAATCGAGTCATATTTGGTTATGAGCGATCGAGAGAGAGTCATTAATTATTCATGAGCCAACAGAAAAAAGTAAAAAAAAAAAAAAGATTTCAAATTCTAGATTTTTCCCGACTCGATTTCTCGGAACTCATTAACCACCAAGATGGCTGATTATCAGAAACCTTGACAACAAAATCACAAAGTCAACAACAACAACAAAATCATTTTCTCCTTTGAGAAAAAGAAAAAATTAATTGCGGGCGAAATGTTTCGCTTTTCAAATTCGTCGCGCCAATTTTTTGTTGTTTTCGTTAGATCCCGTCAATGTCTTAATTATGCCTTTACACACGCATTATCACAAATGAATAAGAAAAGAAAAAAAGACCCAAAAAACCAACAGAAAAATGTCAGTTCTAACTCTCCTTTTTAATCTTTTTTCTTCTTTGCATTTATTTATTTTTCCTTATGGCTTTTTGTTGAATGTGGCTTCATTTTTGCTGATGGGTTCATGGTTTTTACAGAATTGACGCTTATCACCAACAATATGCCTACAACCAGGAAGATCAGATCGATGGGCCGATGATTGTAAGTTTTCCTTGTCCCATCCGGCCGTCGTCGCATTTGTTTTTTTGTTTTGTATTTAATTGATTTTGTCACGTTGGATAATTATTTTAATGAAGTTTTTCGATTTCTCTATTTTTAATTTATTATTTTCTTTTGTTTGTTTGTATTTATAAATGACAGGACGGATCTGAGGCTTATCCTCCTATCGAGGACGATCAACTTTATGCCGTGGAATTGAGTCGAGGCACTCGAGGCTTTGGTTTCAGTATACGAGGCGGAAGAGAATTTCATAACATGCCTCTTTTCGTTCTACGAATCGCCGACAATGGCGCCGCCGCTCAGGATGGCCGTCTAAGAGTAAGTTACTAATAAATTGTTATAGACTCAACGAACTCGTATGAAAAAGAAATTTCTAAAATTATTTTTTTATTTTTGGGATATTTTTAGGTAGGCGATCAGTTGATTGAAATCAACGGCATCAGCACCAAAAATATGACGCACGCAGATGCAATCGAGTTGATTAAAAATGGCGGAATGGTGGTCCGTCTTTTACTCCGGCGAGGCAATATTGCTCCTCCCATGGGTAATTGAAAAAATAAAAAATAGTAGACAAATATTGACGAGATGGGTGTGTAATCTTAAGAGATTGGAAACTAAAAATGGCTCTTCTCTATTGGTTGTGTGTGTGTGCGACAGGTGAAAACGGGCAAATGTTATCGCCATCATCGACAGGCTCTCCTACGACGCCCTCTGGCATGATGGAAATGATGAGACCCAACAGTTCCATGGCCCAGCCTCATCACGGCTCTTACGGCAGTAACGGGCCACTTTCTCAACTGCATCAGGCGGACAACCGGATGCCCAACGGCATACCTGTCGGCCATCAACAACAGTCTCAACCATCGCAGCAGCAGCAGCAGCAACAACAACAACAGCAACAACAACAACAATACACGGGACCACCTCCTTATATGATGGGCCCGCGTGGGATGCCAAACGGCGGCATGCGCGGACACGTTCCCGCTCCTTTGAACGTTCCGCCCAGTCAACGGAATTTGAACGGGCCTTTAAGCCACAGTTCACCTCGGGTCATTGGTGCAGCTGGCAATGTTGTTGGCGACTATTATTGGGGCTCTTGAAAAACAAAACAAAAAACAATTACAATTTGAAAAAATGTTTTCTTTTTCGTTTCTTCTTGATGACATAATTGACAATCGATCGAACAAATCGCGCTCTTGTTCTTGATTTCTTCTACTCCTCCCATCTTACAAAATGTTTTTCTTTCTTTTTTGTTGAAAATGAAACACGCGATACGAGAATGTGTTTCGTGCATGTGAAAACAACCAAAATTTGTTACCAACTCTTTTTGAAAAGTTACCGTTGGGGCCACATTTAATCATCGATTCCGACCTTTTCCCAAGTGCCTCTGAAACATTTGACTCTGAATTATACATAAATATTTGTTCCCTCTTTTTCTTATCTTGCCTTCCTTTCTCCACAGTTTAGAATGATTGATCTTTATACATGAGACTGTAATCCCCCGACTCCTTCACATTGTAATGTATATAATAATTTCTGCCCTATCAACAACCACACATCATGGCCAACCAAAGAATGATTGTAACCATCGCTCTTAGACTTAATTCTCTTTCCTTATCATTCTTTGCTAATTTCTCTCTCTCTCTAGACAAAAAAAAACAAAAAAGACAATTTTTCTACAAATTCTTGTACTCCCGAAAATGGTCGGTGTTGTGTTGACACGGGCGAACGCAGTTATCACGATCTCAAGTCACCCAACAACATGAGGACGACATTCAAATTCATTGCAGCTCTTTCTTTCATTTCCTCTCGACTTTATTTTCCATTTAGACGACAGGCAACTATTACAACAAGGAAAAAGAAAATTTAAAAAATAAAAGAAAAAAAGAATTCACCTTGAGACAGACACAGTGATGGCCTTGGAAGAGCAAAGAGACAAGTTGACGAAACAATCGAATAAGTAAAAGACACGCAGCCATGTATGTGTGGAAGATTGTGGACGGGGGTTATATATATCTAATTCCTCTTGGTTGCTTCTTTTTTGTATATATATGTTGGCTGCTGTTGCTCCTTTGTCGGTTTGGAAAATATTCTGAAATCCATCATCTTGTCTCTTTGGTTTGTTTTTTCGTTGTTTTTCTCCAGGATTCCCAACGCTGTTTGACAATAGTATTACGTAACTGACACGACACACCACCTGCTTTGTACGTTTTTTTTTTCTTTCTTCGTTGACCGATTTGTTTGAAAAAGAATTGAAAAAAAAGGACACGACAGAAAAACCTGTACTTTTGCTAATTTGATTTGGGAAATATTTCCTCCTCAAGCCTCGTCGATGACGACCAGATGTTTTCAGAGTAAAAAAAAAAACATGTTTTTGTATTTTTTATTTTTTTTAACTTTTTTAAATAGCGCGCTCTTTGTATGTTTGGCCTCTCTTATTTGTGTGTGTTTCTTTATTATTTGAAAAAAATTCATTTCACCGCGCGCCGTGCTCACTATATAATAATGTACGCCTTATACATGAATTATTATCAATTATTATTATGACATATAAACAATTTGTTTGTTTTGATTTTTGTTGATTTTTTACCCTCCCCCATGTTGTATAATGTGGAACCCTTTTTCATGATTGAGCTCTAAAAATGAATATTTTTTTCAATTATTATTTTTTTTTGGGGGGGGGGGTGAGAATCATTTCGTTTTGCAATCAATGGTTCGTGTACAGTTTTTAATAGCTGTGCCAATTTGAGTTTTGCCCCGTTTCTATAGCAACAAACAAACAAACAAAAAAAAGAATTTTTCAAAAATTATTATTCGTTTTTCTCTCTTATATAAATGCAATCATTAATTTTGTGTGTGACTGGAGATTCCTAGATGTATTCTCTTGCATACAGAAAAAAAAAAGAGGAAAACAAAAATGTAATTTTTTGTTGTGTGTTTTTGTATGTAGTATAATAAGTGTGTGAGACGATATTTTTCGACTTGTGCATGTGTGGAAATTTCTTGTTTTTTTTGGACGTAAAAAAAAATTAATTGTTTCTTTTGTTTTCTCTCGACGACGATCGTTATCAAATGAGAAAGATGAAAAAAAAATGACAAAAAAATAAAACCTGAGATTTTAAAAATAAAGAAAAAGAGAAAAACTGGTTGATGAATCTTTTTTTTTTTCTATTATTTGATTTCTAATCTAACAACTTTATTAAGTACATCTCTAGAAGGCTAGAAAAAAATTTCTATTGTTTTTTATTTCCCCTTTTCCGGTCGGGTAGATTTTTCCATACAAAAAAGAAAAAGATGTCGAGACAATCTCGTCAACGTTTCTCTGACACATAAAAACAAAACGGAAATTTTTCTCCAAAATTTTAAATCTTTGTCCCACCACCCAATTTGTTTCGTTTCAGAATGTGAAACATTTTTTTTTGTCTATCCCCTTTCATCACATGATGGATATCGATATCGAACCAACTGACAAGAAGAATTGAACCCTTCCGTCTGGATGATCTACACAGTTTAACCAAGACACAGCACACAATGTGTGTGTGTGATCCCTTTTCCAACGGTTCTATAACGGATCAAGAAAAACTATTTTATTTTCGCATATCTGTGTGTGAGAGACTTATTTTGTACGAAAGGGTATTGGTCTGATCCGTATAGAATCTAACCGTCGGGGGTGGATGGATCAAATGGCAATATTTAGACAAGGAGCACGAAAATATAGTATAAGAAGAATGTTGACAAAAATATTTTTATTTTTAAAAAGGGGAACAAAACAACAACAAAATATAAGAAAGGGTCATGTGATACGTCCGGTATGTTGTGTTGTGCGAATGTGTACATTTTCAAATAAGGACAATCTCTTGACGAAGATGAATATCACCACGCAGTATGTTTTTTTGTGTGCAGAAATGAAACAAAGTTTCTTGCGTCGCTATATAGCGTCGCATATTTGAGATTTAAAAATAAATATACCCAACTAGAAGAATTCAACAGGTGTTCTGCTGCATGTGTGTGGATGAAGAAAGAATATATACAACCCGCCCCGAAATAATCGTCGAATATATTTCGAAATTGAAAAATAACTCATCGCGTCGTTTGTCCTTAAAAGAGAGAAAAGTTTGTTTTTTTTGGCACATAACACGCGCGCCAGCGTATACATACGTGTTTTCCATCATAGTTCTATAGCACAGACTGGCTGTGGTATCCGCATAGACAGCAGCAGCCCGGTCATAGGAAATTCATTTTTATATTATTTCCCTCCCAAAATAAAAGTCACGATGATGCAATTTGTTTACTTTTGTAACAATTATCTTTTTCTATATATTCACAAACCAATCAAAAAAAGGTCGACCGTCTGCTATGTTGTTTTTTATCAAACCTTTAAGTTTTATAATCTAGTTAAATGTTATTTTTGATTTATCATTTTTTTGTTTCTTTCCAGTCTACGTATTGAATTATATCCGTCTCAATTTTTTTCGTGTTTTTACGTATTTCGGTCAGACTCGTCGTTAAAGTAGAAAACGTACACAATGAACTGAAGTCGGCGGCGTGAGTTGGTGATAATCCCCGCAGACTTAAAAGATTGTTATAGCATATAACTACATAGTACACATACTTCTCAGCTGGATGATTATAAACGACCAGAATAGAAACGCAATATAATTTTATGGTGATGATTTGATGATAAAAAGAAAAAAAAAAGGAACTTTGGGTCTATTATAACGTCGAACAACTATTTCAACGTTATAGACTTGTAACAAAACAACATTATTATTTTTGTGTTTTTTTAAAAGAATACATATCAAGCTGCTCAAGGCATAAGACAAAATATAGTATATGTCTACTGTTGAAATGGCCCGATCGATACTTTATGGAACGTTTGCCTCTCGCCCAGCTCGCAGAGTTCTAAATTTAGATCTTGCAGCAGGTACACATATATATTCATTTATATGCACTAGAGGCCGGAATAAGAAAATTGTATTCTCTAGCGAATCTCCTTCCAATCAATAAAGTATTACAATATTCTTATTATTTTTTTTTCCCCTCGTTTATTCAATAATTTCAATTTGGGTTTTTATTTTTAGACTGAAAATATGCATCATGAAGACTTTCGAAGGTCAAAAGGTAAAAAAAAAAAACAAAAAACTTGTACTCCTCCTACTTGTTTCTTTTTATTTTTCTTTTGTTGAAAAAACACGAAAATATTTCAAAATAATATTTATCAAATGTGATGGTTATATTCTCCTTTGGGGTAAATAACAAGAGTCAAGCCTCCTTCCCCCCCCCCCCTCCCCTTCTAGCACAGGTAGTAGGATATATATTTTAGATGTACTATACGTGATGTATCTTTTCTATATATTCTCCAGCAGGTAAACATGTAATTTCATCACAACCACACAAAAAAGAAATTTTTCTTTTTAACTTTTCCAAAAGGGAGTTTATAATTTAAATGCTTGTTTTTCCAAATTATATTTAAATATTCTTCCTAAATATTTTGAAAAAAAAACAAAACAACAAAAACAAATTTAAAATAATTATTGTGCTGAAGAAAATAAAATAGAAACATTTTGTGAACGACTTGATTGGCGAGATTGTTGTCAATTGAAATAAATAAATAAATAAAAAGAAATTCGTGTTGTTTTACCGGTTATTCTCTCAAATTAAAAGAACAAGAAAATACACAATATACATACAAATAAAGAAGAATATATAAAGAATAACCGTCGTGTCGAGCAAAACGATTTAGCCGTCCGTCATGTACATATACAGAGAGAGAATAATAAGAGGGGGTTATAGTGATTGAAGAGCGAAAGGGAGACTTTGGAATTTGGCCATTTATCTTACTATGCTATATTTATACCTGCGCTAGAAGCCATATTATTATAGCAGCCAGTCTGTGCTATAGAACTATGATGGAAAACACGTATGTATACGCTGGCGCGCGTGTTATGTGCCAAAAAAACAAACTTTTCTCTCTTTTAAGGACAAACGACGCGATGAGTTATTTTTCAATTTCGAAATATATTCGACGATTATTTCGGGGCGGGTTGTATATATTCTTTCTTCATCCACACACATGCAGCAGAACACCTGTTGAATTCTTCTAGTTGGGTATATTTATTTTTAAATCTCAAATATGCGACGCTATATAGCGACGCAAGAAACTTTGTTTCATTTCTGCACACACAAAAACATACTGCGTGGTGATATTCATCTTCGTCAAGAGATTGTCCTTATTTGATGAGGCCGCACTCTACCACAAAAAAACAAAACAAAATGAAAAAATAAAAAATATTTCCTAAAAATAACTTTTTATTTTTATAATATGCGTGTGCTGTGCTGCTGCTAGAGCGCTAGATGATATATTCTAGCTGCAATGTGGGTTATCTTATCTGGACCCTATTTGGTTTTCATCGCGCATGAGGGGTGAAAAACTCGCGCAGTATAACGACGTTTTCTTTTTTTCGCTTGTTTTCAGAGAAGAGAACTTTAGATTGTTCATAACAAACAGTTTTCGCCATACACACAAGTTTTGGATGGAAATTGAGTCGACGAGGGAAATAGCAGCACGCGACTGATAACTCGCTTTCCTATTGGTCGAACCGCTACTCCATGTGAAGGTCATCACACACACTTTTTTGAATACATAAACACGTATAGATGCGAGAGGAGTTGATGTTATTTATAGAAATCCATGGGAAATTATTTATTTTCTTGCCCATTGTTGGGAAGATGACAAGCGTGAAACGATAAGAAAAATTGGGGACCATTTTGGACGGGATTTTCTTCTCCATTCCGATCAATTTATATTGTATAAGAATATAAGTCGAATAATAATAATGTGTCAAGTAATTCGCAGAGAAACGTTACGTTATTTTATTTAGAGAGAAATGTAGCTACGTATTTCGGTCCGTTCGTTTCTAACGAGATTTTCCAGAAAAACGGACACGGCCAGGAGACACAACTGAAAAACATTAGTGGCATCGTGATTCCAATGACGTCAATCGACACTTTTTTTTTTCCCGAAAAAGTTGTGGGTGTAGATTAAAAAAAGGGGATAAAAAAAACAGCTATAAACTCGAAGAAAACTAAGAATATAGTTGTAAAATAAATGTTATAACAGACAAAAAAAACAAGTCTATTTCGTTTCATTCTATTGTTAGAAGGAAAACAATTCCAAATTGCTGACGTCAATCGCCAAGTGAGAAAAAAGAGAAGAATAAACTTTTCGAAGCGGATCATTTCGGGAAATGCCCTGAAACGTCGTATGCCTTCGTTCGGTGTCAAAACAAGATGGTGGCGACATAATCTCAAAATGTCAATTTTCATCTAATCCGTTAGATTTTATTTTTTTTTTAAAGTTTTTATTTATTTATTTATTTTTTTTTTAAGGAAAATGATTATTCAGAAGTGAGATGAGAATGACAGGAGAAACAGGTGTTCCACGTACGTGATAATCTTGAAATAGAAAAGTGTCTGTAACAATTCTTTCGGCCCAAGTGGTGGTGGCTCCATCTTCTCTGAAATGTTTGATCATTCCACCGCAGTGGCGCTGCTGACTCGCCGACTGACAATTCAAGGCAGGTGTCGCGTCAGTCGTGTTCCAACCGCCTCGGTGGTCGTCCGCATACGATTCTATTTCTTTGAAATTTACATTTCACTCATACACTCGGCGCATTCAGCGCAGTCGAGTCACGAACGAGATTGTTCTCTCTTACATTAAATTTTTTCATCATCAGTGTCCTCGACAACATTTCAGAAATCGTTTCGAATTTCAAATTTTTGATTTCATTCCACTAGACTCTCAATTCAACACGTTTTCACGAAAAACCTCATCGGTCGGTCGAGCTCCTTTTACTTGTGTTCCGTGAGTAATCACTTTTTCTTATTTCGTCACGAATTTTTTTTTTTTTTTTTTTTTTTTTGGTCAATACGAAGAAAAATTCCTTTTCATTTTTTTTGTTGTTGAAAAATAATGATTACGAAATTAATGGCGGTGGGTTCTCTGTTTCACGATTGAGAAATGGGGACACATAACACAACACACACACACACACAAAAAACCCGCGTTTTTATATTTATTTATTTTTTTCTTTCTTTCTTTTGGAGTGTGTCTCGTCTGATGGGGAGACGGAGGAGGACTCATTTGTTTTTGTTGTCTGTGGTGCACCGTGACGTCATCTTGATAAAATAGTCCCTTATTTTTTTTAAATCCCGAACGAGAAAAATGTTGTGTGGACTTTTATTTTCGCCGCTTTTTTCTTCCCGCAGAAATTACGACACATAAATAACAAGCAACATGTGAAATCCTTTCAACTTGGAAAATTGAAAAACAAAACAAAAACGGTAAAACAAAATTTTCATTTTAACGAGCTGATCGTTTTGCGTTACACCAACGAGTGTCGGATTATTTTCTTCCCTTTTTGTTTTTTAGTCCATGAACTTTAAGCTCATCGTCCCGTGGTCAACAAAGTTCAACTGAGATTTTTTGTTTTTTTTTTAAAAAAAAAAAAAAGAAAAAGAAATTGTGTAATCTTATATTCGTTTGCATTGAAAAAGAGATCACAAGTTGAAACAAGAAACGAAAAAGATTGTGACTGGAGTGGTTCGATTCTTTTGCTGCTGGACTTCCGTTTCCCCCCCCCCCCCCCTATTCTGAACAAACAAAGTCATAACAAGTTTGAACAAGTTTTTCATGAGTTGCTCAGCAGCACTCATGGTTCTTCGTGAATCACGCCTAGTGCTGTGCTACTATAGGCCTACACGCGTGTTATATCCTCCCCCTCATTCGTTACTAAAAATAGATTTTCATTAGAAGAACTCAACAAGTTTGAATTGTAGGAAATAGGAGGAGGAGGAGGTCTGAATTGAATTATTATTCAAAGTGTTTCTCTTTTGTGACTTTCAAGATGGCCGCGTCGGTTTATTTTCTTTTTTTTTTCTGTGACTGTTGCTACCGGCGATTAAACGACATCCCCTACACACACACACAAACGAAAGTTCGCTCTCGATCTTCCACCACCAAGTATGCGTGAAAAAAAGGACACGACTTTGCCATTAGCCCGTCGGTTTCGTCTTCTTCTAAACAGCAGACGACGTTTTTTTTTTTTTGTTTTTGTTTTTCTTTTTTTACTAGTATCTCTTCTTTTTCAAGGAATTTTTTTGGGGTTGGACTTTAAAGTCTTCCTAGAAGCCGAATAAGACACAACAACAAAAAAAAACTTATTATTATACAATCAAAAAAAAAAAAAAAACGGTCACGGCTCAGACATTGACGAATTGTCTGCCGTTCAAAATTCCATCCCTGACCCACATCAAACGATTTTTATTTTGATTGTGTAATTTTGTGTTGGTTGGTTTGGTATCCGGTCTAACAAATGGCGCGCTATTCAAACGATCTAGCAGATGGTGACTATAGTCAACATTTCATTCATCATCCGATCGTTAAACAGCCATTTAAAAAAAAATAAATTCATTATTCACATGTCTTGATTAGAATTCCGGCGATTTTATTTTTTCGCAGTAAAAACACAACACACAAAAATTTAGTTTCGCGTGTTGGTAGTACCGTAACTTCATTAGTTTTTTTTTCCCCTACACAACAAAACAGCTGTGAGCTCGTTAAATTAGACTTCCGTCATTTGTAACCGTCGTACGTCATTATATATGTATCCCCTTTCGACGAAGAAATGAACCAAAAAGTCTCACATACACTTGTTGATTATATTTGTGTCCAAGTTGACGAGAAAAACAGAACGTTCCCCGCCGCCTTCTTAAACAAATAAATTGATTATATATAAAAAACGAGGTGATGAAAGTCCATTTTCTTTTAGAATTCGTCTCTGTGATGCAATTCTACTTGAGTTTAAGATAGAGCTATTTAATGTATTAATAGATTTATTTCCATCACTTTTTCAAACCCAATGATCTGACGGCTGGTGAACGGTACGTGATAAAAGATAAGGTGTCACTGTTTCATTGTTATCTCCATATGGTTTTCTTTTGGCCGTCAAAATCAAGAAAAAAGGTACCCAGTCAACTCTGAAATCGTCTTTAATACCGTCGTCGCCATTTACAAAGTGATGTACATTTAGAAAAAGAGAGAAAACTACTATATACAGCATATTCCTAATTTGGTTGCGTTGCACGCAGAGCCCTATAGTTATACTAACTGGCCAGGCAGGGAATTGTCAATCGATAACACACACACACAAAAAATGTCGCAGTATACAAGAAACTTATTTTTTTTTGTTTTATATTTAAATCTTCTTATATATGTAGAAAAAGACACGATGTGTGTGTGTGTTATCAACTTCGAACTTTGTAACGATAGCAAACGGCCATTTTGATTGTTGAATTTTTTTTCCAAAATATGGAAGAACATTTTGTTTGTTTTGTTTTTCTTGTTGAAAATTTGACGGAAGAGGTCAGAAAAAGATTTGTGATAAACTTACAAGAGTAATATTATACACTTGTACAATTTCTAGCTGGGTTCTATACCAGTTTTTATGTAGATAAATTGAATTTAAAAAAAAAAAAGAAGGATTCAACACAAACATGGTGAAAACGGTTCGTTGACCGACATTTTAGACGCCCTGTATATATAAGAGTGCGTTGAACTCTACGGGGTTGTTGTTTTCCTCCCCAATTTTTCTGCGCGTGTGAAAAAAAAAATGAAATTTCCGTTTTTCGCGATTATGCCGAAAAAAAAAAAACCCTTTTGTAGTTTAGTTCCTGTTGGAGATAGGGAGGGGGGGAGAGGCACAGGTTCAAAGAAAATATGAAGTGCTTGTCCGTCTAACAATCCGTCACGCGAATAACTTGGACAATAGAAAGACGGACCCCCCCTTTTTTTTGACTATATAAGATATTTCTTCTTCTTCTTGTTGTACTACTCCCCCACCATTTTTGCCTATTATAAATGCACCCTTCGACTTACAAAAACCGGTTTACCTGTGTGCTTCGGTCGGTTTTCTTCTCGTACGACGTAAACATGTTTGCCAAAAAAAAAAAAATGTAGTGTGTGACTGTCTATCCTTATTTTTCTTGATATTTTTACAACGGTGGTTGTTGTTGTGTGTGTTTGGCGAAAGAAAAAGAAAAAAAACCCTTTTTCGGTGGTGACTTAACGACGATCTGCCATGTTTTGTAACCTTGACCATTTCCCCCTTCTCAAAGTTGTTTTGCGTGCGTCAACTCGGCATCGCAAGAATTTAACAACAAACTCCTTAAAGATGTTTGTAACGTCCAGACAAATAAAAAAAACGGTCACATTTCGATCGACCTTCGATTAGCGAGAAAAATACACAAGGAGAGGATTTTTGTTTTTTTTTCTTCTGTTACGCACGGCCTGTTTACAGGTCGTCGGCATCATTTGGGTTGATAGATTTGAATTCGCTTAACAAGTAGAGGGACAAAAAAAGAATAATAAATCTAAAATTTTTTTTTTTCGTACATGTTTGTTATTATTACAATGTAGCGCTTCGTGATTCCCGCATGACTACTCTCTCTCTATTATTTATAGTGTCCATTATATACAAGCCCCAGTAGAAAGATTATAATGACGAAACCAATTGAAAACCAGTTATTGCGGGGTTCAATCCAGTGACCAGTGTCTTTTGATGTTTAACTATCCCGCTAGAGAACCACCACCTGTCACATTGGCAAGTTGTTGTTGTCTACGACCATCTGAATTTATAGAAGAGAAACCAACTGGTTATTTTTTTTTTTTTATTATTATTATTTTGTCAAAAAGAGAAATTAACTTGACGGTTATAAAACATGAAATCGAGGCAAATGTCACAGACAATTATTACATTTTCTATTGTTAAATATATTCAGTCAGTGATATTATCGTTCACAGTTTCGGCAACTCACGAAGGTTTTCAACTCTTTTTGTTGTTGTTGTTGTTGTTGTCTTCACACTCAAAATGACGTCAAATAGAATTTGTATGACGTCAATGGCTAGTTAACAACACACCTGGCGTGTGTCGCACCTGAAAAACGTATGAAAAGGTTTCGGCAAGGGCAAACTTTTTTTTTTTTTTTTACAGCGTCATAATAGAAAGGTGCTCGCTGTTCTATATTTAGGATTCTATCCACTTTATTGTGGTTAAATAACTCGCAAATGCTAGCTTCAGCTCTCTCTCTCTCTATTCCCCTCCGCATCTGCCTTTGGGTATCGAAAAACCGGATAGAGAAAAATATTTTCGATTCAAAAAAAAAAAAACTAATTCTCTTAGACGAGCGTATTTTTATACACAAACAGAAAAAATCGACCGCAGATGACAGATGGATCGTGTTGTGTTTCCACCACCGCATATATAACTACTATATGATGATGATGATGATTATACTCAGCTAGGGGAGAGAGAGAGAGGGGGTCTTCACTAGAGAGAGAGAGAGGGGGGCTCTCTCGCATTTCTCCGCCCTTTTTTTTTGGCTGATGGTATTATCGCGTGATCCCATTATTACATCATCCATCAAAACATACGGCGGCCTTTTCTTCTTCTCTCCATCAGACCGCAAAGTCATTTTTTTATTGTTTTAAAAAAAAATAAATAAATTGTTCGTAGTATATAAAGAAAAAAACAAACTCCCACCATTAAAACCTTCGAGATCGTAACTTGAACAATTTTTTTAAAATTAAAAAAGAAACGCCCTTCAAATGAATTTTTTTGTTTTTTTTATTTTAATTTTTATACAGATAACAACCAATTATATCATGCGAATATAGTGGCGATGCGATCCGCCGGCGGACGTACTCGCCGATGTTCCAGTGAATTTTGAAGATTGTTATTATTACAACCATTCCCCCCTACTGGCAATAAAAAGAAGGAAGATTATCATTTGAAAAAAACAATTCAAAACTAAGACAACAAATTTTATCGTTTCAATGATGGATTTCGAAAAGAAAGAAAATTCCGCTGATGTTACCCCGGATTCTCCGATTGATTTGAGTCAACTCTCAACGAGATGCCGAAATGTTGACCTGACAAATCGTTCAGTATCCGAGAGCTGTTTGGCACCGACAGCCGCCGTAGCGGCCAAGAAGCGACGTATTCACGGATTTAAAGATCCACTTCCACCAGCGCCAGCTCCTTTGATGAGCGAACATAGTGCCGCTGATTCGTTGAAATATCGATCCATGTCTCATGCGGATATCGCCGGATACAGGACGCCGTGGTTGTCAGCTGAAGTGACAGAATCATCCTCAACCACTTCTAGAATCCCAGCAGCCAAAACATCCGCTCAAACTGTTGAGATACCAACGGCAGCAGCAGCCGCCACCACTTTATCGGCTGCTGAAACGTTGAAATTTCGTTGTATGAGTGAATCACGATTGGCTGGCCCTGGCAACACTGCTTTTCATCCAGCAGCAATCTTTGGAAACAGTGCTTCCGCCGGTGGTAGGAGTAGACATTTAGGAGCTACCAGTAACTCTGATCTACTCCGAGCGGCAACTGATAACAGCCAACTGGAATTCCTTTTACGACGCACACATTCTGAATCTGTTTTACCTACCAGGTGAGATCTCATTTCTTCTTTTCTTTTCTTATTAGTATGATGATGATGATTTCCATCATTATAAAGAGAGAAAGTCTCTCCCAATTTAAAATAAAAAATTAATACGATTGTCGGTATATCGTGAGCGGCGTGAATAACCAGTTTTTTGTTGTTTTGTACGTAATTAACGTTTCTTTTGTTGTTGTTGTTGTTGTTGTAGCAGGTCAGGAGAAATGGCTGGATCGGCAGCCATTGAATTTATTTTGCGGCAACAATTAATGTTACAACATTTATTCCCGCATCAACAATCAACACAAGATGGAAGCGATCCAGGTAGTGGTTCGAGTAGTTCGTCATCGTCAGCATCTTACCTGCCGTCGGCAACCAACTGGCTTTTCAACCTTTATGGCTACGGATGTCTACCGTTTCTTTCTGCATCTCAACAGCAACAGATTGCCACCGATCCGGCAACCGGTTCCGGACAGGTAAGATTTCTTTTTTTTTAAATTTTAAATAACAACTTGTGTGGGAGAGACGATTTATGAGTTGTAGTAACTTATACTATCTAATAAAATGGCGCAGATTTCGGGTGGGCCGAGCTCGCCGGCTGTTGGCGCTGTATCCGTCAGCGGATCAGATGGTGAAGGTGAAATGGAAGAAGAGGATATGGAAACGGGTGAATTCTCTCACGGCAAGAAGCGATCACCGCGTGCTCTGACGGGTAAACACGTCAAATTGGGCACTGGAGCCAGTCCAGTTGTTTTGAGTAAGTTGAGACTCAAAGTCCAGGAGAGCCAGCGAATGAAACTCGTCAAAAAATCTATGCCGTCAGGCTCCGCCTTTGCATCCGCCGCTGCTGCCAAGAAGAATGGATCAAAACTCAAGAGTCGAGCCAAGTGAAAAATTTTTACAAAAAATTATAAAATGACCTGTCGGAAATCCAGGGTGACAAAACAAACAAACAAACAATTTTTTTTTTTTTTTTTGAAATATTTATCGAATTGAATTTTATTGAATCGAATTCCACAGTATGGCGGTGTTTTTCGCCATTTCTCGAGTCTTCCGGATCAAAGTGGCCAATTTCATCATTTTCATTATCACTTTTTTTTTTTATTATCCGGAATTAATGGCTTTCCCTAATTCGAATTCTTTTTCCTTTTCCTTGAAGAAAAAAAAAAACAATTCAGACCCTTAATGAAGAAACCCAGTCATTCCACAAAATAATAATGAAAGAATCAACCAATCAAAAAAAAGTTAAATTTCATCTTTATTTTTTTTTATTAAATTTTCTTGTTGATTCTTTCCGAATCGAAAATTTTGAAAACGGACGATCCAGTGACGATAGAAATTGATTTTTTTTTATTCAAAGAATAAAGGCTGAATTGTCCTTTTTTTTAAAAGAAATTAAAAATTGCCTCAGGATGTCAAAATTTAAAATTGTAGAGCCCGCCGATCTCATTTGTCTCCACCGTTGAATCATTCGATTCCCAAAAATTATGATTCGGCGATTATCTCTTGCGTCTTGTTTTTAATTTTTGTGTGTTTTCTCTTTTTAAATTCTCTTCCTTATTACCTGCAAAAAATTCGTATCGAAAAGTGCGACATCCGGCACTTGCGGACCAAAATGAATGAAAACATAAAAAATGAATTCCAAATGTGCGTTCCCCACAAAAAAAAAACATCATTTTATGTTGTGTGTGTAAATGAAAAAAAAATTATGTCTTTTTAACTCTATATTGCGCCGCCTCATGTTATTATTTTCTTATATTATATGATATCACGCTGGCGTTGCTAAATAACTGTGTGTGTGTGTATCCATTTTGAAAGCGATTGGGAAATGTCTGTACAGATTTCTGCGCCGCCGCCATGAATACATTTCCAACTTGTTCCTTAAAAAATGTGTATTTGTACACTAAATGCGCACTGAATTGACGATGGCGCGGACTTTAGTCTGGGTTCTCCCGTCGTGCGACGATCGCACGGGTTCATTGTGACTACCGTCGTCGGAGCAAGCAACTTTTTTATTTATTCGGGGGAAACAAAAAGGACAAATGGGAAAAATCTCGAGACTGGAACAAAAAATTTCGTTATGTAATATATACGTAGTTTTGTTCAGTTGTATAACATTTTTGGATTGTGATTTTTTTTCTCCCCCATTTAACCACACAATGACGCAACACGTTCTGGATCATTGTATTTCATGCTCGATTCTTTTATTTTGTTTCTTATATATATCGGCTCGATTCACATAGCTGATTTCCGGTTTTTCCTCAGGGCCTACGACATTTATTTATTTTTTTTTTTTTTGTCGTTTGTTATCTATTATATTACAAAACAACAGAAAAACTATACGATCTCTGGAATGTTTTCTTCAGCAATGGAACCGGTCTGTAGCGCTGCAAAAGTGCAAACTCATTTGAATAAGAAGCCGGTTGTATCCAGTTCGACTTGGAGAGAGAACAGCAGAATGACTGAACGAGACAACAGACCATGTCCGAGTCTCGCACAAGTTTTTTTTCTTTGTATTTTTCGGTTTGTGTGTCTAGCGGAGCGTGATAAGCAGACTGTGAGCTGTATACTCTAGAAAACTGTGTCGATCTTGATTTCCACACATGTTTTTTTTATTTAGAGAAATGAAAAAATCTAGGCGAAATTGACACATCTTTGCGACAAACACACCTGAATTGGTTTACACCTGGGTCGTTGCCAGGTGAACGAAGACTGTTGGGGGCTGCGCGTATTTCTATTTTGAAATCACGGCTAGTTCAATATGGTAATTTTAAAAAAACGACACAATTTACGCCCCAAAGGCTACTGATTTTTTTTATATTATTTTTTTTTTTCCTTATGTGCGTCCTTTTTTATTATTTTATTTCTTTCTAGCAGGAAAAATTTCAATTCGCTAGAACCACCTATCGGTGTATCGTGAAAACTATGGAATATCAATTTTGACTGAAAACATAACAAAATGATGATAGTAATAATAATAAGTTATCAGTTGAATAATAATTTCCGTCGTAGAATTATTCAAAACTATTTCCGTGGTATTTTTGTTTGGTAATGTTGAGATGAGAAACATCTAATCTTATCACGGCGTGGATGGGTTTATCGCAATCAGAAAACAAAAACAAGTTGTTTACGGCGGTAAAAAAAACTGTCCAGAATAACCTGTTCGGAAACCGAAATGCTGCGAACTTTTCGTAGAAATAATACAATAATTTACGAGACAAAATTATAGTTTAATTTTTAAAATACGGTAATTTTTTCCAAATATGCGCACGGTTTGAAATATTAAACTGAAGAAGCGTGTCGTGCGCAAAACAGAAACATTTTTAATAACTTTCTCATCGAAAGTAATCAAAATGATAGTCTCAACATTTTATTAATTTTCCCAGCCAATCCGAAGTAATAAAATGTTTGTTTTTTTTTCACACAAAATTCATCACCGCCATCTACTGATAGAAATCACAACGCAAGGAAATTTCGAAAAGCGAAAGTTGTTTTTTTTTTTTCAATTCGAAAACATTTATGTCACTTTGAGTGTGTTTATGGATTGAGTCGCATTCTAAATGGTTTATGGTGGGAAGCATGCGATAATTTTTATTCACGCTTCAATTGAATTTTTTGACTGTAGAATAGAATAATTTTTCGTGTATTTTTGTTCTAGTCATTCGTGCAATTTCCACGTGTGTAAGAATTTTCACAAACTTTTTTTTGGTTCTTTGAAAATTGATCTAAATGGCTAAACCAAGGCGAAGGTGTAATGAATGCAAGAAAACTTCATTCCATAAAGTCAATGAACAGTATGTTTGTATCGAATGCAACACATATGCCACTGTAAGCTGTATATTTTTTATCATTTAGATCATGTAATATTTTTTGTTTCTCTAATCTGTTGGCTTAGGATAATGTTGAATATGATGAGTTACCAGGTCATCGTCAAAGAAAACAAACAGCTGCGGAGGAAAAGAAACTTAAAAAAGAAGAAGAATGGGAGCGAAAGAACAGTATTGAAAAATTAATTAATACTTTTTTAAAGTTTACCATATATATTTCTATCTTGTTTGTAGAGCTCATTCAATCCTGGGATTTATACGATGGATTCAATTATATTCTTGTCAAGATGACAGATGCCTTGATCAAGTGTGGTGCAGATCCTGAAATCAAACCCACCGTACACAAGTTGTGGGCTTCCTACCTTTCCAAAATGGAAATTGCATTCTATGATGATGACAATCAAGTAGCAACAGAAAATGAAGAGCCTGCAACCGAAGTGGAGGAAGAACCTTCTATCATTCCATCTTGGTTTTCTCAAAATCCTGAGCAAGACTCTCTAGATGAAAGTGATGACACACTTTCTCAAGATAGAGAACCCATTAAGAAAACAAAACTTTTTGCTCCCAAATCAAAGTGGTCAGTTTCCTTAAATATTTCATAGAAATACTAAATATTATTATTATTACATTATTCAGGGTGAAGAAAAGATTCAGCCGCGTAAGAAAGCGCAATAGGGTGACGAAGTTGTTAATTGAAACTGCGGATGAAGATTTAACTCCTTTGGACAAACGTAAGAAAAAACAAATAATTAGGGTATGTGAGGAATTCATAATCGTGTTATTTATTTGAAAGTTTAATTTAATGTACTTTTTTGTTTAGAGTAATTTTATGAAGCGTGCAATTAGGGAAACAGAGACTGTTGTGCCGATGGCGGAGTCTATTACTTCATCAGCTGAAAGTGAAACTGAGACGTGAGTTGAAATAAGTCGTGTTCTTTTAAAAGAATTTAAATTAAAGTTCTTGGATTTCTTCTTGTAGACAATTTTGCTCTCGTATGTATACGATGAAGTACATTGTTCCCGAATATTTCCCGGAAGGCCAATCGGTTTCGACTCTACAAGAAACAAGGAAAACAGAGGAATATCTAGCCCCACGAACAACCAGTTATAATCCCGAATATATGACATTGGGCAAGATATTGTCGTTTCTTCACGCTGCATTGCTCATGAGAGGCCAGATAATATCTTTCAGCGATTTGAAAAGGTATACAAAATTATTATCCCGTGCAATGAGATTTTTGACATCTGTGTTTTGTACTCTTCAAGGTGGATTCGGGAAGGTTTCATTCCTTTCTACGGAGCTCATCAGCTTTTGCCTGAAACTATGCCTATCACTGGATGTGATTCGGCTATTTTGGGTGCATCTTTATTATCTAATGGAGCTCCTTGCTCTCGCATTTTTCTAATGAACACAGCCCGTATTCTTACAATGCTAGGCTATGGAACGGTCCCCAATCCTCCTACTTATGTTGTAGCGTCTAAAATCATTGTCGATCTTCAATTACCAAGTAAATCTACTATTCAATTTAAAGAAATGTTTTTTTATTCATTTAACTGATTTTAATTTTAGATGAGCTAGAGATTTATGTGAGGACTATGGATAAAATTATTAATAAGGGAGCCGACGGATTCGACGATAAATCATGGAGGCATGTAAAATTTTCAGATAAAGTTCCAAGTGAAAATGTGTACGCTGGAGCCTTGGTAATGTTAAAAAATTGAAGTAAAGAAACAATTTATTTAAAGTTTTTGTTATTACTTTGTAGGTCCTTGCTTCGATGAAATTAATATTTGGATTGGACGGGGCTACAGAATATAAGATTTCTGATTTTGCCGAGCAAGTGAACAACCTTTTAAAATTAAAACCATCGTCAGGCTTTGCTCGCAAAAAACAAGGTTCCGAAAATGTAAGGCACCAGCCATCTTTTATGGACGTAAGAACCCTGTTTGTGTGGAAAGAGTGGGTTCGGTTCATTGAATACCGACGCAACGCAATTAATCGTAATCATGTTCCAACAGCCATCCGCAGAAAGCTAGTGAAGAAAATGGATCCCGAATATGTTCTTCGCTTTGCACAAAACGAGGGCTATTATCATTTCAAACATCCTTCAGCAGATAAATTTACAGACTTCGACAAGTCCGTTCTTGAAATTTTGGAAAAAGCTAAAGCCAAATGTCCTTCACCGCCCGGACCTACAAAAAAAATACCAACATTTCGTCCATCCATTTTTGGCATGCAAGGCGTGGCTGATCAGCTTTTGAAATTCGACAGCTTAGAATATGGCCTCCTTAAACAAGAATTTTCTACTTCATCTTTAGTATTTTCCTGGAAGTCTAAACGATTGGCGACTGCTCTGAACAAGGCAAACCCTCCGCATCGCTTAAATGTTAACAAAGGCTCAGCCCGCAAGGAGATAAAACTGACCATGCCTTTTGTGAATTCGCGTAGTCAGCAAACACCAACGACTATGAAAATGGAGCGTTACGCTTGGAAAATCATAACAGTGGAGTCTGATATAATCTCCGTTTCACCTGATGATGAAGAGGTTGAAGATGAGAGTAAACCAAGCCTTCTTTTGTTTAATCCGGCTTCCACTTACTGGATAGCCTCAATCGGTATCAAGAATGTTTCTTATGTTGAATGGAAATTGTTCTCCGCCGGGTTGCCACCAACCTTTCTCTGGATGCTCAATCTCATCTGCGAAAGTATTGAAGAGAGTCCTAGGGATTTTTATGAAGTGTTTACTACCGTGGAAACAATTGTTTTCCTTCATCATGCAAAAGTTACACGTAGTCTTTCAAACAAAGTACAGATTAAAAAACGCATTTTCAACTCATTGATTAAACAATTTTGAAACGTTTTGTTTTTAAGGGAAATATTCGTAATTTGATACAGTTGGCCATCTTTTTGTATTATGTAAATTGTACAAGGGACATTTTGATTAATTAACACATTTGAAACTCTCCTAATTCTGTAATTACTCGAGAAAATTGAGTGTGCCAATCGGAGCTGATAGGCTGTTTTGTACTGATCTTGAGAGACACGGAATACATGTTTCGAAAAATATCCGCATCTAAGTTCCTATTAGTTAAAAATGTATTTGTTAACTTAAGTGTTGTTTGTCATTTAAGAGTTTAAAATGGCATACGGTTTTTTAACACTCTTCGACAACTTGGTGAGCTGAAGTAATGTTGACTGTATCCTTGAGCACATTAATGTCAAACATTCGGAAGTTTTGGTCTCGATTGTAGAAGGAACATCGGAAGGCTGAGCTAGTGCAGACAAAGCTTCTTTTGTAGAAAGATAACAGTTCAGGACAGACTGAAGGACACGTATCTTAGAAACAACGCCAGTCAAACCTGGATTGAATTAGAAACTAAATCACGTTTCTTTTTAGGTAAATAAAATAAGATCATACGTTTGAACTGGAACTCGTAAATGCCTGCTTTCTCCAGCTGAAGTCTTATGACTTCATCCCAGTGTTCTAATTGGTTAAATAATGTGTTGGCACTTGTATAGTGTTCCTCGGCGATCATTCGGACATTCCTGCCATTAATTATCGATTCGCCATCACCGTTTCTATTTAAAACAAAACAAAAAATTAGTTGCAACTGAATGATGTCATACAAACAAAAAATTCCTTCAATTAATGTTCAATTACCGGTAAGTGTCGTGGTGTAGTGAAGCTAAGCGGTAGTGGCAAGTAGCTGCACGATATTGGAGCAACGGAAGACGCGAATCGGAAGTTTCACCCATACTTAGAGTGATACAATTCTCTAAAAGCTGGATGATCTCTGTTTCTACTTCTTCTCTTGACTACATAATAATGAAAATGCGAATTCAATAGATCAATTGGAAAAGGGCTGACAATGTAACCGGTTACTTTGATGCTAAGTGGTGCAAAATCTTGTAACAAAGACGCGAGAGTGAAGAGAACGCTCGTGTAGTCCCAAACAATAGCGTCCCAAATTCCAGTGTTTAGTTCTCGACGATCTAAGATGTCCAATGCTTGTTTGTAGCATTGCAATGCCTTTCAAGAAAGAAGAAAAGAGAACTACTAGCATATACAAAGCGATGTAAATTATTATCTCATACTTTTGAGTAACATTTCCATTCAGCTAGACTAGCTTCTTTTTTCTCAACGGGTGCCAGCGCACGCGCTTGAAGTCTGTGTAACTTTGCCAAATTGCAGGATAGCAGAGCGACGTTGACGTTATCCTTGATTTTGCGAAAGACAAAGCTGCCCTCTTCCAGATGTTGCTGACTGACTTGAAAGAGTTCAACGAATTTGCGCTTCCATTCCGGTCCCCCTTCTTCCATCACTCCTAATACATTTAAGTATTGATAAGAAAACTTTAAGTAAACAAGTTCCTTATAAGCCGAGAAATTCAAATGAATTACCGGAGGCTTTACTCATGAAGAAGACACCCATTTCGTTAGCGACATTCCCCAGGCGTTTGGCAAGACTGAGTACGTCCGATGCACTGCCGGATTCTAATGAGGCGAAGGAAGCAAGGGACAGACGATATTGCTCCAAGCTAAACTGCAAAGCTTCATGAAGTGATGTTGGATATTGGAAATAATTCTCCTCCAACATGCCTCCAAGTTGCGAGTTTCTGAGTAATTGCCAGAGCTGTTCATCAACTAAACTCCGATCGACAGACGGTGGCGGAGAAGTAACTTCGTTCCAATTTTGCACCATCGAAAAATACACGTCCCCAGCTAAACCCAGAGCATGACTTTGCAACGACGCTGAATTAGTCAAATTCTGAGGTGAAGTTGATGGAGACAAGCTCGGCAAAGGCAAACCAGGAGGGTCCAAATGAGCCCAGACCAAGGCGGCCATTCGAAGATAGTTTAAACTCTTCTCAGGATTTGAAGAACTAGTTTTTCGTGATTCATCGGCTAGTGTGACGTAAGCCAAACGGCATTTCTCCAATAAAAGCCGCCAATAATGTTGCTTCCACTCGTTCTGAGGTTCTTTAAACATCAATGAGCCGGTGACACCACTAGATAATAAAGACCACGGTTAGACATCCGAGTCCAAGCTACTTTGAAATCAAATTAAATTATTTACTCTAGAGGAGGTTGATTTAACGTCTGATAAGGCATGGGGATGGGTTTCAATGGTGTGGCCAAGGGGGGCTCTTCTTCACACGGTTCTGTAATTTTCTTCCTATTTATAGAAAAAAAATATTATATAGCGTCATATATAGCGTTTATTAATTTGGGATATAGCGCTCACTTGTTACTGAGGAACTCGAGTGCTTCGACTGCGTGCTGAAGTGCAAAAGTGCAGCGCTGTTCCCAATTATCTCCGACGGTGGGTCGCGCATTTCTACGAACATTCTCTTCCTCTGCCTGGACTTGTTGCGGAGTCGAAAGTGCTGCCACATCAACTGACGCCCTAATATTGAGAGATGAATTATTTCTAAGGCTATATAATCTGTTTGTTATTCATGTAATTTAATAATAAAAATTACGAGAATTCTTCCATCGAGGGTTCCTCCCATTCGTCAGCCCATTCCTCTTCAACCTCTTCGGGACTATCTTCAGTTTCTGGAACTTTAAGCGACGTTGGTAAATAGACATCAGATAAATAGTACAAAGCAGCTGTGGCGACCTAGAAATATCCATCAAATCTAAATAATTGAAAACAAAGAAAAATAACCACGGAATTTAAAGCTTTACCTGAGGATATTTTGTTGCATCAAGTAGGGATAGGCAGTTCTTCAACAGGGCCAAAACGGTTCCTTGGTGTCGTTTCCAGTCACTAGACATTTTCAAATTTCGCGCCACTCTATAAAAAAAACAATAACAAACCCCACATGCACATTATTTCAACAATAAGAATTTTCAATAAAAAATAACCTTACTTGAAAAGCAACATAGCAACTGGCGTCGTAAATGGATTCTGGTTGATATCTTCATTTAAATCGTTACACAACGAAGTAAGATCGTAGAGCTTCACTATGTCATCATCCTTGGCTGTATCACGATGGACACATTAGAAACAAAAATGCATCAATTAATTTCTTTGATTACCAAAGTATAAACTATTTTACCTTTAAACAGCCAATAGGTGTGGCCGGCTTTGGTGGCTTTCGATTTAAGAAAAGAGAGAATATTTTGCGCCACATCTTTAATAATGCCCGGCTTAAACTGGGATCCTGGTAGGCGTGGCAAATCGTCCGTCTTAATAAGCTCGTATTTTTGGACCAGACCCCCTGCGAATATTAAAATATTTTTAGAAACATTTTGATTTAATAATAATATAAGGCAGGACGCAATTTACCCAAATGATAGCACATCACAACTTCTGGAACATTGCCTAAGAAAATAATCATAAAACAAAATCAATTAATAAAATACAAAAACTTCAAATGATATAAGATAAACATACACATCAAGTTGTCAAGCCAGTAATCCAGCCCAGTCAGCACGTTGATTGGCTTCGACATATCTCTGATCAATCCATGAAATAAGAGTTACTTATTTTTGTTATCACGTAAATTTGCTTGACGACTAGCTTACCTTAGGCGAAGTGAAAGACACGGGTGAGTGCCACCGCCAAAAATAGGCATGTCTGTGCCAATTAACATCCGTAAATCTTCAAATGTCCAAATGATATTTTTAGAAAACTGAGGAAGACCTTCTTCATGAACATGATTTTCTTCTTGAACAGGATCACCCAGAGGATCAATTACAGGCTAAAAAGATATATATTTTTTATTCTAAGAATATTCAGAGCTCTTGCAAAATACACAAACTTACTTGAACCTGATGATTTCTGTCTTGCACTTGGGTTACAGTATTTTCCGGCTCATTTAAGGCTATACTGTGACAGAGAAATTTTGATATGAGATTTTGTTGTTGAAGGTAGTCACGACTATGCCGACTGGATTTCTTTTCCGATGCTTTTTGCTTTGCCCGACAAGAGGCGAATATGTGTTCCAAATAAAATTTCTTAAGCCAACCCCATTCATTTTCAGCTGCTCTCAGTAGATGTGTGTGAATGTCAAACTCATCGAGCAGCAGTGTGTTACCAACACGATGCACCATCATACTGACAGCACTTTTGCTGTAAGGTATTTTCAAA
This sequence comes from Daphnia galeata, assembly GCA_030770115.1. Lineage (NCBI taxonomy): Eukaryota > Metazoa > Arthropoda > Branchiopoda > Diplostraca > Daphniidae > Daphnia > Daphnia galeata. Next base: position 2,108,154 of record CM061114.1, read on the forward strand.
AGCTTCTTGATATTTTCCGCATCACTCACTACATCAACTTCACCCATAGAATCCAAAAACGATGAAGCCATGTGAAAACTGGCAAATTCTGTTGACTTTGGATATTTGGAAACTGCAGGCCCGACCATTCTCTTGGGTTGGCTTAGCAACCAGTTAGCTGGAGGTGTGTTCAAGTCGGTATTGCTCTGTAGTAAGGACAATTGTGGAGGAACACTGACTGTAGAATGCAAATCAAAAGCAAACGATTTAATTCTCTTTCCTTCGTTTTCATGTTCTGGATCTTTGCTAAGAAGAGGGCGGTAAATATCAATCGTCAAGTCGTTTGCAAAGGCACTCATTTGTAATTTTCTCGCCTTCTCGTCATCTACTTCGTCCGTGTCCATAGTGTCAACTGTTTTGTTAAAAGAACGAAACCCGATACTAATCGTCAAGAGCTCAATCAACACGTTTTTTCTAGTCAATTCCAGCACTTTCGAAGGATCAACACTCTCGAGCCACAACAGATGCCTCTTCTTGCTAGGCTGGAAGTGGCTGGTTTATTAAAAGGAGTTTTAAAAGAGACTTTCTCATGAAGCTGGATGATTGTCTTAGTGATAGCCATGGTGATTATTGAGAGAAGAATAATAATAGATGATAGATAATTGTTGATATTGCAATTTGGGGATTTAGTGATTTACAAGCCACTAGGGGATGTTGCTTTCATTTGTTTTACGACTATAAACTGCGTTGGAGCCAAGGCGGGGACTATGAACAGCGCAATCGCCATGGAATCTCGCCGGTTTCTCTCTGAGAGGAAAACTTGAGCCAACTGAATAGTGTAATAGTTCCACAGTCGGTAAACTCATGTTGCACAGAACCGACAACGAAAAACAAGCCTCCGGTTCTTCCCTTATGTGTTATTTCTCATTGATTTTAAATTCGTTAGATCATTATTAGCTCTATTTTATCATCATGAATCACCGTCATCGTCGTCAGTTGGCCAGTTGAGACATTTTAAAGGTACGTGCAAATTTTGTGGTATGCGGGATTATGCATTTTTTTTCGTTTTAATATTCTCGTCTTATTTATTTATCCTTGCAAATAAGTCGACGCTCATCAATTAGTCCGTCTATTTGCTAGAGAGCGTAGAAAGGGATGGGTTATAGCACGGTACGACGGTGTTGACGAATTATGTTATCTAATTAAGAACTCTCATCCGCAAAACAAAAAAAAAAGATATATTGATTGGAAGCAACAGAAGATGGTGAAAAAATATTTAATTAAAAACGACGTAGACGTCCTTGGGAACATCCGACTGTCACTCAATGCGGAGACTTTCAATCTTCCGACATTATGCGGCAGAGAGGTGGTCAAAGATAGTTATACTCTATCCGGACAGCATGGCCATTAATAAAGCGTCCAGTCTCTCGGAAACAGATTCTAATCAGAGTGAGTGCTTGTTGTACGTCATACGATCGACGTTGCGTGCTGTTTGCTGCTGCTGTCCTTCACGTTGGCAATTTTGAAAAGAGCCAAGGACAGCGGCGCGTGGGAGGGCGGTCAATCGGTTAACTCGAGCGACCAATAACAAATTTAACTGCTGCGCTCCTTATATTTAAAAATAGGAAAAATCAAGGTAATGCCAAAAGTGCACAAGTTACGAACACAGCAACAGCAACATCGACCTCCCCTCACTTTTGTGATGATTCAGTTTATTATCGATTGAACGACGAGGGCCGGGAAACTCTCGACTTGTTTTTAGTTGTCTAAAGGCATGAGAAGTGTGGCACGAGAGCAGAACCAGTTCATGCCGCGTCTATGATAGAATGTAGGACTTGCGCTATTTGTTTCCGCCCCGTCGAGTCCAATCGTCTCTCTCTCTCTCTTGATACCAATAGCTCTGTGTGGTATCCTATACGTGAAGTTAATCACACTCGTCAGTGTACCACTCTGCGTTATAGGCCTTTATTTCCGCAGGATGGAAACCGGTCGAGTCGATAAATCAGATATATTATGCAGTGGGCGATATATATTTAGTATTTGGATGGCAGAGAGAGAAACATGGAAAACCGGGGGAACTATGCGCGCTATAGGCAGTCAAGTGTGTGTGTGCTGTGCGCGTATTCTTGCAGAAGGCTTACCAAGTGGTGAAGAGCAAGCGATTCCTGGAGAATACACAGCACAACACGAGGCAGGAGGAGGAGCGAGAAGCTGCTGTAAAGAGCTAGGAAAAATCAATACCCTTGCGCGGGACTGTATAACCTAACAACCGAACGGGCTAGAAGGAAAAAGAAGAAAAAACACTGGAGCAAAAAAAAAATAAATAAATAATAAACACAAAAATAAAAAAAAGTAGAAGAAACGTTCTCCTATACTACCAACATACAGAATTTATTGAGAGAGAAAAGTAAAAAAAAAAAAAAAAAAAGAATAACAAAGAAAAGTGCATAGAGTAGTAGGTATATATCCTGTCTGGAGAGCGGAGATGAAACCTACAAGTTGAAGAAGAAATGATATATATTTTTATCCGATTCGTATCGTGCGTGCGCACGAAGATGAGCTGTTACCCTTTGGTGAATGGAATTTTTGATGATGTTGGCATCTTATTTGGACCGCATTTAATATAGTTCCCGTACCGCCACTCCCGACATCTTATAATAGTACGTAGATATAGCACGCGTTATTATACTTATGTTGAAGGGGCGTTGATAGGATCAGACAGCCCGCGTTTGTCATCCAACAGCGATGACTACGTGCTGGATTCGTTCGTATTATATTGCCTCATGTTTAACAAAATCAGAGAATATCGCCGATATTTTTGGTTATATAATAAGCCATCATCTACGTTTTGTTTTTTTTGCTGCGTGGCTTGTTATCTAAAGTTTGTGAATCTATTTATATACTTTTGATTTATTTATTTTGTCATGCATAACAGCACATCAGGAGAGCAAAATAAGACGCTGCAATTTCGGAAAGTGATAGACGTGAAATCCCATGGCTTCGGACGGATTGAATTTGATGGGTGTCAGTGGGGCAAATAACGGGATGAACAGTCCACGGATTCAAGTGAGTTTGCCGACCAATTTGAAAATGCCGCCACGCTCGCCGAGCCGTGAATCGGTTGCCACCGAAATGTCCGTGTCCAGCAGCTACCTGTCCGAATGCGGTTGGAACAACAAACTGACGCCGGCCCATCTTAGTTTTCTAAAAGCGGTGCCAGAAAATCAACAACTTTCGGCCTATCTGACTCCAAATCGAGGACCGAGTCCCATTCCGGGTGGAAGTGGCGGACGTTTCCTCAGAGTTCCTGGTGCTGCTGCATCTTTCGTGGGCGTTGGCGGTCGATCCATCGATGGTGGCATGGGTTGGTGGGAAGAGGAAACGGATCTCAACGTCATCAAGAACTTCTCAACACTTTCCAAAGCCCTTGGATTGCAAAAGAGTTTCAGCACTGGCGACATCGTCTCGCTAGATGATTCCGGATCGCCTGTTCACAACAATGGTACAACATTATCCGTCTTTTATACCAATATATATTCTCTTCTTCCTTCTTTTTTTTTTTTTTTTTATGTGTAATGTATACGGTCGACTATAATAGCAAAGTAGAAAAAGAAAAATAAGCAAACTTTCTCTTTTTCTAAATTAAAAAGAAAATGACGTCTTTATATCTAAGCTGCTCTTGTATACACGGAGAGAATCGGCCGTAACATTGTGTTGCCATGTAGGAACAAGTTGGTAGGATTCTGGTGATGCGCATAAACACAAAACCTTGGCTCTCCTCTGTGCATTCATGTTCTAAATACAAGAGTTTTTTTTTTTGGGTGCTGGAATAGAGAGACGCACTGGCACAGCTCTAGGACTAGAGAGCTTTATCGATCGAATGGTCGAATAATTGTCATTCCACTAGCGTCCGCGCTCCGTCGGCTGTCTCTCATCACCTTATAGACAGAATAATAGCAAGTATTTCTAAGGCTATTTGGCATGGGCTTTTCTAGTCCTTGTATATATCCTTTATTTTCTTGCTGATGCCTCCTTATTATATAGAGTACTGTACATACATATAGCGAATATAGCGCCGGGAAAACTTTCTTTTGTATTGTGTGCTGTGTATATGTATATGTCATCAGTCAAGAATATAACCAGAGTGTTCCTCATCTCAGCTATATACGACAAGAGAGAACACTTGACATGTTCACGCCCGGATCCTGTCATAGGGTCGTTTCCCTTCGGCCCTCGACTGCTTTGTGTTGTTAAGGGCAAAAGGGTCAGGGCTCTGTCGGTCGAGACCCCGATAACATTATAACAAAAAACAAAAAAAGGGCTGCGCATCTAGCAACAATAAAGAACAAGATGGATTTCTTTTGTTGATTGTCTAAAAATTGATTGCCGCTAGCTTCACCGTTTAAATAGGCTACGTACAATTGCTACATCACAACAACAAGTTCAAATGTATAACAAGTCGGAACGTTCGATCCTGTTGGTATAAGGGACTGTATTTCCCTAAGCGGCTCTAGACGTAAGGCTTTCGGTCAATAAGATGATCCTCCCCAATGTTCAATGGGGGGCCTTCTTTTCTGTTTATTAGAGAAAGAATATAATAATAAGAAAAGTCTGCTGCTGGGCGAGGCACTTTTTGGCAATAGGTACGCAAGAAATCCGTTTGTCGGTCGCCTTTTGAGGAATCAAGAAATCTAAAGATTCCCAGTCTTGTATGAAAAAGGAGTTGGATAGATGAATAGCGACTTGAAAAAGAAAAAGTTGCGGTATTTTCATATGAAAAATGCGGCAAAAGTTTTTAGTTTTTTTGTCTCTTTTTTTCGTCGGCTTTTGTGCTGTAGTGATACAACCCGAAAGTCGTCCCACCTTCTTCTTCAGACCTCCTCCCACTCGTCCTATATAGACTCCCACTTTCATTTGAGAACTGACGGCATTGTTGAAGACAGTTGTAGCCGGCGCAATATTGATTTAGTGCGGCTAGTCCTAGCTGGGCGCTCGCAGCATACATAGAAATTTCAATATATTGGCTGGACGTCACACACACATGGATGACGCGCGTATATCTAAAGCAGCGCTCGCCAAGTTCTCCTTTTTAATCTCACGCCGATGAAGCTTGTTACATCTATATGCGAAATATACACATTATTACATATGCGCCATGAATAATATCTCGAGGCCCAGCCAACAATCGCACAGTGTCTTTCATCTTCAGCCTCAATAACCGTTTGAAATTGGCCGAAAGTAATTTGTGTTTCTATGGAAAACAAAAATGTTTTCATAATGTATAGAAACAAATATGCAGTATATGAAAACGTTTTACAATGTCTGTGTTTATTTATTCCATTTCGAAACAAATATAACTAGGTGCTGGAACTTTGAGGGCGTGCGTGTCGGAAGTAGCCATGGGCGGTATCCAACAACAATACGAACGGATGCATCCAGTTTTCGGAATGGGTTCCCGCTCATTGTCGACTTGGGTGGCCGTGGGAGATGGAGCAGCGATTCAGATCTCATCGCAGCTGCCGTCACCCCAAGGGCGGCCCACTTCGGTTCACGTTGATTCCAGTAAAGCCGGTAGGTTTTCTTTTCTTCTTTACTCAGGCTAATAGCCTGAAAAACAAACAATTGTACAATATGTAATCATAATATTAAATAGAAGACGAGAAAATAAAAATATAACGATTTTCAATATTTCTTGCACATGCCAACTGTAAATTGTAGATGCGGCGGCCTTTTGCGGTGGTGGGGTCACATTTACTCCGGCTGATCTCATCCTCAATTTGAACAAGCGCGTCAGACAGTGTTATATACGACGCCGTCTATTGACAACGTACAAGGCACTCGAGCGTCTCTCTCAGAGTCAATTTAACCTCGATCAAATTGCGGCCGTTGCCGAAGCGGCCGCTCACGTGGATCTGATGGAACAACATCAACAGCCTTTTGCAACTGCTGCTGCTGGCGAGCTGCTGGAGTCATCGTTGAGTGCCAAAACGGGATCGGCAGCAGGCGGTAATTCTTCTCCGCTCGATGCAACATGGATTAAGAGCGCCCTGACTCTCAACGATGTCGAGCGCGATCAAGGACGGCCACTTTCGAAATACATGAGAAACATGATGATCTTCAACTGGCTGCACACACTAGAAGATGGCCCAACTGAAATGCTCTAAAAATGATGTGACACAATATGAAATCAACGAGCTGATATATAGACGACGAATATACTAGCGCCAAATCATTTGTTTTGAAACAAGGAGATAGACGAGACGAAACCTAATATTAATTAGTTATACGCCTTTTTGAGGAAAGAGAGCGCGTTTATAAACATCGTCACATTTCAGTTGTGTGTGTGCATCTTTCGCTATGAGCTGAATTCTGTTGGTATTTTAAAATATCCGATTTTCTGCGAACAGACAACCAAACGAAAAAAAAACAAACAAACAAACAAACTGCGGTGTTTCATTCAGCGAATGATTTATTTTCATATACTGTATGTCTCGCACTTAATTATTATACTTGTGTATTTACTTTCCATTCCACGACTATTCTTTCTTCTTTATTATATAAACGGACCACGGTGCGCTATAGCTGGGGCTAAAAGACAGCATTCACTTTTGGCTTTCAGCGCCGCCGCGGCTTATTCTCTTCACCGACTTTCTATATATTATATTTCCGCATAGTCTTTGACAATTTCATTCTTTCGTATACATATAACTTTTGACAAGATATATATCTTTTCAAATTGATGGCTAACCATATATATGGAGACTTTTTCTTTGATAATGGACGGTGATTTATGTGAAAAGGGACACGCGATTTATTATTTTTCATCAAAGAATCTTAGATTTTCAAAAAATATCTTAAGGAAACATCAAACATGGATGGCTGTGTGTAATATTCAGCACTGCAATGAGTAAAGTGCGATAATATTATTAGTGCTTTTTAAATTATAAATCGCATTATAAACGGGCGATAACAGAAAAGAAAAAAGAAGGGAAACGGCGTTAATGGATCTTGAACCATGGCAGGCCGCAGCAGCCAAGGCAGAAATTTAATTAATCAACTACGGTATATACTGCTGATATACGAACTTTTTTCATACTGTACTACTCGTTCGTAAAAGTTTCTTATTTCTTTAATGAGATTGTTCCACCGGAAGTTATTCCGGAGAGTCGGAAACTCGGAAATAGCAGCACGTTTGATTTAGTTTGTTATATAGTACTTCCATCATGGATCGAGGAAACTGTTCTTATATAAATAGAAAACAGCTACTTTGTTACATCCTTATCCGGATGATTCGATGAAGGTGAGTATAATAATAGTTTCAATTTGAAATTTTCAGATAGTTCCCACTCATTCTAGCTAGAATCCTTCCGGGAAATACACTGAGATAGGATTCGTGAATTGATTCACTTCCATGTAAGGGAAATGTTTTGGGTAATTGATGGCAAAGAGTATTAATTTCAATAGGGAGTCAGATTTGATTTCGGGTGAATTAATTTGATATTCCTAGGAGGAATTGCCAAAATAATTTACAATCTGTCGCAGGAACCTACATATGGGATTTCTTGCGGGCTTCGGCCTAGAACGGACGCTCTCGCGAGGTGGTGGCGGTGTGGAGATATACAAATATGCCAATGATGTTCGATATAGCTTGTAGATATATACTGTTTAATTTCATTTTATAATATACAAGGATGGATATTATTGGATATATCTCGTTTAGTAAATCACCTACATTCGTATTATTAGACTGACTTTATGCGATCATTTGTGCCACCTATAGCTAGGACTTAAGTTAGCTTTTAATTTATAGAACCAAAATGATTTAATTAACGTTCATTTTACATCACCAAATTAAATATAACAAAAGAAAAAAATAAGATGTATCGCAAAAGTAAATAGGCACCGTATTTGGTTGTTAGGAAAGAAACAGTTGCATATATATGTGTGTATATATATATACCCAGTGTTCATAAAGAGAACATTGAAGTCGACGAAAAAACCAAACAAGACGATAGTAACATCAAAAGTAAATTGAACAGAAAAACACATGGAAAAATGATGTCAATCCTCCCACAAGCTATTCACCACCACACCAATGACTTAGATCACCTGGGCCACCATTCATAAACCGAGAGGGAATTTAAGGATATAGGGGATCGTTACTTCTAGGAAACACACATTCATTCAATGATTCGATTCAGAAGTGAGCAGAGCAAATCTCGTCTGAGAAATATCAATAGGCCTCCATATGCTAGGTCGTGATCATCCGGAAATGATTTGATTACTTTTCTTGCGCGGGCGATGAAAGAAAAAACGGAGTGAGAGAAAGATGGACAAACACAGCACACATGACGAACGCGTTATCTCCAGATAAACGCATCACTTATTGAATATTGGAAGAGTGGCCCGGCTACGACCTATATAAAAAAAATACCCACTTGGCGCTACATCACTAACATTCGGTACTTGATGCATCAAATTTCCATCATAACACAAAATTCTTAAAAAAAAATGAACTAAACATAAAACAAATTTCCATTCCTCTCCACATTCATTAAACCGAAAATTGAACACCACTCAAATCACTCGACTTTCAATCGTTTGCTGAATTCTTCCTGTTGTTTCTGTTTCCATTCTTTCTTGGCGTTCATACGTTTTAGTGCGCCATCCCTACATTGAATTAGAAATAACACAAAAAATCAGTGTTTTCTTTTTGGTCGAAGAGAAACCTAAGAAGGTCCAACTTACCAGGACAGATCAACTAAACCGCCTTGTTTTGCAATGACTGCTTTGACTCGATTGGCGAAATCAATCGCACTCTCTTCTGGTCGACGATACATAGGGGGTAGGTACCAAACGTCACAGACTAAAGCCCAAGATGACATCATCATGTAAAGGTATTGGATCATCGAATGGCGACTGGAATTCCAAAAAGCGTCGGTAAACCTTGCGTCGTACTAAATTACAAAGTAAATCAACACATTGTTACAAAAATAATAAAGATAAGAATATGATAACGAAGAAAATTACTTTAATTGCGACAGGATAAACAACACTGCCAACTTCGAAACTGCCTTTTTTGAACTGCATCACGGAAGTATTGTTGATGCAAGTTCCCTCTGGAAAAATAAGGATAGGCAACTTATCAGGATCGTCAACGTGCTCTTTTAATCTAAAAAAATATAAATAGATTTTTTAAATTACGAACTCAACCCTGGAAAAATCAACCGATTTTACCTTTTTGCCACAGTTTCACGGTCCTTGACTTCAGAGCGTTCAAACCAAATATGAGCAGATGCGCGAGCCAAGGCTCGCTGAATAATGCCCAAGAACCCCCCGTGTCGTTGACCAATCTAGAAAAATAATTTTAAAATATTATACAAATAGTTCATCTATAAGAAAAAAAAAAAAAAAATCATGTACCAGCGCGTACGCATTGTCGCAGTGAAGTACCATTACATCCACCGGAGTCGTGTGGTTTGCAACACAAATACCACATTTAGGTATGTTCTCTTTATTGTGAAAGGTGACGACGGCTGATAAAGCGCACGATAGAAAATTGAAGCACCAGGTTGAAACCTTTCAAACGAAAAGAAAAACACTTTTGAAAAACCGAAAACAAACGAAATATTTGTGTAAAAATATTATTAAAATGCCAACTCAATAATAAAAAAAAAAGATAGGAATAAAGAGAGCAAATGTTGATTTGGACTTTGTCCCACTCGAACCATCGGGAGCTCCTACTCTTTTATCTACACGGGTCAAATTTGATAACTGAACGGGGTAAAAGAGAATTTGGAGTTTATACCTTCTCATAAATTGCTCTTTTCATGGCACCTTCATTCAAGAAGCCAACCAGTCCTGTGCATAAAGTCAACCAGATAACCTATAAATAAAATCACAATAATTCAGACATAAATAATTTTATCAGCAACAGCAGTAAATTAAACTATGAAACAAAACCAAAACAAAGAATCAACAAATAGCACTATGAAGTATACTTACAGCCAAAAAGCAAATTGTAACTCTGCTTGGTAGAAGAATAAAGTAGCGTATAAAGAAACCAATAATCCAAGTAATAGTAAGGCGAACACTAATGAACTCATAGTGGCGGTTTGTGCGAGTCAAAAGATTCCAAGACTGGGGAAAAACATATAATATTCAGTATTTATCAACTGATATTACAGCTTAAGATGTGAATACCTTTAATTCTTCGGCTACAAATCTCTGTGTAACTTCATCTTCAATGATTGCTTCCACCCCCGCATGAACAAAGTCAAGGCAGTCAGATAGAATAAAATCATTTTTTAAGCTGTCAAATGATCTGTTTTTTGGAATGGAGGTTGTTTCATGTGTTTCAACGGTTTTCTGAGATGAGTTTCCATTAGGTAAAAGTACTAGATCCTCTTTAGACATTGCTGAAGACTTGATAATGGCGTGTCCAGTTGACGAACTTTCCTCAACTTGTTCCACTGCTTCCACAACATTTCCATTGGCATAGCCATTCATCTTTCCTTTATTGGTCTCTAGTTTTTTCTGTTCGGCAATTTCTATCCTACCAGTGCCATACTAGTTTAAAAAGATTAGTGAGACATTATCAAAACACAACCACCATATCAACAAGACTAAAATACCTGAAAGATCTTCAGCAGTAGATTCACATATCCTGAACGAAACTTTCTTGACCAATTACATGTCATCACTAGCACTAAACAACCAATTGCCAGGATAAAAGGCAAAAAAATTATACTTAGTACTAGCAAAAGAATATAATTCTCAAGCCCCATTTTAATAACGTAGACGGGAGCTCGAGTTCGAGAAGTTGCTGTCGTTGCCGATACCAAGGCAACAGATGTCGGGACCACGTTATAGGAAGTGATGGAAATGATTTCAAGGTTGACTAATAAGAAATGCCGAATTGTGCGTGAGTGAAAGTAACGTAACCCCCTAAAGACTGCTAGACAGACGTTAAAGGAGTAGCGTTTATAATGGGAACAGTTCAGCCAACAACTAACTTCGAAAATACGTCTGAAGTTCTATGCGTCGCGCGTGCGACCTTGACGCGATTAATTATCTTTTTCCTAGTCCTCCCATGCTTACTAGCACGATTTATCGCAATCACATAAATTTACACACACGAGTTTATCAATTTTTCCAATGAATTTGAATAATAGAGAAAATGTGAGGGGTAATTTTTGGCCCGATTCGCCCGATTCACCAATCACCAAAGCTATTATTTCCATTTGCCTTAGGTATATGGTTATCTAATATTTATTTAAACAAAATTTTCCCTTTTATTAGTATGCTGTTTGTTTACCGTTAAATAGAATCTATCAGAAAACTATTTATATCTTCGAGTTTCGACAGAACAAATTGAGAATCTCGGCAACCGTGGTCTTAATTTTAAAAGCAGATGACGTTTACGTAATAGTATGATCGAGGTAAACAGTACAACATGGCGATCCCGACTGCAATTCAAAAACTTAGGGATACGCTTGATTCAGAAGAATCGGCGAATGAATCAATCCGCTGTATTAGTCAATGTAAGTCTTTAATCATTATTCTATTTTTTATAATTTCTTTACTAGCTGCGTTCGAAATTCGGTATGAAAAAAATCATGTGTGCGCGGTGTGACAGATTTTAAATATGTGTGAAGACGACGTTTTATAATCTTTATTAGTTAATATAATTACACGTACTGTTTTTTTTTCAGCAATTGCTTCAAAAGAACTTAACAATTCTCCAGCTGGTTGAAGATTTGCAATCAGATTTACTTCATCAACAAGCTACTCACCGATGCAAAACGGTGTTTACTATTGCCAAAATTTTGGAACAGTTGATACCGGAATTAAAAGGATTAAGCGAAAAGGAAGTAGAACTTATAACTGAGTTCTTCTGCAGCAAACTCAAAGACCATCATTCAATATTACCTGCTGCTCTGCAAGGCCTCCATGCATTGGTATGAAAACAAATATTATTGACCATTATTTAAGAATGCAAAATATCATTTTTCATATATAGAGCACAGCACCCAAACTTCCCTCTGGATTGGCTAGATTAATATCTCAGAGCATTTTTCAAGATGTTCACTGTCAGTCACAATTGCAAAATGATAGAAGGGCAATTTACAAAACACTGAAAAACCTTCTGGCTTTCCATCTTAAAGGTATGAATTATAAATATCTAAATTTAAATGCTCTATGAATTTCCTAAGTTTTTTTTATTGCAGAATTACAAGACATGAGCCAAGATTTTGTATTTGGTCTCATTCCAACAAGCTGATCAAGAAAGAGATCCACGCAATTTGTTGATTCTCTTCAGTATTTTCCCTGTAGTTGCTCGTTTCTTCAGACTCGAGCCGTTTACAGAAGAATTTTTTGAAGTTTTTAGTTGCTATTTTCCTATCGATTTCACTCCTGTAAAAATCTTAAAATTTAAGGTTGACTTATATGTGAAAATCCTAATGCTTTTTTATTTATTAGCCAGCCAATGATCCTCATGCAGTCACTAAAGACCAACTCTGTGAAGGATTACGACAGTGCCTTGCCGGTTCGCCCCATTTTGCGGACTATTGTTTGCCGTTACTGCAAGAAAAATTGGAATCAGACTTAGTTTCAGCTAAAATAGAAGCCTTAAAAACCTTGGTAATTTTCTCCTTCCAGAACCTTTGTTGTTCTTTGCCTTTTTCAAATTATTTTCTCGATTATAGGAACTGTGTTGTCAAACGTATCAGTCAGCGCAACTTGAAAAATGGATTGACACGTTCTGGACGATTATTCGCAGAGAAGTTTTGATCAATGTCAATACCGACGAACTTGAACATGCTTCGTTGGACGCTCTTGCCGCTTTATCCCGAGCCTTTACAACAGACGGAGAATTCAATAGTCCCACATTTACCAAATTACTAAAAAATGTTTTAACTGGTAAGTGTGTATTAAAAATATAATTTATTACCATTTTTTAAAATATTGATTGTCTATTGGTAGAATGCCAAGGGCATTTGTGTGAACCGGAACGACGATTAATGACTCCCAGCAGTTATATTTTGCTAGCGATATGCTCAGGAAGTGCGCCTGCGTGTGCGCTAATAGTTAGTCAGGTATTTTCTTTCTTTTATGAGAATAATAAATATTGAAAAACAAATCTGCTTAACGATACCCCATTCTCCTAAATAGGTGATACCTCTTTTGATAGAACAGTACCGAATCAGGCCACAATCAAACCCACGCCAGTTCATTCTTAATAGTTTGAATAAATTGGTAAATGCCGGGCTTTATGGTTTCACCGAAGAAAACGGTAGCGCATTTTAAATATTGACATCATAAACGTTATAATACCACTAATTAATTTCACAGTTGCTCAAAGCGGTGTTGCTTCATTGGCACCCACCTTGTTAGAATTGTACCTCGAGATTTTAAAAGAGGATGACACATTGCTATGCAATCTCAGTCTGCAAGGATTGAGTCACTTTATTGGTGTGTGTTTGAATCAGCAAGACTTCGAAAAAGTCAATCAAACGCTTTTAGATTTACTCGAGAAATCAGCAACCGCTGATAGTGTCATTACAGAGATTGGCGGTTTCTTTTCCAGAAGCGCAGAGAAGAATGAAAATTTGTTCCTTGAACAAGTCTTGGTTAAGCTATTGAATATGGCTGTCTCGGGTAATTCGAATTTTATAAATTAAAGTATGAATGATGTTAAATTTGTTGATTTTTAGGAAAATCAAATGCGGCTTTTCATGTGTTAAGAACTCTGCCAACGTTGCCTCAGATTCGTGCGCAGGTGATATCCCAATTAATGTTTGCGCTCGAACAACCAGAAACTGAATTGCGTACTGGAAGTACTCAAAGTTTTAACTCACTTCGCACAAAGGGACGAACTAAAATTATTCCAAAAACTGCACCAATGGGGATTGAAAACCTTAGAAGAAGGTGATCCACCGACCTCCTTACAAGCCACTTGCGTCATCTTGAAAAATCTAGCTTCCAGTTTGTCTTCATCGTAATTCAATTAAAGTAAATCTAGAAAGAAATTGTCTTGTAACTTTTGGCATTGTACAGGAGCGCCCTCGAATTCATCAACGAACAAACCGAGCAATATATTGGTCAGCATCTTGCCCGTTCTCAGTGGACGTTGTCAATTATGGAAGCAACTTTGGTGAGCTATAAAGTTTAGTCACAATCAACTACAGTGAACTGTACACAAGCGATATCGTGTATGGTGCAAAATCGATTTTGTTGTACCTAGTATTACTACTACTACGTTAAGGGTGTCGTTAATTTACGCTTACGTACACTTCAGTAGACAAATTCGGTTCATGTTTAAAAATATAGAAAATGTAATAAAATTTAAAGGGATCCTTGGATGCCACACCTAGTGGACACAATCTGGAACGACTAGTTAGCACACTAGAACCTCTAACTGTTTGCCATCCAAAATCTGACGTGAGAGTTACTGCTTGCCGACTTATGGCCGCACTGGTCAATAAACTTCCTGAAGGTAAAATTTGGTTTATTATAAAGTTCAAAACTATCAATTATACCTTCTATATTAAGGACCTGAACTGGAAGCAATACTCGATTCGTTGAAACGGAAATGGCGGGATCCATCTATAGACCGACGCAATTCTGTTTGCCTGTTTGTTTGGATAACTAAAGCTCTGCTGATGAAATCTTATTCCAAACTAAATCAGTATATTCAAGAAGTACGCATTGGTTTAGGCAACTTTTTCTTTGATTTGTGTTAATGAATACGTTTGCTTGCAGCTAGTTGATTCACTAAACGATCCCATGCATGGGCACTTAGTGGCAGAAGGATTTAAAACGATTTTGTGTGAAACCGAAGAATGTCTGAATTTCAATTGCCATGCCAATATCAGGTTTTAATTAAATACCTTTAAGTTGTTAAAACAAAAGACAATTTTCCATTGATTACAATTTTAGGCTTATGTACCGACAGCGATTTTTCCAAGAAGTTGTTCCTCGACTGTTGAAAGTGTATCAAGAGTCTGAGTCGTGCAACAAAGCAGCTTGCTTCGCTGCCATCGCCAATCAGCTAGCCTTCATTCCAGAGGGTGTACTAATTGCACACATAACCACTCTTATTCCCTTGCTTATCCAGTGTCTGAGCACAGAGCAACCCCTCTCAACTCATTATTTCGACTATCAACGCATTCATGGGTCTCATATCCGACAATGTCAACGCTATCGAAGAATATATCAGCAGTCTTGTCCCTAGGTTACTCAATCTGGCTAAGGATGGCTTTACCATGGTAAGATCTTTATTTACGTTTGTTCTTCTTTGCTACGTAATTGTTGTACTCTGCAGGACGTCCGTCGACTTGCTCTTCAATGTCTCTCCGAGCTCAAGAAGGCCCAGGCCATCGTGCTACTCCCACTTCGGGCGGAGGTAAATTTTAGTCTACCATAATTGGGAATTTCATTTGAAATTTGTACCTTGTAAACGTTTTGATTAGGTCATCCTTCGGCTCGTTCCTTGCCTAGGCGATAAAAAGCGATTAGTTCGGCGTGAAGCAGCATTGGCGAGACAAAAATGGATAATGCTTGGACAAGCAGGATGTAACTAACACATTTCAAGTTTGCCATATTACCCAGGCCAAAAGTTTCAAATACACTGTTTTATAAAAGTTATTTTTAAAAATCCTTTTCCTAAATATCGCCGGAAATCAGGCCACGTTTACCGGTATACCCCCAAAACGGAGCTAGGGAAGTCTATTATTTAGCCTACACTCCTACAGACAAAGGTTCTACATCTCGTTTGAGCGTATACGCAATTTACGCATCTTAAGCTGTTGTACACTGTACAGAATCTCTTTGAAGGGAATTTTTTTTTCTTTTGTTTTAGAAAGAAATGGAAAAATATGAACATACCAAATAATATGTAAACGAAGGAAGTTTTCAAGCATATAATATGTATTCTCTTTTTAACTGTTCCGCGTGATTTGTAAAACTGTCGAATCAAAGAGGTACTTCTTTTATGCGGAGGTGCTCAAATGGGGTTTCCGAGAAAAAAGCTGTTATGAATGTAATAAAAAGTACCGTGGAAACAGAAAGTAAAACATTTTGCAATGAAATGACCAAAAAAAATCAAACAAGATTAGAATACCGCTACATTTAGTTTGTAAGGACTTGTTTGCAGGGTGGACATGGCTATCAGCTTAGTGCTCCGTGTCTATTGCGGCTTGTCATCGAGGAAGTCGAACGAAGCCTTGATGGTGTTGCCACTAAAGACGTCAACAGCCGAGGCCCGTATCTCCGTGTCACCGAATTCCATCGTGACGCGTATTTCACGACGTGTTTTGACGGCGTAAGCGAAGCCCAGGTCAAGTGAGAGGGTAGCAAACATACGGACACCAGGATCCGTAACAAACTGCATAAGTCGTCACTTGGTTAGTAACCAAGAACCATTCCAATGATTCCGACTTAATTTGTTTTGAATCTTTGTTTCAAACGAGTGAAAAAATTCTTTAAAAAAAAAATGTATTTACCTGAACGTCGTCATTATCAGCACTGAATACGTTGAGAACGATACGGCGCTGATGGCGTCTAGCCGGGCTATAGCTACGCACAACACGCTCGCCCATGCTAACACTTTGATCAGCCATGACGAACTTATCGAATATGTCCTTGCAGTAAGCGATACCGTCTTTAATAACGCGTTTATCAATCGGGTGACGACCCTGAATGAAACGGTTTAGGACGGCAACTCCGTAAGTCAAGCGCGAACGGCGTACTTGTGATGGCGTGTGGGTTCACTCCGTATTGGACGGCTCCTTTCAAGATGGCAAGACTCACATCCTGGTAAACATAGGTTTCGAATTATCCCTCGTACTAATAGTAATTATGTTAAATCTAACCTGAGGAATGATGACGGTGACGTGTTCTCCGAAATGTGTTCGGACAGCTTGTTGTAGAAGAGGTGATTCGGCAAAACCTCCAACCAAAAAGAGGATAATCGATACCAATCAAGTCCGGATGGATCAAGACATCCTCAATGTGCTAAACGGTCAACTAAAAATCAAATCAATATGAAAAATAGTTATGAAAATATTGAGATACCTCGATGATAGCACGTAGAGTGGGTTGGAAAAGAGACTTCATGGCTTCTTGATCAAGACGAAGCATTCCTGGAAATAAACAAAAAAAAGACAGAATTACCTTTGCAGACTCGAATTACATAATACAAATTCGAGTGTTATTTCACCTTGAGTCGACCAACGGACATGCGGATCGCCATGTTTGCGAATAGCGAATTCTACTTCACGTCCGCGATATTTGCGGAAACAATCAATCAGTGAGAAAGGTAATGCAATGTTGAGTGGATTGCAGCGATAGGGGCTTGCGTGACGCTTGCGAGCTTCAAAAGAAACCATCTGCAAAAGGCAAAAGAATAATGAACAGACTCGCTTACGTCACGATCAATTTTTCCGAGCTACTAGATCGACGTATGACGCTGGAAGACGAGTTTTGAAATGATTCATGAAATCCGATCCGAAAATATTATCCAGCAGTTGTTCAAATGCCAAATCCACTCCTGCAAAATACGATAGAGTCGTTCCAATTTCAAATGAATTACGAATGAATTGACTGTTATGTTTTTGGTGTTTTTACCTATAGATCCATAAGGGCCACCAGTAGCCCGATGAAGCTCTTTGAGGTGTTGGCCATCCAAATCCATGACCTGATGAACGGTTATATCGACCGTGCCTCCACCACAATCAACAACCATGTAGCGTTGACCCGGACAAACATCTAGTACAGCGTCGACATACATAGATTCCCTTTGCATACTTCTGTTCCATGGTTTCACAGGCCCTGGTTTGACCAAGCTGGCCGGAGTTAAATGAAGGTCGGCTGGTCTCTCGGCTTTCAGTTGATGTCGTTTCAATTGGCGACAGAAAAGCGAAGCTGCTTCAGGTTCCAGTGAAATCAGTACTTGCTGAGGTAAACGATCAGAGCCTAGTCCGGCCTCATAGGCTGCCTCACCTGAAATATATCAAATATATACATATTAAATACATCTGAAATGGCCTCCGACATCATAAGCTGCCTACGCATCAGTTGCTTCGCCGCTGAACGCCAGATGGCCGGAACGGTAATAACCCAACGGATATCCTCATCTACAACAACGACAATAGGTAATTAATCACCTTAACAATAGTAAGAATGATGAATTACTGTGAATGGGAATAGCCGTCTGATCAGAAAGTTCCCGAAGTGCATGTTCTTTGAAAAAACGCAAAGCATGGGCGAATACAGTGACGGCAGGCAACGAGTCGATTTTATTGGCAGCTTGAATGAGGGTGCTCCTGCCCAATTGCTTTTGATGGTGTAGGGTCATCTTGAATTTGTCAAAGTAGAGCCATTGACGAGTATCTCGAGCAGGCAAGTCGTGGTAATAATCACGGGCGGTATAACCGAACGAGTGGAATTGACCAGTCGGTTTAAGTAAAAGCACCGTTGGTGTCTTGGCATTGGGAATCCCCGGGTCTCCACCTTCACTCACAATAACACAAAATTCGCTGTAAACAGATCTAAAATAATTTCATTCATAGACATACCTTCCCATTTGCGCATCATGTGGATTTCTTCTGGATCGTGAATGAAACTGAACGCATAGCCTGAATACGTGGTTCCAAAGTCTATGGCCTGGAACACATCATTTAGTAAATCAAAATCATTTTAAAAAATATGACGAATGTCATAACACATCACCAATTGTACTTACCACCACGACGATAGGTGAGTAGCCAGACGCTGGTTCTTCATAATCTCGCCCGAGATCTTGGCTCTCATATTGGACACAATCCACAGAGCTGGAAGCATCATCATTTTGGTGTAGACCGGAGCTATCAGAAAATTTGCGAATAGCGACTTCTGATTTGGGCCGTCGCATGGATCCGCGTAATTGGCCTTCACTTGGTAACGGGTCAACGCTGGAGCTCTGAGAGACGCGGACGTAACGCAATAATTGGACGCCTTTAGAATCCGACGGAGAAGTGTCGTAGACGTAGGATTGCAATTGTGGAGTCGCAGAGGATGGACGTTGACCGCCAGTTGGTGGAAACTTTTCGCAAATTTCGCGCACCAAACGCGGGGAACTCATCGGTGTCGTCGACATGGTGTCACTAAGAATATGAGAGCCACTTGAGCTGCTGCTGTTCCAGTCTGACAGCGTCAGATCGACGACTGCGGCCTTTGACTTGATGCAGCCGGGGATGGAGTAAGTTTGGTCGGTACTGGGACGTGATGAAAGCGACGTCACCGGAGCCCACGCATTCCAGCCGCCTGGATTGGATCGAATTGCATCAACAACAGGCAGGGTTGTGTTGCTCTTGTCCGTACATCGACGGGCAACGCGAGCTGTTTGCTGGGCCAACGCCCACCACAATGTAGCCACTTGTTCGTCCACCTGGCCCACATCAACGACGACACTATTCAAATCCTCTGCTTCCTGTAATTGGCTTCGATGAAACGACGATCCTGGTTTCTCTCGTAGAATAGATCGTTGCTGATTGTAGTGACAGCTGACTTCGCAGTCCATAGCTGGACAGACTTGTAGCATGCTCCGCAAAAAGAAATGAAACTCTTGATGCAATTTCACTCTATAATCTGAAACTATCAAAATGTAAACTGATCTGAAAAACTAGTCAAAATGTTTGTCGATTATTCCATCAGTGAGCGATCATTGGAATGTCGTTTTGACCGGACGGGCTGTGTCATATGTGAAATAATAGGATATTTCGGCGAGGATGAAACACATGCTGTAAACACACTCTCTGACAATCGGAAACCAACAAGGACAACAAAACCCAAAAAATAATGTACTAACAAATAAATGAAAAAAGCTAAAATTTAACAAATAAAAATCGGCGACTCCATTTTGGTCGTTTC
Source organism: Daphnia galeata (assembly GCA_030770115.1). Classification (NCBI taxonomy): domain Eukaryota; kingdom Metazoa; phylum Arthropoda; class Branchiopoda; order Diplostraca; family Daphniidae; genus Daphnia; species Daphnia galeata. The sequence continues at coordinate 2,128,047 of CM061114.1, forward strand.
AACGATTGCCATTTTTGGTGCGAAGTGCGATCTGGCCACTAGTTTCCCATATCCCACCCAGCTACTAGAGGATTGCATGGTAAAACAAGCTGGACGTTAGCTGTCGTTCTTGTTGAATAACAACACTCACAACTCCGGATGTTGGGATCGTATAACCACTCACTCTGGCGGATAATACAATGCGGCATTCACGCCCCACTTTGTCGCTGCTCTTTCGAGTGTGAGAGAGACGTCCTTCTATCGAGATTTTCGACGCAGAATCACGAACAACACCTATAGCTATAGCTGAACTTTCGCCCTGTACTACACCGAGGCGTATACATCATCCAGTATGGCCATAACCTATTTTGAACGCTTTGGTGAACATCAAACACGCTGCAGTTTTCTGCTCTATGGAGGCCTTGATCCTTATAAGTTGTAATAATTTTAAAATCATAAAGATATAAGATGACTTACATTCCGCTTGCAGAGACCGCAAAGTTTCAATAACTGAACTCGACGGAAGACGAACGTGATCTGCTAAGAAACTGGTAAGAGAAAATTAACCCCTTGAAATGATTCTGGGAGAAAAAGGGGAAAAACAAGAGCGCGGTGGGAAAAGTTAAACATTTCGAGGGGAGAGGGTCTCTGATCAACCTGCTTTAACAAGGGAAGCACATCGGTTTCGTGTTACGGCATAAAGAATGCGCACAAAAAGGAAGAGAACAGTGAACAGTTTTCCAACAGTTTTACCGTCGTTGTTCTTCGAGTCAGCCGATAAAGACATCCTCCCGCAGTCACTGGGCACGTCCACCGGCATAACGGTGGCCATTCGACACTTCTCTCGACACGGCCAAGACGGTAGCTAAACTAACTTTTTGAAGATGTGACGAGTATAGAGACAAGATGAGATACAATAGTAGCGTAGCGGAAGGGCGTCTTACTTAAAATCTAAAAATGATTTTAGGCGGAAGGGCGTCTTGTTGCTTCTCTTGTAAGTAAAGAACTCGTTCAATTCAACAGAGTTTTTTTTTTTCGTAGTGGTGACTAAATGTGTCGGAGAAAAATAGTTAGATACGCCCCCGAAACAAACAAAAAAGAGTTCTCTTTATCGTAAACAAAAATGACCGCTGATTTAAATTTTTTAAATCAAGCTCAAAGAGAGTAAAATGATATAATTAGCAGTTTGCCATCGTCGTTAGGTTATTATGAGAAGGAATTACTTACGGTTACTATTGGGTTGATTTACTATTGAAATGTTGGTCATCAGTCAGGCAAATCACTGCGCAGCGAGAAGTCTTCGGCATAAATTTCCTAAACGGGAAGGAAAGGAAAACTGGTATAACAGGAAACAATCGCCACAGAAAAGAAAAAATTTAAAAAAACCTAAATCACCTTCGACTTCCAATTTGTCACGCCGCAACAACATTTACAGAAATTACAAAGAAAAAAAAAAGGAAAACGTTTCTAATAGATAAACTTCATTCAACCATCAACACAGATTGAAAATACAGCTTTGATGATTACAATCATGATGTAATATATACGATAAATACTTAATTGTATTATGTAAAAGAAAGATAAAGCTGCCCCACGGGAGTGACGAGAAAATGCCCTAAAATATTCGAATAGTTAGGAAGCGTGCGACAAAAGACTGTTCAAAGTACAAGCAGGAAGGAGAAAACAAAAGGCATCTTTTTAAACCATCGTCAAAACCATCTGGTGTAAGTGACGCATTTCTTTCAAGTCCAACACCAGTGGCAAGGGTTGGTTATCACCAGCATTTTTCTTCAACGGTAACGACAATTGTCCCAACGTCACCGGGGCCGATTCATTCATAGCCTTGCTCAGCTCAGGAATAGGGAAAGTGGTAGTGGTCGTTCGGATTTCCGCTCCGGGTTTACGAGACGCTGCTAAACGGGTCACGGCAGCCTAAAATGGGAATAGGATTAAGGAAAGTTTGCAAAAGAACAGTTGGAAAATTTTGTTTCGGTTTTTTTTTTACCTGAAGTCTAATAACATCACGTTCCATTTGCATTCGCTGCATAGCTAGTTGCGTAGAAACGTTGTTAGATTGTTGATGGAACTTAGGAACGGTAGGATCAATGAACTTGCACTGAGTATGAGTTCTCAAAATGTTCTAAAAAAATAAACAAAGATTGAATCCCATGATGCCAAGCAAAAGGGTTTTTATTATTTAAAAAAAAAATGATTACCATTTTGAGCTCAGCAGCTTGTTTAATCAAACGATTCAAATCCACCGTCTCCTCTGAGACGGGAATGTTCTTCTTGGGTAGCCGTAGAGGTGGTAAGGATTCAAATTTCTTTCGTAAATCATCACCGATTAAACGAGCTTTCTCCATTTCGGACTGACGTAACGCTTCACGCAAGTGAGAGATTTTCTTCAGCAAAAGAGGTGAGTCGTGGACAGTTGAGGAGGCAGAAGACGGTGTTTCAGTTGCCACAGGAACAGTGTGCGCTGGGGCATGCATAGCGAACGCAAAAGGCGCTGGACCAGTTGCCGATTTAGTTAAGCCTTCAAGCAAGACCTTTTTCGAGCTGTGCATCAATTTCTCTTTCAAATCGGCCTTTTCTTTCTCCAGTGTCTCTACGTCTTGTTGCAAGTGTTCTAGTGTTTCATTAAATTCTTTCTCCTTTCGTTTCAGTAGCAGTAGATTGTCTTCCAATTTGCGCTGGAAACGTATAGAAACAATACAATTGAAAAACAATCATTCGAGGAAAGCGCATCTCAATAAAATCTTACCGTCAACTTTTCTGATGCAACTTCGTTGTCTCGAGCAAGATTTGACAGCTTCTTTTCCGCCATCTCTTTGCGCACGTTCATCTCGCTCAACTCTTCTTGCTTGTTTCTCAGCATTATATTCATATCCTACAACAGCGTAGAAGAAAAACAAATATGTGTTAGTTTAATCCAGTATTTTTTTTTTTGGGGGGGGGGGGGGGATTAATCGGAGCTCACCTTGATCAGCGATTCACGTTCTTCCAATTTGTGTCGCAAATTTTCTAGGTCTCGAATCTCGGCCTTCAATGTTTGTGCTCGCAAGCCTACCGGTGCCTTCGGGGCCTAAATGAATATCGAGACATTTAAGAATATAAGATTTAAAAAAATGCTACAAGAGATTTTACTACAAGAGATTTTACTTCAACTTGAGGAGTTCCATCAAAATCATAATGTCCATCAACCAATGAAGAAGAGACGGTAGAATATGTAGTGTTGACAAACGAGAGGGAAGCATGTAGGCTGTCGAAAAAACCATTATCATTGGTGTAATCGTCTGTATAAACTTGGTCAGCCGCTGCGTGAGCCAGTTCTCTCATTTTAGCAATAGCCACGCCAGCATCCGGCTCGGTGCTGACGGAAAGTTGTTGAGAGAGCATACGGCACCACGCCAACATAGTTTTGAGCAATCTAGTCAAATGACCAGCACACTGAATCAGCTTGGGCGAGGTTTCCACAGGAAGATTGATAGGACCCGTAGACCCATCAGCGGGCAGGCGACGCTTAATCGTACGGGCGTATTGCTGCCACTGGGTTGCTTGACTGAGAACTTCCTTTATCGATTTCGCCACGTCGCTGCCTTCATGTCCACTCTACAATGCAAACAAATATTTGGTCACCAGGATGGCATGTAAACTTAGAAAACAATAGTCTAACCTGCATCATTGCCTGAACGCGGGTACCCAATGCTGTCAAACCACAGCAAGAGGCGAGAAGGACTTTGCTATGGTCAGTCAATAAATGCACACCATTAATGACCGAGCTGAATTGCACAGCGTAGATGCTGTTGAAATAATTGACCACTTTCTCTAAGGCATCTAATTGAACGTTTTCATCCAACTGATCTTTGCGCAAGAGTTCCACGTAAAAATCGATTGCTTTTTCCTGCTGCAGCATCTCCTGGTGAAGTGTGCCCATCTCGAGAAACTGTTGCGGAGAACAGCTGTTGAGCGCATAAGAGAACTGACGAACGACTCCCTATCGCACAGAATGAACAGACGTTCTCAATAATGTGAATTTGTGTGTTTGCTTAAGTAACAGAACAAGACCTGGAGTGAAAAGAGCCAATGAAGCATCCTCGCACCAAAGATGCACTGGTCAGCAGCAGGGGATTTGAGAGTGTTGGACAAATCCCCAGCTGAGCCGGGAAACTTCTCTTTCACTTGAGCGGCAAGCATGTCGCATTTGAAGAGAAGTCTTGACATCAAGAGAAGTTGCTGCACGCTATGATAGTCCCCTGAGAATAGAAGCAAAATGTATGGGTGTATATGGTATTGAGACGTCACGATAAATCACGAAATTACCTCCACGGGCCATGAATGAGTCTGGCATGTACGTGCAGAGATAAGACACGTGTTGTAAAGCCTGCTGAACGTCGAGCTTTCGCAGCTCCAGATCGATCGTCTTCGTGAAAGTTTTAGTTTCGGTAAACATTTTCTGGTAATCAATGACCTCGGGAGGTGCTCCCACCGGCTTGTTGGTCTCCCGCTGTAGCGCTTCTCTAAGTTGATGATTAGACTCCTGCATCTGCTGAACCACTTCGCGGAATTTGTCAATGGTTCCGTTACGGTCTGCCACCATTTCGTGGATAGCATCACGTTCTTTGATCATTTCTTGAATCTTTGTTCGTGACAAATCCAATTCCTCACGGAGTTCTAGTTCAGTTTCTCGAGCAGTTTCTTGAAGTTCTTCATTCATATCGTGGAGCTGTTCCAAATCGGCTACAGCGTCCTGGAGCTCGCCAATTTTCTCTTCAAGAGCCAAGTTGCGGTCTGTCAACTGCTCTACCATTTCTTCGGCACCTAATGCCGCATCTACTTGCTCTTGCAATTCCGTCACCATAGCTCGCTGCTCCTCAACTTGAGAAGTTAGGGACTGCTTTGCTTTTTTCAGATCGTTGAGCTCGCTCAGTTTGTCTTCCATTTCTTTCAACACGCGCTGATGCTGATGCTTCTCATGAGCGGCCAAATCTCTCATTCTGTGTACATTTAATGCCAATAAATATTAATTTTTCATGGCAATGAAAGAAAAACAAACATACTTGACTAAAGTTTCTTTCATCCGGACGTTTTGTTGTTCCAACTGTTTCATTTCGAGACTAGAACCAGCACCCTCAACACCCTTTTCGCTCATTTCCGCCTTTAGTAATTCAAAGTCCAAAGTCAATTCTTCGATTTTTTGCTTAGCTTGTTCAAGCTCCAACTGCAAACTTTCCGCCTAAATGAATAAAACTCGTGTTAGAAAAATTATGCTCAGATTTTTAATCAAATCACACTGCATACTTTTTCTTCCGCCATCTCTTTATCCAACGTAGCCATTTCCAACATTTCCTGATACTCATCATTGTCGTGATTTTTAGACTGCTGATCAATTAGAGCATCTTTGGCTTCTTGCTTGACTCTCTGCAATTCCTTCTGCAATTGTGACTGAGACTCCAGAATTGCTCGTTTGAATTCAAGGAGCTGATCTAATTGTAGTCGCATTTTATCAGGCGTCTTTAAGCTTTTCCTTGTCTTGACCTCGCCTTACTAAATAATCCAAATAATAATGAAAGGATCTGTTCAAGATTGTAAAAATGTGTTAATCTTTACTTTTCAATGTTTCCAGCTTTTCATTCAGATCGCGAATTTCGGCTTTGAGATTTTCGTTCTCTTGCGACAATTGCATTCCCGACACTCGTTCCTCAATAGCCATTGAGAGAGAAGGTGAGAGAGCTTGTCCAGGTGTAAACTGAGTTTTTAAAGTCTCAACAAAACCGGTCTAATGAAACAAATAAATGAATTATTTGATAAAAAAAAAAATTATTTTCGGGTTTTGTTACTTACTTCGATAAACTGTCCGCTTGGGATCGCCCGCTTCCCGGCCAAATCTCCTTTAGGAGTAGCAGGCACGGAATCTTCAGCTGTCTTTGATTGGGCTTCCGTCCGTGAAGAAAGTGGGGTGGCAGTTTGTGGTTGCGGCGTGCCAAATTGTAGAGAAGGCGTTTTGGGGGTAGCCAATACGGGCAGCCTAAAATATTTGTTGGTTATAGAATTATCATCAATTGCGTCAAAATATACTTCAAACATTCAAGCATTGTGAATGAGCAAGCAAATCAAACTGTGAACAACACGACAACCAAACCGAAGAAAAATTTGAAACTGAAAACCCAGTGAATGGAAACGGTGACGTGCCACACATAACCATGCACAGATAGAAAAACCCCTACTTGAGCTTCCCTGGGGGAACACGCTTTTGCGTTGGACTCTTGAGTTGAGACTGACTCTTGATTCTGGCTATTGGAAGCTTTGTCAGTTTTGAAGGAATACTACTATTGCACAAATGAAGGGTGCATTGATCCCAATATTAGTTTGTGTTGTTTATATTTAGGCAAGAGTTAAGGAAAGCCATCTATACTAAAACTGATCCATTTTACCTGGTTGATGGTAGCTTTGTCCTTGATGCAAGAAAATCAAAGAGTCAAAGTTATGCAAAGAGTTAATCAATATATGGTTGTAGATGCAAAAAAACCATTAATGAACCACTCATTCAAGTATGAAGTTGAAAAATATGTTTCATTACACATTTGAAAACAATCTGAATTTCTGGAAAATCACTTATGAAAATGCATGCAACAAAATTTTTAATGTTTACCTGCTCTTCACTTTTAACTTGTCTTCTGATACAGCAGGGGATTCGGGAACTGGAGGGGACACTGATCTAGCAGCTGGAACATTGATTGATGTATCATCTGGCCCTTCATCCAACGGAATGCAGCAGTTTTGTCTCACAAACATGCCATGACTTTCTTTACACTGTAAATGTAGGAATATTAGTAGAAAGTCAACAGATTTCTAATTGCAAAATGAAGAATAGTTACCGAAAAGTAAGTTTTCCCCATAACAGTCCCATTATTTTTTCCTTTAGGCTCATCTAGGATGACTCCAATCCATTTTCCAGGGCTGAAAAGGGTAGTTCCAACATAGGCAACAGTACCTCTTAACTTACTTTGAGCATCCTTTACAACATCCACCCTTTGACCGACTTTGAGTGGTTTTTCCATCGGTTTGGAAGGTGTCGATTCTGACATGTTTATATCAGACTTGATTCACAGTTGAATAGAATCGTCTAGAGGATGACAGAATAAATGTATAAAATGTTTACAATGGTTCGTGAACGTGAATGTAAACCTCTTGTTGTTACAGGTGCAGTGCAGAAAGAATCCAATGACATAGCAGAAGGCGTTGTCGGATTTAAGAAATCGGTTTCAGTAGATTGAGCCGGTTTTTCGCGCGCGGGTTTGATGTTTGAATTTGAAATGTAATGATGGGTTGATGGCTGCCTTCTTAGGAACCAAAGTGGGTAGTCAAGTAGTGTGATTGGACCGAATTAAATAACAAAGTATAACTCACTCTCATTTCGAACGAATTTCTGTTTGTAATGAACCCATTTTCTCGTTTCCATTCAATTCAAACGAATCAAGAGAATGTGGCACTGTTAACAGCTTCGTTGGCGGCCTGGTAGACATTCTCATTATTTTGGTAATTTCTTACATCATGACGGCCTCACTCTGCGTGTAAATTCGTTCGGCCACCGTCAGAAACGAGTTCATCTACCCACCGAACGTCATCCGCTTCAAAAGCAAAGGAAAGGAAACAAAATTGGTGTAATTCATAAAAATAAATTACCATGTCGCGATCGCTCTTTGTCTAACGAGCGAGCTCTGCATCTAACCGTTGATATTGCGTGTGAAAATAACAAATAAATGTTTGTATTTATTAAAATTTATTTCATATATTTGTGCTCAATTGCCTACAAAGACACGATTGGTTTTTCTTTTGCCACACATATTCGAGTGCGCAATTGGGACTCCATAAATCAACAATCCCGCTAATTAATTAATGAACATCCAAACAACCTCATTTATCCGTCTACCTATTATATAACCGTTGCGCAGCCACCACATTTTCAACGAGTACGATGTACCTCTTTCTCTCTGCTATAACTAACCTGGTTTTAATAGGTTAATTCTTTAACAATAAACTTGTTGTTCATCTTTGTGTCAGTTGTTAATGGCTTAGCAGGAGACTTGGACGCTACGCGCTTTGCTAAGACCTGGCCTTTATAAAGCCGGAATCTTTTGAAAGTTCAAGCTATCCAATTCCAACCTCATTAGCAACAACCAATAACTTGAATTACTAATAAAGTATCAATACATTTAAGTGTCCCATCACTGCTAACTTGTTATGTGAATTGCAGCATCAACACAAGGCCTAGGAATCAATGTGTATAAATGTATAGGTCCCTTTTAAATTTAACTCTTGTGTTAAGTATCTCGGGTAAAATGCTCATTTATTACCATTGATTTATAATTTGTCTAATTATAATTAGCAATACTTTACCTACTTTTCGTTAGAGTTTTGAGTTGACTTAGTTGATGAAAATTTTGTCGAACAGCGCAAAATATCCCTCGGGGTAATATGCCTGTTTACGCTTGGGCACGAAGATGGACGAGATAATTGTAGCATGTCATTCTAAAAACTGAAAAAAAGGATAAATTCATTTTAAAGACATCATCATTTTAGTAATAATTAAAAGCAATATAGCGCCATATCCACACGGTGAGGTGAATTTGTCGCCGTGTATTCGAGTCTCAGCTCGAATACAAGCGAATACAAGGTGCTTATCATCGTCGTCTTTTTTTCGTTTGTTCAACCCGTAGCACGGTTGTTGCTTGTTGTTTTGCTTTCGTTTTGTGTCGTGAAGCATAAGTCAATTACGGAGGCGAATAGTAGTAGTCTATATTAATAAGTGACAAGGTTCGTTTAGGTGGGTTGGCGTGAATATATTGTGTCTGCTGGCGTATTTAAAAAAGTGAGTCGTGTAATACGAATAATTAATTAACTGCATGTTCCGTTTTATCTTTCGCAGCAGTGATCTTTCTCATATATCTGCATCGCTATAGTACGTTATGAACGGAGAAATGTTCTTCATTTAGCATAAATTGAAGTCTCTTCTGGTAGTCTTGTAGAATAAGGAATTCAAATACCTGTTCATCTTCACAAGGACAGGGATAAAAAAAAGTTTCATGAATCTTTTCTTTTTATTCGATATGTCGTTTCTCCAGACGAGGCTCGACCTCGCGACCTCGGCATTTCTTTTCTATATCGTCAGCAAACATTTTAAACAGCAAACATTTTAAATTACTGTGATATAAGTACCATGCGCTAACCAACTGCGCCACTGAAGATGATATTCAGAATTGTTTTGTCCTTAAAAAATCATTTCATATCGCTGGGAATTCAATTCAAGTTTATTCCATTGATTTTTTTGTTAGAATCGGATCTAAAATCTAACCTAACCATTCTTTATAGGCGTATAGCCGTATGCACGTATATAACGATTAATGTTCCACGAGTGAAAGCTCCCAAAGGTTGTCTGCGTGTTGTTGATGCGATCAATTGATTCATCTATTTTTTTTCTGCATGTTTTATATAGCCGTGACAACAAACAAAGCCACGTCGAGACTTCCGAGTTCCGGCAAATATTTGATGTTTATGATGATGGTACATGGTTTTGTTATCCTCTTCCCCCATCTATGCGTAATTATTGCGACAGCATTTAGTTAAGATTACGGTAATTAATTTATTAATGAACACTTTAGTTGTACTTATCAAATGTCTGTCCATTGCATAATTTTTGTGCGTCGAACTAATCTTCATCCATATAGACATAGTTCTAACTGAAATATATTACCACTCCACCTTTGTACATCCTAATGATATATAATCGCACGCTATAATTTTTTACATTTATGTTTTATTGGATTGGCTGAACATGGCTGACATCGTGCATTCCGTTCTAATGATGTCAGTCCATGGGCTTATAACCCACTTAAGCCGTAAGCTTGCTACACCATACCGGCCATGTCAACCAATGCTACACATAACATTATTGAAAGATAACCATCTTTATAAATGTCTTATGTTAACTAAATAGAGTTGTAGATGAAAGAATCTTCATGAGATCCAAAAATGTTTAATAAAATCTATAAATAACATTTATTAATTTGAATTCAACGTTCTCCCATTAAAGAAAAATGCTCATTTACCAGAAATCATTAATAGTCATGTTTTCTATAGTTATCTTTAGACTTAATCGCGATTTTGATTAAATTTTATAGTATTAGTAAGAAAACACCTCAGGGTTTTAGCAGATTTATAACAGCACGCATGCACATTATTAGGCAATTTAATACGGTAATAGGTTGTGAACATTAAGTAGCAACCTCAATGAACTGCATGTTTTATATAGTCGTGGCAAAGCCACGTCGAGACTTCCGAGTTCCGGCAAATATCTGATATTTATGACGGTACATGGTTTTGTTATCCTCTTCCCCCATCTATGCGCAATTGCGACAGCATTTAGTAAAGATTACGATAATTTATTAATGAACATTTAAGTTGTACTTATTAAATGCCTGTCCATTACATAATTTTTCTGCGTCGAACTAATCTTCATCCAAATAGACATACTTCTAACTGAAATATATTACCACTCCACCTTTGTACTACCTTATGATATAAATTGCACCCTTGATTTTTTAAAATTTCGACTGTAATGGATTGGTTAATTGAAGACTGGTAATGCTGGCCGGCAGGGATGTATATGCTCATGCACACAGTTGGCAAACAAAGCTCATATTAATTATTAATCAATACCACACGTAACCACTATAAAAAGAAAACCATCTCTATATATGTCTCATCCTTAACTAAATAGAGTTGTAGATGAAAGAATTTTCATGGGATCCAAAAATGGTCAATAAAATTTATAATTAACATTTATTGATTTGAATTTAACGATCTCCCAATATAGAAAAATGCTCATTTACCAGAAATCATTAATAGTCATGTTTTCTAAGTTATCTTTCGACCCAATCGCGATTTTGATTAAATTGCATAGTATTAGTAAGAAAACGCCTCAGGGATTTAGCAGATTTATAACACACGCATGCACATTAGGCAATTTAATAGGTTTTGAAACATTAAGTATGGCAACCTCAATGAACTGTCTATCAAAAGTCTAGAAGGCATGTATCACATTACGTCACGTTCGAGTTTCTTTCTAAAACGATATCACCTCTGATGATTATGTAATGCTTTACATTTCGGTAGGTTAATTGATAAATTCGGTTGTTATCCATCTCAGTAATAATTATCTAATTTGCCTTTTTAAATATTTATTTTTATATTGAATTTGTGTTGAATAAGATGACTGACGTCATGTTTGACGAGTCTCTTCTATTTACCCACAAAAACAGAAAAATATTTTCTTATTTCGCTTATTTGTCGTGAATCATTTTTACACAACAAGTTACACACAGCACCTTACTACTAAACGTGATGCGCCAGTATGTCCTTCTCTTCACCTTTTCATATAAAAAAAGAGAAACTTGTTTAAAAAAAAAAAAAAATTCATTTTGATGGAGTAAGTCTCGCGCCAAACATGAACATGTTAGGCGATCATCGCCTTGTATATTGATATCCCCGATATCCCTCGACGAGAAAAGATTATCACGACAATAAACATATTTTTTCTCCGTTTTTCTCTCTACACGAACATCGTAACGACCCGTTCCCCGAGTCCATTCCCCGAGTTTTAGTCCTTTTTTTGTTTACCCCGTTCCCCGTTTGCGAGCACTAAAACTCGGGGAAAATTGCGACCCCCGAACCCGAGTTTTAGTGATACCCTTATTATTTGTGTTATTGTGTTATTTGTGTTATTGTTATTTTTTTTTTTTATTTTTTTTTTTTTGACAGAAATTTCAACAATTATTGAACAGATTGGAAAAGTCTTATACGAACTATGGGTATGGCTCTTCGGGAAGTGGTGGTGAAGAGACCCTGAGTAGATACCAGGCTAGCCTGGCAGACATCGTGGTTAGAAGCCTGCTTCTAATTGGCTGACTAATTGCCTATACTATAAGTGAACCCCATATGTTAATCAACTCCTGAAGGAAATCGCCTATCTTTTCTAAGGCAATCTCCTTCAGTAGAAGATTTTCGACGGTTCTCACAAACTTTAGGCTACACAGCACCTCAAGAAAGTGAGAACCGTCGAAGGGAAGGACTTATAGTAGAGTGAACCCCAAAGACCAATCAGCAAAATTATTTCGCTTTCAAGCCGATTGTTATAGGAGAAATTGGTATAATGATACGAACGTGGCTATTGGCCATTGGCGTTTTAAAGAAACGACTAAAAATATCAATTTTGATCACGTGGTACTATTGGGTTTCATATTGTAGGCTACATGAAACTATACACAGGCGTGTAAATGGTGTAAATTAAATAAATCCACACCCAATACCTCGAACGTGACTTTCGATTCGATTTGTTTTTCATTCAGTTGGCCACCGCGATATCCTGTTATATCACATTTCATGCACTTTGAAGAAAAACAATAATATTGGTCTAAACTGGTTTATGCTAGAAAAATCTAAATATCGCCAAAATGACGCCAGTGACGGCGTCACCTTTAATAACCTTTAATCAATTAATAGTTAATGATTTACCCACTTTTATCATCGCGATATTTGATTCTCGTTCAAAATCCTGTCAAAGAAAAAGAAAGGACGTCGGAAAAAAAAAAATCAGTAGGTTAATTGTTAATTCGGTTGCTATCCATCTCGGGTTTTCTACTAAATGGAATGACAAATAAAATTACAACAATTAATTACTATTTTCCTTTGACTGATATGTATTCATTCCAAAAAATTTAGAATATTCGACCGAAATACATAACATCTTGAACATGCGTAACATTTTTAAGTTCCACAAATCCCAATCGGCTGTAGAATTCCATGGAAAATACATCAACGTCGTAGACATGACAGCCCGAAGAGCCTAACGATAAGAAATCAAAATTTGTAAAAAAAATAGACAAAATAAAAACGTACACAGGAGTTTTGAAAATTTCGAAAACTACTAACCATGGGCTCGTAAAGCAGCTACAGCGCAAGTGAGCAAACGTTTCGAAACAGAGTGATCAATAACAGCGTCGGAAAGCCACATTTTCAGTTGCGATGGATGGTAAGTGAGTAGAGCATCTGGCAAATCTTCTGTGTGCAATTTCTGCAGCTTGGCAGCCAAATCCTGAATTGAAATGAAGATTTAGCACGCACAACTAGAAATGAAAAATAGAAATCGATTGATATTGTTTTGTTTACTTTAAGAGGACTCGGAATGTTGTCTTCGCCGGTAGAGTTGCTTTGAAAGAGTTCACGATATTTAGTTTGCATTTCTGGAATCCAAGCCACTCGCACTTGGCGTTGCAATTCCTTCGCATTTGCTGCTGCAGCAACAAATCCAACTACAGAGTGGTCATCTTCCACGACGAAGCAAAATTCCGGCGACAATGTCAGAAAGGCCCCAAAGTTTCTAATTAAAAGAAGCGGATGAGGGATGACATAAGGAATGACATAATAGGACAATGTAATGCAATACAACACTTACATGTCCCCAAGAAGGTCAGGATAGGAATGCAACGTCTTTTCCATATCACAATAGGTTGCCCCAAATCGGGCGGTATACAGACGACGGCACAATTCGTAAACACTGCGCTCGTCAGAAGCCAAATACGGTCTGATGGTATAGACTTGTCGAGTAGGCGTTTCTGGACTTTTGTACAGAAATAAATCATTGACAGATTCCAACGGTAAAAGGCGCTAGAAATGTGAAATAAAAAAAAGACTTTTGTGATTAACTGAAATTTAAAAGTGTATGCACAAATATTATGGGAGCAACCTGCAAGTCTGCAGCCAAACCTCCACGAAAGACCCATGGTTCTTGTTCACCACTTAGAAATCCTTGTTTCGATCCTTGATTACACGCTGTAACGAATAAATAGTTTGATTATCCGTAATGGGAAAATAATAAGGGAAGAGCACAACTTACCCAACCATTTGACGTAGGAATTCAACAAAGCAACGACTCCTCGCATGTCCCAAACGTACGGGTACAGCTCATAGAGCAGCTCACGGTTATTGATGTACGTTAGACGTGTAAACAGTTTGTTCAGAGAACGTGACATGGCGTCAAATTTCTCGGCACGATGGTGCCATTCTTTGACTTCGGGAGGGCCGGCTGCAGTCGGCTTGGACGGATTGCTTGCGACCAAGTGTGCATTGAACTTCAACCAGTTGAACTCCTGAAGCAGCTGCATTCCTTGTGGTCCATGCTCAAAAGGTAGGTAAAATAAATCACAGAGAAGGCAGAGGTCATCCACGCCGAGTTGGTAGTCCTCTTCTTCTTCCTTCCTTTCGCTCTCCATGACAATGTCTCCTTCTTCGTGATCGGCAGCACCAGGCATTTCCTCTTTTAATGGCGACTCTTTGATGTCGTTATCGTCGACGTCCTCCACATCCAGATTCTTGGCTTGCGATGACGCACTCGACGTGCTTTCAACCGTTTCCATAGGCTCAAGGCATTCAGCTACTCTGTCCAAACTGACCATACTGGCACTTTCAGCGCTCTCTGTTCCATCAACGAGGCAGGGCGTCAGAGTAGCATCACTGGCGAGTTCATTGGTATCCTGGAAAATAAGTAATCAAATGAATAAGAAGATCGCGCCACAAATAAATGAACCAATCGGCATTTTACCTCCGAACTACTATGTTCTGCTGTAGGCATAGGAGCTGAACCTGGAGAAGTGCCACCTTCTTCGAGACTACTGGTACTGCTGCAAGGAACTGCGGATTGGCCGGATGAACTAAATGTGACAGGCGGAACATTATTGACGTGCGGCTTGCTGATGGGTCCCCACATGGACTTGGTTCGCTTAAATTCAGGGAGCCACAATTGTAAAGATTTCTTGAGCGCTAATCGTGGGTGATATGTGAGCATAGGTAGGGAAGGATCCTCGTCGTCGCTGCGGCCACTTCGGCTTTCCTGTTCTAGTTTGATGTCAGCAGAAACGGCACTGACGGCATCGTTGCTCTGGTTTTCGTCGAGATTTTCGATGCTGCACTTACTCCACTGGGCAACTGTGTGGATAGCGACGAAATTGGCACCGTACTCGCAATTGGGATTGGTCAGGACTCCTTTCAATTTTGTTAGCAACGCCGAGGGTCGGCCAGAATAAGGACCAAGGAACAAACGCTTTTGATCGTAATCATTAGCATGGAGGTTATCCCATATAACTGGTTTGCGGCGAAGAACTTCAGCTAACTCGTCGATTGATGCTGGTGTTATCAATCTCGATATTACTTTGGGACCGGTCCACATCACGTCAATTCCAGGAGCTAGCTTCGATCCTACGGTGTTTAGGTATTCTGAGTTGGGTACATCGGGCACTATAGGCGTTTTAGGAAAATCATTTGAGTTAGCATTAGCTGATTGGTGATGTTTACTATGAATTCAATACCTGCTCTCGATGCGCAATACTGGGTGGGACAGAAAAGAAATTCTTTCGGCTGGTTTAAATACTCGTAAATTTCATTAGTTACTGACACCTATTCAACGGCATCAAATAAGAATTTTTAAAGATATTAATAAAAAGTAATGATTTGATTACTTGTGCCTGGGCAAATGACTGGAAAGCTTCCTTGTCAGATTCAGTCATTTCAGCTTCGATGTCGTCAAAGAGCAACGCGAATGCCGTACATCCAAACTGAGCAACTTGATCAAGTTTCCTTTTCAAGATCACCATTTCCTTGGGTGAAGAATATGTAATATCTAGACCAGGAGAAAGTGCATAAATAAAGGTGATGTTGCATTCTTTGGAAGCACTGATGAGTGTGGTCAGATGCTCAGCTTCCTCCACAGAGTACAACTCTCGCCAATAAGCCCTCTTAATGACAAAAATAAACAAGATCAGATTGATGCATCACTGAAATACAATTGCTGATGGTCAGTTATTTACAAATTATCAAAAGAAGAGAATTACATGTTTGTAGTCATCTTTGGGGGCATACAAATAGGAGTTCATTCCCCATTCTTGCAATTTGATGAACAGATCTTTTCGTTGATCCAGAGTCCATGGCCGTCCATAAAATCCTTTAGATATTAATGTATAAAGTCAGATAAAAATATGCTGTGTCGCATAGATCCCACATTCTCAACTGGTGCATACCTTCTACAACACCACAAATAAAGGAATCATCTTTCTGTGCATCAGTTGTATCTTCTGATTGCATTTCTGTGCAGCTTCAAAAAGGAAATAAGCCAATGCAGGAATGTCGGAATAGTCTCGAAAATTGGCAGAGAATGGCGAACGAAGTGCGGCTTACGTAACAAAAGGGACGCGATTTGTGCACTACAAATTTGCTAAATTCTCAAAAGAAACAACTTTCCTATCAATCTATGTAAATTTCGTAGAAAACTATGTATATTGTATTTGTTCAACGACGAATATATCTTCAGATCACGGATCGACATAGTTTTCAACGGGACGGGTCGTTGGACTGCAGTTAGCACTACACTCTTCCACTCCTCCTTTTCCTTAAAACCAAAACACGAGTCGACTACCGGACAAAGCCTGGAACTAAATGGGCGGAGTGGGACGGATTGTCTAGAAACCGTACTACAAAGTTGTCTCGCAAGTGCGGAATTCAAATTCGAACACCATAATAGTCAGCTGTTTGTTTTATCATAGCCTGACGCGGGAACAGCTGCTTGCCATCTTATGTTTACAAATTTTTCGAAAACATTGTTTGTAGACTTTTTCTATCGAAATTCGAAAGGACTAATAATTGTACGAAATGGAGACGATTGAAGGAAAAATAACTGCCTTGAGCCATATTATTTAGTAAATATGAAAAATGAAGACTTATTTTGGTTGCTGTTATATTTGTTTTGTTTTTTTTTGTATTTTTGTACACTAGCATTAATCCCAAGAGTCTTTTCTTTGAAGTGTCACTGGAAAATCACAAGTGGAATATCATGGTGACTGACAGAAACCATCTGACAAATTGGAAAGAAATTTTAGTGATGAGACAGTGGATTAAACTAGATGAGCTAAAGAGAGTAACTATTTCTGGAGTAAGTATTATATATCATGGTTGTAACAGCTATTTCGATAATTCCCAAAAATGCCATTAATTCATGTAGCACAACAACAGCAAGCCGATATCTGTTTTTGGAAACCACCAAAACTCCCAATTAACAAAAATTGAAAAGGCATTGGTGAAAAATTCCTTGTCATCTAATTTAATCAATTATGAGGTAATTTTAGATGAAGCGTGCATTCTCATTTCATCTTGGTATATAATCATTATTTCTATATTTACAGGGTAAGATCACAGATGACACTTTTGGATCTTCAGGTTTTTATCAACTTGACGACAGCCTAACCTTGTGCCTTACGTACATGAAATTGGTTACCAGCATACCAATTATAAAGAAAGGGGATACTGTTGTTATTCATGGTGCTCACAGGTTACGTGTTAGGGATAAATTTCTCATACTAGTTTGTGGTAGAGGAAACCTAGTGAACCGGTAAACACAATATTTTATGGCTTGAAGAAGTCACCATTAATTGATGTATTATTATTGAATAATAGGACTATTCACAAAGAAAATGAAGGGCTGTTTCCAAAATCCTCGAAGGAAGACAGTCAGAACTATCTACAGCATCTAGCATTGGAGAATAATTACAGTATCGGGCTGATGTTTCATCTCTACGAACTCTGTAAAATTGTTTGTGATAAATTGACGGGGATTTTACCACGTGAAAACATCACCAGGTAATATTTACGATCGAAACCAGTACTATAGTATATACGTATTAGTACGTCGTAAAAAGTTGGCTTGACATGTTGTAACAACGATATATTGAATAGGAAACTTGTCAGTACCAATCAGAAAGGAGTTCTTTCATCACTTATGGATCACATCGTCACGTCCACGTCGCAAATTGGACCGAAATCCCCGGTCGTTGTCGCGAGGAATTCCTCGAACACGGCGCTGGATGCGCTCCCTGCAATAAGGTATAAGTTCACAGAGTGACAAAATGTGTGATGACATTGTTGTCGTCGTCAAATGAATGATAACGACCGACACAAAACAGGATACTTGTTGGAATATTGATGTTTGGCCTCTCGATCCTGTCGACATGGAAAGGCGTTGCAACGATGGCGAGTTGTGGGTGACTAACAACATCAATCCCGACGATAAAAACAAGGAGACCACCACATCACCTATTGCTGCACTGCCGCCACTCTATTGGAAACACGATGTTGCACCGATCGATTCGCGCTCTGACCGCATCTCAGTGCTGATGGGAATCCTTTCGTTTCTTAACGGGCGTTGGGTGCTCAGGGATGGAAACGCTTCGGTGGAGTGCGTGGCCGTTGATGGCGACTGCCACCAGTTTCGGGAGCGATGCGTTTTCGCCTCCAAGTTCAACGTCCATCGGGAATGCTTCACGGTGGGCGATCCGGCGGAACAGCAACAGCGGGTCTACATTAGCATCGAAGAATTTCACGCTGCCAGCTTGCCCGCTGGCCAAAACCCGACGCCGTCGATGAAATCAGTTCGTCGTCTACGACAGAGAGTGTCCGTTTCTTGGCATTAAACAAAAGTCTGCCTCAAATGATTTATTCGAGCGATACGGCCATCCGCCACGTCTTTGGCTACCTGATTGTCGCTTCGCTGCACGGCCAGTCGACGTCGTTGGAAGCCAATCGCTTCGACCATAAGCGCCGCAAAAAGGATGAGCATTCAGATTTAATGCGACAGCAGCAGCAGCATCAGCTCCAGACGACGAGCCAATCGACGGAAGGAGGCTCGGCCAACTGCATTTTGTTGGTGAGCCATGATCATCCGACTTTGAGCTATCCGGACTTGATGGAAGGACGAGTCTACGAAATCCGTCTGGATCGACGGAAAACTGCTGAGCAACCCGTATTTATTTTTTCGCTTGATATAATCTTCTTAAGAGATTCTCTTACTTATATTGACTTTCTTTCTTCTTCTTTAAACTCCCCTTTTTTTCTTATTTCATTTGGGGGGTCGGTCGGTCGGTCGTTGAATCATTGACAGGATTTACCTCTCGGCCCTCAAAGAAGTACCGCAATACGCTTTGAAGAATCACGTTTATTTGGTGCCTGATGTTGTGCCAATCTACCCGGTTGCCTACCACCTACCAAAAACAGAGTCGTACATGCGCCGAGATGTACTGAGGTAAATATTTAATAGGAAACCGCGTTGCATTCGAGGATCGATATAAACACACACAGAGGACGGGAGACGCGGGGAAACGCTCTCCTCCTGCTTACTGCTGTGTGGCTGTGCAGCACCAAGTATTCCCATCCCTCCCTGACCTGGGCTTTGCCGACGGCGCTCGACACTGCGTCGTTCGTGCATTATAGATCCGTCTGCTGTGAGAGAGTCTCTATTTTGACATATTCATCAGGGCGGAGGAGTGCCTGTCCCTGGACGAAATCGGGCAGACTGTGTCCCTACGTGGAAGGATCGTCGACCGGATGCACATGGAGCCACGTTTTTCCAGTGAGCGAATCGGACAAACTTACACGACTCATCGTGGAACTACTTGGCTGGGCATACCTGGTACATTTATTTAGTACATTATAATATAGAGATGGATTATATAAGCTGTAGGCTCAGTCAATCGGGCTGATTGGATGGCTCAAAGAGGCTGTCGAAGGATGACACTTGTCTTCATCCATACGATTTTGTTTCACACCTTCGACGGCACATCCTTCTTCCGTATAGAATCGATGCGCATATCACGCACAGACCAAAAGTGTTGAAATCTTTGAATTTCTTTCTTCTTTATTTTATTTATTATTATTATTTTCGATTCCGGATGGATGACGATTGCACGCACCAGTGAATTTCTGTTATTATTATTATTATTCGCATAAAATTGTCAATTTATTTTCTTATATAGCAGCCCATCGGTTGCTGTTTTCGTAACTCGTTTGATTTGTGTGTGTGTTGACGACAGGCAAACAAGAAATTGATCCTGAAAATCGGCGACGACCGCGAATCCAGCTTCGGCAGCAAGATCGACGTGTATTTCAATCTGCGCGAAGGGCAGGTCTATCCTTTGGGTCTGTTTGGCGGCACCGAAGTGGAATTGACGTGGCTGTGCTTGCGTAAGACGCAGAAAACGGGACGCCTCTATTTGCACGATCCACTTTGTTGACGTGCATCCGGCTGTTGAAAATCGGACGGAATTTCGGGTAGGGCTATATTCTACTACTACTAACAAATAACATAAAATGCAAGAGACAGGATGAAAGAAACAAACCCCCACAAAAAAAAAATAGTGAAAAAAAAAAAGGGAATTCCGGAATTGGATGTCAATTGCAGGCAAAGCAAGCCGCGGATCGAGATGATGAAGGACGCTTGTATCGGTCGCCGCTATTTCTCCCAATTGGAGAACATCCGGCCCAAAGATGTCTTCAGCTGCCTTGTCACAGTGCGCTACATCCATAAAATATCCATTAACTGCCTCTGCTCCGGCTGTGGCAATGCTGTCACAAGAGGAACTTGCACTTACGTTGGCTGCCACTTGGAACCAGCCAAGCTGCAAAGTCGATCTGAAAGCATGGTATTCTCTCTGTCTCTCTCTCTCTCTACTGTGTGTTGTGTGTGTGTCCACACACTGGTGGGTGGGACTGGGGTTCTGGGGACGACGAGTCCTGGCACGCGTCTAAGCCTCAACGCGGCGCTATTGATTTCCGCCTCCGGTACACACACACACACACACACAGAGCCGGATCTCACTCTCTGCAACGTCTAACTCATTCTATTTTGTTTTCTCTCTCTCTCTCTCTCTCTACTACCACCACTACTATGTTACTGGCTGTATTGGTGATGTATCCCATCGGGTATTCATTTCCTGATGTGATTATTAAATCATCTTGGATGGATACACTATATGGAACTCTATACTGACCATCTGATATACACACACACACAAACAAAACAAAATCGCAACGACATCCACCAAAATGCGCATTCTCAAGGTGCACAGTGGAAGATGGGACAGGGACAAGCCCTGATCTTTTTGAGTGGCGATTGCTGTCGATCCTGGCTGAATTACCGGCCAATATTTGGAAGATCCTGCAGGAAAATGTATTACCTCACGAGGGGGAGTTTGTCTACTTATCATCGGTAATTTAAACTTTATAAGCTATTTAAGGAGGAAGGAAGTCATTTATTATTGGATTTCGATCCTGAATTTTTGAAAATAGAAATCACGTCCTCCGGCAATCAGCGTGGCCAGTCAGATTTTATCGCTTTATTGCGACACTTCCGTTCACCTGAGACGACCGTTGCGTGTCATCGTTGACAAGCTCACCAATAATAACGAAGGTTTTTTTTTTTCTTTTGACCCCCCCCCCCCCCCCCCCCCCCCCCCCCCCCCCCCCCAAAAAAAAAATGAATAAGGATCTTTTTTATTTTGTAACTTTTTTTTTTTTAAACGTCATAAGTCAATGCCGGACAGGAGCGGACACAAGCTTATTTCCTGAGGAATCACCAGAAAAATCGGCTCTTTTGCCTTCACGTCGGAGAAATGGATTCAACCTTATGTGCCAACGAGTTATCAGGTTAGTTGTCTCGCATCTTTCACACACACACACAAGGCACCAAAATGGTGAATCATTTTTCACGCTAGACAACAAGGCGAGCCCCTCGTAAGGAGCAGATTCTTTTGTATAAGACCTTGTTTAGCTATTCATTTATGTGCAAAATTGATTGCCTCGTTTACATAATAAATATCTTTCTCCCCTTATCTTTTTTTGTCTTCTTTTTTTAAAAAATCTAAAGCCACGCCCAAATCCATACATTACATAGTCGCAGAATTTGTTTTTATTTGTTTCGTTTTTTCGAAGAACCGGAAAACATGATAGTGTATACACAACAAGGAAAAGGAATTCAAACAATCTGAGAGAAACATTAGATAGTATTATATAATATTGTAACATGGTTCATGTTTTTTGAAAAAATGCATGTGGAGAAATCTTATTTCCATTTTTGTTTTCTTATATATAATTTCACGATTTTTAATTTCCAAATAAAATTTGAAAAAAAAAAATAAATAAAAATTTGTTGTTTTTTAAATGATAACATTTGAAAGAAATATTTTACCCCCCGTTTTTTGTTATTGCGGGAATTTCAAAACAAAAAACAAATTTCATATTAATACAGTAGTGATAGAGAGCGGTAGTTACAAGAGTTTGTTTACCACCGATTCAAATAGAGAGATAGAGAGAGATAGAAAGAGATAGGAGAAAGAAGAGAAATTTAATAGAAAGATCATTCCATCACATGAAAAAAAAAATTCAATACAATATAGTATGTATATAGTTTTACAATATTTTTTTTGTTTTTCATTGTTTTCATTCATTAACAAATGTCTTTCTATTATTTTTTTTTTTTGTCTCCCTTCTTTTTTTTTCAGCTTTAGGGAACCACTGAGCTTTTCAAATTGATTTTAAATTTTCGTGTCCGGTGTGTCGGTCGTTTATTTCGAATCGATTAAGTGAATGCAAAATCGTGATCCATATTCTTGAGTTTGAGCTTCTTCTGGGCGATTTTGGAGTATTTGATGTCGATGGGTTGGGTCGTATCGTAGAGCGAGGGAGCCTGCAGGATGATGATGGCCATACCGGCCACACAAGCCACAAAGAACAGCCACAGGAAGAAGCGGTCGAGTACCATGGCCACAAACTTCCAATCTTCAATCACCTAAGAAAATACAAACAAACCGAAATCAAATTCCCGTTCATCCAGCATTCAACATTGGCCAAAAAAAAAAAAAGTTTCGCAAACAAAACAAAAAAAAACACATTTTCATTTCATTTGGCGGTCAAATCGATAAATGTCGTGTCCTTGTGTAACCAATAATATATAAAAAGAAGAAAATAAAAAAAATAAAACTCAAGTTGGCAAGTCAGAAAAAAATTTAATCGAATTTCAGCGGCTTCTCTCTTTTGCCTTCAAGTGCTCTCCTCCTCTCTTGGCCATCTTGTTGGATCAACATTGACTCTCTCTCTCTCTCTCTCTCTCTCTCTCTACGACGACGATGGAAGAAGAAGGAAATAAGGGAAAAAGCCCAGTCACTTGTGTATTTCTTCGTCCATAGAAACTCTGTTGTCGCTCCAGCAACGAGACATGCCTTGGTATATTACAAGTCCAACAAACGTCCTACAACACAAAAGTCACACAAGGTTTTCTCTTTTCTATTATTTCCTCAGCAGCGTTGGCTATATGTACAGCAATCGAATAAGATTTACGTCTTTTGAACCCACTTGGAACGGACTGAAGTAGAAAAGAGCCTATACACACAACCGCGTACACTTTTGACACAAACTCTTTTTTTTTTTTTTTTTATTTTCAAAACAAAAAAAAAGGGACGAGCGCAGAGCACAAGGAAACGTCAACAACATTCACAGGCCTAGTACGTTTAGGACGTTACACAGCGCACAACACAGCTAGAAACGACTTTTGCGTCAAGCTTAATGCCATTGTCTTTATCCTTTGGAGTGTGTAACAAAATCAATATTCCTCGTCTCTCTCTCTGCTGCTGCTGCCGCCGTCCGTCTGTCTGTCTGTCGTCTTTAGTTTGATGCTTTACAGAGAGAGTTATATGTAACTTGTGAATAATGTTATGCGATTGAAAGTGAAAGAGAGAGAGTCAGTGATACGGAAAGAAGGAAAGATGCTTACGCTGTCGAATCTGTCCTTGTTCCTCATATGTTGAGCGATGAAACGTACGTCTTCGATGGAATGTTCCATCTCGACGGGCAGGGCCGGCGTTGGTTGATGGATGGACAACGTCCGCTGTTTGATTCCGCTGTTACTGCGACTACATCCACCGTGATGCTGCTGGCATCCGCCATTCTCAGCCGCTGCCACGGCTGCCGCTAACGGCGGCGGTGGCCCGGATAACTGACTGGAACGGCCATTACGAGAAGCGGATGTGCCACCACTTCCGCAAGTTGTGCTGCCTCCTTTAACCGATGACGTCTGTCTGTACGGCATTTCCATGTCAATGGAAGTGTTGTTACCTCCAGAGACGGTAGTGGCGGCAGGAGCGGTAGGAGCGGAAGAAGAATTGAGCGGCCATGACTCTGTGCATCCGCTACCAGATGGAAGGTGATGCTGCAGCTGTTGGCCAACTGGAATGATGGAGATCTCCGTTCCGCGAGTTGGCAAGGCATTCATCTCCCATTCGCTGAGTTGTTGAGTCCTGGGCGGCCTGGTGATGCACAGCAATTTGGGCAGAAATCCTATGAAGACCCGTTTGACCCAAGGTGCCATCCGGTGTGTGGAAGGCGATCGGAAGTTGACGTTGAGCACAATGATGGTCACCAGGACGGACAGCGTCACCAGGATCATGGTAAATAGGAGATATTTACCCAATAAGGGCACCGTCAATGATGTCGGCGGGATAATTTCGGCCAGCAATAGGAAGAACACGGTCAGTGAGAGTAGAATCGACACGCACAGTGACATTTTCTCGCCGGAATCGGCCGGCAAGTAAAACACCAATACGGAGAGACATGAAATGCCCACACACGGAATGATCAAATTCACCGTGTAGAACAAAGTTTTACGTCTCAACGTGATGTTGAAAAAAATATCGGGAAACGGTGTGTCACCGCAGCAGCTGTAATATTTTTCGTTGCGCTGGGCCGGCACTTTCATGATGTCCCATTCGACGCTCAAATAATATTCTCTCAAATCGATACCGACTTGAATCAAATTCGAATCGGGCGTCTGGTGCAAGTGCTGCAAATCAACCTAAAATACAATTTCCAATTCAATTCAAAGATATTCTCTCTTAGTATATAGTACATGTTTTCATCTAAATAAATCAAAAGAATCTAAGGACATAATTTAACAACACAGTGGAAATCAAAGTCTGCCAGGCGTGTCGCATATAGACTCTCGCATGGATGCCAGTTGATAAGAAAGAGATTGGTTGTATTACTATATGGCCTGTCGGCTGCTGCTGCTGGCTCTTCTCCTATATATAAGGCCACACACACACACAAAAAAGAGAGGATAGTACACACACACACACTGTGTGTGTGTGCTGTACTGGGCGGAGAGCTGCTGCTTCTATATATGGAAGGAATATGGCGGAACGCTCTCGGGGTATTAAGTATCGATTAAGGGCGTGAGAAGAGTTACTATACTATACCACACACAAACCCCCCCCCCCCCACCCCATCCCACCCCCAAAGAAATATAAAAAAACTTGAAAAAGAAATAAAAAACTTATATTGCAATATGGGCGTCGACAACAACAATCGTCCTATTACGTACACACGCCTCTCTCTCTCGTTTATTTATTGTGTGGACATAGAAATATTTACCGTGTTGCCGTCAGACGTCCAAGACCCGAATTTCATGTAACATGTTTGCTCATCAAACGGGAAATATTCGACGTCAATCTCGCAAAATGATTTGTAGATGGCCGGAGGTTTCCACGTCACCGTACCGTCGTGTCTCAGGATCGCTTTGGTCATGATGGTCACCTCGTAGTTGCCGTCAGCGCTAATAACAAATTTTATATCAATTCAAATATAAGAAAAAATGATGAAAGGTGTTGATTAGATAAGATTTTACTTGTTGTAGAGGACAATGTCCGGAAGCCAAATGTTCTCGGACGGGACGTGAAGCGTTTTGACACCGCCGTATTCCTCTGGGTCCCATTTCAGTTTGTAGTCGAACCATTCCTGATATTAAATATCATCGTTTTTAATTTTCATCTTCTTCATTCAAAATTCAATTGCTGTGTATTAGTATGTTACCTGCTCTACCCACATGTTGGTCGTCATGATCTGGTTCTTTAAATTCTAGCGGATAACATCATAATGAGACACAGACACAAAATAGAAGGAATCGAATCATCTCAGAGAGAGAAAGAAAAAGAGAATGTGAACTCACGACGTCGATGAGCTGCGACAATTTCAGTCCGAGTTTGACAGTCAAACGATCTGAATTGTTACCGACGGGCCGGATGAGACGATTGTAGTCGGTCAAAAGATCCTCGTAAAGCCGCTTGGCATCCTGATCGGCTGAAACTGGACAGCCGATCGAGATGAGAATGAGCAGTGACGGCAAAACCAGTTGGGCAAATCCCGTCCACCAGAAGAAGAAACAACTACTTCTACTTCTACTACTAGAATCAAAAGAAAGTCGAATTGCTCTTGCTCCTGCTGCTGCTGCTGCTCGGCCGGCTAATGATAAGCTTTCGTCTTCTTCTTCTGCCGACACTCTTGTTGTTGTTGTTGTTGTTGATTGTGGTAGTGTTGCTCTTCTTTCTTGGACGAGAGACTTGCCAGCATCAGCACCTAATAATCAAGTGGAGCAATCGGGAATATAAGCCAAAGTCTTCCATCATCACGGCCGTCACTTCCCATCGCCCCTCAGCCTATAACCCCCCCAAAAAAACTAACGCGCCAACTTAACCGCTCCGACAAATCATTAACGTTCAACAATAACAACAACAACAACAAAGTATATATAGATACATTGAGTTAAATATAATACAGATGAAATATACATAGAATCTATTCTTTGATGAGTATATACGTTTCAATTGGCGGGCAATTTGATTGTTATTGTTGTTGTTCTTTTATACGGCGTTATTCACATATTAAACGTACTACACTTCAGCAAGGTTGGCTTCTTATTGATCTATTCAAGCCAATCTTAAACTCGGTCCACCGTCTTTTGATCCTGTACAGCCTATGATATACAACGGAAATATAAGTTTCTTTTTTTTTAAAATTATTTTCCCTATATTGAACTGCGAGCTCTTGAACAACCAAAATTGTCCAGCACTTGTTTTCTGTGGCTTTCTCTACTTACTTAAATCAAGAAAAGTGAACATCTATGCAACATCAATTTGTTTATATATAAGAACATTTTCTTATATACGTTCAAACTTTGTGGAGATCCAGCCTGAAGGAATCTAACGAGTATACGTATCTTTCTTCATCAATCACAATCACCCAAACTGATCAACAAGACGTTTACTTCTTATATTATTATTATATCAGACAACATATAATGTCGGTCTCACTACGAAAAAAAAAAAAACGAACAACTTTTTCCCATCGCAAAATATCCCAAACAAAAAAAAAAGTATCAGCAAGAAAAAATAAGAAATTGTGTGTGTATACAGGGAATATATAAATGATCACACACAAGGATCTAGTGTGTGTGTGTGTGTGTCTATAATATATCTTTTGATATTACACTAAATATAAATAAATATATATATAAGAAAAGAGAGAAAAAGGGAGAAAGGCTGTCGGAGCGAGTAAAAGATACGATATATGGAAAAGAAAAGAAGGAAGGAGAAAAGAGAAAAGAAAAAACGAAAAAAAAAAAAGGATCTCCGGCCCGTCTTTTATTGATCCGCCACCATCCACAGCTGACGAGAGCGACGCATGCAGTCGCAGCAAAGAGCTTTAGAGACCCTGGAGAGTTTCGGCAGTGCAGCATATACGTACCCACATGCAGCAGCAGTTCAGCACATGTGTGTATATACAGTATATAGAGCACCAGACGATATATTCTTATTCGTGACTCTCGTATTATATTTCCGTCCAATATATAGAGAGTCATCGGCCCACACACACACACAGGCATTTAATAGGCCTCTTCCGTCAATTTCTGTATACATATTATATTTGCCGCTGCATGCTGCTGTACGTATATGTGACATGATCATTTGTGTTTTTCGTCGATCCTCAAAAGAGGATCATAGCCAAGGGAAATCTTGATAGATATTATTACATGACGATGGACAACGATGATATTTTCAATATATATTGTTGCCGATGGACTAAATAAAGTCAATAGACTCTCTGTGTCCATCCAAAGTTCCTTGATGGCCTATCCTATAGTCGATTGTGTTATTACGTCATGCGTGTGGCGGTGGGGGCTATATTTACATTCCCTTATGTAGAGAAGAGGAATAAGTTCACCATCCTTCACAGAGTATCTACAAGATAGAGAGGAAACTAGACGGCAATTATGGATGGCAGCGCCTATACAAGGACATAGAGATAGGGGACTGAGGAGTCAAAGTCAAAATGCCTGTTAATGGAAGCTTAATTGTGTATCTATAGGCAACCAACAACAGCGTCAGATGTTTTGTTGTTGTTGGCCGGGAGAAAATAGGGCCGGCCTTTTTTTTTAAAAAAATCATTAGCTTAGGATCAGTACCATAGGATTTTTTTTTTTTTTTTTGGTTGTCAATTGATAAAATGTAAATATTTTTTTGTTTTTTTTTTGTCTCACTCGGATCGTTGCTGTGCTGGTCGGCCGTCTCCTTTTGATGACGGATCGATTCATTTTGTGCGGCATGGCAGCAATGCATCCGCCGACGGTCTTGTACCAACGTTGAATGCCGATTGAATAACATCCTACTAATAATAATGGTGAGACTGCTCCTGTATGTTCTCCTCTCAGTTTGATTGTCTCCTTACTGCTCCTCAAATGCTCCTGCTGCGATCCTCTTATTGTCGTCTGTAGGTTGGCCGTTGTCAGCTGTGCCGCCGCTGCTGCTGTTGCTCCTAACCACCAGCGCTTCTCTGTCATGGCAGGATCAATTCCCGGAAACCTATCTGTATTTATAGTACAAATATGAAAAGTTAAAAACAAAAAATTTTCAAAAAAAAAAAGGAAAGAAGAAGAATTTGACAAGCATTGACATATATGTTGTATTATATTTTATATATGCAACTATTGAACGCTCTCACATCTGATGTCGTATACTGTATAGTCTGCAAGACGCTCGAATGGCATTTATTCATTAGAAAATGTGTGCTGCGTGTTCGTGTATATATAACGCAGGAGCGCAATATGTAGGATAATGTAAATATAATACGACGCCGGAATGTGTTTCATTTCGACGCTCGTGTTTTAGACTTTGTTCATCATATCGTTAGACTTTGGCTGCTGAATGTGTATATATAGCAGCTATATAGTACATCAGCAGCCGTGTGCATTGTTTTTGTGAAAACGGAGAATTACCCGCGGTCGTTATATAAAGGAATTATACATGTGCATGTATACGCGGTAGTAGTCTATAGTGTCTCTCTATACAATACGCCCCGACGACTGTTTGCGATCGATAAGAGAAATTCAACTCTCTCTCTCTCTCTTTCTCTCTCTCCGCATGTGTGTGCTATGCTATATACTCTTTGTGAATAGGTTCATAGATATATTACATGCCACCAGCTCTCTCTATACATATTGAGGGGAGGGTAACCTGTGGCACTTTCAAAGACAACTTTGATGTGTCGAAGATATTGCGATGATTATCTGTTTATTATTAGAAATATTTCACTATATTTTGTTTTGCAGTTCTCATCGCAATTGCGCAATTTGTAATAAAATACAATAGTCCAGTGTCTTTCTAAATATCGTAGACAATAAGTCTACACCAATGGATATAATAATAATAATAGCTTGAGAATAATAAAGAAAATAAAGAAGGACGATTCAGATAAGGGAATGTCGACGACGTCAAGCGTCGTGGCCGACTCTTGAAGGATGACGCTCGAGGGAGGAAATCTCATTAGTCGGGGTCTATAACTGCTGTCGGCATGTCACAAATTGACACCGCAGAGCGTCAGACGGGGGGGAAAAAAACCCCGCCCGATCGTCACACTATATATCCAGCAGCTATGCGCAGGATATGACGAAGGAGATAGACGTCTATATACGACTCTCCTATATATTTATATTTCGAAGATAGAGCACACAGCAGCTATACAGAGTCTCTACTCAATGTGACAACGATGTTAAAGGGGTTAGCCTATATAGGCATGTATACGATGAGATATAGAGTCTCAACATCCAACAGCACCAAGGAGCCTTTTTAGTTTTTGTCTCCAACAGTAACAATATATAGGATCCCTAATATACTCTTAGATTTAATGCGGATATACAATACAATTTGATGGTGGATAAACGCCCGAGCGAAATGAATTGGCTACTTGTTATTATTGCGATGATGTTGACGTTATTACCAGAAAATGGTTTTGAATGTTTTGTATTATTCGCAGCCAAGTTTGCGGGAATCAAAGGTGTTGGCCTTTCCAATGACCTTGACCTACCTGTTGGCGTTTCTCACTAGACGGGTGTTGGTGTCTATGGCATTTAGTGTTCGACATTTGTGACCCCCTTCTTTCTCAGATCTTTTATAAATATACGTAACAAGTCTATATATTGATGGGGGATGTGTTGTGCTCTGCTGGGCTTTCATCATTCGATGATAGGAGTCTGAGCTATAGGACACATTACTGCGGGAAAAGAGGAGCTCGTTGGCCGACCTATTGTTCTCTTTTGCTCTACCATCATCATATAGAACTGCTGTCATGGACTTTTCTTTTGTCAATTCTCTTGACTAATAATATGAGCGCTAATAATGATCGGCAATATTTCTCAACCAAACCAAGACAATAATCAAATGGGATTTTTTGTTTTTTGTTTTTTTTTGTTTTGATGGGAGGGGATTGGGGGATTTCTACGATGATGATGAGAGCAGACCAGACGACGAAGAAAACGCGGAACTTTTGAAATCAAATTAGAGACTTACCCAACGCGCTCTCCTTGTTGTATTTTCTTTGGAGCTATTGAGTGAACACCTTTTTTGTTTTTTTTGTGAATGATATGATGATGATGATGATGTCTTCTTTTTCCAATTGATGTTGTTGTTGTTGGGGAGGAACAAAGTTTTGCTTAATAATCCCGTTTTTAAAAGGAAAGAAATGATGTTGATTTCACTGTCACAACACTGGTCCGGCACCGCACGACGACGGTCTCATCACCGTCAAATATATATTTAAATATATAACAAATCAGATGAAATAAATACTGTTCTCTTTCTGTTCTGTCTAAAGAGTTGGCTGGATCGTTAATGGCGGCACGCGGCCAGTACACAACAACAGCGGCACCAAATCACCAATCATTGATGAGAAACAAATAGTACAAA
This sequence comes from Daphnia galeata, assembly GCA_030770115.1. Lineage (NCBI taxonomy): Eukaryota > Metazoa > Arthropoda > Branchiopoda > Diplostraca > Daphniidae > Daphnia > Daphnia galeata. Next base: position 2,159,024 of record CM061114.1, read on the forward strand.
CAAACATCAGACGGCACAAATATAAGAAAGAAAACAACAACAACAACAACAACAACAACAACAACAACAAACGACGACGATTGATTTTGTGTTTTTGTTTTCTTCTTTCAATTCCTTTTTCTTTTTTCTTTTTTTCGAATTTCGCGCAACAATTGAACAATTTTCACTCGAGGCAATCGAACATGTGATCGAAATCGTTTTGTCGTTGAATATATATTTCTCTTTGTTGTACGAATGATGAGCAAATAAGGATTGAAACAAAACCAAAGAGAGAAATCAGAAAATAGAAAGAAACCGGGTGGGGGGAGAGAGAAAAAATGAAGGGAAATGATAAAAGAGGAGAGTCGCGCACACACCCAAAACGCGGTCCGTCTCCTTTGGCAACTGGCAGACGACTGAGGGATCGAGAACCCGCAGTGCCTGTATATATATTTATATATAGGAGGAGGAGAATAAGGATCGACTACTACTGGTGGCTGGCAGGGCAGGATATATATACTACACCAGCGCTCTCATACAATATACTAACACACATATAGGAGAAGATGTTGCGACTATAAATCCTGGCGAGACTCTGAAGGCATCACAGCTCAGTTCAACGCGCATCAAGACCAAAAAAAACAAAAAAAAAATATATACATACAACCGGGCCACACGGTCTGAATCGGCTCCGTTGTCTTTCTCTCTTCTTATATGTGAAAAAAAGAGAGAGAGATAAATAAAGAGCTCTTCATATGTACATGTATAAGGAAGAGAGATGGATCTGATTTCATCAGTGTGATGCCCCGTTATAGATATGTAAGTTGTACGGTATATACGTACACTTTTCTGGAAGATGGATCAGATTTTGTAATAGCCTCCGAGTGTATCTGATGGAGCCTGTTTGAATCGAAAAATGTTTCTTTTCTGGCAAGATCTAATACTACACAGATCAGTGACTCGCTCGAGTCTTGTCAGATTAACATTCAATCCATTACGTTAAAGAGCATTGGACTATAGTTTATGGGTGCATATAAATAAAAATGTTTTTTTTATTTTTTTTTGCGAATTAGAGACAATGGACGAAAATTAATTACTATATTAAGAGATGCCTCCTGAGAGGATTGAACTCTCGGCCTTTGGTTATCTACAATTAATTGCGTACGAGACCAACGCTCTACCACTGAGCTAAGAAGGCGATATATTTGATTAAAAATGTTATCTATATTATTAGTTATAATAATTGTAAATGAATTCAAGTTAATGCGATCAACGTTATTTTATAGAAAAAAAAACTTCGACAACGAGGAAAATTCGTTAAGAAATGGAGAGAAAAAGAGAAAAAAAACAAAACAAAACAGTTGGATCATCCGCTCATCAGACCCTCACTAATTCTTATGATGATATTCACTTCTGAGCAAGTCGTAATTGGTTAAAAGCTTTCGCAATTGAATTGCCGGTTAAAATTTCACAATATTTTTCAAACCGATGCTATTATACATTGTCGTTTATCAGCGTATTTCAACATGTTGCCACGGGTTCATAATATCTGCAAGCAGTCTGAGGATCCTTTTATAATCCTTATTATATTATTTATAAATAATGGCAATATAATTACGTATATTACAAAAATTGTCTTCTTTTCAAAACTATATTATATCTAAAAGGATCTTATATAATAATGTGAGACTGGAAGATGGAGTGCATTTATACAGCGGATATACAGTGTCGGATTGGCTTTCACGCGCCCCATAATGGAGATAATAGGATGTATCTCGTGTCTTGTATCAAAAAGAGTTACGATGTTCAAAACGGACATTATTACAGGAATATGACATAATAAATATTTAGGCTACTAGCGATATGATGAGTATATAAAGCTCCGATTTCTAGTGTTTGCGCAGACACACAACACTTAATTCTAGCCCTATATAACGTGTGATATAGAGAGTTGCTGGTGCTGGATTAATATTATTCAGTCGTTTATTTACATTACATAAATCTATATCAGAAGGATGCCAACAACCCAAAATAATAAATTATGTACAATTAAAGAATAAAACAAACAAACAAACAAACAAAACCATATTGAGAATATTTTTATCTTGTTCTGACAATAAGATGGACATCAACACTTTACTATACTTGACTACATTAAGTCGTATGTGTTTAAATTTGACAGGTATATATAAATAAATAAAAACATGACTAAGTATTTATGACGAAAGATCATGAGAGAGAGAAGATGAGTGCTGCGGATGATATGATGCGCGCTGCTGGATCATTAGTATATTATACATATGACGCCGAGAACGATAATAGAGAGAGAGAGAGAGAATTAAGAGTGTGCCGTTCATCCCACTCACCTTCCGCATGACTGACGCAACATTGGCTGAAGAGCAGCTAGAAGCTATAGACAACCGACGGTGATATTATACATGTGCGAGTGAGCGTCATCGTTCATATCTCTCTTCAACTTTCCCTCATTTAGACTTTAAAAATTTGTTAAAATTTCCATCTTATTTCTTGTTTATATCATTTCTTATTCAATCATCCAAATAAACCGAAATCTTTTAAATATTATAGAAGGTCAGAATATTTAATGAAATTGATTATCTTGAAAAACTCCATGCAAAATATCAAAGTGAAATCAATATTTCCAATCTGGTGGAATGAGGAGACCAGCAACAGTTGATTTCATCGATACCTACATATAGTTTTATATTGCATCATCGACAGATGTAGTAAACTGATGATTCAACAATTTCAATTGGTGTGTTATAGACTATACTTAACTATGTAATATACTAAACCCGAAGCAACAGATCCCACCCACACAAAAATTTGAAATTTATTTAAATTGGATGATGTTTTATTGTGTTTTTTTTCCCCCCTTATTATAAATCATTTGTATATTCTCCTCGGTGAAAGCATCCAACCGTGAATATTGCTCCTGTATTATTATTATTAGAGGGTGTGTTACTCGTCTTAAGGCGAGTGTTACCCATATATTTGCAGTCAAAAGCATAAAATAACGGGTACATCACTGGACTGGAGAAGGGAATGGGAATATGAGATAAACGCACGCAGTGTATGGCGATTTATGAAAATATAGGAAGAGAGACGATAGAATGCGATGAAGGGGGTAGAATGAAGTAGAAAGGCCTCGAGCGACTAAAAACTGTAACATCTGTCTGATACCTCTCGTCCAGAGGCTGAGTACTGCAACGTACCAGCCCCGGTCGAGGTACCAGAGACTATGTGGAGTAGACACGGCCGAAAAGTATGAAAATATGGGAAAAGAGAGACGATAGAGAGTGATGGAGGGGTAGCATGACGTAGAAAGGCCTCAAGCGACTAGAATAGTAATAAATAACTGGTAGCCTCTCGTCCTGAGGCTGAGTACTGCAACATACTAGCCCCGGTCAAGGTACCAGAGATTATGACAAGTAGACACGGCCGAAAAAGAATTTGCAAAATGAGATAAAGAACTGAGTAGCCATATAGAGAAGGGTGGTCCGAATCGTTGCGGGACTGACCTGTTGAGGGCCAAACCAACAAGCCATCGGACATCTGATACGACCACGGTCTAAATTAAGGCGCCCGCTTAAGCTGGGGGATGAACCCACCGTCAGCATATCAGCATCCCATCTAGTTATTATCTGGATGGCTTGGCCAATCTTTTAGTTTGGGTGATAAAGGTCACGAGGGCCTTCCAAAGTATGGTGTTGCATATAAACTCATTTAGATTGGGTGGCCAGTGTAAGGGAGTTTTGTTGACGGCCGTGATCAGAACATCACGCTGCTGTGAAAATTTCATGCATAAGAAAAGGAAATGTTGAGTTGATTCATCGTCCTGGTTACAAGAGCAGAGTGGAGAGGATTGAACTTTGATCTGGTGTAGAAATTTATTAAGGAAGGAGTGACCAGATAGCACTTGCATAACTTCAAAAGAGGGGTTCAGTTTGTTTAGCGTAAGAGCGGATTGGATAGAGGGGAAGAATTCTCTAGTGAGACAGCCGGAAGAACAGTTGGACCATTCTTCGTTCCATTGGTTTAAGATTAATCTTCTTGTGGTGGCTTTTATTGTTGGAAAGGGAGGGAGGATCTGGACGACTGGGGGTGACCAATGCTGATCTCGCTTTTTCTACTAGGATTTCGATCAAAGCCGATGAAGAGACTGGAATTGGAGCACCTGTCAAGAACCTATTACAAGTGATTTCAATAAGCTTAAGGTCTAGTGGAGTTGTCGAAGCCAGAACGAATCCCGCCTGCCCAGACGTGCTTTTGAAGGCTCGACAGATGCTCGTAGCAATCGGTCGCTGAAAACTGCGCAGCTTCTTTCTGCACCAGGAAAATTTGGTTGCGGAAACCCAACTCGGACAGCAATACGAGATTTTTGGAATGATAACAGCATTGTATAGGAGGAGAAGTTTAGAGCGTGAGAGGCCCCAGGATAGCCTGAAACATCTTTTAATAGTATTAAATGTTTTTGTAGCCTCCGTACAAATTTTTTGCAATGTGGGCTCGCCAATTCAGTTTCTCATCTATTATGAGACCTAAGTAGCGACATTCTCTGGAGTGAGGGATGCTTACACTGTTTATGACAAGGCAGAGAGCAGATCGATCAAATTGTTTCCGAGAGAAAACCATAAACCACAGTTTTGAGTGCATTGAAGGAGAGTTTGGAGTTGAGACCCCAATCAACCACAGAGTTGCACATCAATTGGAGGTTGTTGACTGCTAGGTGAGCTAAGGACACTGGTGGCACATAGCAAAATGTCGTCGGCATATGCAATGATTTTGAAGTCAAAACTGAAGGAGAGCAGGAATAGGGATTCGAGAAGGATGTTCCAAAGGAAGGGTGACAAAATGCTCCCTTGAGGGCAACCTACTTCGAGAGTGGTACAAAGTTCTTCATCATCGGACGAGATAGTGGCGGTGCGATCAAGAAGAAAAGCCTCAATGAGCTTTGTAAGATACCTTGGACAATCTTTGCAGATGAGTCCACGTAAAATCATTGGGTGCCATGCAGCGTCGAAAGCACTCTTTATATCTAAAAAAGCACACGCTACCGTTTTCTTGGCTTTCCAACTACACTCTATATGATTGACTAGATCTGTAACCGCAGTTTCTGTGGACTTGCCCTCGCGAAAACCATGCTGATTGTGGCTAAACCATTGATTATCAACTGCTAATTTCTTCAGTCTCGTATGGAGGATTCTTTCGAAAAGTTTGGATAGACTGTTTAGGATGCTGATTGGACGGAAACTGCTGACAGTCTCGTAACAGTCTTTGTTTGGTTTCTTCAGAACAATTACTTTGGCTGATCGCCAGGAAGGTGGGAAGTAATTGAAAGAGACGCAGGCATTGAAAATAAGTTCGATAAGAGGCATGATGTGCTCGATACTAAGCTTTAGCCAGATCGTCGAGAGACCATTCTGATCCTGGAGTGGAAGTGTTTTTTAGATGTTTTAAGTTCTCTCTGATTTCAACCTGAGTTATAGGTGGAGAATAGTCTAAAGGGGGGCCGTTGTTCAATTGCCAATAAACTTCAGATTCTAACACGGAGTGTTGAGGCAATGTGATAGGTTGTTTAGGGAAGAAGTTATCGGCGAGACACTGTATAATTTGTTTCTGAGACTTGAAAACCGATCCAAGAGAGCTCAGTTTTTGGGGAAGACCATTGGAAGGAGGTGGTTGGGTTATTTTTTTTAGCGCTCCGAAAATATCGCCATTTAAATTAGCAGAACAGAAATCTTTCCATGAGGCCCTTTTATGGGACCTCAGAGCTTGTTGGTATTTGGATTTAATTAATCTGTATTCGAGTTCTGCTTCGGGTGATCTTAGGAGAGTCCTATTCTTGTACGCAGCCCTGAGATCGTGGCGAAGAGACCAGAGTTTCTTATTCCACCAAGGCATTTTTTTAGGCTGGGTTAAGGATTGAGCCGCCGAATTTCTGCTTTTGATGGCGCACGATCTGATGGATTCGGTAAGAAGAGTGATAGATGTGTTGATGTCATTAGTACAATGAAGACTGTTAGTAGACGCTTTGGCAAGAAGATTATGTGACTGAAAGCGAAGTAAAGTAGTGAAACGTTCAAGGTTGCACGATTCGGGGCGAGGGGAGCGAGATGCCATCACCTCGATGAGCGGTGCTCGACGAATCTAGAGTTTGAAAGGACACCGAGAATGCAATAAAAGGATGATCAGACAGCGAAGGGAAGTCGGGATATCTCCAGTTGTTTAGGTTAAGCGAGTCGCCGAAGGCTGAAAACGTCTATGAACGACGTGTTGCTGGGTTTGTGAGATAGGCTGTCCAAGCTGGCATTAGCAATGTTTAACTGATAAGATTGGAGCAGCGATTCTAGGTCCAAACCTTTGGAGTCTGTACCTGAACTGTTCCAGAGTTTATTTTTGGCGTTGGAGTCCAAACCGAAGACTGAGTGTCTAGTATTAGCGCACAGTTCTGATAGCAGACTATTAAATGAAGAAGGGATGATGGGAAGACTAGGACGGAGATAGACGGAGAAGAAGAAAATCTCTTTGTGTTTGATCTTGACTCTTATACCACTAATGGAGTTTGTGACGCCCCAGGGACAATGCGAGGCCTTGAGGGAGGCTTTCGCGAAAACGGCAGCTCCGTAAGCATGATCTTTAGTTAGGTTATGGAAGCAGACGTATCCAGGAGGGATATATTTTACTTCGATTGCCGTTAATGAAGGTGGCATACGGTTCTTGGATAAGAATTATATCAAAACCGGAGTCCAAAATAAATTGAGAGAGGGAGAGAGCGGCTGCTCTACAGTGCCTAAGATTGATTTGAAGGCAGGATAGTGACGAAACCCTATCAGTCATTGGAAGTGAATAGAGCGGTGTATCTCGAAACTACGGCTATCTGAGCTCTGCAGCTCGTGTGTCCTGCCTCGTGGTTTCCTTGACAATTCGGGCATTTAAAACTTGATTTGGGGACCGTGCAAGTGGAGGTTTCGTGATCTAGAGAACAGCAACCACATACTGTCGAAGACGATTTGCAGAAGTGCTTGATGTGTCCGTATCTTTGGCACTTGAGACATCGTCTAACTTCTTTGTCGACATCAACATCAATCGCACGATGGGCCTTATTTTCGAGGAAGATACGACCACCAGCTAAGATAGATTTTTTAAGTGCCGAGGAGTTAACACATAGACGGACTAGATAAGAATGAGAGTTAGGGCTGCTTCTAAGAACCCTGGCGGAGACAACACAGCCCTTCAGAGATGGATTGCTAGACTCGACTTGGGAAATGAGAGATTTTTCTTTAGCTATCTTCGTCTCGAGGTCATCAGACCGATCTGCCAAGGAACGTTGAAGAAGGTTATTGAAATGGACAAGCAGAGGAAAGGGGGCTGCTCCTGTATAAGATGGCATGGATGTTCGTTAGGCAACTTCAAAGCCTTTTTTCTCTCTCCATCTCTCCTTTAAATGATATATAAGGCTATATATATAAATGTAATATAAATATTTCAGCAAATAATATCAAAAAATCTATTTATCAATCTAAATATTAATAATAATAGCTATAATGGAAATATTGAGTGTTTCTTGTTAACAGCATATGCGCACATCACTACTATTATTATACCAGCATATAACACAAGCTACTGTCCCCAATCTTTTAATGACAATATCACTAATAGAATTGTCATCAATTGTATAATTGGTCCGATGAAAAGTCTCCACAATATAAGAGATCTTGTATTTATATTAAAAGAGAGAGATAGTAGGCTATATTACGTAATAATAATAATCATCCTACGTGCAGTATATACAGTAGAAAGAAAGGCGTTGCTGCCGTCCCGTTTGTCCTTGCTGATTGCTGCTGTCTCTGCTGACGTCGTCCAATGCTGAGTCAATTCGCCTTACAAATACGCGTCTAATATATATATAGAGGAGAAAAAGTTTCTCCTTGACTGATTCCCGCAGAGTATACAGCATCGCACGTCGTCCTTCTTCTTCTTTATTATATACAATATACTCTCGTCCTTATGTTATAGAAACATAGAACAAATAAAGAATCAGACGGGAATTTCATGAATTGAAACCCGTATTGCTATATAGCCTATACAGCGTGTTGCACATCACCGCCATAATGCGCCATCGATCTCTATAAAGTCTCTCACTCTCTCCCCTTTTTTTTTTTGTTCAATTTTCATCTAAATATTTTCAGATGTGCTCGGGTGTTGTATACTAGATATGCGAAACCAGTTCCTCGTCGTCCTCTCAACATCTATTATATTATTATAGCTGGATGCTGGCTCTCAAAAAGACGAATAGAAATCTATGTGTGGCACGCCGGAGACTAAAGCTAAGGCGCCGCCGCCGCCGCCGCCAGGACCCTCTGCGTGATCAATCGATAACTATATAGCCAAAACACATATATCCCATCATCTATGTAACGCAAAGTATATAATAATAATAACACCTCCCCCCCCCCCGTCCTATATAGTGTAATTATTCAACTTGTTAATCATCGTATTACACTATATTTTTAAATACTTTAAATAAGAATGTCTTTTAAAATTTTAAAAAGCGGGAAATTTGAAATTGAAATTTTTTTTTACTTTTTTTTAAATTGTATAGACCGCAATAATGCGCACAGCCCGACGACGACACAACCCCATAAAAAAAAAACGTAAATAAAGTTGATTGATGTCATTTTATATTTTTTTGTTGCAGAGCGTCGATGACGACGACGTGCTGTGCTGGTTAAACACGCCAACTGAATTCACAAGTAGTATATATACTACATGCCGCTAGAATATATAATATAAGGTCGGGGCTCGATCTTTTTTCTCTAGCCGCCACCCATCCAGTCCATCATCCAACCACATTTCGATGTAGTCTTACAGTATAGATATATAGTTCATGATGTGTCGATGTATTTACGCGACGCCATGGTGCTGCGCTGATGTGCTGCAGCGTCACTTTGACGTGATCAAACTCGATAAAATTGTTGGGTATCTTCTTATATCGAGGCCAAACATTTTCGCCTGTTCTTGCGGACTTTATTGTCTCCTGATGTTATACGTCGCCCATAACAAAATGAGAAGGACCTAGCTACCCCTCGCAAAAGAAAATCACATTCGAATGATTTTCTTTTCCCCGTAGAGGGCCACTTAAATGAATTGTTTAAAAAAAATATAAGAGCTAGAAATAAATTTGATTGAAATGATGACATTGATATTGAAATCAACAGTCGATGATAGGAATTTAGCTGTCCAAAACCAATGTCATATATAAGAATATCAAGTATGATTTATTGCCATTATTGATACGTCCTATAAATCTGTTTTCTATAAATGTTATAACAGTTGTGTGAGAGTTCATTCGGAAAAGCGCTTGTTATACTATTTATAAATGTAGTGGTTGACATTACTATATAATATGAAAATCAATAGCGCAACACACACACACACACACATATCGTCCAGCTCTATATATACAGTGAGACGACACCACCCAAAAAGGCCCCTTGACTGATTTTGATGCTGGCAACAGTGCCGACGACAAACTTGCTGTCCAGCACCATCATATTACAATTTTACTTAAACTCGTCTCTCTTATATGTATAAACTTGTAGTATAGATGATGATGATGATGGATATCTAGACGTTTAGACGACACGTTTTCATGCAGGGCAGCAGTATCTATTATAATCTGATATATTGCCGCGTCTTGTAAATATATTAGACTAGATGCTGTCGAGCTATATAGATAATATAGACACGGTGTTGTTAGACTCTTATATAATAAACAGTGAGAGAGAGAGAGAGAGAGAGACGAGTACTTTGCTATGTATAGCCATCATGTCCTCGCTATATATATATATATTCCTGTGTATAATAACATGCCCTCCGGCTTTCTTCATAATAATTAGACGGAGGATAGCGTCGCGACTAGATAGACTTGAAAACACTCAACAGAGCTATAAAGTATCTCCGCTTTTAATGATGGCACGCGTCCCTGAGTGGATTGCTGGCCCAGTGGCCCCCTCCAACAGCCCCGCGCCCGCCCCGCCTTGACTCTGATGTGCTGAAAACTCTTCTTCTTAGTTTTGCTGATGCTCTGGTGGCGGAAATAGCAGGAGAAGGATGAACAAGAACCTCTCCTTTTATTTATATATACGTATATATATATATCATCTCTCTCGTCTTTTAGCTCGCTGTGTGATGATGCTGAGTTTCCTGTCACAATGAAAATCCCCCGTTGCGCTGCTATATAGACTGGGCGATGTTGTTCCGTACCATTACACATACTATACTCTACTTCTTGTATATATATACAGTCGCTTTTATTGGCCGTTGTCTTTCTCTTATTTCTTTAGCTCTCCCACAGCAGCAGAGCCAGGGACCATTTTCTGTTTTCTTCTTGTATTATATTCGCACAATCATATAATAATGAGCGACGACGTTGCCCTTAAACAACCGCAAAAGACAGGGCAAGATATGGCTCGTTTCTCTCCTTGTAGTGTGTGCGCTTCTATAGCAGCCAGCCAGTCACAAAACTTGGATTTAAAAATATAGAAACAATATAAACAAACAGAGCGAATCATGATAATAATAAATATCAAAAGCTTTTTGCTTGCGCTTATATTGCTGCTGAATGTAAGGATGGTGGTGAGGAAGATTGTTTGAATGTTCCACAGTTCACCGGTCCACAGCATATTTTATCTCCAACCGGATACTATATACATTTATTATAATATGTACAATTAAGAATAATAGAGATGGAGAATACTCTTGATAAACTGTGTCGATATATTATAGGACATTGAGGCTGCAACACTATATAGTCTCATTTGTTTTATAGCCTATAGAGACCAAAGCACAAGGATTATACAGAGCAATAAATAACTATTAAGTAGAGACTTCAATAATCTCACAGTTGCTCAACTGGGTCAAATAATATCAACGACTTGAAAACAATATATTTTTATATATGCTGATAAATCAAAAGACTTTTTCTCCTAGCTATATATAAATGCTGGTGCTGGTGAAAAGCAATCTACTATATATAAATATATAAGAAAAAAAAAAGATCTTGTGCTCTTTATATGAGGAATCCCAGCAGAGCGTTGACAAATAGCTTTTCTTCGTTTTTCGTCCCGTTTCGCTAACAAGTTTCTTTTGTGCTGGGACTTGTGTGAGGCGCGGCTGGTGGCGTGCTGAAAACGCCCGGCCCGGTCCGGCCCGGAGCAGCAGCACACACTCTACTTTATTGCCGAATCGCCTATATATATATATAGACGCTGCTGTTGTTATTTACTTTTTTTTCCCCCTTCTTCTTCTTCTTAACTTCTTATATTCTTATATTGTTTGTTGCACACTCGGCCTTTTATATTTATCTCTCGCCGTTTCATGGTTGCCATTCGCTCGTTATATTATTGGCTGCACAAATGCACACGTCTATTCTTTATTTTTGTGAATGGCCTCCGTCGATATTCGTTCGCTTTATCATTTAACATAAAAAAAAGGGGAAATATATCGGACAGAGGGTTGTTACCATCGAACACCAGCAGCATGCAGCCATGATTGATATTAGCATTGAAACTGCTCTTGTTTGTACCTCGACAGCACAGGAAACAATAGAGAATGGCTATACAGGCTATGATGCTGACGATGGTGGATGTGCTGCCGCACCGGATGAAATGCTCTGAGAATAATATCAGCGCAACCAATTAGAGGGGTTTGCATCGCGCGTCTATACAGCAGCCAAGCGACGAGAGCGCGCGGTCGATGTGAATAATATTGCGCATCGTTATTTGTAGAAAGCAGAGAGAGGCGAGCTGACGAGATATATATCAGCCGATGCCAATCTTATAGACGAACGACGATGGTAGTAGTTATACTCTATACTAAGATGCTGCATGCAAAATAGCGATGGTGAAGCACATATAAGTGGGCGCTCTCTCTCTCCAAGGAGAATTGAAATAATGGCGACGCTGGATGCGCTCCACCGTTATTTATTGTGTGACGCGTATCGGGGGGGGTAGTAGCGACCAATTATTCGCGCCATCAGCACATGTTATAAAGCTCTCCACGTCGGTCGCCAATAAAACATTTTTTTTTTATTTCTCGAAATGTTTTGCAAATAACACTTGACGGGGCGGGATAAGTTGAGCGATGAATTGATGATCGCGCGGATTATATTAGAACTAGACTCGGATATTTATTGGAGCGCTAAATGTTGTAGTCGATATCGCCTGATGCTGGAAATAGTCTGTCCTCATAAATGTCCATGTCTTCGCGATTAAAATATACACGGCTCATTAATCATACTGGATGCTTTTACTATATAATGAATGATGATGATGATATTCTTTTTTCGAAAAAAAAATAATATGCTGATGCTATATAGCGAGCGCGGAAAACACATAATTAGATTTCTCATATCATCAGCTGAGATTGCTGCCAGGGTATTAGGAATGCCAGAGAATCTAAACAGCACATCAGCAGAGACAGAGTGCTGGGATCCTTCCCTTTTTCGATATTATTAATTGGAAAATAATTGATATTATTACATATTTATTGTGTATAGCAATTCGTTTAGCGAATCGAATCAACATCGCTATGTATAGGGTATTATTATTTTGATATTATACTATTATATATTAAATAGAGTGATAGTGATGTATAGACTATGGGAAATAAGCCTTAGGGCCTTGTTATATTGCTTCGCCTCCAGCGTCTAAGAGACAGAGCTGAGAGTCCTTAATAAAATGTGATACGTACTATAATAAAATAATAATAATAATATAGCGCATGATAGGATATATATATATATGCTGCTGAGAATGCCAACAGGCAATCAAGCCAAACTCTATATTTCTATGTTCTGCTGATAACGGTTCTGATGATGATGCTCGCTGGCTAGCAGCTCTATTTTTGATTGATTTACAGTGACGCTTTCCGTCAGGGCGTGTCAGCCAGCCAATCAATTTACATCAAGAATAATAAACAATGAAGCCTTTTTAGTCAGCAGAAGCTGTATCATCTTTTCTGATGTAGAATATTATTAAAAACATATTTAGAGTAATTAGAATGTTACACTGGTAAATGTATATATTAACATGATCGATCAAATAACTATAAAATGGCTGAATTTGTAAATATTATACAAGGTGGGAGAAGGCCGATCCGATCGCTAAATTATACAATAATGATGTAGATAGACCGCAGCAGTACGACATTATTTATGCAGATCGTTTGATTGATTTATATTACGGAAACTCGTCAAGGGATATATGCGCCTCTATCGAGAGGCACAGCCGCTAAATATATAAACGAAAATCCATCACCAGCATCTATATATATAAGGGCTAGATATATCCGCTATGTATATATTTGCTGGGCTGCATGTATAGCCTGTGGGATTAATCGAGGAGTTAATATGGATGTGCTGATGGTTTCGGATAGAATAACCAGACAGATAGACGCAGCATCAGAGATAGCAGATTCAAATGTTTGCCTCTATATATATAGGGAGAGTTACACATTCCTTGTCTCTAATTAATAATATTACGGCGAATTGATGCATCCCAAATGTCGAAATTAGAAATAGTAAACGTCGTCGTTTCACGTTACGTCAGTTATAATATTAAAAAAAAAAAGAGACTTTAAGAGAATTTCGTAATTTGTTTTGAATTTTTTAGAATTTGATTTCTGCACTATGTTTGCGATAGAATTTGGGGTTTTGAGTTAATGAACAAGATAGTTACCCTTTAGAACTGTTTGTTCATCACGTAACTGTTACGCAACAATTACGTTTTCATCTATACCGACGAGCTTTTACTTAGAGTAGATAACCACGCACCTTTTAGAGAGGCAGTTTTTTATAAAAAAGGGGTAATATTTATAACTATTATGAATATTCCTTAATCACCGCTGTCTAGTCTTATGTATATTTTTCGTTCGTGATGTGCATGAGTTGGATGAACGCAGGTTTCAATCCAAACTCAGTACACTCTCTGATATAAAAGATCCATTTTGACTCAGTATTAAGAAAAATAAAAATCTTACTTAAGACTTAATCAAATTGTATTTGAAATGACAAAATATGTCAACCTTTTTTATCTTAATTTTAATATTACGAATAATAAACGGCAAATTAGTTACAGGGGATCAATGCATCTCCAATCAAACGTAAAGTTCATTTTACTGTAAAATGCTGCTCTCCCGAGAATGCGTTTCAATTTCAAATTAACTGTGTAGGAAGCACGAAATTCGCATAGTGGGTAAACACTTTCGGACATGTCCTTGCGTCAAACCACTGTACCTAGGCACTAATATAGCCGGGAGCGAAATCTGCGAATTTTCTCAAATGAAAAGAAAATTAATTAAACAAGAAGATACGAAACGCAATTTGTATATATATATTTTAGATTATTCGAACACTATATTATGTAAAGTATTCAAAAGGGGAAATTTACTTGTGGCTCTATGTGTATAGCGGTGTATAGTAGGCCTAGTAGCATTTTCACATGCTAGTCGATGATATAACATCATGCACTCTCAATATATGTCATCGTTGTTGTAACACCATTTTCAGAGTTGTGGAATATTTCATCGTCGCAGATACTTTTTTCTGCGAATGCAGTTGTGAATATTTGGTTCTATTACGTCATATCCATCAGACAACGCGAAAGTACCGTTTATGTCATAAACACATATAGTTTATTTTTCCTTTTGCAAACACTTATATAAAAATAGGTTATTGCACATATGATGAATGTAATGGAAATTATGTTTAAAGAAAAGAGAATAAAATCTGATAGTATATAAAACATATAGGCCTATATACAATACATGAACGTCTAAGAGAATTTCATCATTTTTTTGAATTTGTTAGATTTCTAATTCTGCACTATGTTTGAAATGGACAATAATATGACGGTGTCTTTATAAGTCGTTATAAGTTAATGAACATCGTAATGGCTCTAACGAACTGTCTATTTATCACGCAACTGATTGACATCAATTTTGAGTTCATCTAAAACAACGCATGATTATAGAGAAAAGATTATCATTCATATTTCAAGAGCTCAATTTACTTAAATTTAGAGTTAAATTGCTAAAGTTTGGAAGAATCTCAACACCTCGTGAGTATTATCGATTGTTTCTTTTTTTGCACCTGCTAACCTTCACCGACGACTGCTGACAGCCAGGCTTAATTAACGTAAATACAGGATTCAACAGGAATAATTTCGATCGACTGGGCAAACGTAATTGTCGATTTCAGTAAATGTTAATTTCAAATCTCTACTTAAGGAAATATCGACTCATAAATGTTGTGGCATAATACGATGATGATGATACAGTTCTATTTAATGAACGCACTTCATAAGCGGCGATCTAGTTGTAGCCATTGTTGCAGCTCCAAATTAAAAGTAAAGTTCATTTAACTATAACGACCTGTCGTCCCGCGACATCCGCTTTTTAATCGTAATCAACTGTATTTTAAAGAATCGCATGGAGGTTACACACCCTCATTTTGACAAGTGACACGTCTGAACAATCTGAACAACAATTGCATGTAGCCGGAAGCCAATTCCTTCGCGTATTTCTTATTAGGACTAATCAAATAACTGACGAGAATTGACAGTAAGTCGCAATTTTAAATAAGATGTGACTCGTATTTGTTTTTCAAATGATTTGAGCACTTTAGTATTAAAGAATTACAATCTATCTGCGGGCTAAATATTCGGCAGCAGTATCATTTACATGTTAAAATTGTTGACAATGTTGTGGTTGTTAAATTTCCGTGTTTTTAGTCGTGTTTTATATATATAAAACTTAATTTGTTTGTAATATCACTTGATCTAATCAATGTATTTCTACTGGGAGAACCTCGTTGATATCAATTTCTTCGAAATACGGCATTGGCAGATGCTTACAACGAAGAATATTGGATAATCAACATCGATGCCCCAAGAAGTACTTGACTAGAATCGTTGGTTAAAATGAATTTAAGCTTACATACTTATACCGTTACAGATATTAAACATAGCTGGTGCACATGATGAGGATGCGCAGGTGATAACAACACCAATTAACTTCGTTTTAGTCTGAAATAACAAAAGTGGCTATGCAGTAGCGATGATGAATTAAAGTTCATTTATCTAAAATCGACAATGTATAAATACGGCGTGAAATTAATTAGTCTACACTATGTAAAGCAACATGATGACGCGAAAACTAATATTTTGTTTGATTTTCGCTTATTTTTACAGGCTATCACGTTATGGCATGGACTTCGGGTTTTTTACGTGAATGAATAACGTTTTTGACACCGCAGAACTACAGCTGCAAATCATGACACGTCTGTATGTAATCAATCCCGATTTCATTTAAACGACGTATACATTTTTTAAAATGTTAACCACCACAACTGTTATGACTAGACTAGAGGTTAAAATACATTTCAAAAGTTCAACTGGTTATAGGCTACAGATTGTAAGTAAAATCACGCCACTAGCTATTTAACCTCGTCATCATGAAAACTGCAATAGAGAAACTATATAGCGCAATAATAGCACGTCACAGGGTCAGGAATCTATAACTCA
The DNA here is from genome assembly GCA_030770115.1 of Daphnia galeata. Lineage (NCBI taxonomy): Eukaryota > Metazoa > Arthropoda > Branchiopoda > Diplostraca > Daphniidae > Daphnia > Daphnia galeata. The sequence goes on from CM061114.1 coordinate 2,175,607, forward strand.
TACACGGAGGCGAATGTCATTTTGAATAAGTTAATACTCAGTAATTACATGAATTCCAGGTTGATTAGAAAATCGATTTTGAAATTTATTAACAAAATTTTGACATCCGTATATGAAAACTATATCTGAAAATAACTGACGTTGCGCTATCTGGTAATTTTGCCTCGCACCTGAGATGGCAATATAATCGTATAATAGTAGCCTAACTATATTAATCAGTACAGTTTGTTTTAAAATTAACATTGGTTTTCCTGTACTTTATTGAGTTCTCATTAGCGCAAATCGTGCAACTAAAAAATTTGTTGTGTTAGGGTATGAAGCTTTATTGTTGCTTTAATTGATATGAAATTTAAATAATTGGGAGTTGTAAGTACTGTGAGAGAAGTTAAAGTGCTAATTACTTTTTTGGGCTATTTTAATGGCAGTTGACCGCTTCAATCAAGAGGTTGAAAATAATTGTTGGACTTGAATAGAAATATCATGTTACTTTATTCAAAAACGATGTCGAATTGAAAATCATATAATAAAAACTTAATTTATAACAATGAAATCTTCTAGATCTATTTTCGACTGGTGATTTGACTAGTTCATAAAGATCTCCTTATATAGTTAGGATATGTGCGTATGTAAAATGTCTGTGCAAATTAATCAGCTAAATGACGACGACATCTTTGTGGCTGGCAATTTCATTTTTCAAATGAATGAACATTATTGAAACACATGTAATTATCTGTTTTTTTAAGGTCTATCGTAATAGAATTGTGATTATAAGTTATTATAACCAAGTATATACGAATGGAAGTACAACATCAGTTTAATTAAGTATCTATTATAAGAAGTCTTCATTTGGCTTAGAAAAGTACACTTTGTCGTTGATTGCGCAGTAGCTTTAAAGTATAATATCATCTATCATCGGGGAGTCATTAACCCTTGAAAGTTATATTATGTTAGGCAACCTGTCTATCGTCGGACAAACTTTAATTGCAATGAAGGTTAAGACTAACACGTTATTTATACGATTTGCTACATCAAATGCAGTTGATATAGCCTATCATGTATATCTTGAAAATATCACGCAATAATAATCAGTATCCTTCCAGTGGATAATAAATTATTGTTGCAGAATCACGTCGAAATCAAGTTCATTTAATAAAAATCAACTCTGAGGTCCGATTCGTTTCATTACCTTCAAAACATTCAATATGAGGGAGAAAAAGAGATCAAATCCCAGACAAATGGCTAGTATGCAGTTGTTATCTAAAATCGCGGTTGGGACGAGAAAATAATTTGAGATTCATCGAAAAATAAAAAAAAAAAAAAAAACTGTGAATCTCATCCCTTCATCTTTTGTCTCTGCAGGTCTTTAATCCTTCCCAATCGAAAACAATCATGTTCTCTTTAATTGATGACGAAGGAACTAAATGACAATTGACTATTATATCTGCGTTTCTAGATTTTATGTATATGACCCAATTAGATAACGATTTTTAAATGAATGAACATTGCAATGTCACCGGAGTATTATTTGCCTACGTAAAGCTGTTATAAGAAATGTAGTTTGTCTTTTAAAACGACGTGCTTCAATACCATATGTTTTCCATCCAGGTTACGCAAAGGAGATCATTTATAAAATCTAGTTACATTTGGCTATTTAGACTACCAATATCTGACCATAACAGTTCAGGGTCAGAATTCCAAATGACATTCTCTATCGTTCATCGTTACAGAGTTTGTAATAAAGGAATTCTAGATCACCAATGACAGTTGTGTGTACGATATTGTTTCGGCATTTTAATAATATGAAAAGTTATCGCTTAAATATCTAGTTGTCGGCAAAAGTCATCTTACACAGTATACTTCGACAAAGCTAACAGTAAATCAATAAATTAATTAATTGCACGTCGACATGTCGAATGAATCGTTGCCGTTGCTACGAAGAATCAAGTTCATTTCAATTAATTCTTATTTCACGCGTATAAGCATAACTGCTGATGAATTCTTCAAATAAAAACTCTATACTCTTCAGAAACTTATAGTGTAATAACTCGTCGTCATATTTCTCTCGATAATAATTCGTTTATCCTCGGAAGTGAATTATTCTTAATGGGAAAATTTCCAACTTTATTTTGTGAATTACGTCAGTTAATAAACACCTTAATGTCAGCCGAGTTCTGTTTTAATTCATTCAATATATATATATCACAGCTATAGCTGTGATGCAATGTTCATCAGCGTTTAATTATATGTTCTCTAACTTAGTCCTGCTAATGTGTCTGTCAAATAATGTCGCTAATGACTTAATTTAAATAGGAGCCTTAGGAGGGCAGTTAAAAAATACTGAAAATGACAAAATATTTATGAATCCTATATTGTGATAGAGTCAGATCGGTCAACAATCTCAACACAGTCCAATTATAATTAAAACTTGACAGCACAAATGTAACAAAAAAGTCGAGATCCGGCCCTCAAAGTACAACCTAGTGTCGTTGGAATTGCTATACGAGGAAACAAGTTCATGTTACATGAAATCTTTTTTGTCGTCCAGCCGAATTTTTTTTTAAACAACCTCGTCGAAACTGCATCAGGGAAACTATAGCGCAGTAGTGCGTCAAGGCTCACAACTTATGAATCTATAAATGATGTACGTAAGCTAATGTCATTTTGCATAAGTTATAATATACTCAATAATTACATGAATTCCAGGTCGATTCATATAGAAATCGATTTTTAAATTTATTAACGTAATTTTTACATTCATAAGAAAACTATATATCGCTCTGAAATTTAATCAACTGTTGTACAATCTGATAATTTTGCCTCGCACTTGAGGCGGCAATATAATCGTAATAGTAACTATTAATCAGGCTAGAGATATTTTTTTTTTAAATTAACATTATTTCTTGTACTGTACTTTATCTTTATTAAGCTAGAAAGTTTTCATACAGCGCAAACTGCGCAACTAAAAAGAATTGTTACATTAGGGTAGTAGCAGTCATGAAGCATTGTTGCTTTAATTAATGTGAAATTAATCTAATCGAGAGCTGTAAGTACTGTGAGAGAAATTGAACGGCTAATTACATTTTGGGCTATTTTAATGGCAGTTGACATTTGAGCGCTTCGACCAACAGGTCGAAAATAACTGTTGGACTTGAATATAGAAAAATCATGTCTATTTATTCAAAACGATGACGAATAGAAATAAATCAAATAAAAAAAAGATCAATAACTCGTTATAAAAATGAATTATTTTCAACTGGTGATTTGACATCTTCGTAGAGATCTCCTTAGTTATAAGTGAAATGTTTGTGCAATAATTAGCTAAATGACGACAACATCTTTGTCGATGGCAATTTCATTTTTCACGTTAATGAAAATTATAGAAACACATGTAAACTATCTGTTTATTAGCAATTTATCGTTTAAAACTTGTGTTTCTAAGTTATTTAATCAAATAATTTTAAACGGAAACGTAATGTAAATTTTATCGAGTATTTATTATATAACACGTCTTTTAATTTTAATTAATTCATGACTTGGGATGTTATCTTTGATTGATTCCGTCCGATAGCATTAGATCTGATGATTAGCACAATCGCAAGACGTTCCATTCTCGCTAGGGCTATCTGAGATGGTTCTGGTATCATCATGGGCATCGATTAAAGCTTAACACATCCTTTAATATAATTGTAAATCAATAAATGTTTTTATACGATGTGTATTATCAAATATAATTAACATACCCTATCGTATAAATTGTTAAAATTTCATGCAATAACAATTAATGTCCTGCTGACGGATGGTAACTCATTAATGAAGTATCACCTCGAAACAAAGTTCATTTATTTAAAGTCAACTCTAACGTCCGATTCTTTTTATTGCCGTCAATTACCTTTAAAACATTCACTTGAATCAATAATTAAAAACCCCGCATAACCGATCAATAGCAATCTCATAGCGCCAAATGAACAAAACCGTGAAAAAAGTGAATCAAACAAAAGAAAAGAAAATCCAAATCCTATGTAAGAGCCCCTGATATTAATCGATTTATTTAACCGACGGGAACATAATAATATTTAGGAGATGAGGCGTGAGTGTTTGGCCGATAGAGAATTGACATTAAAAAAAAAACGGCAATTCAATTTCTAATCAACAGGTAGAAAATAATCGTTGCGGACATGAATATAGAAAAATCATGTTCATTTATTCAAAAACTATGGCGAGGCGAAAATCAAATCAATAAAAACTCAATAATTCGCTATAAAAATGAAATCTTATAGATCCTTTTTCAAGTGGTGATTTGACTACTTCATAAAGATCTCCTCAAGTTTGATGTTTGTCCAAATTAATCAGCTAAATGACAACGACGTCTTTTTGGATGGCTATTTCATTTTTCAAGTGAATGAACATTACAGAAACCCATGAAAACTATCTGTTCATTAGCAAGTTATCGTAGACATTTGTGTCTTAAAGTTATTTAAAACAGATAAATTTGAACGGAATTACAAGTTCAGTTTAATTTAGTATCTTTTATAAGAAGAATTTCATTTTAAGTTAATTTATCTTGCATTTTACCGATGATTTTCGGCCTCATTGCGCAATCCTTTTTGACCGTCGAGTAGAACGAAAAAATGCGCAATTGAATCACAGTTGAGAAAACTCAAAGGAAATAATGCTGTCTTAAAACTCGAATGATATCAACAAGTATTATATATAATTAGTGTCATCAAATGCAACTAGCAAATTCATACGTGAATAAATCAATGAATTTACGCAATAACAATCAATATCCTGCCTACGGATGGTAAATCATTGATGCACTATCACCTCGAAATCAAGTTCATTTAATTAAAATCAACTCTGACGTCCGATTCGTTTCATTACCGTCAATTACCTTCAAAACATTCCCTTGAATCAATAATTTAAAACCTGGCAAACCCGCGCAAAGCCGATCAATACAAAATCTCATCACGCCAAATTGAACAAAAACCAAGTGAATCAATCAAAAGAAAAGAAAATCCATCAAATCCTATAGAAGAGCCCCCTGATGTTAATCGATTTATTTAACCGACTTGTATATATAATATAGGAGATGAAGCGCAAGTGTTTGGCCGATAGAGAATTGACATTAAAAAACAAAAAAAAAAACAAAGTTGGCCGAATCAAATCCAACTCTCGGTCTCTCTGCTCCGCCTATTAGTCTGTGTATATGTGTGTGTACACGTTCTACTACTTCTATATTAGATATAGGATATAGTGGATATAGTGGATAATAGAGCTCTCTACAAGGAGTGAAAACGTCCGATTGCGCAAGTCGCAACTCGTCAAACCGCACTCCCGATAATAGCGCCACCATCGACGATTCGAAACAGCGAGCAGCAACTGCAGCCTCTCCCATCTCTCTATTTTCAACTAGCTCCGACTTCTTCTGGCTTGTTTCCACTGCTGGGACCATATCCCTGTGTGCTTCTATACACACCCACACCCAGGCCAAAAAACTCGGCTGATGGGCGGCGGAACGTTCCCTTTGCTTATACCCCACAGCATTGCTCTGTGTGCTGCCTATAGTTTCGTCTGTGCCTATATCTCCCGCGGCCATCAGCATCTCTCTAACGTGAGTATATAGAGCGAAACGAGTGTGTGTGTGTGTATGTGTATGCGTGCGCTTCGTCTTGCCATGGCGACGACGTCCATGGCGGCTGTTTCATCCGTTCCATACTGATGCCACCTGACGTGTCCAACAGTATTGGTCGGCCGTTATTTCCTTTTTTTTGCGTTGGACTATATCTTGCGTCATATCGTCCAGTTCTCCATCCAACTGTGTTTTAACAATTTAAAAAGAAAAAAGAAGTAAAGTTCAACCAGCGTACGAAAGTACCAAAAACAACAGAGAAAACAAGTGTAAAAGTGGACACACAGACATATAGAAGAGAAGAAAAGAAAGAAAGACCAACTGTCTTTATTCTACTGGCGTGTGACTCTCCGTGTGCATCAATTCTTCAACAGCACCACAACAAAAGCAAGTTGACTCTCCTCTCTATAACATTCACAAGGTTATAGTAGTGGCTCTTGTTCGTCCCTCGCTGTGTGCATACATAACATAGTGAGTACTGCTGCTCCTGTTTGTGTATAAAAGAGAATCACAAAACTGCCAGTCTTCTTCTTCGATGTTTTTTTTTTTTTGGGGGGGGGGGAAGTGTTAATACAACCAAAGAGAGAACCAGCGCCCTGGCCGCCATTATTATTCTCTTTGGACTCTCCCTTTATGTATAGTGAGAGTGTATGTATGTGTACGAACATCGTTCTCTCATCTCGACTCCTCCCATCGGTATTTGAGTAGCTGCTGGGGCACAGCGCCACGTAGTCCAGCACCTTTGTTGACCTCTTACATCAAGGAAGAACAAGGAGAAACAACGGCCTGTTGAACAACAACAACAACAACAACAAAAAGGAGAAAGAAAGTTCAGCCAACTATATTTATTAAATTAGCTTTAGTGCTATATAGAGCTTCAAAGCGTTGCTGGTCGTCGTCATGTTGTTGGTTGGACACAGTTGCCGGACCGCCGTCTCCTCCTCTTTCTCTTCGTCGACGACTTTTGTTTGTACTTTGTTGATTGCTGTGACTGTGCTGGTCGTTAACTATTGTCCAGCTGCGGCCAATCCGGACGCCAAACGTCTCTACGATGACCTACTGAGTCATTACAACCGATTAATTCGTCCCGTTAGCAACAACAGCGAAGTAGTCACCGTCCGTCTCGGTCTCCATTTGTCACAGCTCATCGATTTGGTGAGTTTAGATTTTATTTCATTTCATTTTGTTTCATTTGATTTGTGGATTTCCTGGTATCAAAAGGGAACATGATGCGCACACGCACGAGACTCCTGGTGGAATATAAACAAAATCCGAGAGACACACCGCACAAGCCCCGAAAATATATAGGGAAACATTGATCGCATATATATATATAAAAACTCGCGTGCTGTGCTTCTGCTGGTTGGGCTGAGATGGATGTTCTTTCTCTAGACATCATCTCGCTTGACTTGGTTACACACATCACACACAAACACACACAAATTTCTCTCTTTCCCTCTTTTTTCGGGGGGATCCTTATAACTACACGCAGGAGTAGGAGCCACATCATCGATATCCCTTTGATTTTCTCTCTCTTCTATATACACACAAAATGGCGGCATCGTGTCATCTTTCTCTCGTGTGTGTATCAAAAGACATTCCAGACAAACAAGACGAATGGACGGAATATATCATGGCAGATCCTTTTGGATGGAAAATTGAGAGGAGATACAATAATATCGGCATCACTTTGAAAACTTGTCTCTCATTTTGAGTTGCTGGGAAAGAAAAGAAGAGGAAACCATTAAATACGTCCATTATTGACGGACGTTTGAATAGTTTCTATATGTCGCGCGGTTCTTTGAACATATCGATTCGTTTTCCACGGTTTTCCAATTAGAGAATTTTGTATATATTTTTAAATCTCCCGCGCGGAACGGAAAACTGGAAAGGGATGAAAGTTGATTGCAAACTGATCACACAGGGTCCTCGCTGAAAATCGGGTGACGTCAGTAACACAAAGCGGCAACGTCGCTCGCCTTCCATATCCTTTAATAACTTTGAGGACGGGCCGGCGTCGCCGGAGAAAAGAAATATAAAGGGGACGGAGGAAAGAAGAAAAAAATCAATAAAAAAGGAAGAAGAGAGAGAAGAAGAAGAAGAAGAAGAAGAAGAAGAAAAAAAATAACATAATACCAGAATTGCCAATTTGACAATGTCTTTTCTCTCCTTTGGGTTCTATGTTTCTCATTTCTCCATATAGTCTAGCTCCAGCACCGTCATCGTCTTCTTCTTTTTTTGGTCCTAGCGGGGGACCGAAGGAGATCGAGGCTTTGAGTGCGACGTACAAAGACTCAAAGAAATAGCTACCCAACGAGTATATATAAAAAGAAAGGAGGAATCCCCAAATGGCTCACATATAAATGCTGCAGACTCGACGGTCCAGTAGTAGCCGAAAACTATCCAGTCGTTCATGGGCAAATCAAAAGTGCCGTCGCGTTTCTATCTATATATGTATGAACGATGGTTTTTATATATTTTTTTTTTTTTCGATAGTACATTTTCAAAATAAAGACATTTAATAAGAAATCGAATGTAAGAGAACCTTTGACGTATAGAAGAGAGATATCTATAGACTGTGCTGCCCGTTTCGATTGTTTCCCAAGGGTAAACATTGGATCTATCTAAGGTTTTCCTCAACAAAAAAAAAGGGGGGATATTATTGTACACATAGACTGTGTGTTATATAATACGTATATATACAAATAATACAATGTATCTAACGTCTAGCAATCTAACTCTATAGCTCTGTGAGATGGCTGGATCAACATTGATACAGCGCACTCTAGCTGCAACTGGCCTATATTATATACTGGCACATTCCAGTTGGATGGAATAAAGTAGTCTGTATACATTATAAGACGTCGGAGAGGGGGGCCGGGGCCTGTCTAAACTGAGTTAACTGACTTTGAGATATATATATATATATACAGTATACTATAGTATAAATATAATATTACGGTTGATATATCAATGTGTGTATAGCTAGCTGGATCAACACTGACCAAACTGAGATACATCGGCTGGATCGGCCGGCAACACCCACACCGTATACATAATAGAACAACAGCAGCAACAACAACAACAACAACGTCAGCTTTTATTTGGCCTTGCCGCTCTGTGCATTTGATGGATGACAATCAATGCTGGCCAGCCAAAAAAAGAGACGAAAAATAAATAAATATATAAACCGCTCGTCGTCTCTATTTTTATTTTTTCTCTTTTCACAACAGAGTGCCGATTTCTATGGATGGCGAATTGCTGCTTAGTCTGCGCGTTTATATTTTTGTTTGCAACAGCAGCATCAGTATATAGATAAAAATATATAATATTATAGTTAGGGCGGTATATTATATGATTTGTATTGACTTATTATTTTTCCATTGAGTCTGATGCGAGATGCTCGTCGCTTCGAAATGCTGGCGCTTAGCTCAGCTCTTTGAGCGTAATCAAAGCCGAGTTCTTTTCTCTATTCAAAATATCGATAGGCTATAATAAATAGTCTATTATATATAGAAATATAGACGAGGTTTGTTATTCCTGTATAATTCATTTCAAAGCCGCCGCAAAGTCAATCATGTATAACTATTACAGCATAGCCTATTATATAAAAAGCGGGGAATAAATGATAACACGCTCACGCTATTATACGTTGTATATAGAAATATCTATAAAAATCTTCAATTGGTATACATTGAGGACGTGTGTATAGGGAAAAGAGACTCTCTGACGATGCGCGGCAAATTGAATTGCATTAGCGCTTCTGTTGCAGTCGTGTCTGGTGATGGACGAGCCTCTGTATGAAAGTGTACAGTGCACATCTCAGCACATAACTCTGCGCTGCTGCCATATTATTATGATGAAAGAAAACCAAGCCACGACAGGACAGCCGTCTATCATATCTCTGGCCAGCTTATAGATATATTTATTTATAAATATAAAGAGAGAAGAGAGACTGAGAGAAAGAAATGGAGACCTATAAGATGACCAATAATAACATCTCAGCATCAGCAGACACGACGACTGATAGGCAATAACAATCTAAAGAGCTGTGCGCACCACTTTAGAAAGCGTCACCGCATCAAAAAATGTAATAATAATAATAATAATTCATCACGGTTGTCTAGTATCAAAAATTATTGTTGATGGCGCCGGGCCGCAGCTGAAATTGAAAAGAAGATTTTAAGCGGCTGACATTTGCAGCATTTGCTGCTGTTGGCCGGCGACCGACACTATAAACGTTGTTTGTTATGTTGAGAACTCGGAGAAAAGAAGCAGCGGCAATTTACCATGTCATAAAATCCCAGGTTTTATTAGATCTCTCTGTGCAGCAGGAGCAGGAGCAGTAGCTCAATAGGATATATAGCGCTATATAAGTACAGAGCAGGGGCCTCTCTTTCTTGACTGCCTTTTGTATACTGTCGACAGGTTACCCTATATAGTATATACATTTCAGCAACAGAGAGAGAACGAAGGGAACCCGCGAGGGAACCAAACAAACACACTTGATATAATAGTATTAGCACTGCACATTCGTTGTATTAGATTGCCGGCCTGCTGGGCCACACCAATTGTTATATATACACGCGCCAGGATATCCTGAAAAGTGGACAATAATACCTTCTCTTGTGTGAGAAATATAGATTCCAATAACATATCTATTTATATTATTATTATTATCTCTATTTCTATATATGTAATATAATAGATTGTATGTATAGCTCTTTTCATTGGGCTCGTCTTTCTTTTGTTGTGACGGTGATCTGCAACCAGGACAACGCCCTATTCATCTCCTTCTTCCTCCTATCCACAGATTTCTCTCTAGACATGTTTAGATTGTGCCGGCAGCATATATAAAATATCATATGTGGTCTGCTCTTCTTCTTCCTCTTTTATGTAGATTTATATATAGATGTTTCCTTCTATAATGTTTGGGAATTGATATGATATTCAAATGTTTCTCTTCACTCTTTCAACCTTGTGTATAGGAGTTGCGTCGCATCATCCAAAGGGGTTTGTGTGGATGTCTGATGTAAATTATTCTCTTTCCTCTCTCTATATATGTATAATAAGTGATGATGATTTCTCACCGAAACAGGACCGCAGTTCAGGGAAAGTCTCGACGATATATGTATATGTATTCAAAGAAGAAGAAGAAGAAAGTCAACTTTGATAGCAGATTTGCATGGAGATTGAATAGAATAAAAGAAAAGATTTCTCTTCAAATAGTTTTGCTGCCTATACTGCTGCTGATATATATGGGACGAGTGTATCTCTTGTGAGGTCGCCAGCGTTTCAACCAAAGGCTATATAAATCCTGCTGAAATAAAGCTGCTCCAGTTCAGCTCATTTGATAGTCACCAGCTTTTGATGTAAAACAGAAGAAGAAGAAATAACAACGGGGAATTTATAACAAATCCCATCTCAGCTCTCTCTAGTCGTCATCATTCTGAATCAACTCAACTCCTCTCAGTTCATCTCCAGTCGTGCCGAACGCCAAAAGAAAGTTGACAGTCTATACTTACAATTTTACATATAAATTTCAATAGAGGAAACATCAAAGTCAATCCTTATTCCTATTACATATAGTAGCTGGCCCGAATCTTGTATGAGGACCTGTTGAATTATATATCATAAATCTAATTAAGACGCATTTCAATCTACTATACAATAATACCGCTCTATTTTTTCTACATACGCAAATAGATGAAAGAGAATGAAAAGAAACGAAATTGCTGTCTGAAAAGTTCCCTTTATTTTGTCGCCCGTCAATAACACGCACTAGATCATCAAATTGAAAGAAACTTAAAAAGAAGAAGAAGAAATTGATAGATGATAGAGAGAAAGGGAGTCAATGTGATTATTACACATCAAGGAACAGATAGTATACAGTAAGAAGTCTACTATATACAGCTCGATACATCCCAGTATCAGGCCAGCAGCAGTGACGAGTGTGTCTAAGTATAGAACGTATAGTTCTACACTCTCAAGTCTCAACATTATAGGCCAGCATGAGGAAAGTTGATGATCAAATCAGAGACAGCGAAAGAGACAGATAGAACTAGACTAGAAAACTTTTCTCTTCTTCTTTTTGAAATATAGAAGAAAGCGAAAAAAATTATATATATAGCTAAGCGGATAGCTTTTCTCTCTCTCTCTCGTCCGACGGGGCCAGCAAACTACAAACGTTCAAAAGTTTTCACTAATGAGCACGATCTGCACCCGTATATAACATATTATAAAGAGGAAGATCAAGATGATGAAAAGCTTTGGAGCGTTTGAGTTTCAGCTGATGCGGCATAATATCAACTGTGTCTGCTGCTGCTGCTCCTGTGTGTAATTAGCGAGAGAGAGAGAGAGAGAGACATACACAGTATAGTAGAGTTATAGAGGAGGACATCATTTGGAACGTGTTGCAAATCAAATAAAGCTTATATTCGTAATTACGCGCGTAAAGAGAGAGAGAATGTTGCATAATTATCCATCCGTCTCATCGCCTGAAGCGCGGCTAATTTTATATATATATATTTTTTTTTCAAAATAAATTGTTGGTTTTATTTTTCATCATGATGAATAAATCAACTTTTAGAGAAATTTTCTGAGAAAGCCATGGGAATGATTTGCACACGCCACTCCAGCTGTCAGACACTTGAATATCGTGACGGTTGTCATTTATATTCTCTCTTGTTTTTGCTGATGCGCTGGACACCCTGTGCGCTGCTGCGCTTGATTTATATTTAAACTGCTGGGTCTTATCTGCCGCTGCTCAAACAACGATTAAATTTAACCCACGTAATAAAATGATTCTAGTCGAGTATTTGAATGAATCATCACAACTGGGCTGACGTTGAATTTAAAATCGAAAATGATTTTTCTTATCAAATCGTTTGATTCGTACGTATAAAAAATCCATTCGTTATTGAGCCGAAATTGAATGAACAGCTATTAGCCGCTAGCTGCTGTTCTTCTCCAGATGACATTTATTTGAATTCCTACTGGCTGAGAGGCTGATGTATATAGACAACTCGGTGTGCACACACGCACGTCCACGTCTAGCGACGCCTTCGGACGCCTTATTATGCGCAAGGCGTGAGAACATGTGAGCGACGGCACGTCATATTTGCCTGCGCCTGTGGCGCGCAATATGAAATGGCCGCCCGCGGCAACAGCATATTCAACACCCGAATCATGTAATGACGTATAATCAATTTATAAGATGAGCACCAACTTGAGCGACAGTTGAAACATTTCAACGTTTGATTTGCACGCGTTCAATGCACCGTGATAGGTTCACTATAGTCATCCCTCTACTAGCTAATATAAGTCGCAATGAAACCATGAAACGTTTTAAATGTCCAAAAGAAATTTCTATCTAACTCTCTCGTCTACATGGAGGAGAGTTCTAGCATCTATAGATATTCCAACAGCGTTCCAGTGTATGTAATAAAGAAGGCAGCGAGCCAAGAGTCGTCCTATAGGCTTGGCTCTGTACGGTATACGTAATATCATGTCCTGCGTTCCTTTTGAACTCTGAGCAGCGCAACTGTATAGTTATCTGGCATCTCTCTTCTAGCTCTTATATTATGACCGTTGGAAAACATTTGTTACCATGCGAAACTGTTAGACACTGCTGCTGCTGTGCTATATGGGTCGTGACTTGTGTGTGATGTAATCCCTATTTGGAAAAGAGACCAAATGAAAGGTCATCGGGTCTATACATTGGTTAAGAAGTTTGAGGGTCAACGTGTATCACACAAAACATTCAATCACTCCCCACCCTCCATTTGACGACTTGGAACGTAAAAAATAAAAAAATTCCAATTTCATTTGATTTTTTTTTTTTTTTTGTGTCATCGCTCAAGCAGCGTCGAGGGCGACGATAAATGATGTAACTTTTGGTAAAGTCGGAATTTTCTTTTTCTTTTTGTAAATTTCATTTCTCGAGTTGGAGATGGAATTTTTTTACTTGTCAATTTAAATATATAAATAGAGCCAAAAAGAATTTTTGTTGTTGTTGTTGTTACAAGTTTGTTATTCGTTTAAAAAGCAATGCGCGATATATGCAGACGACAAGCTGTCAGATGTGTCTGTTACCAGAACTACTATATTTTCAAATGAAATGCATAACAGGTTATTATTGTACACACGTTTCGTGAAAATATTTGAAAAAAAAGGAATCTGATTCAATTTGTGTTTTTCACTTTCAATTTTCTCTTGAATCGAATATCTTTGTACGTTTTTCTTTCATTGAATTCTTTTTTTTTTGCAGGACCTGAAAAACCAGATTCTCACTACCAACGTTTGGGTGGAACATGTAAGTAAACAAATCTCTCCTTGTCATCACTCACTTCTCACAATTTTCAGGATCTTTTTGTGTGTGTGTTTCTTGTATTTTGATATTGTGTTTCCATTTCATCTCTGCCATGCTGAAGGTATACACAGGGAGACCGTTTTCCTTTCTTTTTGGTTGTTGTTGTTGCACCAGGCCAACAGTGGGTGGCCTGGGTGGGGTGGGAGACGGTATAGGTTTTTATTGTTGTCAGTTGCCTGTAAATATGCAATTCAATAGGCTGAGCTGCTTGTGCTGCACAGCAACTGGCATATCAAAACGCAGAACCAGAAAAAGAGCTATACATGTGAACTGGAGATAAAGGAGCTAGGAAAAAAAAAAAGACGTACATTCCTCCCCAAAAAAGAAAAGAGATTGCCCAGGCTCAAGTGTCCGTTTCTCGTGAAATACATCCAACGCAAATCTTGGTAAATATCATACATAGAAAGAATTGAGAGAGAGAAAAAAAAAAGGATATGTGTTATTATAACTCGAAAAAAAGGCAACTAAAGGGGAGGGAAAAAAGAAAAGATTCCCTTTTCTTTATGCAATTGTTATATTTTTATTTATTATATTCGCCCATCGCAAATAGCCCACCGTCCTTGTTATTTTCGTAGAAATAGAAAGAAAAATGAGACGAGCTGAGACTGAGACTCGTTGTTGGGTTGTCAAGCGGTATATTATAGTGCAGCGATCCTACAACAAGCGAAACGTATCATACAGTCCCAAATATATAAATATTATAGAGCTCAAGTCTTTATCTTCTTCCTTTTAGACAATAAAAAAACAAACAAAACAAACATGGACCCCTTAAAGTATTATAAATGTAATACACAAATATTATTAGCTACGTAGTTCTCAGTGGATTATAACAAGCAAAGAAATATACAGGGAATACTAACACATGCATATCGGATGATGGGCATTGATAAATCAAGACGATATTATCCCGGATGAAGAGAAAAGAATTCCCGATGGGAATAACAAAAAAATACTCCCGCGAACGTTCCGGATATGTATAGTATTAGTACATGGAACGGATCAAAAAATAAATAAATGAATGTCATACTACTATAAGATATGAAGTCAAAGATAAAGAAACTGGATCAAAAGCGTCAAACATCAACTTATTTCCAAAAAAAAAAAAAAACGATATTGTCGTCAATTTGTATGTAACAAACCCAACGTTCGGGGGAAAATTGATTCTTTTTTTGGTAATCTATGCATCCAATTTTGATGAAGACGCTAGGAGACGTTGATAATGTACGTCATCAACGACGAAAATAGTTTTGCAAGGCTCTTTTTTTGTTTTTGTTTTGACGTCGGGTGCGTAGGTGATGGAGTCGATATACAAGTTGGTGAGTTCTTATTTTGATTAGATTATAAACAGCATCACGCAAACCCTATACTATACATTAGAGTGAAAGTTCCTTTTCTCCCTTTTCGTTTTCTTCTTCTCAACTCCACATCTCTCTGCTGCTGCTGCTGCTCTTTTCTATAGCCTAGTTAACGACGTGCTTGATTAAGTTATGAGAGGCAGCCAGCCCAGCGCGCACACACACACACACACGTAAATAGAAAGCTGCAGCAACAGCACAGCACGAGCTGCTAAAAGCGGATCGATAAATTTTCAGTCGTTTTCCAACTCTCTTTTTTTTTTCCTCTTTACTATGGGTACCGTTTCAAACGGCGATGCATACGCAATGACGGCCTCTTTTTTTCTTTTACCTTCTCTCTCTCTTTAATACGTCTTGCTGCGTTATTTCATACAAATAAATACGTTACGTAGCAGCAGCAGCTCGGTGGCAGCATTTGCGACTTATTTCGGCTCTCTGCTCTCTCTCTCTCTACGTATAGAGACGACAGAGTCAATATGTATTAAAGAAACAGCTCGTTGCCCTGTACGGTAAGTTGTTGTATATAGAGAAGGAGAGCCAGCTGCTTTAAAACCAACGGCAGCTAGCGGCATCCAATTGGGATCAATAATGGCAGAGTGCTGCGCCGCCAACGAAAGAAGAAGAAAAACAAAAACAACAAGAAAACACTGCCATACTGTATATAGCATATACTAGTGGATATATAAGTGCTGCGCTCCGTCAGTTTGTTTTTATTTGTATATAAAACACCCACACACACACGCACGCGTTCAAGTGCGTTCTGTTTTTGGGGGGCCTGCATCGCACACGCTCAGGAATTATTTTTTTTTTTGTTTATGTTCGACCTTTTCTCCAAAAATAACGGGGGAAAATTTATTTGCTTGTTGTTATATCATTCAAAGAGGGGAAAGGGTAGGGTATAGAATAACGGATGGGTCCCATCAGCTTCGGCCGACTGTTATTCGACTCGGACAGCCTTATCTTCTAGATGATATGAAATAGACAAATGTGCCCCCGCGCTATGATGATACACAGCTCACTTTTTTGTTTCGTTATTTTTGAATATGATACTGTTTGATTTATAATCTTACTTTTTGTTATTATTGTAAAAAAAAAACCCCAAAAAGGATTGGATGGATTCGAAATTGAATTGGGATCCGGACGAGTACGGCGGCGTGGAGCAACTCATCGTTCCCTCTGAGCTCCTCTGGTTACCAGACATTCTCCTTTACAACAAGTATGAAATTTAAAGAAGAAAATTTGAATCTAGAAATTGTTTTGTTTTGAAAATGATTAATGAATGAGAAATAATTTTGGAGTTTGAGTTTGAGTAGTAGTGTGCGACATGCCGTTAGTGCTGCGTCAATTTTCCCTTTTAAAAAACGTTTTTGTCAATTTGAATTTAGCGCCGATGGAGAGTACGTCGTGACTACAATGACCAAAGCCATACTGCACTACGACGGTCACGTCAAATGGTACTACATTATTTCATCACTTTGAAATCACTTAAAAGAAATTCTATTAAGAATTGAAAATTGCCTTCATTTTCTTATACTTTTCTTCTTTGACAGGAATCCGCCGGCTATTTTCAAATCCTATTGCGAAATCGACGTCGAGTGGTTCCCCTTCGACACACAGACGTGCTTCTTGAAGTTTGGTCCCTGGACTCACAATGGCCTTCAGGTAATCAAAAAAAGAGCATGTCCAATTTTAAGAAAACTTTTTGACGCAATTCAATTGTGTGTGCGGCAAACATCGTCATCATTCAAAATTGATGGAACTTTTTCAATTCAGATTTTTCTATGCAAATTAGAGTATACAACATTTTAGGGGTTGTGCTCTGGTTAATTGTTAAATAGTTTCCATTTAAAAAAAAATTTAATTGATTTATTTAAAGATGTTAAATGTTATGGGAGGGCGACTGTCTAGAGGTCAGATGAGTTCAAAAAAATAAAAAAAAATGAAAAGGAGTTTTGGGAGGTTTTTACATCATGGATAGTAAAAAAAAAAAAAAAGAAGAACGGGGTGGGCGGTGTGTTGAATAGAGCAGCTAATGGGCCGGCTGCCACCAGGGAAATGATCGTTACCCAAAAGAGAGAAAAGAAAAAAAAAAGAAAAGTCTTTTGCAACATTTCTGGATGAGTTCTAGGCGCCGGAGTCCTGGGGAAGTTCTCTATTACGCGAAGGGAAATGACGTTCCTTTTTTCGCCCGTCTAGACCCCTCTATCTCATCTATCTCATTCTAATCTACTGTTGGATAGTAGTAGTAGAAGAAGAAGAAGAAACTAGTAGTAAGTAGTACCATGCACACACTACAACGGGATATGACGGTTCCCCCCTCTTCTTTTTTAATACAAGTTGCCCAGCACTATAGAGCAGCGACGCCGACGCCGCTTGTGCCTTTTCTTTGGCAAATCTACACTTCCGTTTTTTTTTTTTTGGCCCTTTTTCTCATCTATTCCTCTTTCTTTATCTTATTACCAACATTTCTTCTTTCTTTTTATTACTTTTATTTTTTTTTTATTTTCGGGGGGGGGGGGGGGGTCTTGGTATTATTCACAAAGAATGAAAAGATTCCTTTGATTCATCCTTCGTCCATATCCTGCCCGCCAATGTTGTCCTTGTTTCCCTCTTCTATTCTTATTCTTTTTCTTCTTCTTCTTCTTGTGATGTTCGCCGACTCTTTTACATGGGCTGTCAGTTCTGATGGATCCGACTTGGCTCCTGGCCCACACAGGCACACACACAACGAAACAACATCGCAAAAAATCCACTCACGGCACTACAACCTTGGCGATTTTTTTTTGCGGGAGAAGGGGACGGGGGTTTATTTACGTTGATTTAATATGAATAATATATACAGAAAGAGTTTCGGGTGCACATATTATATCTATTTGTGTTTTGGCCCTATTAAGATATCCATAGAGGTGGGCGGAGACTGAAACAAGACTCAAAAATGATGGCAACTAATATCTGTTTGTTTTTGCATTTCTTTATTATTGTTCTTGGGGTGTGGCCAATGTCCGTTGGCTCTTCCTTATTCCTATTTCCTTTCCTTCCTAAAATAATAAATCAGATGGATTTGAGACACATCAACTCATCGGACAATCTGGTGGAGATTGGCATCAACTTGAAGGACTATTACCCCAGCGTTGAATGGGACATCATCAGCGTTCCGGCCGAACGTCACGAGAAATTTTACGAGTGTTGCCCCAACGAATTCTACCCTGGTGAGAGTTTCTCTTTAGATTTCTTTATTGTTTCCATTATTATTCCACTCGATCTTACACCCATTGGCACAGAAATATTTAAACAAAAAATAAAACGATGTATTAAAAACGATAAGACGAGGGTTGAAAGAACCGATGGAATAGTAATAAATGCTCTCGTACAAATAAAAAGAAAAACCGAATCCGTCAAGATCACACGAGTGTCTGCTGTGTGTGTTATTCTCATGTCCGTTCGTTTTTTTTTTTTGTTCTCTTTCTAAACGATGACTGATTGCCATCAAGTTTGAAGTGTTTTAAGTAGACCTGCATGCCCCGGACAGTTACGAATGACTTTATCTACTACTATCAACTTACGATATTGCTCGAGGCGAGTTCTTTACTATACTCAAGTCGCTTACTTAAATTTAGCAAAAAAAATTGGAATTGTTGAACTATTCGGTATGAACGCGGATAGGTTTCATTTTTGAATCACGAACATAATGACTCATGAAAAAAGCAACGACTTTCGATCATAATCAGACGTAGAATTCATTCCAATAAACCGCATTAACGGTTCTTAATGCAAGTTACCTACTCAACTGGTTCTCATGAACGTCTACTACAAGTAAACAGCTATTTCCTTAATTAATTTAACAGAGATAAGTAGTTAGGGGCAATATCTGTAAGAACTTTTTGGAAACATGGTTGGGGTTGAACTAGTCATTTAATTCTTCCTCTTCGCTATTCCCACTATCAGTCATTACCGCCCATACCTACTTTCTAGTTCTATTAACAATAAAAGGAAAAGAGGTATTTAACTGCATTGCTCGAAGAAAACGATCTAGTGAGATAGCGCCAATTGCACGAATCATATATATAATTAAATATTAAAAACGTAAATGTTATCAACTTCAAGTTAGTGATAATTGCTACAAGTAAAACGTTCATTTTTTAGAAATCAATATAATAGCCATTTAGTCTACCCTATGTCCTTTACTTCACATCAATTGCCTTCATTTAGCGAAGTTTTCTCAATCAGCGCAAAATTTGCCTCAGGGTATAATCTCGCCCTTTCTAGCTCTTGCCTTATAGCGCTCGCACTAAATTGGGCGGGGTCTAATATATATAGCGGTATAGAGATTTATTATAAGAGTGTCTTTTATATAGACTGATTTTTAGTGTTTGGAAATAGGCGGAGGGGAGGAAATAAAGGAAGGGTCTGTCGTTGGAGGCGTTCACTTTTATATTACGTGTTGCTGTATTATAGCGAAACCAAAAACATTTCGTTGAGATTTGAAATTAGCGCGCAAACAAATTTTTATATCCAGTTTCGGCGGTATAGCCAACGAAGCGAATAAAATATTGAAATCGATGTTTTCAAGCTATTTAAGTACATTAACTCATAATTAATGTGAAAATTAATTTTTTATCTTTCGTGAGCATCGTTCGTCAGTGATTGTTACATTAGTGTAAATAATTTTAGCTACATCAACAAAAGAACCTAATTCTATTGTTGTCCATTTAACTGTGTCTTTTCGCGCACCATGGTTCGGTGTGGGGGTAGCTATAATAAAGTTAGAATTTTATGTTGGCAAGTGGATCATAATTATGAAACTATATGTTCGGGTCCATACATTTGGTACTCTGACGATCCAAACAATCAATCGATCATCGTCGAATGTATTGTTTGATTTGTCGAATCGAGTACCGCAGCTTGTATTGGTGACCCAGACGATAGTTTCGTAATTCGCTAATTGATAAGGGAAGAAAATTTAAACTACTTATACGTTCTTATCCATATAAATTGACATGCGGAGTAGTCTTTACGTCCAACGCGTTTGTTGGTCTCGCGTAATTAATATCTCACTATTTTTAATGTCATTCCACAGATTCGACAATGACAAACAGTGTTCATTTTAAAATTTATAAAAGGGCAAATCAAAACCGAAATTCTACCGTTTTATTTATAAATTTTCGTCGATACTTGTGCACTGTCAAGAGTGCCTTACTTTAAAATTGCCGTAAGGCACGATGCCGCGACCTCCATTAGTTTGCGACACGCAGGATAGAATCGACGGCGTTTAAATGCTATTTAATCTTATAAGAAATGTCGAAATTATTTTTTTTTTATGAGCTTGATTAGCACGGTGATACTTTTACTAGAGTAAACGATTACAAGAACATAATATCAAGTCTTTAAATTAGGATGTCTACTGAATCCCCATTCATTCGCGCACCTTATTTAACACTAAGGTATCAATATATACTATTTTTTTTCCCTTGGCAATTTGAATGGTGCGTAACTCTAACCGATGCAAGACAGAATATGGAAATTTAAGTTAATGATGTCCATCTCCTATAAGTCATACGTGATTATCCGTAATACTGATAGGAAACGGGGGATACCGATCAGCTCACTTTCCCGAATTCTTGAAATCTTCTGTATTATTGTTACACCCGTACGGTTATAATTTGCAATGTTAACACAATCACTTTATAACTCCATTTCTAATTGAATGGACAGATATGGGGCTTTAACTATACTCGCCTCGTTCGTTATAGCCTCGTGTAAATATTTCATCACTCTGTTGCTGTAATTTGACAGACTTGACATTGACGAACAGTGTTCATTTATCAGAGGTAAAATTCAAACCCAAATCAAGTCGTTTTTTTCAATTATTTCCCAAAAACTGATTGATTTCATTTATTGACATATTCTCATTAGACCATATATGCCAAATGCCGCATATATTGCTGTATATTGCTGTATTTAGTCTACCCTATTTCCTTTACTTCGCATCAATTGCCTTCATTTAGCGAAGTTTTATCAATCAGCGCAAAATTTGCCTCGGGGTATAATCTCGCCCTTTCTAGCGCTTTGACAGTGCAGCAGTTTTAAAAATCAAGCAAAAACAAATTGGGCAATGTATTTATTTGGCTTACTCTATTTCATCTCAACAAAAGAGTTGGTGATTAAACTTGGGTAGATGCAAAGATCAGTTAATTTAATTATTTCTTTATCCCGTTGTAATAAAGTCTACGCGTTTAATTTTAGCAATTTAAATGAGCGTTTTCTCTTACTGCATTTCACTCTGGAGGCAACGATATAGACAATGGTAGTAATTGCTATGAATGTGGACAAATTCCTTGCAACCTTGACTGCTTTTCTCTCGTCCGCTTTTCGTCACACGGTCGTTTGTAACAGCTGCGTGACACATGCAAATTTGAAATATTCAATATTCAATATCTTTAAATGAATGATAGAATTAATTCATTTTATTGTGTGTCTTATTTTTAGATATCTTTTTCAACATGACTCTGCGACGTAAAACTCTGTTCTACACGGTGAATTTGATCATCCCCTGTGTGGGCATTTCATGTCTCTCCATATTGGTGTTTTACTTACCGGCCGATTCCGGCGAGAAAGTGGCACTTTGCATTTCCATCCTCCTGTCGCAGACCATGTTCTTCTTGCTCATATCGGAGATCATCCCGTCCACGTCGCTGGCCGTTCCTCTTCTGGGCAAATATCTTCTGTTCACCATGTTCCTTGTCGGCCTGTCTGTCCTCATCACCATCGTCATCCTCAACATGCACTACCGTAAACCGTCCACCCACAAAATGGCGCCCTGGGTGAGGCGAATTTTCATCCATCGGCTGCCTAAAATCCTCCTGATGCGGGTGCCCAAACGAGTCAACGAGGAAGTCGAGGAACGCATGAAGGTTTGTCAATTTCAAATCTCAGCAAATCGTATACTTCATTTTATTTCGCTTCTTTTTATCGCCGTGTATTTAAATCAAAAGAAAAACAAACGCCGAGACTTTTGGGAAAATATAAATGGACGATAATAGACGCTGTATTTATAAAAGTGTTTCAACCAAATTCGCATATCCCTTTTTGTGTTGTATTTTTATTTCTTCCGGGTGGTGTGGTAACATCATAAAACCCGACTCTGAGCACTTGGCTGGTTGGTGCTGGGGTGGGGGTATAGGATTTTAAGAGCGCACGTTGACGACCCCCAGCGAGAGACGTGACATGAATAAATCAACTGCTGTATGCGCTGCTCTGTTTCCCGAGTGCAGTCAAGCGAATCAAACGGAATATAGTGTCCCTTAAAAGCCAGAAATATTTATAATATAGATATATATAGAGCTATGCGTTTTTTTTTCATCCATGGATAGAATATCAGTCGATAGTCAAAGGAAAAAAATATAAATATAAAAAATATTTATATATAGTAAGATGAAATGAAAGAAAAATGCTGTGAGCCGACAACACAATATAAGCGAAAGGCGCGTCCTCTTCTCTTTCTTTCTCTGTTCTCTTTCGTGTGCTGTTATATTTTATATATATTGCGTGCGCACCGCTAAATTATTCCGTCGCGGATGGATGAGTCGATGGGCCGCGAGATGACTAGCAGCAGGAATCGCAATATATGCGCATCAAATGAAGCGCGAAATGACAAGCAATATCTTTTCTTCCATATTATATCGTTGCTGGGGCATCGACGGCGGCTTTTCAGCGGTGTGTATAATATCTCCTCATTCATCCGAATTGGACGATGAACCAACTTCTTTTTTCCTTTTCTCCGTCCCTTTTTTATACCCTCCATCGCCTTTCTCTCTCTCCCTATACGATATTGTTCTGCCGTCTATCGATATATGTATAAGATGCAGTCTACACGTCAGTTGATGGTGAAGGAGACGACGAGGATTCGTATTGGACGACTATATTGGCCCGTCCATTTTTTTTTTCTTTATATACAACGGATATGCCATTCGAACGGTCCCTTCCGCTTATATCAGATATCTTATCGACACGCTGTTGTTGTGCAAAAGTCAAAAAGAAAAGAAAATCTTGCTGCGTGATCGGAACCGGAGGATATTTAGATCTAATATCAGGGCCAGTAAACTCCCCATCTATAGGGCCTACCCCAAGATGTAAAATAAAGAAGAAAAAAATAATAAGACTTTGGTGGAGGGAATTGCTTCGTGTGTGTGTGTATATGAGGTTCTCAATGTTGTTGTTGTTTGGAAATGGTTGAGAGAAGTGAGCGCGGAGATATAAATATATCGGCACGCAATATATATAAGAAGATGGAAAAGGGGAAAACTCTTAGATATAACCCCGGAGAGTTCCTCCGGGAGTTATGCAGTTGAAAGTGTATAGGACACACTATATATTGAGATCTATCGATGCTGTGTGCGTTTGTCTGTAATATATCTATTGGGCGGGGTCTAATATATATATAGCGGTATAGAGATTTATTATAAGAGTGTCTTTTATATAGACTGATTTGAGTGTTTGGAAATAGGGGGAGGAGGAGGAATAAAGGAAGGGCGTGTCGTGGGTGGCGTTCACTTTCATATTACGTGTTGCTGTATAGTGAAACAAAAAACATTTCGCTTTCGTATTAATTGTTGGGATTTCATTTGAAATTAGCGCGCAAACAAATTTTTCAATCCAATTTCGGCAGTATACCCAACGACGCTAAAAATATTGAAATCGATGTTTTCAAACTGTTTAAGTACATTTACTCATAATTAATGTGAAAATAACTTTTTATTCTATCGTGAGCATCGTTCGTGCAGTGATTGTTACGTTAGTGTAAATGTTTTTAGCTACATAAATAAAAGAACCTAATTCTATTGCTGTCCATTTAACTGTGACCTTTCGCGCACCATGGTTCGGTGTGGGGGTTGCTCTAATAGAGTTGGAATTATCAATTGGCGAGTGCATAAGAATTATGACACTAAACCTGAACGACAAATTTTATTGTCTAACTTCGAATATCTAATCAACAAATCGATCTTCGTTTGTTGTTGGAATATAGATAGTCAAGTTGGATTCTTAAAAGAATTGTCGAGCCAGACGAAGGTGTCATATTTCGCTGATAATTGTAAGAAAATTGAAACCTCTTAAACGTCCTTATTCATATAAAAGGGCATGCGGAGTAGTCTTAACGTCTAACGCGTTTGTTGGTCTCGCGTAATTAATATCTCACTATTTTTACTGTCATCCTACAGATTCGACAATGACAAACAGTGTTCATTTTAAAATTTATAAAAGGGCAAATCAAAACCGAAATTCTACCGTTTTATTTATAAATTTTCGTCGATACTTGTGCACTGTCAAGAGTGCCTTACTTTAAAATTGCCGTAAGGCACGATGCCGCGACCTCCATTAGTTTGCGACACGCAGGATAGAATCGACGGCGTTTAAATGCTATTTAATCAGTTAGTACCAAGTGCACGAGACATATTTAAAACGTTATTTTATTAGCTTAATATATATCAATTTCAATTTAGTGATAATTGCTATAAATATAACATTCATTAATCAGAAATAAATAATAGCCATTTTGTCTACCCTTTATCATTTACTTTGCATCAATTGCCTAATCGTTTAGTGAAGTTTTCTCAATCAGCGCAAAATTTACCTCGGGGTATAATCTCGTCCTTTCTAGCGCTTGGACAGTGCAGCAGTTTAAAAATCAAGTAAAAACAAATTGGGGAATTTTTCGTATTTATTTGACTTAGCCTATTTCCAACTATTTAGAGTTGGTGATTAAACTTGGATAGATGCAAAGATAGTTCAGTTAATTTAATTATTTCTTTATCCCGCTGTAATAAAGTCTACGCGTTTAATTTTAGCAATTTAAATGAGCGTTTTCTCTTACTGCATTTCACTCTGGAGGCAACGATATAGACAATGGTATAGTAATTGCTATGAATGTCGACAAATTCTTTGCAACTTTGACTGCTTTTCTCTCGTTCGTTTTTCGTCACACGGTCGTTTGTAACAGCTGCGTGACACATGCAAATTTGAAATATTCAAATGTTGCTGCTCATGGAGTTACTTTCGAGATTGCGCAAAGTCACAGCATGCGCTTCTTCTTCCATTCTCTGTCACAGCAGCAGTCAGAACGTCTATCAAGTCTTGATGGGAGAATCTCTGATTTGAGATGTTAAAAAATTCCGCCATGTTGTATACAACGAGTTACTTACGTCTATTCTTCTCGGCTGATTAGTCTTTTGTTCACAATGACACTGTGTCATGCAGCCTAGGATTATAGCAATGCGATTAAATGCAGAAAAAAACCTTCTATCGGTTTATTATGCTAATGATCAAATTTAGTTGGATGCCAAATGGAAGTCGTTTCATTTCCTCGACTAAACACGGTTGTCTGATTCATTTCAAGATTCGCCTCGGAAAGTCATTCTTGATGTAAAATCTTTATGTATAACAACGACATTGCGAGAGTTGAATAATCGTCGCCCTCTGGTGAATTTT
Source organism: Daphnia galeata (assembly GCA_030770115.1). NCBI lineage: Eukaryota > Metazoa > Arthropoda > Branchiopoda > Diplostraca > Daphniidae > Daphnia > Daphnia galeata. The sequence goes on from CM061114.1 coordinate 2,201,444, forward strand.
TTTCCATTCATCATCAATTAAATCGCCTCTCCCATGTTTGTATTGCGCATTTCAAAAGCGCGTTATAAAAAAGCGCAAAATGATAATGGATGTGTGATGTAATAAACTAATAACCCTATGTCTCCATACATCCACAAATAGGAATGAAAGAGAATTGATGTGCTCTTATATAAGAATCATTTGAAAATGTTTTAGGCGAGTCCGATATTATCTATAGCATATAGAACGACCATCAATAGAGAGATCTCCCCACGTTTGGGGGGGGGGGGGGCATTTTGAAGTCGAGAGAGGATCTATCGATGTGTATACAGTTCGTTACGTCGTCTTGATGCTTTGATAATAGACTGTACGAGAGGCTTTTCGGCCTGGCCGACCTGATTTACAACGAAGTATATAGATTGCCCATCTCCTCCTTCTTTCTTCTATACATGTATCCTCCTACCCATCTAGACAAGTTCTACCACTCCTTATACTATGTACACAGCACACACCCTCTATATAGGTTATTGACGATTCACCAGTTGTCATCGTTTGGGTGTGTGTATAATATATATCTGCTCTCCTATAAGTGCGTATACAGAAAGAAAAACAGCAGATGCTGGAACGAGACCCGAGTATAGTATAATACGCTACATATAACAGAACCAGCGCTCAAACACGCCCTTCATTCTTTCCTTATATTCTATACTCCACTGTAGAGTGTATACGACTATATACTATCATTTATGTCTGGATGGCCATCCGTCGGCCTTTTTTTTATTTTGTTAAGCAATTTTCCAACCACTCGATCGATATTTCTTTATTCAAAAGTTTGTCATTGTTGTCCAGTTGACATTTTATGTATATAGCTATACTGGTTGGTCCCATCTGTTAGCGAACGGACAAAATGTAATTTAGACTTTTTTTTTTCTGATTGATGACTCAAATAATCAATTGGATGATTTTGCGTTTCGTTGCAGTACATCGCCAATAGGCGTCTGAATTGCAAAGATGGTCGGAGATGGTCGAGACGGGTCAACTACGGATCTCAATTGCTCTGCGAGATAATCAACTTTAACAATCTTCCACCGCCGCCTTCGCCGCCGCCACCGCCTCCAGCCGCCTCCTCCCGTTCCGGCCAACTTGCGCGACATGGGTCAACTGGGACGTCGAAAGCGCTACCCACTTGAACTTCAAAAGGCCATACGAGACGTCCAGTTTATACGCAATCACATGAAGCGTCGAGACGAATACGACGCGGTAAATGAAATAAATAATTTCATTTTTTGTTTTTTTTTTGTTTTTTGTTTTTGGTTTTTGGTGGGAGTTCTGATTGTCTTCTAAGATACAAAATGACAAGCTGCATGCGACGCTGTTGTGGTGTTTGTCGCCGGAACTGGTGGGCCGTCAGCCCGTCACATAAAGCCTTTAGGAAAGAGGAACTTATATATCTCTGACGTTATTATCTCATTTTCTTTCGTCGTTGGCCCTTATACGGTCGACTTGCCTTTTTGTTTTGTTTTTATTTTATTTATTTTTTTACTTTATATTTTTAATAACAGGAGGACAAAGACTGGGGATTTATCGCCATGGTTCTGGATAGGCTCTTCCTCTGGATGTACACCATCGCCTCGGTGATCGGCTCATTCGTCATCTTGCTCACCGCTCCGGCCCTTTACGATGACTCGAGTGACATGGCAATCAAGTACTCGCTCGTCGCCCAGCAACTTTACGGCATCCCGGATTTCTGAATTGGTTATATAGCCGGCGCGCTGTTGCCTCTCTCTCTCTCTCTCTCTCTCCGAGCTCTGTGTGTGTTGTACTTGTACCGTCGTACACATTACACCCAACTTTCATCTCTCAGCAAAACTCAGCACGTCCCGCACAGACGATGTCGTCTATTTATTTGAAAAGAAAAATATATAAGAATCAAGGAAAATACGACGCAATCAAAGTCGAAACCAATCTCTCCAACCGCTCGTCGCTCGTTCTCAAAATATAATTTATACGATAGCCCTCTCTCTGGTCCCTTCGATCTATGTGCCAGCACAAACATAGTCAAGCCAAAGTCGTACAATTTGTGTTATGTATGACGGAACGTACTCTGTGACACCGCCACAACTACAACAAAACTTCCCGCTATATTCTTTTTTTTTCGACATTTTCTGCTTTTAAAAGACATTTTTTGTGTTGACCGTATACACGACAGTCCCTTTGCGCAGCTATGTCTTCCCTTTTTGAAACAAAACAGGCCAAAAAAATACTACAAAAAAGGCAACTCATCTCTTGTGACGTTGCTGTTTTCTAATCGTCTTTCTCTCGTACATAGGGTGTCATTTTTTTGAAATTTCTAAATACGATCAAATATTCTAATTATAAATATTTATTATTGTGTTTTCATTGTCGACAATTCTCTCAAAGAAAAACAATCCTCAAACAGATCTAATAGCATGAATTTCCATTTTGTTTTTGAATTCTTTTCAATATCATTCGCAGCATAAAAGAATAATTATTCTCAATGTTTTCAAATTCGATAATCAAGAAAATTACAAATTTATAGTCCCTCATTCAATTCTATATTGTGCTGTGTAAATAATATAAGCTCTTTCCAATCGAAACTACTATATTATTATATCTGTGGGTGTACGATAGGCTACTACACTTTGATACAATGTATTATTTGTTTCATAGTTCTATATATTTACTCAATCTATTTAAATTGTATAGCCTCTTTATTAAAAGCACAAAAAATGGGTAAACTAAAAACAATTGATCGAAATTCTTATTTACTTTTGTTATTGTTTTTTTTTTAATTGTATACAATGTTGTGTCACTCGTCAATACATACGCAGCAGTACTCGGGAACATTAACAGCCCATAGTTTCGACTGTTTATCATATATAATTTGGCATTATATTTAAAATACGACGTAAAGAGAGAGAGAGAGAGTTTGATCAACGACCTGGAAGGCGATCTAGCGTCGAAGCGTAATGGAGTTTGTGTGTAAAACTGTAAATGCATACAAAGTCTGCATCTAAATGAAATGATTTATAAAAAAATAAGAAGTATAAAGTTAAAAAAACACGCAACGGGGTAAAAAAGAATATTGCCAAACAGCCGGAGGAGAATATAAGAGATGATAACGTTGCTGCTGGGTCTTTGTGTGAACATCGAAAAGTACTCTCTCTCTCTCTCACTTGCATCTAGTTTTTTTTTTGGTGCTTTCTCACTAGCTCTCTTAATACTTCACTCTTCGACGCCATCAACAACACAAAAGGGCAAACACGCACACAGTAGCAGCGGGGCAAAGCGGGGCAAAGTAACGCCAACTGACACAGCACCAGAGCAGCAGAGCAGCAGAGATCTTATCCATAATGGATGAATCCGTTTTTTTCTTCTCGTTTTCTGTTGGTTCCTCTCGTCGCGCATAGAGCACAGCAGCAGCAGCACAGATGTAATATATCCTCGCTCTGTTAAAAGTAGCCATCAAGACTGATCTTTAGTTGTTATTTGTTCTGTTCATTTCACACAGCATCAGGATCGAATATATCGTTAATTCTTAAAAAAAAAGGAAAAAATTCGTGATTGAAAATAATTAATGGTATTTTATTGCCATGACTACTAGATAAAGAATATATCGATCTAATTCGAGATGATGGAGTTTATTTTTAAACCATATACAATTTTATTTGGGTTACAGTCTCTCCTGTACAGCGGACAGAATAATAAAGTAGCTATTTATAGAGAGCTGTACTTATACATCAAGGAGCCCTTATTTAAAGATATATATATATATACATGGATAGTAAAAATTCTCTCTTGCTTCTTTTTATATACATCCGACGAAGACCGGCTCAACAGCAGCAGCATAAAGCACCATCCGGCGACTTTGATTTTTTGTTGAAATTTTATTTCTCTCCTCCTATTTTTCTCAGCGCGAGAGTTGGGTTTATAATATTTTATGCATGAAGTCAGATAACGTTCTTTGATGCCCCTCAATGTAGTACATAAAAAAAAGAAGAAAGTATTTTTAGTTCACCGCCGACTCCTAAGGGATTTTTGTTTTGTTTTTGTTTTTCTCCTCCGTAGATAAGTCATAAAAGATGATGTTCGTCAAACGGGCGGGGATAGAGAGACAAGCGCACACACCAGTTTAGTATAATATTACAAATATTCTTTGTTTTTAGCGACTCTTTTCAGTCTTGACTCTCGCAGTCGAGTTTTTATTATTCTCCGAGGCGAAAAACGATTGAACAACAAGGAGAATAAAAAGCACAAGAAAGAAAGAGAGAGAAAAAAAGGAAAGAATAAAAAGAGGGGGAAAGAAAAGATATATCCTAAAGAGGAATCGAGGCGGAAGAGCCGGCAGATTGGATTTGTTATTAAAAAAAAAAGCCCAAACTGAAACGGAGGAGAAACAACATCAACAAAAACAAACAAACAAGGAAATATAAGGAAAAAACAAAAAATAAGTTGTACCCTATCCACCGCGTTGACTTGAAGGACAAAAGAATTACATTCCGGTTGAATAAGACAACACACACACACACACGCGCGCGCAGGAAAAAAGAGAAAAAGAAAGAAAACGGCAATAGAATAGATATAATAGATGTGTGTATAACAGAGGAAATGCTGGATCAACGGAGTTGGATGTTGGAGACAATAATAGACAGAAGAGAGAGAGAGAGAGAGAGAGAAAGAGAATCTAAAATGCGGCTGGGAGGTTTCACATGGACAATTTGGTAGCCGTCGGCGCTATGGGAAAGTAAGCATGAGATAGCTGATCCAGCGGAATAGTCTCGTCGTAGAGCGAAGGCGCCTCAAAAATGATGGCGGCCGTGCCGACGAAGCAAGCCACGATGAAAATCCAGAGAAAGAAGCGATCCAACACCATGGCAACGAATTTCCAGTCTTCAATCACCTCAATCTCTCTGTCGGTATCTTTCGTGTGCTTGGCAATGAATTGGATGCTTCTCAGCGCACAGCTGACATCCGGCGGCAAAAGATCGTCATCTCCATAAGTTAACGGACCGAAATCTAAAACGAGAAACAATACAATACAATCTATACACGTTATCTATCTATCTATCTATCTATATACGTACTGTGATAAATCGGTTGTCTGGGCTGATTGCTGGAAGCGTAACTGCCGTAGGTGGATGATCGCAATTCAAACGTGGCTGTGATATCGTTGGCCGGAACGGTTTCTCCGGGAATTTCCGATGGGCAAGAAGGATTCTTCCGGTAGGTGTGAGCATAAATGTAAGGGGTCGAATCGTTCCTGCTGTTTCAATTTAAAAAAAATAAATAAATACGTATCAGAATTGAACTCAATTGAATGATGGTGTGTTCGTAATACCCGCCGAAATCGATGCCGTTGTAGAACTGATTCTTCTTCTTTCTCTCGTCACCGCAACTACCCTGACACAAATAAATGGGACGACTCATGAGCAAAAGTCGTGGCATGATGACCGTAAAGACTTTCTTGACCCAGGGTGACATGTGATGCGTCGCCGGAGACCTTAATAAGAAAATGAAAAGAAAGAAAAAATAGTCTTTTTTTTTTTTTATAATGACAAGAAAATCAATAGATAGCAGCTAGGGGAGGGGGCTCACACAGTCCAAACTGTCCACCAGGTTTCAAATTGTCAACTGTTCACTCAACTCTCCCCAACGCGTTTTGTATATGTGTGCTTACCGGAAATGAACGTTGAGAACGCAGACGGTGACGATAATTGAAACTGTCACCAGGATCATGGTGAAGAGAAGATATTTGCCTAGTAATGGAACAGCCAGTGATGTCGGAGGAATAATCTCAGCCAACAGAAGGAAGAACACAGTGAGCGAGACGAGAATGGAAATGCACAGGGTGACCTTTTCACCGGAATCGGATGGAAGGTAAAAGACCAGGATCGTCAGAAACGTGATGCCAACACACGGAATGATCAGGTTCACTGTGTAAAAGAGCGTCTTGCGACGCATGGTCACGTTGAAAGTGATATCTGCAGTCGAATCAATACAACATGAATAAATCATGTACAAACATGAATATATTAACTGTTCCACTCCATTCAGACAGGATCGCAAACTCTCACCTGGATAGGGTTCTTCGCAACAAGGATATCGTTCTTCGTTCTTTTTAGCCGGAACATCGAGAATGTCCCACTCAACCGACGGGTAGAATTCCGTCAAATTGATGCCAGTTACAATGTTGGCAGAGACGACATCGATCCCGCTGTCGGTTTCTTGCATCATGTGCATCAGGTCGACCTACAGAAAAAAGAGTGCACGTTGCAAATGTTGATCCGATAAACTCCAATTTGTGATGTTGATTACTTCGTGACCATCATAAGTCCACGATCCGAATTTCATGAGACAACTTTGTTTGTCAAAGGGGAACCATTCGACGTCCATTTCGCAACTGGACTTGTAGATGGCAGGTGGATTCCAGTTGACTAAACCCGTGTGGTGGACTGTAGCTTTTGTCAACAAAGTCACTTCGTAATTGCCGTCAGCACTGTGTTTCGAGAGAGACATTCAGTGTAAATCAAGTCGACATCTTTCGATATACAAAATCATAACAAAAAGATATTGACTCTCACTTGTTGTAGAGGACAATGTCGGGCAACCAAATGTTTTCAGCCGGCACGTACAGCATTTCAACGTCTTCATAGTCGGCTGGATCCCACACCAAACGGTAATCTGTCCATTTCTGAATGTACGTCAATAAGCGCAAAATTAAAATCATTTGATTCAGTATTGACTTCATTATTTTATTTCTGTTAATTCATTTTACCTGTTCAAGCCACATGGATGTGGTCATCACCTGATTTCTCAGACTCTGAATTAAGAAATAAGTGAAAGAAAATATCGACTATAACGTAATTAAATTAAATTAATCAAAAAAATAATTATTTTACCACTTCGATGAGCTGCGACAATTTGAGATTCAGCCAGACTGTTAGCTTGTCCGTGCTATTGTTAACTGGTCTAATGAGTCGATTGTAATTACTGAGCAAATCGTCATAGAGCCGTTTGGCATACATGTTGGCAAAACCGAGCGTCCCCACTTTTGAATTTAGATGGTTATTCAAAGTTCAACAACTAACAATTGAAATGACTCTTATATCACATAGATTGGCTATAGCTATTACCTGAGAGTTGAAACGAAGCGAAACAAACTAGAAAGTGAAGCAAAAGGCGATGGAACTGCATCTTCTTTCTTCGCGGATTCTTCTTTGATCACGATAAACTAATCACCAGAATTTTACAACACGATAAAATATCTTGTTTAATTGGCGCTGAGCTTGCGAGACTTACGTCCTCGTCGACTTGATACTTCCAGCTGGATGTCGGAGTCTGCGTTGCTGCGACGAAGAGTCGATGAAACAAGATGATCATGGTTCTCTTAGTGACCGTTATTCGTCCAGAGAGCAGCACTATCCAATCGCTCCACGCCGATCCTACAGTAGACAAGACTTAAATCAATAAATAAAAGACAAACTTCTCTCCAGGTTCTTTCTGCGTGAGTGTCTTCCACTGCAGCTGAACTTCTTGTTAGTAACGATCCTCTTTTTTTGTAGCTTCATTTCTTTTAGTTTTGGTTTCTCTCTTTTATTTCCAGGATCTGGGAAAAATAGCGAAACAGCAGCAAGGACAAGTCTTCGCATTCAACTTTGGGGGTAGAGAGGAATCCACATGGGTTTATTGATCGATTCGTACTAGACAGTAGACACACAACCGAATAATATGAATCAAGATGAATCTCTTTCATGCACACGCACAAGCGGCAAAAACGTTGAAATGAAGACAAATCGAGAGAAAAAAAGGAACCGAGAGCGGGGGAAAGAAAAATAACTCGAGGCGCAAAAAGAAAAGAAGGCAAAAAGCCAGAAAAGAAAAAATATATGAAGACGTGATAAAAAAGTTCGACATAATCAACCGACACCACGCCCGAAATTCCAATCGAAAACACACACAAGTTCGCAATTCAACGGCAACTGCACACTGCAGCACAAAAAAAAGAACAATTTAAAAAAACGGTTATTAATTTTTTTTCTTTGCTGCTGAAGAAACTACACGCATGATTCAACACATCTTTTCTGTTTTGTTAAACATTGATTATTTTTTTCTTTTTCTTTCTTTTTTTTTTTCAATTCTGTTATTTGTGTTGTTGCTGTTCACAATGTGGGGTGAATAAAAGATTGGGTGTAACGAGACAAGGAGAGGTATTTTAGAGAGAACCCTCCCACTTAAACAAACAAGCAAAACGGCAGCAAAAGTTGGAGACGCCATTGTTACACAATATCACAGCAAAGTGGTTTTTTTTTTCTCTCTTTTCCTCTTGCAACCTGTTTTTAATAAAAGAAGATAAATATACATAGAAGATTTTGGTCGATATAGAAACGTTTTTTCTGGAAAAATGCAGGAAGTTTGGAGGGTGCTGGGAAATTAGAAAAAAAAAATAATAATCACAATAAAAAAAAAATTGTCAATTTCATTAGCAAAGCTTTTTTTTCGATTTTTAGTTCTTGTCAGTGAGCTCTTCCGGCGGACGGACTATCTGGTATGATATCAAGTATTCCGGATAGGCCTATAAATAGAAAAGACAAATAGATAGAAAACAAGATGAAAATGAAACGAGCACCAATCTGAATAATTACCTGTTCGCCTCTATAAACGACATACTCCGGGTAGGTAAGACCTCCGGTGCTGGGTCGGCCGACAATCGAGTGATGACCTGGAGGAGCGTGGGCCATACGCATGGCACTGAATTGGAGGAAAGATTTCCCAATGGTAACACGACAGAGAAGCAGCTGGCGATGACAAGAATAGCAGGATCGATCTTTATGTGACGGACATCCAGTACCTCCGCCGATGCCGTAGACGTACTGATTGCTTTTCGACGAATTCTCCGCAAAATAGATTCCTAAGAAGAAGAAGAAACGAAAATGTGACATCTACTATCGGCCAACACAGGCAAGATATTCGTTTACCTGCTCCAAACATTCCTCCAATATAGGCATGTCGCTCGTCAAATCCTTTTTGAACGATAGCATGAACGAAAGGAGAACCATGGAAGAGGAGTCGTTCATTGCTCTGTCCGCCGTTTTCATCGGCTACTTCCCGACGTCGGTGACAATATCGTTCCCACAATCGTCGATTGCGTACTTTTTGAATCTATAAAAAGAAATTGTAAAATAAAATAACCTTAATATTAGGAGGTTCTTCAAATCAACAAAATAGTTGAAAATTCGAACCTTAAGAACGTTGTAGCGAGAGAAGATGCCGCCAGCGTGACCGTTGTCCTTGTGTTCGCGGATCGTACTCTGAAGCTCCTCCTCCACCGTAAGATATTCCTGATCTTCGGTACTCAAGTCAATCAGCATCGTGCCCGTCGTCTGGTTCGACGACGAAGACGAGCTTCCAGATGGTCCCAAACCAGCCGAATTCCAACCACTTCCCGGATTCGAAGCTGAAACGGCCAATTGACTGTAGAATTTCTCTACACCTGCAGATAGAATCACATAAGAGTAAAAATCACATCCATTTTATCAATAAAAACTAGACATTATACCTTTTAAGAGTCGATGTCGGTGCCCATAAGCGTGAACTCCGATCTGTTTCAACTCTTCATGGCCCATTTCTAATAAGATGTCGATCGTCACTTGCTCACGATCGAAAATTTCACGTAGGTGTTCAAGTCCCAGGCTGCTCAGAAACGAAACAATCGTAGAAACAGTGGTTGTGCTCGTTGTGGATTGTATTTGCTCTGGAACATCATTGTCCGAACAGCCATCGCCAATCTGAGCCCCACTAGAAGATACAGGCACCGAGGTACTGGAAGCAGCAGCCAATCCAGGGGAATCCGGACCAAGCATCAGAAGAGGTAAAGGAGCTAGGCCCGGTGACGGACAGGGAGGCGCTATGACGACCGCATTTCCAGAAGGCAAGACTAAAGTATCAGAACTGGTCGATGGGTTGGCAGAAGCGGCTGCAGTGTTGCCACTGCTTCCAGAGGAACAACCAATGACGATTGACGATCCTCGTGGTGAAGGATTGAAGACGGGCGAGACGGGTGACGAACTGGCTGTTGGAGGCAGATGTTGCGTCATGGCGTCTTGCAGTAAACATTTGACATCCTCGGCCGTCGACAAGTCCAACGGTGTTTGTCCTTCCTGGTTCTTCATGTGAGGATCCGCTCCATGGGCTAAAAGCAAGGCACAAAGCTGAGTGCGACCTTTCTGGGCCGCTTCGTGAAGTGGCGTGAAGCCCCAACGATCCGTCGCGTTCACTTCCGTGTTGAAACGAATTAGTAGAGCAGCGACGTCCAGGTGTCCGTACGACGAAGCATTATGTAAAGGGATAAGTCCGCCTTTATCTTGGGCGTTGACGTCAGCTCCATGTTCGAGCAAGTATTCCGCCACGTCCAAATTGTTGTAGCCAGCCGCCAGATGGAGCGGCGTAGAGTTACGGCCTTGTGAGTCACGACAGTTGATGTTTTGACTCGTCACAAGTTTGTGGACACGAGCTAGATGACCTTTCTTGGCCGCGTCAAGCAATGCGGCATCACCGCGAAGAAGGTCGGCAATGTCTTGATCCCCGTCACGTACAAGGTCCAAAGGCGTGTGACCGTCTCGATTCTTCTTACTCGGGTCGGCGCCGTGCTTCAACAACAGTTTGACGATGTCGTATTTGCCTTTGGCGGCCGCTTCGTGCAGCGGAGTGAATTTCCACAAGTCAGAAACGTTGACGCTCGCTCCGGCACGTACCAACAACTCAGTCACTTCGTAATGCCCGTAAGAACAAGCATTGTGAAGCGGAACTAGACCGCCTTTATCCTTGGCCTGAAATAAGAAAACAAATAAATTTGACTGTGTCCTTACATTTGTATGGCATCAACGTAGTAACGCTCGCTCTCACCTGGACATCGGCTCCATGTTGGAGGAGAAATTCGACGACCGCAAGGCGGTTATAACCAGCCGCAAAGTGAAGTGGTGTGGAATGTCGCCCATCTAGGTCGCGGCAGTTGACTAGCTGCGGCGAGGGATTGACGCCTAAAATACGACGGACATTATCCAAATCCCCGGCTTTAGCCGCTTCCAGCAACTGGTATTCGAGATCGACTGGCGGAGGAGTTGCATTGAATGCCGGCTGTTCGGCGAAAAGCTTCTGAACAGACTCGGTAGCCACTTGAGCGGCCGTGTAACCCTGAAGAGAGACGACCGTCGGATCGGCGCCGTATGGAAGAAGCAGTCGACACACTGACACTTGTCCTTCTCGACTGCTGCGATGCAGGGCCGTCTGACCAAGGCCGTCTAAGACATTGACTTTGGCACCGTGACGTAGTAGAGCTTCCAAAACGTCCAGGTGTTCCTTGTCGGCGGCAATGTGTAACGGCGCGTGGAGCTCTTTGTTCTTCTCGTTGGGAGCAGCCCCCTTTTTCAATAGGATTTCGACGACGTGCTTCCGTTTGACTCCGGTGGAGGCGACGGCACAATGCAAGGCAGTGTCTCCTGTGTACGGATGCTTGAATCCAATGACGTCCACAGACAGAAATTTCTTGAGACGAGTTGGATCTGCTTGTCGAGCTGCTTCCAATAAGCTATGGCCTTTAAACTCGTAAGAGAGAAGGTCCTGGAGTTCCCGCGAAGGGGCAACATCCAGGGCGGATTTGGCGTGGCAGTTCAACAATGTCGGATCGGCCCCGTGGGCTAGCAGCAAGGAACAAACTTCACGGCGGCCTTTAGAGGCCGCTTCATGCAGGGGTGTGAACTGCCACAAATCCGTGGCGTTCACGTTGGCACCGGCACGAACAAGCAGCTCCGTCACTTCGTGATGTCCGTACGAGCAGGCGTTGTGCAAAGGGACTAAACCACCTTTGTCTTTTGCCTGGACGTCGGCACCGTGTTGCAGCAATCGCTGAACGATCTGTGTTCGGTTATAGCCAGCAGCCAAATGCAGTGGAGTAGACTTGCGACCATCACTTGCATGGCAGTTAACATTCAAAGGTGTTAGGAGAGATAGAATCTTGTCTTCGTTGCCACTCCGAGCTGCCTCTAAAAGTTCCTCTTTGCGATAATCACCAGTTAACACGGGTCGTGTTGTGGCATCGGCTACGTCGAGAGGAATTTTCCCTATCGATTAAAATAAAACATCAAATATAAACGGTTCTAAGAGTAAAATAATAACATTATGGATGATAATGATTACCTTCAGCATTGCGAACATTATGATCAGCTCCATGCTGCAGAAGAACTATGCACACATCAATTTTTCCCTTGATTGCAGCCTCGTGCAAGGGTGTATAGCTCCAATTGTCTCTTGCATTTGGGTCTGCACCAGCACTCAGCAGAAGTTGAACAACTTCGGCATGACCAAACGAACAGGCATTGTGAAGAGGAATCAAGCCACCATCATCTCTGGCATGTACATTTGCTCCAGTAGCAATTAAATGTTCCACAACATCTCTCCTACCAAATCCTGCAAATTCAAGTATCAAAATTAGACTTTAACTGTGTAAGATCGTATCTCTATTGTGCTCTGTTTCACGACAGGTAGGTAATGGCAATGCACTTCACTTGAAAAGAGAAAATGAAGTGATATTGGTAGAGTAACAAACCAGTGTAACCTCAAAGTAACTAACAACTCCATTCAAAGAAACCAAAAATTTAAGTAAGAGATCAGGTTGAGAAAATGAAAGCTTGAATGATAGAGAGTTGAAAGTTATTTTGCCACAGTTATTTACCTGCGGCGAAGTGGAGTGGAGACGACTTTCTTCCAGCAGTATCGCGGGCGTTAACATTTTGTGTAGTTACCAACTTTTTGACTTTAGAAACCTCACCGTTTCGACAAGCTTCGAATAATTCACGAAGAGGATCACATGGACTGGTTGCAAGTAAATCGATGGCGGTATTTATCGAGGAGGTAGACCTTCTCGTCGCCATTTTACCACTATAGTTTTTTCCACAATTTTTCCCTAGAAAAGCCACTCAGCACCTAATAACCAGTCCTAACGTCCCGTTGTTACTAGAACCAGCAACCAGACCAAAACAGCTGTGCCTCCAAGCTAGAAGGCTGTCACTTGTGTCGCTCAAATTGTAATTCAAATGATTCAAAAATAAAAGCGATTGTTTTTGAAATTGTTGAAATATATTTTAATATTTAAAAAAAATATAAATCTGACCTAAAACTTAAATTTCTAATATATAAATGTGAAAACTATGGGGTTGGCATCGTTGAGAAAGTGTCATCGTAGCCATCTGGTGCTGAGATTTTTAACTGTCACGAAAAGTAAATAAACTAAAATGGCAAAATTTCCCAGATGTGAATTTAAAAAATGAAAGTTGAGAAAAACTAGTGCTTGACAGACAGTTTTTTAAACTCCTTTTTGCAGAAATAAGATCAAATTTCTAGGTAATTCAAGAATTTTTAGGAATTAAGTAGTTGACAGAACCAACAGATAGTATTAATACTTGTGTTGACATTGTTTAAAAGATTAAGAGTAGTTTTCATTTTTATGTGGGATGTGGCATGTGGGCAGACAAGGATGTGGGTCAATGGATGAATCATTCTTTGTGTACACTTCAGACTATATCAAATGGGTGGCATGATGGCATCAGAGATATGAACTGTTTCTTATCAGTAATTTGTTCAATTTGAAGTAAGAAACTTTACTCTACAGTATTCTCCTAATACATAATGGCACAACAAAACTTTGTTCCTGGGACTGCTAGCCAAGATCTCAATAATGAAGTAGAGCTTACCATTTCTGCAAAGTAAATATTTTACAAGCAGTAGATATAATGTATGTATGTGATATTCTATCTAATGTTTATTTAAATTTAACAGGAATTTGTTGAATAAAGATCGTATGTCAAAATCCGATCCAACATGTGTGGTCTACATTCAACAGATTGACCATTCTTGGGTAGAACATGGTAGAACTGAGCAAATTTGCAACTCGTTAAACCCAGAATTTTCCAAAAAAATTCTTATTGGATATCGATTTGAAGAACTGCAGAAGTTAAAATTTAAAATTTATGATATAGACAGCAAAAGTGCTGCTCTGGATAAGCATGATTTCTTGGGAGAAGCTGAATGCTCCCTTGGACAAATAGTTTCTTCTGGCAAATTTGTTACAACACTTCATCATCCTAAAAGCAAAAACAATGGAGAATTGTGTGTAAAAGCTGAAGAAATTGGAACACTTAAGGAAGACATAGAATTCCTATTTAGCGCTGAGGGTTTCAAAAAGAGCGGGATCCTCAGCAAACCGGATCCGTTTTTGGCTATTTATAAAGAAAACACTTTAGTTCATCGCACAACATTCATTAAAGACAACTGCAATCCAAAGTGGCCAAAATTCACTGTTCCAATACGATTGATACGTACCAAAGATCAAAATGATGTAGCATTGTCGTTACAGTGCTGGAATTGGAACGGAGATGGAAGCCACAAGTTAATAGGTGAGGTGCAAACTACCACAAAGGAAATTCTACAAGCTCCAAAACTTTCTCGTTGAACGATAAGGTTCAATTTGTCCTAATTTGTTGAAAAAACGTATGATCACTTGACTATAATGAATTTATTGCTTACATAGAAAACAGGAAAAAGTGTGGGAAAGTTGTGCTTACATGAAGCCAAGGTAATCAAAACTTTTAGTTTCTTGGAATTTATCACAAGTGGCACCCAGATTAACTGCACAATTGCCATAGATTTTACCGGTAGGCATGTTTCGTTTAACTATTAAATTATTTCGCCTCTTTTAACGATAAATGTTCTTTATTAATTATTTAATTACTAGCTTCTAATGGAGCTTCCGATAAGCCTAACTCCCTACACTACATGGGACCTACGCCTACCCTTTACGAGCAAGCACTGCTGTCTGTTGTGTCAATTATTCAAGACTACGATAGTGACAAACATTTCCCTGTTTTAGGATTCGGAGCTAAAGTTCCGCCTAACGGTATTCTTTCCCACGAATTTTTCGTCAACCTGACACCCAATCCACACTGCTTTGGAGTTCAAGGTAATATTTACCCAACAAATTACAGTATTTCTTGATATCACATTCATAAACATTCAAAAAAAAATTTCTAGGAGTGATTGAAGCTTATCGGCAATGTTTGCCTTTCATTCAACTTTATGGGCCTACCAATTTCTCCCCAGTAATTAATCATGTGGCACGTTTTGCCGCAAGTCACTGTAATGGAGACAATTATTTCATTCTCCTTATTCTTACTGATGGGGAGATAACTGATATGCTGGAGACAAAGCAGGTAAATCTATTTAAAAGATAGTCAGTTCTTCTTTAGTTTCGTTGAAGTTTTTATTTATTTTAATTATTTTAGTCAGTTTAAATAACTAAACATTTGTATTTTTAATGAATTTTTGCATTGTCTAATAGGCAATTATTGCTGCATCCCATCTTCCAATGTCCATCATAATCGTTGGGATTGGCCATGCCGACTTTTCTTCAATGAAGGAACTAGACAGCGATAATGGACACTTAACTTCCAGTGGTCGGACTGCTGCACGTGACATTGTTCAATTCGTCCCATTTCGCGATTTCCTGCATCAAACAGATCCACATCGCGCAGCCATAAACTTAGCCAGCGCTTTATTAATGGAAATTCCAAATCAGCTAGTGTCTTTCATGAAATCCAAAAACCTTACACCTAAACAGCTACAATGATGTAAGCCTAAACAAATTGCTTATTCTCTTGCTTACAGTATTAACTGGAACTACCGTAGCTTCTCCGCGACTAACAGTGTTCTATTCCAGCTTTTAAAGACGGGGTTCCATTTCTATTTCCATTTTTCTTTAATCTTGAATTTTCGTATATATTATTAATCTATGTTAATCATAAACATGTTATCGGTGGAATAAAAACAAATCTGGTTCAAAGCGTTTTGCATAGTGGTACCAGTGTATTTTTGAATGACTAGTTTTTTAAGGGCATGTAAAAGAATATCGATTATATGGCGAATAGAAGTGACCACGCCTCTACTAGTAATACAAAAGAGAAATCGCCATGCGCACTCTAAGCCAGTTGTGCCAATAATTTCTGAATCAAAATCTAAATAGTGCGTTTTTCTCACAGAACCTTTTCGATCCCTTTCAAAGCTAAATTATTTCTTGTTCGGGTAAGAATTCTAACAGCATTCAATATTGTTTAATATAGTTTTTCTTCTCCGATACAAGTTTTTGAGCGGCGTGCGTATCAAGTACTACTTTCTCTTGTTTCAATCTTATACAATGAAATCAAGAAAAAAAGCAGGAATCTCAAATAATTAATGGCATCAGTAATTAATAAAAATACTAGCCCAATCCGAAAAGAAATGCCAATACCCTCATAAAAGTGAAAGCGGGTAAAAAGGAAGAACCAAACGAGTTACTGAGCCCAGAAATAGACTGTTGGTTTGAGTCAACAAACACTGGCAGACGGATTTGAGGAAAGTTGTGCAACGTTCATATCATGTGGTTGTGCTGTAAATTGTGAAACATGCATTACACTTTGTTTTCCGTTCAGAGACAGTCATACACATTTCGAGTTGGAACAGGTTTTCAAATTGTTTCTTTGTTTTGTTTTTATTAATTTAGTGTAGCATTGCTATTCGCGTTTCGTGTTAAATGCGGTAAAATGCAATATTAAAAAATTATCTTTCGCTTGATAAATTTGAGAAGCAATATCATGACGAACTTCAAATACGAAGCTACATCGCAAGAACTTGTCGTCGAAGTTGAATTAACCATTTCAGCTAAGTAATACACAATCATTCTACTTAATCATTATTACCAAATTGAACAATTACAAATATGAATTTCTTTTTCAGATGTTTGTTAAACAAAGATGTAATATCAAAGTCTGACCCTATGTGTGTGGTCTACATTCAGCTCCCAAAAAGTCAAACTTGGCAAGAGTACGGGAGAACCGAAATTATTAAAAACAACTTGAATCCAGAATTCGCTACTAAATTTCTGATTGATTACCGCTTCGAAGAACTCCAGAAGCTTAAATTTAAGATTTATGATATTGACGGTGCGAGCACTGTCTTGGATAATCATGATTTTTTAGGAGAGGTTGAGTGTTCTCTTGGCCAGATTGTCTCTTCTGGCAAGTATGTTGTTGCACTTCATCATCCCAGTTTTAAAAGCAAAGGGCAATTGTGCGTTCAAGCTGAAGAAATTAGCGGATTACCTAAAGAGGAGGTTGTGTTCCTATTTAGTGCCCAGGATTTAAAAAAGAGTTTTTTCAGCAAACCTGATCCATTTTTAGTCATCTATAAGGATTCCAACTTAATCCACCGCACGATTTTTATGAAAAACAATCGTAATCCACAATGGCCAAAGTTTACTATTCCAATGCGAGCATTATGCGATAAAAATGGCCAAGATGTGAAACTTTTACTTCAGTCTTGGAACCACAACGAAAATGGCAAACACAAACTATTGGGAGAAGTCCACTTTACAAGACAAACCATTTGCAATGCTCCTCAAACGTTCAATTTAAACAGAAAGGTAAAATCTACAAAGATCAAATGACTATTGGAAGCTATGGCCAAACTGATGCGATAAACTTTGCTCATAGGGCAAAAACTCCGGAAAAATTATTTTGAAAGAATCTGTTGTCAACCGAACACACACTTTCCTCGATTATATAATGGGTGGTACTAAACTGAACTGTACAATTGCAATTGATTTTACAGGTAGGCTAATCAACAACACACATAATTTCCTATTCATATCAAATCCGTTTCGTTCTGATTCTGAATAACACAAACAAATTACCTGCAGCTTCAAATGGTCACCCAAATACTGTTGGATCTCTTCATTACATGGGTCCTTCTCCTACCCTCTACGAACAAGCGTTGCAATCCGTCGTTTCAATAATCCAAGATTACGACAGTGACAAACAGTTTCCTGTATTAGGTTTCGGAGCAAAATTACCTCCCGACGGTATTCTGTCTCACGAATTTTTCGTAAACTTGACTTCCAGTCCATTTTGCGCCGGTGTTGAAGGTTATATCAATTTTTGAATTATTTAATAATTTATTACATACAATTTTTAATGAATTATGCACAGGTGTAATTCAAGCATACCGATGCTGTTTACCGGCTATTCAATTACATGGTCCAACAAATTTCGCTCCGGTAATTAATCACGTCGCAGGTTTTTCTGCTACTTACTCAAATGGTGATCAATATTTCATATTGCTTATTTTGACCGACGGAGCGATTTCTGATATGCACGACACCAAAGAGGTAGAAAGAGAAATCTTTTTTTGAACGTCATTAGGAGTCAAGAAGTAATTCAAATCAATTATTCTATTTAATAATATTCAAGGCTATCATAGCTGCATCCCACCTACCAATTTCTATTATAATAGTAGGAATAGGAAATGCAGATTTTTCTTCCATGAATGAGCTTGACAGTGATAATGGAAGACTGTCCTTAAATGGAAAGTACGCCAGCCGTGACATAGTCCAGTTTGTTCCATTCCGCAATTTTTTTAATGGATCAGATTCTAACTATGCATCTCAAGAATTAGCTAAGGCTCTTCTGGCCGAAGTCCCCACGCAACTTTTGGGTTTCATGAAATCTAAAGGTTTTCCACCAAAAGGTGAAGGGAGTAATTTGATTTAATAACCATCTTTCGTTGTTTATAATGCTTTAATTCGCCTGGATGCTTAAAAATAACTACAAATTTTGAAATTGGAATATTTGTTATCTTTCTTTTTCGAATTATTTTCACTCTAAACAAACTGTTGCTTGCTTTCAATATTATTGGTAACTCTAAATGTATTATTGTATTCCCCAATGCGAAAGAGATTGACTTTGATTTATATGAATAACTAGAGATTCCTTTGACGAAGACAACAAAGCATACAGAAAACTTGAAATTACAAGTCATGGGTAAACGGGAATAATGAAAGTCTTTTCTTTAGTATATGGTGGCCCTGAAAAGGGCCGATTTGTAAGTTTAAGGAAAAGTCATTTAAGCACGTTCACCGCGGATACGACGGGCCAGCTGGATGTCTTTAGGCATGATGGTGACTCGCTTGGCGTGGATGGCGCACAAGTTGGTGTCTTCGAAAAGACCCACCAAGTAAGCCTCGCTAGCCTCTTGCAGAGCCATGACGGCCGAGCTCTGGAAACGCAAGTCGGTCTTGAAATCTTGGGCGATTTCTCTTACCAAACGTTGGAATGGCAACTTGCGGATCAGAAGCTCAGTCGACTTTTGGTAGCGACGAATTTCACGAAGAGCGACAGTACCGGGACGATAACGATGGGGTTTCTTGACTCCTCCAGTGGCCGGGGCACTCTTGCGAGCGGCTTTGGTGGCCAACTGTTTACGAGGCGCCTTTCCACCGGTGGATTTACGAGCGGTCTGCTTAGTACGAGCCATTTCGAACGACTGAAAGTTGAGATAAGGAAATTGGGGGGAGAAGTTGGGTTTATATAGGGCTCCAGGGAGACGTTGAGGAATGTAAGGGATTTCGTTTCACCAGTTGGTTGATGGAAAAAGGGAGGGAAGTTGAGGAATACAAAGCCTCTTTGTTAAACGTGCAAGTTGGGGTGGCTCAACCAATGAGGATGGATTTCCCTCAAGACTTCTGGGTATATAAAGAAACTCTGGTGAGAACATTCGACATTCAGTTTGATATTCTAACTCTGAAACTCATTTCAAAATGACTGGTCGCGGTAAAGGAGGTAAAGGACTCGGCAAAGGAGGCGCCAAACGTCATCGCAAAGTTTTGCGTGACAACATCCAGGGCATCACCAAGCCGGCCATCCGTCGTCTTGCCCGTCGTGGTGGTGTTAAACGTATCTCTGGTCTCATTTACGAAGAGACCCGTGGTGTGTTGAAGGTGTTCCTTGAGAACGTGATTCGTGACGCTGTCACCTACACTGAACACGCCAAGAGGAAAACTGTGACTGCCATGGATGTCGTTTACGCATTGAAACGCCAGGGCCGCACTCTGTACGGTTTCGGCGGTTAAATTTGATTTTCATTCCGACTCTCATCTTTCAATCCAATCGGCCCTTTTCAGGGCCACCATTTACTTAAAGAAAGAGATTTCTTCAGCCACTTGTTATACGCTTCTTCTTAAACTACCTGAATATTTTTAGGTATTCATCTCTCCTGACTAGAGCCAGATTAAATTTTACTAAAACAAACAGAGAATGCCTTTACAGGGCCGTTAACTCCTTTGTTAGTTTACTGTTACTTTGCTGTTACTGTAACTATACTGGTTTATAGATTTTAAAATATTTATTCGATCAATTCATACAATTTTATTTCGGAACAGAAACCTTCAGCAATTAGAGGAACAGAAAGATTTTATAGACATAAAATCCATCGCCTGCTAGTTATTAACTTTTTAACAGAATAGGTTCCGATATGTTCTACATTGGTTTTCACCGGCTTTACTCTTCCTCTATTTTACGAAAAAATTTTTAAATCGCAAACCAGTACACTTGACAAGCTGACATGGTGCATAAACAACTCAATTCTAGTAGCATCGAATATCTGTTTCATATGAATTTAGAATAGGAGGAAATCCTATGGCTAAATTGCGTCAAATTTTCCAACTTAAAAAACTATAACAGTGAGGAATAAGTTCAACAATTTAGAAAAATGCAATGGTAAAAGAAAATGAATACTACATTTGAGAATTTAAAATATAATTTCCAAATGTGTTGCATAAACAACTCAACTTGAGCATCGTTCTGTTTAATATGAATTTAGGATATGAGATCATATGGCTAAATTGTGCCTAATAGTCCAACTTGAAATACAACAGTGTAGTTTAACAATTTGGCAAAAAAGTTCACGCTGTACTCTTTGAAAATTTCTGCGAATAAAACATTTTATTAAATAACGATGCCTCTACGTATTATTATCTCAAAATATGAAGCTCGTCATTATAAAAGTGGTAGGATTTTCGTTTTCTTTAACATTTGGTGGCCCTGAAAAGGGCCGTTTGGTATGAGAGAGAAGACCATCAGGGACAATCTATTTGGTGCTGGTGTACTTGGTCACTGCCTTGGTGCCTTCAGACACGGCGTGCTTGGCCAACTCACCGGGCAAAAGCAGACGGACGGCCGTCTGGATTTCCCGACTAGTGATGGTAGAACGCTTGTTGTAGTGGGCAAGACGAGAGGACTCTCCAGCAATGCGCTCGAAAATGTCGTTGACGAAGCTGTTCATGATCGTCATGGCTTTGGAGGAGATGCCAGTGTCGGGATGGACCTGCTTCAACACTTTGTAGATGTAAATGGCGTAGCTCTCCTTCCTTTTGCGCTTCTTCTTCTTGTCTCCCTTGGCGATGTTCTTCTGGGCCTTGCCGGCCTTCTTCGCTGCTTTTCCGCTAACCTTAGGGGGCATTCTGAGACTTGGAATAAATCTGAGATTACTAGGAAAAATACTAGTGAAGGTCGCTAAATTGTTCATTGTATTTATACCAACTCTAGTCCATCATAAATGAGGGGGTCATTTATGATGGTAGCCAATTCTTCCGACCTGAGGACCAATCGGGTACTCCCTAGTGAGCAGATGTTCCATGTTCCAGCGCTAGGGGAGGAGGAGTTTCTGGTTTAACAAAAAATAAACCTCCACGGACAAAAGACAAAATAGGGGGAATAAGATTTTACAACTGCTCTTCTGATTGGTTTGTTCCTCTGGATTCCGCATCCATCCGACCTTTGTGGATATAAAAGGCTCAGCATTTATCTCAAACTTTATCATTTCGTTCCTTGATTTTAGGAACCGCGTTAACTTACTCCCAATTTTAACATGTCTGGCCGTGGTAAAGGAGGAAAAGTCAAGGGAAAGTCAAAGACCCGTTCCAGCAGGGCCGGACTTCAATTCCCCGTTGGTCGTATCCACCGAATGCTCCGCAAGGGCTCCTACGCTGAACGTGTCGGTGCCGGTGCTCCCGTCTACTTGGCTGCCGTCATGGAGTACCTGGCCGCTGAGGTTCTCGAGTTAGCCGGTAACGCCGCCCGTGACAACAAGAAGACCCGTATCATTCCTCGTCACTTGCAACTTGCCATCCGCAACGACGAAGAGTTGAACAAACTTCTCTCTGGTGTCACCATCGCTCAGGGTGGTGTATTGCCCAACATCCAGGCCGTTCTCTTGCCAAAGAAGACCGACAAACCCGCCAAGGCTTAAATTGTTTTGTCTCTTATCTTATTACACAAACGGCCCTTTTCAGGGCCAACACAATTTTACAGAAAAGATGACGTTAGTTCGTATAATTTTATTGCCTGCTGTATTAACCCATAAGCTTTTTTACGCTTTTTTATACTTAATATAATACATAAGTACTGGGAAATACTGTACAAGTCTTTATATTAAATTTTGTAAACTGCACAAAACAAAAACGTTCAATGAAAAATTCAATCAGCAATTATGAATAACGTTGCGCATGCTCTATTGCAACGTGGTATCATGAGAGAATAAATTAATAATAATATTAATAAATTAGATTTATAAAACTACAGATTTCTCTTAACGCTTCGTCCCAAAATTAATATAAAATTTAGAGATAGAGATAGAGCAAGCGAGAATCGCATGTCAGAAGCCGAAGCGTTACATTTTAAGATATTTTTTAAAAATTTCATACGTTCCCGATAAGAAGTAAAAAATCCTTTGGATATACATTATATTGTCGTAGAATAAAATATGAACAAAAATCATGACTACATAAATTTGTATTCCAACTAAGATGTAGGTTTCGTATGTCAAATAAGAAAATCAACAGTACATATGTGTTGTTAAAAACTGGAAAAATAAAAACAATTTGAAATCAATAGCTACTCATATACTTTGGTGGATATTAATATGTCTGCCTAGAACATAAAAAGCGTTCAACTTCTTCTTTATCCTCTTCTTTCAAATGAGCGATGACGTTCTCGATCAGTTTCTCTCCCTTTTCAGCCACGCGCAATATGACAGGACCGTCACCTTCGTCATGATACACCAACCTTTTCCAGGCATTTTCATCTATCATCTTCAATTTCTCTGACACACATTTCATGAATCTATTGATTTTACATAGCCTGTGTGGGACGTAATAATTTCTGTCGTGGTTGAAGAAGTTTCGAAAAATGCTACAATTTTTCCCGAGTAAATTATGCACGGACGTAATGACGTCTATGAACTGTAATAGTTGACTGCCACTCGTATAATCCACGAGATGCAAGATGTTCAACAAACGCAACTTGTGCAATGGTCCAAGATCGATCAGTGCGTTTTTGAGTGTTTGAGGCAGATGTTCCGCCAAATGCTTTCCAACTTCTATTTGGTTTTCTTCCGAAAAATGGTCCAAAAAATCTTCCGTAATAAAACTGCTGCGCTCGCATAATAATGCTAGTCGAATAATGACAATGCCGTTGTCGTTAAGAACCAATTCTTTTAATACATTTTCACCCAGTTGATTTGAAACACATTCAAATAGTATGTGTAAATCGTCTGTTTTCTTTGAAACATATATAAATGGTGAGTTTGAATTTTTAAATCTGAGCATCTCTTGTTCTTTTAAACAAAGTTCAGGAAGGTGGTTCCAAATACTACGTTCCTTCCCATTGATTTCGGTGACAGACGTGAGGACTTTCACGAATTCGGCGAGTTGTGTACTATTACCAAAGGAAACAAAAAACATTAAAATATTTATTCCGCTATAATTGTCAAGCATTGTCCAATAAGTGGGAGTCGAAGAGAAAAAATAATCTTCAATTAGTTTTGATCCAAAACTGGCAGTAAACTGATCAATTTCATTTCTTCCTTCTTTTGATAAATGACTTAACATGGACTCAACCATCTGACTCTTTCCTCTCAGTTCAGCGCGAAATATGACAGCTCCACGACCGTCGTCATGAATCGCGAGATTTTTAACGAAATTCTCTCCCAGCCTCTCGGATACGCATTTCAAGAAATTATCAACATTATCGTCATTGTCATTCTCTTGAATGAAATGTCCCCAAATACTAGACTTGAGATTTTCCCCTTCGGTTTTATGCAAGACCATAATGTCTTCTACAAATTTCAATAGTTGACTGTTATTGGCATGATTGATAATAAAGTTGAAAATCAAACTGAAATTGCGGAAGGAAGTCGATTTGTGTTCGGATGAATTCAGCGCTTCCTTCATCACATGGGATGCGGTCTGTACCACACGTTGGCCAATTTCATGTTGATCATGTTTCGGCAGATGAACTAACAGGAAATCGACGATAGGCTTTTTATTATTTAGCACAGCTCGGGTAACGACTTTGCCATCGTCATGGAGCACAAGTTCTTTTATAGTATTTGTGTCTAGTTTTTCCAAAAGAATTTCCATCAGTTTGTCACATCTTTTAAAAAGATTGTCGTTTGTAATATATTCAGCCCAGTAACTGCTGCCGTGGTTTATTTTTGAGTCGTCATTTGTCAAACGGATCGAAGTTATGGTCTCAATGAACTGCAAGATTTGATCTCTATTCATTTTATCAAGAAGACAAGCTGACATTAGATTAAATCCTTTGGTTATATCCATGTCAAGAAGACGCCGAATCCAAGCATCCAAACCTTTAGTCGCAAACATTTTGTAGAGAGTATCGGCATCGAATGCGCGAATCGATTCTATTGTCTTTTCATCTTGGAAAACCAAATCATTCAAATCGTCGTATCCCTCACTACTTTCTTGAGTAACGATTTGAATTATTTGGTCGAGGAAAAGTTTAGACTTGCATGCACTTATAAATGAACTTGGCGGATTCATTTTTCGGTTATCATTTCCTGTTGTTACTTTTGATTTGAGAAGTTCTAACAAATGAAACTGTCCCATACTTCGTTGAATAGATTTCAAAATTAATTGAAAGGTTTCAGGTTTTTTATATTTAATCGCATCCCTCAAGACACTGTGTAGTAACCCTTTCTCCGCAAACAAAGCCTGTTTCAATTTCTCGTCTGTCAGAATTTCTTTCATGAAAAGAAGCAACTGGCAGCAAACTTCTTCGTGACCACAGGCTGCGGCTAGATAAAACGGCGTGAAACTCTTTCCATCGTGTTGCATCATCATGCAACCAAGCACCTGTGTGACTACTTCTTCGTTTTTAGGATTTGATCCTGGATGATGGGATAAGTTTTTGCGCACAATGTCCAACAGACGTTCGAGAGCCTTCGTGTTACCCTGGAATGCTGCTTGGTGCAAAGGGCTTATCATGTTCGAATAAATATTACCGTCCGGTTTCTGATGTGGCACCAACAATCGTACTGTTTCGTCATCGTTCGGTAATTGTTCTTCCGTTTCTTCCTCTTCTGGCAAACAAAGAGGGTAAATATTTTGTAATGCTTGAGGATCCAACATGAGGACGGGACTGGACAATTCCATTAATACGTCATGCCGTCCAAGATTTTTCAAAATGGTCAACGTTTTTCCAGTTTTACCTTTCAAATGATGATTTTCGGGTGCTGTGAATACACCTTCTATAACGTTCACAAGAGAGTTTTCATCATCGTTTATGCATGATAAAAGTTCTAAAAATAGTGGCAGTTGATTTTCATAGTATTCGTTAACAATAAAAAACCGAACTATAAAAACCCAGCGGAATTTCAGCCATACATCGAGGGTTTGTTTTTCCTTGGATAGAATTTGTTGTGTCAAAAATTTGCGGTGCTTCATCATTAATTCCAGCCAAATGGTAACGATTTTTCTCTGTTCCTCTCGATTCCAATACAAATAATCCATTTCATGGGGTGGCAAACATTTACACAAACTGCTCAAAATATTTTTTAAATCGTTGTCATCCGTATCGTCGAAATAGCTTAGGTATCGTTGAAATTGCTCGCTGCTTTGCATGTATAGGTGGTGAAATAAGTCCGTACAACTATCTAATAGAGATTTCATCATCTGTTGAACTTCAGATTTATCCACGAGTAAATCGAGGCAATCGTTTAAAAAATTAAATATTGTCCCGTTTTCTTGTTTCAACGCAACGCACAAAGCGTTTTTTGATCGGTACAAGAAATTGGTTTGACTACAAAAACCTCCAGCAAAGGATTTCAATCGGATGGGTATGTCTTTGGAGAGACCCTGGTGTACTATGTTGGACCATTTCTCACTATGAACTATTGCTTTCATCATGGAATCAAAAAAGACTAAAACTCCATTGTACTGAGGATTCACCAAGATTTCTCCCGCGATTAAATGCCGAACGGATTCTTCATCCAGTAGCTTGTTGTGACGTTTCTCGTCCAGATGGAAACCTTGGTACAAATATTTGGCCATCAAATACTCGGCGTATGTTCGATGCAAGAACTGCATCTTGCCTTGTTCGTTTGTATTATTCAACAACCCAAATCGGACGCCATAATCGTTTCTCTTTTGTCGTTTCTTTTCAAGCTTCAACTCAGATTGAAAGGATCGCTTCTTTCCTAGCAAAATATCCAAATCTTCCTGTTTTGAGACAATTGTCTTCAAGGCCAATTTTGTCAGGTAGGATTTCAAGTGTTTCATATCGTCTTCAATGTGGGTATCAACAAGGGGATTGTGAGATTTTGATTTAATCTTCTCTTGTCTATAAATTTCACGTTTCTTTTTCATCAGTTGTCGGTAAAGGCTTTCAAGATTCATATTTGCATCGACATCTTGAAGAAGTGAATCAACATTCAATCCCTTTTCAATGTTGTCCTTGCTGAGTTGCGATTCAAAGCACTCGGCCAGTATTTGACACTGCAAGGGAATCCCTATAAAAGCTCTTTCTTTATCTTTCAATGTTTTGGACAGTCGGTCGACTAGCGATTCGACAAAACGCCGGAGTGGGCCATCATCTCTCATAGTAGTGCTGGGCATTCCAAATTTGTTCTCCCAATAATTTGTTAGAAAATTTATTTGGTCGTCTCTGCTAAAATTTTCCAAAGTGAAAGAAAAATGGTTCAGTGGTTTTTCTAATTTCTCATTGCAGTGCGACCGTGTGGTGATGTATAGCGCATTCAATTCCGTCAATCTGAGGGATTTGATTAAATCAATCACTTTATTTTGACGTTGGGTGTCAATTTCGTCGAAGCCGTCCAGCATAATTACAATCCGATCACCATTTTTTATCCGATAATTAAGGAGTGACTGCGCAAAACGACTATTTTTGACGTTGGGCAAATGATTCTTTAAAAATTCTATGCCATTTAATTGATCGATCTGTTTGGAATCCAATTGCGGAAGGGATTTTAAATAATCCACTAAATTCATTCTAATAACCCAGTGGTCGGGTTTCTCTTTTTTTATTTGGTTGTAGTAGTAGGATAAAACTGTTGATTTTCCGGTTCCAGCTACGCCGGATATTATGAACAACTGCTTGTTCCAGTTCTCTTCTTCAATCAAGTCGTTTTCCGAGACGATGCAATTACTTATAATAGACGATTTACTATTCCAATTATTTCGCCCGTCAACCAATAGTGATTTAATATCCCAATCTCCGTCAAATTCTTCCCAAATTTTCAATTTCCGTTCCTCTTCGATAGCTTTCTCCATATTGACTCTGTTGTCTGACTTAATCTTGATTTTACATCCTATTCTCTTTGCTAGTTTATCATCAAAACTCATTTGTCTCTCGATACAGAGAAGTGGTTGGCAACCGAGAGCGCTGTATGAAGGAAATTTTACTTTTTCTATTTCTTCTGTCAATTCCTTCATGGAACTGAAATCGATGACATCTTCTGGAGAGCCATATTTGATCAATTCATGAACACTTTCGTCGTTCTGTTTGATTAGAGTTCCCACGGTTTGTAGCACCTCTTGAAATGGCACTACCTTTAAAAGTAATCTCTTTTTGGATTGGTAGCTCAAATCAACAAATTTTATATCATCTTTTATCTCTTGAACTCCTTCACAATTACCATTAGTAATGAAAATGATCTTCTTACTTGTATTTTTTACCATCTCTGTGTAACTCGTCTTGTCACTTATTTCCATCTCCGAAGAACCGTCTTCACAAACGACAATAAGAAGATTATGAGAAACAAGTGTCGACTCCATTGTCTGTTTGAATTCTCCCCATTTCCTTTCTAACTGCTTGAACGGTGTAATCAAGTAGTTATCAATTCTTCGAAAATATTTCGATTCTTCCGGTTCTACTTGAGCATTAGCGCTCTTGATTTGCCTAAGTTCTTTCAGTGCTGCAATAATTTTAACAGCAGTATGTTTGGGTAACGGAGAAAGAATGTGATTTATCATATTTGAAGACGTCAACAGTAATCTTAATTTCTTGGCCATCTCGTGAACGGCCTTAGGATTGAAATCCAAGTTTTCCTTTATCTCTTTTTGATAATCGATTGAAACAGCCGTCATACGCAGCGACTTCATTTTTTCCTTGCCTTTATGTAATATTTCTTTTCCTTTTTGCGATGACAAGAATGTTGATTCTTTTTCCTTAAACCAGTCCAACATGTTTCTTAAGATGAAATCCGATTGAAAATCGCTTTCGTGCAATTTGTAATATTCGCTAATATCTTCAGAAATTATTTTGCCTAGATCGACTTCGTTTGGTGTGTTCACTATGAAGACAAGTTTTTGGAAGAAATCGTCTATTTCTTTATTATTCTTGTTAGGGTCGTTTGCATTTGATTGCCCTGGGTTGCTGGAGTTATTTGTTTGCAGTATTTTGTAATATTTGTTATCTGGATTAATTTTCATCCTACAACGAGTAACTGGAATTGTACTATTTGTACCAAAAGCGAAAATTCTGTCCTGTTCTTCTACAGGTTCTAACTTAATCTGATTATTTTTCAAATCATTCTCGTTGAAGCTGATGTTGGTACAAATGATGCAATCTTCGACGTCATCTCCTCTCGATATCATATCACAATAGGAACGGAAATATTTTGGTAGACTGAAATCGCCTTCACTGTCGTTGAACAACTGTTTTGTCGTGATTTTTAATTGCGAATTCTGTTTGTGCTTAGCTTGCAGGTAGCGATAGCGGTAACGTTTCTCTTCTGTTGCCGAATCATTATTGACTTCATACTTAAATATTAAATCGTCAAATTTACCTCCAATGTCTTCCATTTCCGTTCCCAATTTGAACATGTAGCCAGCATTGATTCCTCGGATCAAGAAGAGCATCAATAACTTTAACTGGAAAATGACTCCGTGGTTGGTTTTTCGCAATCCTTGTGTGGGTTTGCTGTCGTCGTTTGTCTTTTCAATTCCCTTGATGGACAATGACGAAGCGATGGCTATTGAAGGGCGCTTGGTGTTATTAGCGATTTTCTTTGGAGGACTCGCACACTCGTCGTCACCTTTGAAATTCTTATCTCTTTTCGGCATTCTCAACTAGTAAGTATTTCCTTTATGCAACAATTTTTTTAACGCGCACTAAGAACAAATGATGAAGTTTACCAAGCTCACGGTTAAGTACATAACCCACATTTCACTATATATTTGAAAACTTATTGCCTACCGTAGTAGATGTTAAAGTCTTTATATATGCCGGAGCTATTGTAATAAGAAGTCAGACTGCATCCGACGACAGAGCAACACTGAAATATATGAAACTATGCTTGAAATTTTAGAGTAGAGTGTAGACACCCGATAAGTGGCTATAAAACCAATAGCTAGTCAACATAGTCAAGGACATTGCCTAACGATTGTAAACAGAATAAAAAAACAGCGCGTGTGTCAGGCGTGTGTGCGAACTTCGTTCGATATGATTTCAAGATTTATCAGTAAAACTTGTGTGAGGCAAAATTTATGGCGTTGACAGTCTGATAACTCTGATTATCTAGCCTATATGAAAATGAAAACAAAAATTTAAACACGCTCACATATATTTAGTTTATAGTAATTTTTAGTTTTTTATTTAATTATATTTTTATTCTTTCAATTTTAGCACCACCAATCTAATGCCTTTAATTATGCTACCCAGTATCCAATCTTCATCACTTCACAATATTACACAATCTATATATTTGCCTCATTTAGATATCAGGCAAATTAACGATCGTCGATCTTCATCAACCAACCATTTCATTGTACAAAAGAAAGAGACATAAATTATTTTTTAATTAACTGATATTTTTTAAACATTTGAATTGTTTTGAAATTCAAAGTAATTTAGTTTACATTACGTCAAAATCTAACATAAACTAACTAATTAACTATTAAAACAAAGGTCGTTACTATTTGCCAATATTTTCCTTTCGCTGCGCATTTCATTCTGACGATTTCTGAGTGATCTGCTTTTTAAAAGATACTTTTAGTTATGGTACATCTAACACAATTGTATCAAGACACTGGATACAACAAGTGAATCCGCATAGTTTTGTTGTTATTCGTTTTTTTCCTTTTCTCCCAATTAACATCTTCCTATTATTCAATCATTTTTTTGAATTTCCCTCCAAAACAGGGGTACTTTTGAGACGAGGGGGAAAGGTACGATAAATCCATGATGGCCGCCACACCATAAAACATAACAACCCCTTCCTCCTCCTACGGTCCTACCCTTCCTTCTTCATCTGTTCATCATCTTCATCAGTCTGACAGTCTCTCTTGGTTTGGGGTTTGGCCATCGAGTCACGTGTATATCAAGATTTTGAAATTGGAAATTTGGAATCGTTTCAGTGCTTTCTGAATTATTATTGTAGTTAATTTTGAAGTCATTAACTTAACCTTTTCCATCGTTAAAAGAAACTGTCACTGTACCTTTTGTTGGCATTTTTTAACTTAGTGATTTACGCGATTAGTGACAATAATAACGGTTTGACAGAAATGGCTCCATCAAATCGATTTCTAAAGGTATTTTTTGTTATTAAATTCCATTTGAAGTGATTGTTTTTCAATAAATACCCTTGTTCCCTGTTGACAGGCATCTTTTGGTGATCCTTATCCAATATTCCATTCTCACAAATATGATGGTAAGCAACAATAGAATCATTGATGTTGCATGGCATTTGGGTAAAGTCAACTACATCTAAAAATAAAAATGTCTTTTTCTATTAGATTGAACTGCCTACTTAGGCGATTGGACAGTGAGAAGGTGTCTGGAACTTGATTGCCTGTCTTAAGGAAACTGAAATAGGTGAGTGACATCTGATTTGTCTCATTTAGTTAAGTTGGATTGATGTCAATACTGTCAAATGTGATAATTATCTTAATCAACTTTTTTATTTGTGTCTCTTGGCTGTTTCTTAAAAATATTGTTTTTCTTTAACAATTTCTAGATTGATGATGATTGGTGATTCTTGTGAGGTAAGAAAAGAATGTTTTTAGCACATCTATAGATTGTCGTAATATTCGACATCTGCAGGGAAACTCTAGTCTCTAGCGGTCCGTTGATTTATCAAATGTCAACTGGACGATCGGCCGTTGTGGGCGTAGTCTCTTATGGGCAAAACTTCGGATGTTACAACCTGACTTTACATACTATAGGTTACTATAGCTACTCTAGGTCAGGTTAGGTTAGGTTAGGTTTGGTTATTTTATTTTAGTGTATAGTAAAGTAGGTAAAGTCAGGTTGTAACATCCGAAGTTTTACCCTCTTTTGGTAAGAAATATTTTCATTCAAATTATTTGCTTTATTTATGGTGATTTATCTTATTTTTTAATATTTTTAACTTTTTTTTCTAAACATTTTTTTTTGTATTGTAGGTGAACTGCATTCGTTTTTACTGAGCCAATGTCGGACGATGCCTCTTCAAAGTCTTCTTCCTTTCTTTCAATCCTCTTTCCTATGTCTTTGTGTACATTCATGCGAGTGTGAATGTATTCACTTGGACGTCCTTTTCCATCCCTTTCTTTCATTGAATCTTGGCTCACCTTAAATCTGGCGATGGAGCAACAAAGGACATGCCCGGCGACATTCCCAGGTCTTAAAGGTAGGAAGTATTTGAAATCACTTCCATTTTTTGCTGGTCTTTAGTTGATATGTGAGGTAATTTGCCTCTTGCATGTTTTTTAACTTGACTGTATTTTACATGTGTAAAAATCTTTAAGAATTTTATTTACTTTGTCGATTTTATAAAATTTGATAGAGGTTAATCATGATAAAGGCACATTGAAAAGAAGGCACCTGAAATGAAGACGGCCATTTTGTACGTCCCAAGATAAGCGCGAAGTTTCGACGAGATTAGATCTTGCGTAATGATAACACTGATAACGAATCCAATTGCATTTTTAGATAATGAACGATTTGGTGTTTCTTTACTTTTTACAAGTTTGATTTTTTCTTAGACCATTTCAATTATTTTGAACGATGGAATTATTTGATTTAATTGTTGTTAGTATTTTTTCTGGGATAGCCGGCTTAAATTGGTGTCTGCTTGTTGAAGGATCGGGCGTCTTAATTGTCCAGTCACAAATCTGTGATCAGTTATACTTCTGTACGGTTATCCGTGGAACTCCTTTCCAAATTACTAGGCTGCTGTACCAATAAAGTTGATAACTTGCTGAGATCAAATAGGGGGGTTTTGGTTTTGCTAAAATCCATTCTTTCTTATTAAGTCGCGGACGGCTTGTTAAATTTGAAATGATTTAATGAATTTGTAAATTTTTTGCTTTGGAATTATACCTTAGCTTGAAAGCCAAATAGTAAACATACTTATCAGCTCCGAGAGTACGTGACTACCTTTTGCCTTTCGTTTGACAAATTCTTTTTTTAAAAGCCAAACTTTTATTTACACGAAAGGGATTTCAATTTTGGCTCAAGTTTTTCACGCTGTTATGAGTTCTTCTCTTTATTAAGTCAACAAAACAAAATACAAAGGATATCTTTTTGATCAAAGTATTTCGATATACTATTCTACTTACTTTGATTACAGAGTGCGATTGAAGTTAAAATCACGGCCAAGTGAAACAAGTTTTCATTTCTATTTAATAAAGCATTTAAATCAAAGGGCATAGTGTCACCTTTCTCTTGATCTATAACATACATTCATTTTAAACTGATGTAAGCTTTTTTCAAACGATTTATTTTTCTATACATGCTACAATTTTGCTATATTTTTTCCAACCACCAATTATAGGAGAAACAATCATATTATGTGATATGTTGATATCATAAGTAAGCAAACAGATACAAGTGTCTCTGGAAACAAGTAAGGCAATTTACTTATTAACTTTCTGAGTCTTTCCTCGTTTTTTCCCTCTTTGTTGTGTTTGTTTCTTCACGATAGGCTGCTCTGTTTTAAGACGGCCGTCAATCGGACGAAACTCGATTTTTCCATTTTTCTCGTGTTGCTCAAGGTGACGATATGCAATATCGACTAACTCTTGACAGTCTTTTAACGCAAAATATTTGATGACGACACGATTGCTGTCATAATGATACAGTAGCTGAACTGCCACGGTTGCACCCAATTTGTCAGAAACTACTTTTAACAAGCAATCGATTGAACTCGCCGAAATCTTTTTTCTTTCTTCCTCCATTTGAGTGTATCCTCTATTTGAGCACACTTTTTCAATGTAGTCACCCCAAATGCTTCGAGTTATCCCTTCAACTTTACTGAGAGACGTGATGAGTTTGACAAAGCGTTTCAATTCGTTTAAATTGAATTTATCTAGAAAATAAGTTGCTAAAATATCGAAACCGTCTGGAAGGTTAGAAGCCGTTCCGTTAGATGAATTTATTTTGAGGTAGTGTGTGGTCCAGTAATTCGATCCTTTGCTGGACAGCATACCGTCTATCAGCCCAGTGGTAGTGTAAACTTTTTGAATAACTTCTGTTTGACACGCCGCGGATAAAAGCGAAAGCATAGCATCGATTTTCAAGTTCTCTTCTTGTGATATTGCACGACCAATAACCGATTCTCCGTCGCCGTCGTGGTGGAGTACAAGCTCTTTAAAGTATTGCTCGCCTAATTTATCGAAAATCTTTTCTAGAAATAGCTCAAATTTTTCAATTGTTTGATTGTGTCCGCTTTTTGCGACATAGTTGGTCCACATACTGCAATTCCTACCGTTTATTTGTCGTACCGTTTTGACTAGATCAAAATACATCAACAGTTCTCCATTAGCGTTATCAGAGAAAGGGCGTGATCCGATTTCCACGTTCAGTCGGTTGTTTAAGTCAGGATCGCTAAATAAGATTTCGAAGACTTCGTTCCTAGTTTCTGTCGACAAATAGGCACACAAATTCTTGATGTTGTATTCATAACCGTGTTTCTTTAGAACTTCACCCAACACGAATATTCCCTTTTCGTCTTTTTCCAGTGCTAGATCTTTCAAAATACCTTCGCCCAGTTTCTCCGAAACGTGTCGCAGTAGATGAGAAAACTCGCGGATCACCTCGAGATAAATACTTTTGAAATGGTATTCCCAAATGCTAGTTTTAGGTTGGCCAGGTGTGCTGTGCTCAAACGTTATGGCGTGAAAGAAATTCGTCGATTTTAATTCATTAGAATCCATGGAGAAATCCAAATAAAAGTGCAATGCGCGAATCCATTGGTCAGGAACAGATTTTTTCCAGAAAGGAGAGTTGACGTCGCATATTTCTTGTATAAATTGGATGATAGCTGGAGCTAAACGAAGTTCAAGTTGTTTTTCTTCAGACAAAACGTTGGTGTTTATGGTAAAACGACTTGTGTAGTCCAATGAGTCGTTCATTAAAGTACCTGTATATAACAAGGCAATTCGAATAAAAATAGCTTCTTTGCTTTGCTCCCCTTCGTTGTGATGTAATAGCTTTATAACGGAATCCTCTCCAACTTTTTCTTTGACATTAGCCAAAAATGTCTCTAATTTTTGGCATTCTTGAGCTCTAGGACACACTGTTGCCCAATTGTCGGAAGCATTGGCGAGTTCATCTATGCATCTGCCCCAAATGCTGCAGCGTTTTTCGTCAACATTACGTAGGGTCGTGATAACGTCAACGAATTGTGCTGATATTTGATCATCATTACAATAATTAAGAAAGAAGTTTAAGGAATTCCAACGGATGTCTGATTTGCATTCACAAAACCAATCACAAGACTCTTTAGGGAAAAACATTTTCTTGGTTCTCTGGGGTGCATATGTCTTTATAAAGTCCTCGATTTCAATTTGATTTTTCCCTGAAAGAGAGTTTAAAACTGCCTTGATGAACTCTTCTCCTCTTAGCTGTGCTGCCCGAATGATGATAGCATCGTGCGCTCGTACGTCGTCGATGGCGAGCAGCTTTTTCACGACTATAAATTCAGTTTCCTTTTCGTTTGCCACATTTAGTTTACATACTCTTGTCAAGATTTTCAAAAGGTTTCGTCGCTCAAATGGTCAAACAAATGATCATCCCAATAGGTTTCTTGCGTCCCAACAAGTGACGTAATGATTCCAACTAGCTGTAACAATTGCTCGTTGGTCGCGTGATCAACGAAGAAATGAATTAAATCCGTGATTTTCTTTTCGTATGGTAGCATTTCTTTAGCATACCAATTGAATATGTTAAGAATAATGCTAGATGCCTTTTCCGAAAAATCGCTCAAGATGAAGTCACGATTTTCTGGTGATAAATAGCGAGTACACAGTTTGTTAACAATAGTTTTGTCGCCTTCCATCAATGCAGTATGGTAGAGCACAACGACATTATCCTCTTCGTGAAGTAGAAGACTTTTCACTTCTTCTTGATTCAGTCGCTTGGCTATAAATTCCAATAAATGATCACATTCCGAATCATAGGCTGATGTCGCTTGTGCGATTGTGATTGCCCAGATGGAGTAGCGCATTCCCTGAACTTCTATTTTGTGATCTTGTGAGGTGATGAGTCGGATGAACTTCAACAATTGCTCTTGACTGAAATGGATTAAAACGTGTCGCAAGAGCAAACTAAAACCCTTTTCAAAATTCTTTGCCATATCTGTTGGTGAGTCTGTGCCCAGGAGAACATTAGAAAATAATTCCGACCAATCTTCTTCCCGCGTGACTTCCGTTTGGATCATTTTTTTTAGCGTGCCGGAGTGAAATGACTGTAGCAATGGATCTAGCCGTACGTCAGAGTCCTGCAACGTCAAAACATGGCGTAGTGCCTGTTGACCGTTGTTGCTCTGTCGGTCAAAGTGTCGGCGTACAAGTCTCATAATAAGAGTGAACATGTCGATTCTGCAGCACTTGACCGCATCTCGCAATGCTTTGTAGATGAATCCTGTGTCATTTATCCAATTCCAATCGTTGCCAGTCGATAAAGTTTGCAACATCTTTTCACAATCTTCTTCGTTTCCAACAACGGCAGACTCAAGGAATTGCCATTTCAGTTGTAAAATTGTACTCTGATCATTTTTCAAATCAGATTCGCCCAATTCAGAAATTGCGCGAGATGGGCTATAGATTTGTTGATAGAGTGTTGGGTTGGACGTCAACACGGTTCTCGACATCGTTTTCAGCAGTTTGTCTTGTTTGAGATCTTGCAGGATCGACAAGATTTTTTCAATGTTCCCGTTCGTCCAGTTCTCATTTTGACTGCTCATCGCTACACCCCCGTAATCTAAATTGTCCTCGAAATATTGGTAAGACCATTGTTGGCTGTATATGTTTGTTATTAGCAATTTTATAAATCGTCGCAATTCGTCGTCGTAATATTCATCAAAGATGAAAAATCCCTTTGATTCGAGGAGGTAATATGACAGATCTTCTAGGTCGAATAAATTTTGCAAATGTTTTTGGTGTTTTTCCATGAAGTCGAGTAAAAATGCTATATATGCTTTCCTTGCTTCCCGGGGGAAATTTGAATAAGATTTTGCCCTCGCAAAAGGAAAATGTTCGATCATCAACTTCAACATTTCCTTCAAGACATTGTCCTTTGCATCGCTCAAAAAGTTGCCAACGCGATAATGAATCTCGACACTGTAGCTGAAAAATATGAAAGCATATTTATTCGTGATTGCTTTTTTGACAATCTCTTGCACCGAGTCCCTTTCGTACATTGCTCCAAGGCAATCAACTATAAGATCAAATATGCCCACATTTCCATTTGCAATTGACGTGAGAAGGGCTTCGGCACCCGTTCCGAGCGATACGTAATCAAACATGCTAAACGAGAAATGTTGTGCAAATCTTTGCAACTGGTTGGGCTTCGATTCGTTGATACTTTTGTGGATAGTGTCGCGCCATGTTTTATCTGTAGTGACCATGTCCTTCAACATGGAGTCGAGAAATACTCGAATACCTTCATATTCATTCTCAACAAGTATATGATGAATCATGAAATCTCGAAGAGGTCCATCAGAATCTCGAATTTGATCCTTGTGTTTATTCTCTTCTGACACAAATCCTTTATAAAGGAATTCGGCGACCATGTACTCGGCGAACGTTCGATGCAGGAACTGAAGCTTTGAGCGTTTGATGTGTCGTCAACTGATGTCAATCCGAATTGTAGGGCATATTGTCTCATTCTTTCTTCCTTCCTGTCTTCGTCGTATTGTCGATCAGATAGCTCCTGAACTGGCCACAAAAGGTTGACATTCTCTTCCTCAAAAATGGTATCAATTGCCAACTTGAGGTGGTAGGAGTCAATCGTTTGGAGAAATTCGTCCAAAGCCCATTTGAATATTAAATCCAAATCGTTTGAGCCAGTAGCTTTCTCTTGGCGGAAGATATCGCGCTTCTTCTGGAACAACATACGGTATAGTTGGGCTATATTGTAATTGAGACCTATTTCGGGGACTAAATAAGTCAATGAATCTTGCTCTGCCGACAAATAGGTTTCAAGTTGTGGCTGGAAACAATCTGCTAAAATTCGGCATTGCAATGGAATACCAATAAATGTTCTCTCCTTGTCTTTCAGCGCTTCCGACACTCGGTCAATTAAAGAAACGGCGAATTTTTGGGCAATCTCATTTTCACCTTTTTGGGCAATTTCATCATTTTCAACGGTGGCCTTATTATTTTGCCAATACTGAATAAGGTATTTGACTTGATGATGTTTTCCAAAATTTTCCAAGCTGAAAGCAAATTGCAATAGTTCATCTTGAAGCCTCTCTGTCAAATGGGGCCGTGTCGTAATAATTAATCGATCCAACTTTGTTTTCCCTTTGCTTATGGCTTTTATTAGACCAGTGACTGTCTTTTGGCACTCGTAGTTTACCTCGTCAAAACCGTCCAACAAAAGTACAATTCCACCAGAATTGTTCAGCCGATTTTTTAGGAGTGAACGTGCGAAAAAGCTCTGAGAAGTAACACCGGGAAAGTTGATCAGTATGTCTATGGCACTGCTGGTGGACGCTTCGCCGGACTCGCCGGTTGGAATTTTCTGTTCAGCCAAATATTTGGAATGATTTTTCAAGTTGATCTTGATGACCCATACATTTGGGTTATCCTTTTTAACGTATTCATAGTGACGGGACAGAATAGTGGATTTACCCGATCCTGGTACTCCCGTAATAATAACAACAGTTAACTGATGGTCTACCAATTTTTCCTCGGGTATTTGATTGACAATAGTTGGGAGTGGCTGATGGCTAATAGTAGTTTTGATGGGCTCATTCTTCTTTAATAGATTTTGCACCTTATTCCATATTTCCTTTTTTTTCGTTCTCATTTTTGATTAACCACTCGATGTGATTGGTTTCCGGATGAAACTTGCATTTCTCGTAAAGCCTTTCCTTTGAATAACCGAGCTCCTTGGTTAGTTGATCTAAACAATGTTCATCTAATGAAATTGGCAGCAGACATCTTTCGATCCAGAGGGATTTTTCAAATTTATGCGACTCGAATGAAGAAATATTCACTTTTCTTTGATGGAATAAGATTTCCTCGATTGAAGACGAGTCTATAATCTCGTCCAGTCTGTTTCTCTCTGCCACCAAGTTCTCTATGGTTACTTGATTTCCTTGGAATGTGACTTGCGTCGACAGAATCTTGTTTATCGTTTCTTCACTCAACAGCTTACAGTCGAATTCATCCCTTTCAAATTCGTCGGTTTCGACAAAGTCTTGGCTGCAAATAAAAATCATCTTTTTCCGAAATTTCTCAGTGGGATCGTGTGGCATCAACTCCTGCTGGTACCCCGTGATTTGGCCGGGGCTATCTCCAATAATGACGAGGATCTCGTGGGATTTGTTTTCTTTCATCGCCCCCTGTACCCACTCTTTCATGTGTTTCCTCTTAATAAGATGATTGGATTTTATCATCAAATATCCGTCGTCTAAATTCTGAAATCTCGGTAGCGTTTCCAGTGCCGAAAGGATTTTTAAGGTCGTGCACCTGTTGGATCGTGTACTGATTTTCAAAATTTTGTTTTCTTCCGAGGAATTCAAAAACTCTTCAAGTTCTCTTGCTTTATTTGAAATTGTTGCCTCTTGGTATTGGAAAGATTCTCGAAAAAATGGCGGTAAATATTTTGACCGGAAGTCTATTGAGAATGCTGTAGCTCGAAGTGCGACCATTTTCTGTCGAGTTTGTTCAAACAA
Organism: Daphnia galeata; assembly: GCA_030770115.1. NCBI lineage: Eukaryota > Metazoa > Arthropoda > Branchiopoda > Diplostraca > Daphniidae > Daphnia > Daphnia galeata. The sequence goes on from CM061114.1 coordinate 2,240,783, forward strand.
ATTGTTTTCTTGGGTCATTTGATTGCCTAGTTTCAATTTGAACCAGTCCAACATCTTTTCCAGTATGAAACTTGACTGGAAGTCACATTCACGTAATTGAAAATGTTGGCCCACCTCTTTGGTTAGAATAATGCCTAGACGGACTTCGTCTGGCATGTCAACGGCAAACACCAGCTTGTCCAAAAAATCGTCGATTTGTTTTTCAGTTACAACATCATCAAGTTCCTTATCCGATGGGTCTTTGTTCGTGCCAAAACCTTCGCTGCATTTAAACTTTAAAGCGTCTAAGTAGTCCTCGAATTTAGTATCACCTTTTTTCTTTATACTCCACAGTTTGTAAATTATATCGCGAAATTGTCTTGCGTTTGGTGAGAGATTAGTATTTTTAATGAAATCTTGGTGAAATTTCCATGAAACTCTATCAATAACGTTTTTTTGTACTAAATCGATATGATAAGTCTTGAAAATGTTGGTCAATGTTATTTTCTTTTGATTTCCAGCGTACTCTAGTAACTTCTTGGCAAGGTGATGAAGCTCTGAACTTCCGTAGAGTAAATTCTTTAGAAAAGGCGTTTTCTTGAGTCTATAGCGAGCTGGTTCTTTAAAATTTGGCTCTTGTTCCATTGCAAAGATCTCATCGACGGATTTAATCAGCGTCAACTTGAAGTTATCCGATCCAAGTAATTTGTCGTCGAAACCAATGTTTGTGCAAATAGTACAATCCTGGACGTTCTGTCCTCGATTATCTATGTCGTTGCGATAGGAACGGAAATATTTCTGCAAGCTGTAGTCGCCGTCAGTTTCGTTGATAAGACAGGGTTCCCACCGGTCTGGAAAACCTGGGAATCCTGGAATTGTCATGGGATTTAATTTTGGACATTGAAATCATGGAATTGTCATGGATTATTGTAATCCACCCTGGAAAAAAAATTGTCGTGTATAATTTGAAACATCCGCTCCCCCCGGTACTGCCTTTTTATTTGAAGCTGTCTGCTGTAATTCTCAACAAGGTTCCATTATAGGCCACAAGGTGTCTTGGCATCGTTCCACACAATCACGTGGTCAAAAATTATTTTTTTTGTGGCAGTGTGGGGGAGAAGAGGTGTGCACTTTAGGTCTAGTCGTTTTTTGAGAAATAACTGAATGTGCAGCAACCGTTCATCAGATTTGCATTTTTTAAGTTTTCGTGGCTCCTAGTTATTTTCTTCGGATTACTCATCACAATTAATTAATTATTCCGAATTTACTAACACTTTGGTCATGGAAAATTTAAAAAATGTTCATGGAATATCATGGAAAAGTCATGGAATTCGAAGTGGTTGGCAAAGTGGGAACCCTGTAAGATCACTTTCTTTGATCCTTTTATCGTCGCTCTGCTTGTGTTTAGCTTGCAAGTATCGATAGCGGTATTCACCTTGAGGGGCATTTTGATAATGAAACACGAGATCGTCAAATTTGCTACCTTGTCCGGGCATTTCGGTACTCAATTGGAACTTGTTGTACTTCAAATGAATCCCTCTAACTAAAAAGAGCATCAATAACTTCAGTTGAAAGATGTCTCCGTGTAGTGTGTTTCTTAGGCCAGTTCCTGCTGATTGGGATTCGCATATTGCGTCATCTACGGAATTGTTGCTGGAGATTTGGCGTTGTTTCTTAGCACGTGATGGCGCTGTGTCTTCATTCGTAGTTTCAGCCGAGAATGCACCTCTTTGATCGCCAACTTTTCTATCCATTTTATATATTTTTTCCCGATGCTGTACCTCTTTTTTTTTCTAAGCTTTGTCAATCTATTTGAATGAGTTATTTTTCTTAATACCTTAAATGGCACGCTGTTTCCTTTAGTAGAAGTGTATATTAATTCAGCTGGTATGTAAATGTAAGGATCGATCCCGTCCTTAGCGATTCTGTAAATCAACAACGTTACTTTTTAAATAATAGAATAAAATATTAGGACATAATTAGGATAGATTACTACCTCGGACGATATTTTAGTGTAGCAACCAAGTCCTACACCATACTAAATGACTTAGACTTCAGTTTATAGTATCGTATACGTTATGTGATGTACCACGTAAAGCAATTTTTTTACCTGGGTGACGTTCTACCTTCTGATGAATAATAACTTCTAGTTCATATTTCTAGATTTTTGGTTTTACATGCTACAGCTAACGCCAAATAAAAAAAGATATGTTGATGTATAATCAAGATTCTTATCAGTTGATAGCATCCTCGTTGATAAAATTAGAGCTGATAATAATTTATATTGTACAAGATAGTGAGAGTAGGCTACATTGAATTGGAGTCGAGAACAGAAAATTGTATTGTAAGAAACTTTATAACAGTCTGTTATCCTAAAAAGGTGCGTTCAGACTACAGCGTTTTAGAGCATTACGTGTAACGTAATCCGGTTTAAGCAACTGTTTTAAGCACCAAAAAAAAAATTGGTTCAAAAATGGGTTGCCTTTCGCACAAAGGTTGATTAAACCTATTCTGAACGATAATTAAGCAAGCCACTGTCATATCAAAACATTTATTGTGACCACATCTGAAATATGCGGAAAACTTAAGAATAATAATACTGTAATACGGTGATCAGTGATCAAATAAAGTTTTTTTTTTAGTGTTTATTAAGATACTGAGAAAAAGGACAGAAAAAATGAATAAAAATGAAGAATAAGAAAAAGTGTGTTTTACAATATATTCCATTAAATGTATTGTGGTTCTGAAGGGTTTCAGGGAGGGGGGAAAGAATATTTGAGAGAAATAAATAAATTTGCCTTCCTAGACTAGCAATAAAAGAAAAGGTAAGAAGAGTCCTAGGTAAAGCTGAATGAAAATCTTTTCTTTACTAAATGGTGGCCCTGAAAAGGGCCGATTTGTAAGTTTAAGGAAAAGTCATTTAAGCACGTTCACCGCGGATACGACGGGCCAGCTGGATGTCTTTAGGCATGATGGTGACTCGCTTGGCGTGGATGGCGCACAAGTTGGTGTCTTCGAAAAGACCCACCAAGTAAGCCTCGCTAGCCTCTTGCAGAGCCATGACGGCCGAGCTCTGGAAACGCAAGTCGGTCTTGAAATCTTGGGCGATTTCTCTGACCAAACGTTGGAATGGCAACTTGCGGATCAGAAGCTCAGTCGACTTTTGGTAGCGACGAATTTCACGAAGAGCGACAGTACCGGGACGATAACGATGGGGTTTCTTGACTCCTCCAGTGGCCGGGGCACTCTTGCGAGCGGCTTTGGTGGCCAACTGTTTGCGAGGCGCCTTTCCACCGGTGGATTTGCGAGCGGTCTGCTTAGTACGGGCCATGTCGAACGACTGAAAGTTGAGATAAGGAAATTGGGGGGAGAAGTTGGGTTTATATAGGGGTCCTGGGAGACGTTAAGGAATGTAGGGATTTCGTTTCACCAGATGGTTGATGGAAAAAGGGAGGGACGTTGAGGAATACAAAGCCTCTTTGTTAAAACTGCAAGTTGGGGTGGCTCAACCAATGAGGATGGATTTCCCTCAAGACTTCTGTGTATATAAAGAAACTCTGGTAAGGACATTCGACATTAAGTTTTCTTCTCCAACTCTGAAACTCATTTCAAAATGACCGGTCGCGGCAAAGGAGGTAAAGGACTCGGTAAAGGAGGCGCCAAACGTCATCGCAAAGTTTTGCGTGACAACATCCAGGGCATCACCAAGCCGGCCATCCGTCGTCTTGCCCGTCGTGGTGGTGTTAAACGTATCTCTGGTCTCATCTACGAAGAGACCCGTGGTGTGTTGAAGGTGTTCCTTGAGAACGTGATTCGTGACGCTGTCACCTACACTGAACACGCCAAGAGGAAGACTGTGACTGCCATGGATGTCGTTTACGCATTGAAACGCCAGGGCCGCACTCTGTACGGTTTCGGCGGTTAAATTTGATTTTCATTCCGACTCTGGTCTTTCAATCCAATCGGCCCTTTTCAGGGCCACCATTTATTTAAAGAAAGAGAATTATTCAGCCACTTGTTTTACACTTCTTCTTAAACTACCTGTATATTTTTAAATTTTCATTTCCCCTTACCAGAGCTAGATTAAACATTACTAAAACAAACAGAAAATGCGTTTACAGGGCTGTAAAGTGTAAACTCCTTTATAGTTTGCTGTTACTGTAACTAGTGTTTTATAGATTTTAAAATATTTATTGTCGGAACAAAAAATTTTTATCGGCTTTTATAGACATAAAAATCCATCGACCGCTAGTTATGAACTTTTTAACAGAATAGGTTCTGATACGTTCTACATTGGTATTCACCGGCTTTTCTCTCCCCCCCCCCTATTTTTTAACAACTTTTTGAAATCGTCAACTTATATTCTTCATTTGACAAGCTGACATGGTGCATAGACTACTGGATTCTAGTAGCATCATTCTGTTTCATATGAATTAAGAATAGGAGATCCTATGGCTGAATTGTGTCAAATTTTCCAACTTAAAATAGTGCAATAGTGTAGAACAATTTAGAAATATACTATGATGGTAAAAGAAAATGAATACCAATTGAGAATTAAAAACATAATTTCCAAATGTTTTATACCCATAAAAAAGAGATCATTGTTATTAAAAGTGGTAGGATTTTCGTTTTCTTTAACATTTGGTGGCCCTGAAAAGGGCCGTTTGGTTTGAGAGAGAGAAGACCACAGAGACAATTTACTTGGTGCTGGTGTACTTGGTCACTGCCTTGGTGCCTTCAGATACGGCGTGCTTGGCCAACTCACCGGGCAAAAGCAGACGGACGGCCGTCTGGATTTCCCGGCTAGTGATGGTAGAACGCTTGTTGTAGTGGGCAAGACGAGAGGACTCTCCAGCGATGCGCTCGAAAATGTCGTTGACAAAGCTGTTCATGATCGTCATGGCTTTGGAGGAGATGCCAGTGTCGGGATGAACCTGCTTCAACACTTTGTAGATGTAAATGGCGTAGCTCTCCTTCCTCTTGCGCTTCTTTTTCTTGTCTCCCTTGGCGATGTTCTTCTGTGCCTTGCCGGCCTTCTTCGCTGCTTTTCCGCTGACCTTAGGTGGCATTCTGAGACTTGGAGTAAATCTGAGATTACTAGAAAAATACTAGTGAAGGTCGCTAAATTGTTCATTGTATTTATACCAACTCTAGTCCCCCCTCATTTATTATGGTAGCCAATTCTTCCGACCTAAGGACCAATCGGGTACTCCCTAGTGAGCAGATGTTCCATGTTCCAGCGCTTAGGGAGGAGGAGTTTCTGGTTTAACAAAAATTCCTCCACGGACAAAAGGAAAAATAGGGGGAATAAGATTTTACAACGGCTCTTCTGATTGGTTTGTTCCTCTGGATTCCGCATCCATCCGACCTTTGTGGGTATAAAAGGCTCAGCATTTATCTCAAACTTTATCATTTCGTTCCTTGATTTTAGGAACCGCGTTTACTCTCTACTCAACTCAACATGTCTGGCCGTGGTAAAGGAGGCAAAGTGAAGGGAAAGTCAAAGACCCGTTCCAGCAGGGCCGGACTTCAATTCCCCGTCGGTCGTATCCACCGAATGCTCCGCAAGGGCTCCTACGCTGAACGTGTTGGTGCTGGTGCTCCCGTCTACTTGGCTGCTGTTATGGAGTATTTGGCCGCTGAGGTTCTCGAGTTGGCCGGTAACGCCGCCCGTGACAACAAGAAGACCCGTATCATTCCTCGTCACTTGCAACTTGCCATCCGCAACGACGAAGAGTTGAACAAACTTCTCTCTGGTGTCACCATTGCTCAGGGTGGTGTATTGCCCAACATTCAGGCCGTTCTCTTGCCAAAGAAGACCGACAAACCAGCCAAAGCTTAAATTTCCCTCCCGACTTTAAACAAACGGCCCTTTTCAGGGCCACCAAATATTTTTGAAAAGTTACCGTCTACTCGTTTGGTTTTCCAATTATTACTTTTAAATTTTCCGGGACATTTATGTATTTATTGCTGGGAATCTAAATAATACTTAACCAAGTTTGTTGTACTTCACTTTGTGCACACTGCACAGTGATCTCGGTTTATATTTGTCATTTTTATTTCATTGAAATTGATATCACAAGGTGGCGTTCAGGAATTTTTATTTCATTGAAATTGATATCACAAGGTGGCGTTCAGGAACAATTGTTTAGATTCAAGTCGTCTGCATGCCGTATGTTTCTAAGGGGCGTTCCTAAACTGCGAAGGCGAAACGCGAAATGCGAAACGCCTAAAATGCGAAACAGCGGTGCGAAACGGTCCCAAAATGGTTAGGTTAGGTTAAGTTAGGTTAGGTTAGGTTAGGTTAGGTTAGGTTAGGTTAGGTTAGGTTAGGTTAGGTTAGGTTAGATTAGGTTAAAAATAGGCCGTTTCGCACCGCTGTTTCGCATTTTAGGCGTTTCGCATTTCGCGTTTCGCCTTCGCAGTTTAGGGACACCCGTTTCTAAGTCTTACCTGTTTGAATAAATGAATAGTCATGGAATAATAGTGGAGCAAAAATTATCTCCTACCAAAGACTTCGTAGTCTTTGCTCCTTACTTATGTTAATTAACTAAGCCTATTTGAATCGACACAATCTGTTTGGCCAATCCATTCAACAACAACAAGCAATGAAAGTTTTTAAACTCTGTCTTGAAATTTTGTTACATTAGAGAAGTGTTCTAACTAAGGTGGTTTGACCAGGGTTTGACTGCAATTTTGAATTGAGTAAGTTTTGTTATAGTGACTAATTATTATGCGTCAACTTAATTACACCAAGTTTCTTTCTCAGTTAATTATTTGAGATTAAGTTTGAGAGGAATTTGAATTAAGTTCTCTTCATTTATTCTATTTCCTAGTCACTTCTTTCGTGAAAATTTGCATATTGTTAGCAGTTGTTCATTGATTCTTCTGTATCTTACATATATATATAACTATTATATCATAATTAATTACTAAATGTTTACAATGGGATTCAATATGTTTACAGGTATTCATTGACGTGGATCATTAAAATGCAGACACGATATCAAGTGCTACTTATAGACAACAGTCATACAATCAACCTCTCTAGATCGACAATAAGTTCCCCTGTTGTCAACTGTCCACAGTTTCAATAATTTGCTGCAGTTATCTTGTGAATGCCATGAGTAAAGGTATTTTTGTTTTTATGCTTATTGATTTTTACTTCTAGTTCAGTAACTTCAGTTTTAAACATGGTTTCTGTATGATTTTTCTATTGCTTTGTTCTAAGTTGACGTTATCCCCTCCATATTCACTCTTTCTTCCTGTTTTTCGCGCATACTTTGATATCAGCTTCGAGAGCTACATTTAAACAGGGTTAAATAATTTTTCAAATATGTTAGAGTTTATGTTGATTTGAAATTTTTGATGTTGGGACTTGGGATTTAATTGTCAGGAAATGAAGATAGCAAATAGAATGTTAGGTGTAAGTTAAGTCGAAGTAATCTTGTTTAATTTCTAAGTTGAAAAAGAAAGTTAAATTATTCCTAGAAATCAATTGTTTATTTTCTTCGATAATTTGTTGGTACTATTTTAACATAAATGTGTTATTTTACTATTATAAAATAAATAAACCAAGAGAAATGAGTAAGAATTGTTTTTATTATTGTCCCACCTCCACCCACAATTCCACCACATTTTAATAACACACAACATAGTATATACAATCATTCATACATAAATAGTAAACCCGTTGGCTGCCACACCATACAACCCGTAGGTTGCTCTTCTACCTTCTACTCGCCGTGTCATAAGGATCCACGACCAAAGTGGGACTTGCCATTGCTGACAAGCCCGGGCTGACACGGTGATGGGAGTAGTAAATAGCATGCACGCATCTACAACCCATCACCGCATCGACAACGGGGAAGTCCCTTTGGTGCACGGCTAACAGCGCCTTTCGGCGAAAGAAGCTAACATGGGGAACAAAGGCGTGGCAGCCAACCGATAAACTAACAAAATTATAAATACCACAGCAATACACGATGATAGATGATCCACTCTGACAACTTGAAGGGACGCGTTCTTTCGATGTTCTGTTAGGCTGAATCCTCCCGGTTATTACCGAAATGGCTACATAAAGAAAAGGGGTTAACTACAATTCTATTTAGTTTAGAGATGTGACAAGCATACTTACACATGGTAATACCAGTAAGGTTTTCTTGGCTGATCCAGAAGATGGGATGAAGATGAGTGTTATGGGATGACAATTCAAGTGAGATGATGATGACTGTAGATGAAAGAAAAGATTGTATTATTAGAACACATACAAATTATAACAAGAAGACAATACTCACATTTTCTGAACGAAGAACATTTCCTAATGAAGCTTCCTGAAATGGTAGAATCGGAAAGACATGGTTACCTTAGTGTAATTCTACAACAGCTGGGGAATGAGGTTGGATTTTTTCAGCAGAAGGGGGAAATTGAAACAGGAAACGATTGAGTCACTATTTCTTTAAGTAGGCAATTAATATGGTTCTGTCAGACCTGAAAATGACAACCATAGGTTACAGATATACACTACACACATTTTCTTTGATTTCAAGTAGAACTTAGGCATTTTAGTATTCATGGTTATGTAGTAATCCTCTAGGTTAACTTACTTGCGAATTTTTTTACTGAATTTATCCAGAATATACAAATAAATCGAGTAAATAAGTAAGAACACAGGGAAAACGGACATTTTCCCAAGACGAAGACAACAACAGTCAGAGACATCTATTGTCAGTCTTTAGACACTCATCCAACAGACTGGATTCCCGATCCAGCAGTTCTTTAGACACTTACAACTTAAAAAATCCAACTTCTTCTTTACATAAAACATGCTTAAACTGATAGAAACTGTGTGGAGAACAAAGTTCACTTTTTACTTTTAGGCAATTAGAAAACTCAAAATTGTCCGGAAGTACACCGGAAGTACACCGATAGTTCCTCAACTATTGAGCTGTGATCAAAACAACTCACAGATTCGTGATCCTCGTCAAATTTTAGATAGGATTGGTGTATTTAAAACGAAATCCGTGACATGGGCCAAAAAAATTTTCTCTGAACTATAGTCCAGCGTTTTTTTGCGATTTTCGGGTATTTTGGATGGAAACATGAACTACACCCTATTTTACACGAGGATCACGAAAATCAGGTTCTTTTTTGCGTCAGCTCAATGGTTACTTAGCTATGAGCACATTTAGAAACCGGAAGTACAGAAACGGGGCTGTTTTTGTCAAATCTGAAAAATGAGCTTTGCTTTCTAACTAGAAAACATCAATAATCACAAAAAACTTACTTGAAAAATTTGAATCTGAAGTTGTCCTGAAAGTAATTTATGGTGTTTGGTTCATTTTTTGCATATTCCACTACACATTAAGTTGTACAGTATCCGAATGTTGAGATGAAATTGTCGATAACACTAATACTCGTTAACAAATAAAGAAACTGGAAAACAGAGTTGACAGCAAAGTTTTATCACAAGCTCACAATCAAAACACTCACTAGCAACTGACACGAGAGTTGCCATAGCAGCAGACGAATGTTACTGTTGACACTTGCACCTTGCCAGTCATCACCTTAAAGAACCTAAACTTTTACGGAAAAAAAAGAGAACCCGGAGAGAACTACTGCGAGGGAAACGAGAAACGGGTATTTGAGCGCCGTGTAATTTGCTCAGAATTGTCTCTATATTTCTCGATTAAAAGACCGCCGATAAAGAAAACCTAAAAGAACCACCCAAAAACATACACACATGCACACAAAACATTGAGATGAAATTGAGCAGACGAAGACCTTATTATGTTCGCTTTCTTTTTTTTAAAAAACATGGTTGCAAAATAATTTGTGACTATATTTTAAATTTATGGCTTTTAATCTTCTTTAATACTAGATTTATTAGTTTTTCAATTTATTATTTATAACCGATATTTAGGTATACAAAAAAAATGAAGCGAAATGAAATTATTAATGCGCGGGACGGCGCTGTTGTTCAAATTCACGCAGCGTTTTGAATTTTGGAAACCAACAAGCCAGCCAAGGCTTAAATTTTCCCTTCTCGTTTCACACAAACGGTCCTTTTCAGGGCCACCAAATATTTTTGGAAAGCTTTTGCTATTCTCTCATTTTCGATTGGCTATTTGGTTTTTTTAAATGTACGTTTGATGCGAGGCACGACATTCCCCTTCTATTGACCTACCGGGAAAGTTAGTTAATTATTTTTCTCGTAACCGCTTATTAAACCACATACAGAAAATGATGATTTCGATGTTATTTTTTAAAGGAAACTTAAGTAATCCAAAATAGTAAGTTTAACTAGCTTGCTACTGATACTTTACTTGGATTGAAAATATTGCTTTTAAACGTGGCCGAATGTGACACTTTTCTTTTAAAATGTGATCGAAAATAAAAATTTGAAGCTTGCTTTCTTATTTATCACGTAAAATGCTCAATAAAATATGAGATGATGAATGCAGATTTTCAGTTTTCAAACGTATGTAGGGATTCAAGATTCAGTTTGTAATCGATTACATTATAAAAAAATAAAACAAATATGTGGAATCGTGTAACCGAAATCATATAGCTTTTATTGCGATCCAATATAATTTAATAAACGTCTTGCCAATTGAATAACGTCTAGCATTTGTAAAAATAATTAACACCTTTTAATGACGCTCTCCATTATAGGGCAGATCGATGTCAACAAATTTAAAATTTTAACCAATTTTAAAAAATACAAATTTGAATGGAGATTACTATCTTTAAATTAAATTGTTATAGACGGTAAACAAGAAAACCACCGAAACTGGTAAGCATATGATCCAAAGAACCGCTCTCATAAATTGAACCATCTAACAATTTTACTGTGATCTCTTGATCTGTCTCAAGATCGGCTGTTACTTGTAATTGCAAAGGAAACCATCCGTACCGATCAGCTGAGTCTATGTGAGCTTCTGCCAACACTTGCAGGTAGACCTGTTCGATAGACTTTTGTAATTTTCATAATTTGCACTGTTAGGGAACTAGTTGAAGATTCTTGCTTCTTCATTTTTAACGCTAAATATTTAAAAAGCACAAATTAAATATAAATACAAATGTAGTATTATAAAAATTCAATAAAGTCAGGAATAAATCACCTGTGAAAAAAAAAATGATAAATGCCGTCGAATGGGGCTTTAAATATTCCAGAATTTTCATCGAAACATCGACCCTCGTTCAGAGGATTAATTTCGTAAGGACGAATGGTAGTAGGAACATGATCATTCCACTTAAAAGATAGGTGTCCCCAATTTTGATCACTTTCCACCAAAATATTCACCCTATGATGGAAAGAGCTATTTCGTTGGGCAAAAAAGGAAATGTTCGAGATCTCTGGTATGACTGCAGGTGTGTTGTAAAACTTCAAATTTTCGTCTATTATCTGTTGTAATAACACTTGTTGTCCTTCCAGTACCAGCAAATCTTTTTCTTTCACATCAAGCTCTTTTTCAATAATTCTCAAACTTGATATTTTGTCTTCAACCTCCCTCAACACCTTTTCGTCTTGAAATATTTTGTCGTCTATTTCTGTTTCGATGTGATTTAATTTAAATCTGTAGTCGATTAGATGATCCAATGTGTGGTTAAATTCATTCAGCGCTGTTTCTGCTTTCTCGATAGAATCGCTGACACTCTGACAGAACGTCGAAGGGTTATTCAAATCAAATTTGAGCTGGCTCCAAGAATGATAAAGTAGAAATTAGAGTACTAAAATTCATTACATTATAGATTAATTTATCTATTTCAGTGGAATAACCCGTAATAGAAGCTGCAGCAGTTGATGGAATGGCAGTAGATTCAGATGTTGATGCTGGTTGAATTTCCGCAATGTGATTTCCTTTTCGATAATACGCAACAATTTGTGTATTTTATAAACGTAAAATTATATTATTCATAGCTTACCAACCGCTACACTAATTGTGGTAACATCAGCATGAGCAGTTGAATGAATTTCTACTGCTTAAAAAGAAGCGTTTAAAAGAAATTCCTGATTTAAAAATCATTCAAATTACTTACCAGCTGTAGCAGTAACATGATCTTCATTTATAGCTGCACAGAATTTTAAAAAAAATTAAATTGAAATTGACGAGGTAATAATTATAGTATACCGATACTGACCAGCAGTAGTAGTAGGATGAACTATAGCAATAATAATAATAATGCATGTTTTTAATTAAAAATTAATTGAACACTACTTAGTAATTACCATCTATAGGAGTAGGGGCGGCATTGATATGAATGATATCTGAACAAAAAATTAATAGCAGTTAAATTTATTATCAGTAAATGTTCTAAAATTTGATACATTTGAATTAAGAAAAATTACTCACCAGCAACAGAAGTTGTAGGAGTAGTTTCTGAAAAAGTAACCAGTTAAATTCAAATTTTAATTGCAGCCTAAATGTGAAATAATTTTTTTAATCGAACCTTCGTGTTGTCCAGCAACGCTGTTAATTACAAAATTTGATTCGAAAAGAGATAGGATGCAAAAAAAGATACATCCATCAAAAACAAAATTCTGAAAAAATGTATTAAAAATAATTTAAATACTTAGTCAAAATAGTAGTTTGTTACTTTAAAAAATAATAATTTATTTACTTTGGTTATCATATTGAATCAATGCGTCTTTGGCTTTGATTAGAACTTGAACCGACTTGAAAATATTTGTGACTATTTGATATTTTTGAAAATCACACTTGTGTCTCCATATGATTTTAATGTACTAGAAAATCAACCAATCGCTGAACATCAAATCAACGTTTCAGAGAGCCTTTGAACATTTTTGCTTCCTTTTTTATTTTAAAAGGTAAATTTTGTTAGCCAATTACAGAGCACAATATATTAAATTCCCGCCTGGTTCCTCATAGACTCCACCCTCTTTACGAAAGCCAGAGAAGAACGAAATAATTCGTAAAAAAGTGATTCTTAAGATGACGTAATTAACGTAATAATTCTGCTGTTTGCAAACATGCAGTACGTGAATTACGTATGTAACGACAAATCTGTTCTGCAGATATTAGATATACGTAAAGTTATATGGATCAATTTTCATTTACGGGAGTAGTATAATATATCTAGACACAAAACACCTATACCATTATCCCCATTAGTTATGACAGCAAAAGTTAAAGCATTTCCATGCCCTTGTTAAGTTAATGGATGAATCATAAAAGGTAATGGAAATCTTTTCCTTGCTAAATGGTAGCCCTGAAAAAGGGCGATTTTTTAGTTTAAGGAAAGGCACATTAACCAAAGATACGAAGAGCTACAGTTGGATGTCTTTTGGCATGATGGTGACACTGGCGTGGATGGCACAAGTTGGAGTCAAATTCACTTCACCCTATTCTTCAAAATAAAAATTTTATCCGATAGATATTAGTTACTGAGCAGAGTGGTTACTTGATCCAAATTTCACTACGAACTTTGCCTGTCATGAAAAACTATTGAGAGTTATTGCGGACAATCAAAATAGCGGAAGAAGTGACATAAAAAAGCTGCTGTTTAATGATAATGGGAAAGACTTCACCAGAGTTTTAAGGTTTCAGCTTTCAAGACAGAAAAATCGTCTTTATCCTGTCACCATATCTGTCGAGAACTGATCAGACTTGATCAGACTTAAGATCATTACGCCCCCCCCCATAAGGACCCGTTAATTTAATTGAATTTGAGAGACTACTCGACATTTAATTCTTATTATTATTATTTTTTAATCGTCGGTGTACTGTATAAGCCGATAAACATTTAAATTGAAACAAGGAAATAATAAAAAGCGGTTGAATTTCGTTGAAGAGAACGTGAAAGACGAGAATGGACGTATTCCCTGTGCTTATCAAGTTGCAGACTTTTTTAAAACGACTATAACACGATTGAATACCGAACGGTATTTTGTAAAGAGGCACGCCAAAATAAATCAAAGAGAAAGACATCGCTGATTATTATGATAAGCTCATCTTTGTCGTCAACATGTCAAACGATTAGAATTTCGATCAAATTATTGAAAAAAGACGCAAGCAAATATTATCGTAGTAATAGTATCCTCGTCTAGTCTAGTGTTTTACAAGATGAGGAGGAAATGAAAAGGTTTTGCAAGGAAGGATTTTGCAATTGCAAAAAGGTTTTCATCATTTTCTTTCCGTCGTTTGCGATAACGAAGCATCGGCTCAAAATTTAGAAAATTTAATTGTGAACTATTATCAGGACGATAACAATTTTGGAATAATTTATTTATATTAATTAGTCGAGGTGAAAAATTAGCCGAAAAGGAGGAAAAAATCGAGTACATGAATTTGTCAGAAAATTTCCAAAATAAAATTTGGTCGAACAACGTTTCTCTGTTTCAAGAGGAAGAGAAGACTTCGACAGTGAGAGACCTGGTCGCCGAAAAACCGGAAGAGGTTATCGATTTCCGTTCCATAAAAGAATTGCTATTTGAAGAAAAAGAAATAAAAACCCCTTCCTTTAACACTTCAAACTTTGAGCTTTACATCACGAGGAAATTGAGATTTCCATTTGACGGCCAGTTTGAAGTTGGCGAAGAATGTTAAATCAATCCGGATGAACATATCGAATCGTTCGTAAAAAAAGAAGAGCGAAAATAGTGTGGAAAAAATTCACGGATGAGATTACTAATCAAAGCCAACAATAAAGGTAAAATAGTTTATGAAAACCAATTGATGAACTCGATTGAAAACAAGGAAAAAGAGCGATCAGTAGTTATCATATCCGGAGTAGCCGGAAGCGGAAAGTCAACTATTCTCTCTCACTTCTATTTTCTTGTTTATCAGTTAAACGTCATCGATGATAAAAATTCAAAACCAAAAAATTGACACGTTCGGTATAGTAATTAAATGCATCACATTATTTAACAATTTGAATGACTGCGTGAAAATTCCAAAAATGGATTTTTACCTCCGGACAAACAACCTGCACCTCCGAACAACAACGCTAACCACTCTCAAGTCTTCGCAATCAAGACACCGAGATGATGTTGAGGAACCCACACAGAAGAACATACCACAAAGCCTGTAACTAACATGAGACCAACTCAACTCGATGAGATTTGCGAATCACGTTTGCATTCAGTGATCAGTGGCATAGTGAGGAAGAGAGCCCTCACAACCCTCTCAACCCTGATAACCTCTTTAACAAACCCCATTCCTACATCTCATGAATTTTTTGATCATCAATCAAGTTTCGCAGGCTATGACGAATTCCTCGCACAAGTCCCCCCTGATCAAGGCATCGGGCTAAACCTTCTTAGCGACTAGCATGCTGTCAGGGATTACATATCACTGACCCGAGAATCGAACCCGGTTCTACTCCCGTTTGGTAGGATTTTACACATTGAGCGCTCTAACCGACCTACCAAGCGAGGGATATTAATATATCTAAAATTGCAGCTATCAATTTTTCAGTTTCTACGACTGTCAACATAAATTACAAAATTACAATAAAAGAAAGAAACCAAATTCTTTTTAAAAACATCGATTTAAGCAAATCAAATTTTTTCCTGAATTTACTTAACAGTTTGGACAACAGTTGGTTATTTTTGAATATTTTAATTAAATTGTACATTATTTTTCCTATTTCGATCGCAGTTTTCGTTTGATGCTTATTTTATCAATTAAGACAAAAAATCAATAAACTTCTTTCTTTAGAATAACCGGAAGGAAAAGATTATCAAAGCGCTGAACGATAGGTCTTATACGGTAATGCTTAGATAAAACGAATGATAGAAAACAAATTATTGGGTAACCAAATAAAGAAGAAGACGGAGAAGGTGTCGGAACAACAAGCGATTCATTTTGTTTTACAAACGTCAACTTGGCGCATTTGTGCTGCTGTCAAATAATTCTAATAATTGAAGCAGCTATTAATCCAGCTGTTAAACCAACTTCAATCTACACGAAACTGCTTTGGTCACAATGCCATTGAGCAAAAAGTGTGCTTTCAAAGTAAACATAGATTGTCTAACCTGAGCCATTCCATGATTAAGTCTCTCAACGGGATTGGTTGTCGAGGATTCCAAATGCCATTGGGTCCGGTTGCTATGTCAAATTAGTTGCAAGTTGAATTCTTCCTCGTAAACCCAAGTCAACCTATTATCAAAATAAATGAAAACAGAAAGAAAATTTTACTCAAAGTCTCAAGCATAAAGCAGAAGAAGCTATTAAAACATTTACAGGCACTATCAAAACTGTTAAGGAAAAATCCAATGTAGCAAAAACTTTTGTTTTACCTTGATTACTGACTCAAGTTTCGATTGGTATCACACGTAATTATGTATAACTGTAACTGTGCATGCTCAGAAAAAGGTGCAATGAAACCTCGTGAATACATTCACACACGCATGAACGTACACGAAGAGTCAATCTCTCTCCAAATCACACAACTGAGTACTGAAACTGAACAATTTGATTGAAATGATTGAGCAGACGACGACTATATTTTAGTTGTTTTCTTTTTTAAAAACACAGGGTTGCAAAATTACTTGTAATCTGAAAGCGTGAACCGGGTGAGCGGGCGGGATATTTGTTTATATAACCGGTAATTCGGTATACAATCAATCAGCCAGACCTTACTAGGGGTCTATAGCTCTGAATCAATAGATAAATGAATATTTCTCCGCAATAGGAAAATTATTATTTCTACGTTTATAATTTGAATAATGATAATTGCTTTTACTTTTCTCCAGGCGAGGCTCGAACTCGCGACCTCGGCATTACTTCTAATTATTACTTTTAATTACAGTTGGTATCGATTGAATTTACTGTCTTATAAGTACCATGCGCTAACCAACTGCGCCACTGGAGATATTTATCAGTTTATATCCTTTTGAAATTGACGCGTGAAAATTTCTCCGTGGAACGGAGAGGAAGAGAAAGAACAGTGATTTTCCCCATATCCATATCTTGCTTGTTAATTGATATGGTTTATTCATTTTTGTTTCATAGTATTTTTGGGTGTTTTTTACCTTTTTCTTATTTTTAATTTTGGGCTTCGTACTGTTGACGTTTAGCTACTCAAACTCCACTCCCATTTTGATGACTCTTCTCCAAACTGCCAACGTAACAGACACACCTTGCTTACGGCTTATTGATAACGCACCATCACCCCAAACAAATGCCGGTGCGCATTCAAGAGTTTGAAAAATATGTCAAAATCCCGTTGAAAAATTGATCGATAGGGAAATCACTTGCGTGAAATATTTTCATAGTTTATAAAATAGAAATTTTATATTATTCAAAACTTACAGATAATATAAGGCGGTTTTTGGGTTTTAATTCTCTCATCAACGAAATTTGTGGTGGCCCTGAAAAGGGCCGATTTGTAAGTTTAATGAAAAGTCATTTAAGCACGTTCGCCACGAATACGGCGAGCAAGCTGGATGTCTTTAGGCATGATGGTGACTCGCTTGGCATGGATGGCGCACAAGTTGGTGTCTTCGAAAAGACCCACCAAATAAGCCTCGCTGGCCTCTTGCAGAGCCATGACGGCCGAGCTCTGGAAACGCAAGTCGGTCTTGAAATCCTGGGCGATTTCTCTGACCAAGCGCTGGAATGGCAACTTGCGGATCAGAAGCTCAGTCGACTTTTGGTAACGACGAATCTCACGAAGAGCGACAGTACCGGGACGATAACGATGGGGTTTCTTGACTCCTCCAGTGGCCGGGGCACTCTTGCGAGCGGCTTTGGTGGCCAACTGTTTGCGTGGCGCCTTTCCACCGGTGGATTTACGAGCGGTCTGCTTAGTACGGGCCATGTCGAACGACTGAAAGTTGAGATAAGGAAATTGGGGGGGAGAAGTTGGGTTTATATAGGGGTCCTGGGAGACGTTAAGGAATGTAGGGATTTCGTTTCACCAGATGGTTGATGGAAAAAGGGAGGGACGTTGAGGAATACAAAGCCTCTTTGTTAAAACTGCAAGTTGGGGTGGCTCAACCAATGAGGATGGATTTCCCTCAAGACTTCTGTGTATATAAAGAAACTCTGGTGAGGACATTCGACATTCAGTTTTACATTCAAACTCTGAAACTCATTTCAAAATGACTGGTCGCGGTAAAGGAGGTAAAGGACTCGGCAAAGGAGGCGCCAAACGTCATCGCAAAGTTTTGCGTGACAACATCCAGGGCATCACCAAGCCGGCCATCCGTCGTCTTGCCCGTCGTGGTGGTGTTAAACGTATCTCTGGTCTCATCTACGAAGAGACCCGTGGTGTGTTGAAGGTGTTCCTTGAGAACGTGATTCGTGACGCTGTCACCTACACTGAACACGCCAAGAGGAAGACTGTGACTGCCATGGATGTCGTTTACGCATTGAAACGCCAGGGCCGCACTCTGTACGGTTTCGGCGGTTAAATTTGAAAATTTCATTCTGACTCTGATCTTTCCATCCAATCGGCCCTTTTTAGGGCCACCATATAATTAAAGAAAGAGAATTATTCAGCCACTTGTTATACGCTTCTTCTTAAACTACCTGAATATTTTTAGGTATTCATCTCTCCTGACTAGAGCCAGATTAAATTTTACTAAAACAAACAGAGAATGCCTTTACAGGGCCGTTAACTCCTTTGTTAGTTTACTGTTACTTTGCTGTTACTGTAACTATACTGGTTTATAGATTTTAAAATATTTATTCGATCAATTCATACAATTTTATTTCGGAACAGAAACCTTCAGCAATTGGAGGAACAGAAAGATTTTATAGACATAAAATCCATCGCCTGCTAGTTATTAACTTTTTAACAGAATAGGTTCCGATATGTTCTACATTGGTTTTCACCGGCTTTACTCTTCCTCCGAAAATTTCTGCGAATAAAACATTTTATTAAATAACGATGCCTCTACGTATTATTATCTCAAAATATGAAGCTCGTCATTATAAAAGTGGTAGGATTTTCGTTTTCTTTAACATTTGGTGGCCCTGAAAAGGGCCGTTTGGTATGAGAGAGAAGACCATCAGGGACAATCTATTTGGTGCTGGTGTACTTGGTCACTGCCTTGGTGCCTTCAGACACGGCGTGCTTGGCCAACTCACCGGGCAAAAGCAGACGGACGGCCGTCTGGATTTCCCGGCTAGTGATGGTAGAACGCTTGTTGTAGTGGGCAAGACGAGAGGACTCTCCAGCAATGCGCTCGAAAATGTCGTTGACAAAGCTGTTCATGATCGTCATGGCTTTGGAGGAGATGCCAGTGTCGGGATGGACCTGCTTCAACACTTTGTAGATGTAAATGGCGTAGCTCTCCTTCCTTTTGCGCTTCTTCTTCTTGTCTCCCTTGGCGATGTTCTTCTGGGCCTTGCCGGCCTTCTTCGCTGCTTTTCCGCTGACCTTGGGGGGCATTCTGAGTTTTGGAGTAAATCTGAAACTACTAGGAAACTACTAGTGATGATCGCTAGTTTGTTGAACATATTTATACCAACTTTAGTCCCCCCCCCCCATATATCTGATGGTAGCCAATTCTTCCGACCTGAGGACCAATCGGGTACTCCCTAGTGAGCAGATGTTCCATGTTCCAGCGCTTAGGGAGGAGGAGTTTCTGGTTTAACAAAAATTCCTCCACGGACAAAAGGAAAAATAGTGGGAATAAGATTTTACAACTGCTCTTCTGATTGGTTTGTTCCTCTGGATTCCGCATCCATCCGATCCTTATGGGTATAAAAGGCTCAACATTTATCTCAAACTTTATCATTCGTTCCTTGATTTTAGGAACCGCGTTTTCTCTCTACTCAACTCAACATGTCTGGCCGTGGTAAAGGAGGTAAAGTGAAGGGAAAGTCAAAGACCCGTTCCAGCAGGGCCGGACTTCAATTCCCCGTCGGTCGTATCCACCGAATGCTCCGCAAGGGCTCGTATGCTGAACGTGTCGGCGCTGGTGCTCCCGTCTACTTGGCTGCCGTCATGGAGTACCTGGCCGCTGAGGTTCTCGAGTTGGCCGGTAACGCCGCCCGTGACAACAAGAAGACCCGCATCATTCCTCGTCACTTGCAATTGGCAATCCGCAATGACGAAGAGTTGAACAAACTTCTCTCTGGTGTCACCATTGCTCAGGGTGGTGTTTTGCCCAACATCCAGGCCGTTCTCTTGCCAAAGAAGACCGACAAGCCAGCCAAAGCTTAAATTTGCCCTTCCCGTTTTAACACAAACGGCCCTTTTCAGGGCCACCAAATATTTTTGAAAACAGAATTTGTCCAATTTTGCGAGAGTACGACACTTGCTAACCCTTGTTATTATCTTTCAACTATGTGCCATAATTCTCTTTTTTCCTATTAGTAAAGGCATCATGCTGATCTAAAGACTGATTAACTAATTACCCTTTCCTGTTGGTTATCAATAACCTACAACATGAAAAAGAAAACTCTTTTATCAATATTTAATCAAGTTTCATTCGGAATAGTTTTCAAAACAATTTAGCAAATAGATTGAAAGCAAGCTGATAAGCCATGCTAGAAACATTTTTGCTAGAAACGTTTTTGCTTATTCGTTATTGCAAAATGTTCTGTAGTGAAAACAGCTCAGAAAGATTCAAAGAAGGAAAATAATTCATTTCCAAAATTTTAAATAAAAATCAATGAAAAGATGGAAATGTATGTAAAAAGTATTACTTTATAGCAATCGGACAAATTGAAGCATTCAACAATGAAAAAGTTTTGAATTAATAAGTTACTCAGTCGTTCTTTACTTCTTTTACATCAAAATTTGCTTAAATAGAATTAATAAAAGGAAAGTTTAGTACTTGATTTGTTTAGGCTGTTAATAGTTGCCGAGTTTCTTAGTTTTAGTTTCTTTTCGATGTTGCACTTACCTTAGAAATATAGCCAGTTTGAAAATTACACTTCAACTACCAGAAATGGGAATGGAAAGTAAAAGGGTGGGCAAGCACTTAAGCAGTCCTTGGCAGGCAAAATGGTTCCATTTGTCTTGTTTAAGATTTGAGGCTAGAAAATTGAACACAGATCACCATTAAGGTACATAACCTTTAGCATATAAAAAGCATGTAAATTTAACTGCCATTCTTTTCAGAATTCACAATAAAGCCAAATCCAAAATTATTTGCGCACACGACGGGTTACGAAACATTTATTCCTTGTCCTGAATGATAAATAATAAATATCAGATTTTTTTTAAAGCAGGGAAAAAAATGGAGCATTTTAATGGGAATTAAGTAAGTGCAAGTACTGCAATTAATTTTGAGAGCAAATTTTGCATTAGGAATGATGGCGATTCTTTTTAGAGTGTGACTGGTATCTAGGAATACATTCGATTAATCAGGAACTGATAGTGATCTTGAATATTTTTCCTATATTTTAAAAGATAGATTTATTACTACTTTTGCTATATAAAATATTATAAGTTATACATAAGTTATTATCTTACCGCTTCAATTTGAAAGCAGCCGTCACAAGACCCTAAAAATAAGAATAACATACTTTATTTTAACCCATATTCGTTTTCTACTATTTGCATTAAAAATGACGTCATACCGAATCGGGTGTCCATATATCAGAAAGTAGCGTGAGTGCCTGTGGAACTTCAAATTTTTGAAGACGACACTTGACTGCGTGCTTTTGGAGTTCTTTGAGTACCAACTGTTCCATTTGCTGTCTTCGTGGATGATTGCATACATCTTCTATGGTGGCCAGTTCAATACCACCTGAAAGGAAAGAACAGATGTGTCCACAATTATTAATTCGTCCACGATACAAAAGGCAAGCAAAACTTACTCTTTTCAGCTAGATTCTTCAACTGATCAAAATTGGGTACCAACAATGCTACAGGGAACATTTTAGTGGGGTCTGCATAAATGCAAATATTGTCAACCAACGAATTAATCTTCAATTCCGATTCGACTTTGCCCAGCGAAACATATTCGCCGTGCTGTAGTTTGACTAGATCTTTTTGGCGGTCGATTACCTTTGACAATAATTAAGAGTGTCAAATATAATTTGGTTTTTTGGAGAAATTCTTATTGTAAAAATATTCAAAAATTACTTTAAGAAATCCTTCTGGAGTAAATTCGCCTATGTCACCGGTACGGAACCAACGTCTTCCGTTTTCTTCGTAAAATGCTTTCATCGTCTTTTCGGGCTGTTTAAAATATCCAACCGCTACATTCGATCCTCCGATGTGAATCTCTCCACGGGGATTGGGCCAGTCATTAATTCGGTAGTCTCCTTCTACCCAAGAAACTAACTTGATGTCACAACAAGTGAGAGGTCCTCCAGTCGTACCTAAGGGATCGTAAGATGTGAGTATTAATATTCTTAAAAATGTAGCGGACATTTAGATCAAAATACCCCACGAGTTGTCGTCAAAGTCCATCAAAGTCGTTGCAGCGCAGGTCTCCGTCAATCCATATCCTTGCAAGACCGGACAACATAGCGTGGTTTTCATGAATTTGTGCGTTTCAGGGGCCAGAGGAGCTCCACCAGATAAGACGAACCTAATGCGACCTCCGAGGAATGCCCGGATCGGCTTGAAAAGAGTTCTAAAAATAAAAGATCAATGAAATGAATCGATCCCAAGATGAAATCTATTTCTTGAAAAAAAAAAAAAAAAACTCACGAATTAAGAATTGGAGTGTCGTAACCGTGATCGATCCATTCGTTCTTGTACTCCATAGCCAAATTGAAAATCGCCTTTTTGTAGGCAGGACCTTCTTCGATTTTCTCTTTGATTTTCTTCTGAATTCGATCGAGAACGAGAGGTACGCATGCAATGATCGTGGGTCGAAGAACAGATGCGTCACCTTGGCAGCCGCGTTGAATTTTGCTAGACTCGTCCGTCATCGTCAAAGGAGTCGAATATCCAATTGGAATTCCAAACAACATCCATAAGCTTTCTGTAAACAAAATAATGTCATATCAATCAATTCTTTATTAAAAGGAAGGAAAACCAATTTGTATGAACCTGAAATAAATTCCAGTACGTGAGCTAACGGTAGGAATGCCATGTAAACGTCATTCTTGTATAAAGGACCGACATCTGTGTAACTCAGCATGGCGTTGACGATGTTCTGGTGGCTCATGATGACTCCTTTTGGAGCGCCTGATGATATTTTAAAAATCAAAATAATGAGTTATACAAGGGGATGTGAAATTATGGAAACGAATGGGACGCACCAGTTGAACCACTTGTATACATGATGATCGCAGTGTCGCCAGGCTTTGGTGAGTGCAAAACACCAGAGAACTTTCCAGATTTACTGGCTTCATGACCTCGTCGAATCACTTCCTGATACGAGCGGACTCTCACTGTGTCCCCATAACCTTCCAATTCTAAAGGTTTCAGCGGGTCTTCCATCACGATCTGCATTAGAATTTCATATATTATAGTCGGATTATAAAAACAAAATAGACGACGATCAATATTCAATAAGTACCAGTAAGTTGACGTTTTTGGTGCTTGGGAGGATGTTTTTGAACTTCTCCAAAAGTTGTTGAGAAGTGACAACACAGGAAACATCTGTCTCATTGATTCCATGAATGAGTGCATCATCCCCAAGAGAAGCATAGAGAGTAACAATTGGCATGTTTTGCTTCATGCAGCCATTGGCAGATATGAGCCATTCAGCTCTGGTTTCGGCAAATATGACAACATTTTCAAATGGCTTCAAACCCAACTCTCTCAGTCCACGGCCAAAGTTTTCTGCTTCATCATTCATTTGGGTGTAGCTACGCCATTTAAAACCTCCCAAAAGGAACTGATAAAGAACATGATGCTTGTTAGAATCATTCACTGTAGAAATCAAGAGGAATGAAAAATGTACCTTTTTGAAGATTTTCCCATCAGGTTGCATTTCATCTTCTTCAGAAATGATGACTCTTGTTCCGAGGGCAGGTTTGTTCTTGTGTTGGCTGACAGCCGAGCAAAATACTTTCTCCATGGTATCAAGTTTGTCCTGGATGAACTTGGCATGGACATCACTAATTTTAGTGACACTTCTGTACACAATGAAATCATCTTCTCCATGGTTCAATGGTCTAGCCTGTAAAATCAATAGGCGGCCAACAGAAAATCAATAATCTGACAGTTTTATCGTATATAAAAGTCTTGACCCAAATCAAGTTAACTCACCCTAAGTGTGCTGTAATTTGCTTTGACTCTCCAAGGTTTCTGGATGACATAATACAATGGCAATGTAATGAAAGTGTAGGCGCTAACGAGACAACGAATTAGCAGCACTAGTGCATCTGAAGCACTGGAAAGTACACTGAATGATCAAAAACATTGACAATAAATTAGTAAACCAATATGATAACAACACGAAATGAAATACAAATGTGAAATATAATATGATACCTCCTCATGACTAGATTCTTTGTTTAGGAGGATCAAAGACCAAGCTGAGGAAGCGGCTGTCTCAACCGAAAAACCGAGCCCTTCTGACATTTGACCAACCCTTGGCAGCCAGTATTGCCATATATCCGGTTTCGCTAAATATGTTAATTTCTCTGCTTTTTGCTTTTTCTCGATTTCCTCACACTTAAAAATAGAAGAGGAACCGGTTCGTGTGTGTGGAAACATGTGGGTGTAACTCGTGAATATAAGAAAGTTTGTAATTTACATATTTCATTAAAACAGTTATATTTAAAGAAACGACGGATTTAGACGACCACCATAGGCAAATTCTGTTGACTGTAACAAATGTGGAGTCGCCGATCATGAAAAATGATGCACCGCGTAATGTTTGTTCAATCGAACTTTTCACATCACATCTGGAAATTGAGTTAAAATTGAGTTAAAACTCTTTCAAATAATATGAGCCTTAAAAGGTAATCGACCGCCAGAGATCAGATGACCGTGAAAAATCGTGATGACCGCGTGACTGTGTAGTTACACAACGGAGTTTGAAAGAAATCATCAAATATACTTGAACATTCTAACCAATTAAAATTGTGATTTTTTAAAATCATCAAATAATAATCTTTTCATTTCGTTTTTCTATTTGTTATTATGAAATAGTTCAACTAACAACCGGTAGATAGCTACCGTTTCCAACTTGGTGTTAAACCAATTCCTGCCAATGATTCAGTTGTTGCAAATCGTCCATCTCGATGGATGGAATGTCGTCTATATAGCTTTGATCATCGTGCATCTATTCGGCGTGAATACAACCGAAGAACGTCTACACCATATTATACGTAGTAATACACATTTGTATCAATAATGAGATAGTTTCTACATCTACACACTGTCAGTGTCTCCGTATGTATAGATGTGGACGTATTTTCATGAACGAGTGGACACACAACGTCGTTGTACAGAATGAACGCTCCGTCACGGACCGTCTTATTATCAGATAGAGAAAATGATGGCATTTCAGTTGGTGGGGGTCTAGACTGTGAGGGCCAGCCAGGAGCACAGAGATGATGATGATGGGGTTTAGATCATTAAATTGACACGCTAGACCCACCCATTTGCCACCCCCAACGGTCGTTTCCGCCCGCTAGTCACGCAGAGATTGTGTGTTGCATACCCTAGTATATCTGCTACGTGGTGTATTATATAAGCAGAGTACGTCCATACTAGCGCAGCATGGCAAATGAAAATCTCCTCTTTCTTTTTCATTAAAACGAATTACATTTAACTCGGCTGAAATGCGAGTCACATGTAAAACATTGGAATCATTCAATTTCAACCAATTTTACAAATATTTTCCCGCAAAATCTAAATGAATGTATTTAAAAATTACATTGTGCACATATTGTTTTCTACATGTAGAGTTATTTATTATACGCTGGGGTTGTATGTTAAATATCTCAAAACTTTTTTTTTTGTTTTTTTTTTTTGGTTTTCCCCATCATTGTATTCATAATATAAACAACATAAACGTACATATACGTAAGTATATATGGTGCTCACAATAGTAGCTCGTTTGTTTATATTGTTACATTTCAAATATAACCGCAGGCAGTCGATCTATATACTACTATCGCATAGACAGTCAACGGAAGTATTATTATTATAAGAATATAATAAAAAGAAAAGGAAAATTCTTCTTTCAGCTGTTATCTGTTACACATCCAGGCGTGGCGTAACACTAAAGAGGATTTCGTATTTATTTATTTATTTATTTTGGGGGGCTTTCGCGCGCGTGGGTTGCGCGCTGATTTGACCAATTGTTTACGGAATTTATTTTTTTTTTTTTCTATTCGGACGCCAATCAACCGCGAGCCACGTCAAATGACGTTAGAGTCGAGTCAAGCAACCACGCCCTTAACATAAAAAAAAAAAACAAAAAAAAAAACGGGTTGGCTCTAAATGATATTGCGTTTCTCTGATTTGAGTGTTAGTTGTAATAATAATAAAAGACAAATCTTGCCATGTTGTGTCGAGTATTGCGGCGCGGGCGCACATCCCCCCCTATATATATTTGAGGTGTAGTGTATAGGAATACGACTACTGGTGTAGTCAGTCGACGATCCGTCTCCTTGGTGGATGGAAGCTGGGCGAATCATCACAACCGAAAAAACTCGGATCGTGAAATTATTTATTTTATTTTTGATATTTTTGTCGAATTATTATTATATATTTAGTCGATCGATTTGTCGGTTCAATTAAAATTGGCGGGAAAAATTTCAAAAGTGATAGTGCGCGTAATTTTTAGAA
The DNA here is from genome assembly GCA_030770115.1 of Daphnia galeata. Lineage (NCBI taxonomy): Eukaryota > Metazoa > Arthropoda > Branchiopoda > Diplostraca > Daphniidae > Daphnia > Daphnia galeata. The sequence goes on from CM061114.1 coordinate 2,267,396, forward strand.
TTATTTTCTTTTCAAATCGACCCAAGGAAAATTGTTCAAGGTAAAAAATAAAATAAAATTCCATTTATTTTTCAATCGAATTTGTTCTTTGTTGTTGTTGTTGTTGAGGATGGGCACTATATAGCACGTGTTATAGGTTGAGTTACCGCCTGATATTGGCCGATAGGAAAAAAAAAAAATTTTCAATAACATCACTCAACCCCTTTTTTTCATCCCATCGTTGCCGACAAAAGGGCGAAAAGAGCAAATAAATATTTTAAAAAAAATAGGAAATAAAATCGTGACCGGCAATTCAATCACGTTCGATGCACTTTTTTTATAACCCCCTAGGCCCCGACACTCTTATAAAATATTTCTTGTTCACTCCTCCTCCTCTTCCTATCCCCGCTAAACATGGAAAAGGTATAAGAAAAGAGAAAAAAAAGAGCGCTTGCATTCAGGGGTGGTGCGTCAGTGCGTGCCAATTCAATATTATTACCCGCCCTTTGGCTGTTTCCCTTATAGAGTTGCAAACTCAACTTTTCCTCTTTTTTTTCAGAAATATTTTTACCTGGAAACGATATCGTACCATTCTCTATTTTATATTCGTAATAGCGGCAGAATTTCTTTTTTTAAAAAAATTTTTAAAGTGTTTTGTTTAGCCTTAAAGGCCTGCAGGGGGGATGTATCGTGATTGAAGTAGACGGGCGTTGATGATGTCTCGGGAGCGTAACCAAAAACAAAAAATCATTATATCAAAACATCCCTGACTGGGTATATAGTATAGGAAAATCTCTGCGGTGGCTGGGTGTGCATATCCAATGATGCAATTACCTGATGGAACCTTTTAACTCTTTAGTAAATATCTTGATTTTCTTTTTTTCTATACATCTTCAAATAATGTTAACACACAGAGAACATCATCGATTGACTGCAGCCGTCGCCCCTGTGTATATATGTAACCCAATTACGCGATTCTCTTTTCGCATCCGCTGCGACCCATTGTGTGTGTAACCTCTTATCCCAGTAGCAGCTTTTTTCTTTGATTGTACTACATATATATACTACGTTGAAATAGGAAATGTCAGAAACGTCTGACATGTGGGGAAAAGAAGGAGAATATATAAAATCGCCGGCATCAATCAAATCCAATTCCTCGGTAGAATTTTTTTTCTTTTTTATTTCAAAAAACAAAAAAGTTTATAAATGCAAAATATAATAAGAAGAAATAATGTCTTGTCGGAATCGATATATTTGTTCATTTCATATTATTTTATATAAAAGAGCGCGGCTTTTCAAATATAAAGTTCTTTTAATATTCTTTTGTTCTTACTTGTATATTTAATAATATAGACAATTGTCGTTTTCAATTGAAATTCTTGACTTGTATTTCTTTCTTTTGTTTGAATTTTGTTTTTTTTAAATAGCAACTTGGGAGGATAATAGAATTGATGTTCACATTTCAAAAAGTGAACATATTACCCCTTTCAAATCTATGGTTTGAATAGAAAGAAACCACCAATTTATTTGTTTGTTGATTTCTCTGCTATATAAATTTGATTGCCACTTTGATGAGTGATGAATTGAATCAACAAAATAAATAGGAAGAAATTTCAAGATCCATCTGATCATCACGTTTTCCATCCACATCAAAGGCCCAGTCTTTTTCCTTACTGCAAATATGTATAGAGTTATTCTCCTCCTATTATACGTATTTACTATTTGAAAGAATCAATTTCACATGTAGGATCTTTGTCTATATAGCTGCTGCACAATGCACATTCTATATACACACATATATTCCATCACCTATTTTTTGTTATATAGATATACAAGAGTCTTTCATGTTTGCATATTAGAGAACCAAAAAAAAATTTGAGCTCAACATTTTCATTTCTTTCGGGCGATATATAGACGTCAACTTTGAATATAACAGACAAGAAATACAAGAATCTTCTTTTTTTTTCCTCTCTGCTCCTGTAAGACTTTTTGTTGTTTGGCCCAGCAACGACTTGCATCGATTTCACTGATGTAGCAGCAGCAGCAAAAGATCCTTTTTGACACACAATGTTCCGCGTTTCGCCACTTAGCATTTCAAATCTCGGAGTCTATATAGAAAATAATTCAAAAAGAACTGAAATTTTTATTCTAAAAGAGTTTTTAAAAATCAAACACAACAACTAACAAATGTTATAACTTGTACATCAATAAATAATAATACAAATTTTAAAAAAAGAAATTTTCATTTTGATTATATATACATCAAGGTATTTCATCACCGGGTACTACATATAGCTGATGGCGCTTTGATTTTTGAGCTGACGACGCAAAGATGAAGATCAACCAGCTCTTATTCGTCCTTCATCTGTTCATCTTCAGTAAGTTGGACATTTTTTTTTTCTAAATTTTTTTTAACCACTTGATCACGGAGAGCCAGCATCAGGAGCAAAGAAAATGGCGTCCTTCTCTCTGTCGATGGCTTATATTCTACCACACACATATGTATACATGTGGGTGGAAGCAGCACGTTTTCGTATTTGAAAAGCATTAGTTAAGCTGGATTATGAGTGTGTATTAGGGCGGACGGTGAACGAACGAACGAACGAAAAAAGGGAATTCAAGTGGAAAAAGAGCAGAGTAAGAGGACCGCCGTGATGGGCGTCAATCTCCTTCAGGCCAGCCAACACCACCCTGAAAAAAAAAAGATGGAAGGAAGGAACGTGATTGGGTTCCTTATTTATTTACTAATTCTTCAACCCCCCCAAAAAAAAGTCCCGCGTTTTTATTTAAAAAAGAAGAAAAAAAATATGACTTTTTTCGATGTTGGACGGATTGGCGATCGATATAGAACGGTCCGTTAAATATCCAATAGGAAATGAGAGCTAATGCGTTGAAATGATGGCGCGACGAAAAAACGCGGGAGATTTGAAACATCGTGTACACCTTGTGAACTTCCGAGTAAATGTCGACATAGACAATGGAACAGAATCTAAACCATCTGTACTATATCGATTATTTCAACTTGTATTATACAACAAATCGTTAATCGTTAACAACTGCAGAAAAAAGATCTATCACCAGTTTATAATCTTAAAATTATTTTAAAAAAAAAAGGAAACGCGCACATAGGATATCTATTTTGAAAAATAATAAATATATTCGAATTTTATAAATATATTCGCTGCCGCTTGGAATTGGGGTGTGTGTTGGGCGCATCCAATGCGCTTGAATGACTGTGTAGAAGAAGATGCGATGCAATGATTGGGTTCATTCCGTCAGCATCAGCTTCTCTCTCTCACTCTCTCTCTATTTCGTATATAATATCCTCTTTTATTTTTGTTGGCTGGGCTGCTGCTGCCGGCATGTGGAGAGAAACGATCGATCGATCCAGCGGACCGCGGCGGCATCGTTTATTTTATATATACATCAAGTGCTGCTACTCTCTGTGTGTCTGTATATATGAACTATATACAGATAAGATACATACATTTATATATAAAATAGAACGTGTGCTGTGCGTATTTTCCTCGAGGGATCGTCGAAAATCTCATCTGCCAACGCATCCGCACGTCACTCTCCTCTTCTTTTTTTTTTCCCCTTTTTTCTTCTCTTGATCCTCTACACGTCGTCGTCGTCACCATCAGCAGATTATGTAATGTATAGAGAGTTCTAGCTCTGGTTTTATTTCGAAAAATGGGCGCGAAATATCTAAAAATTTGAATTTTTTCGGCGCCATGAATGAAATGAAGGGATAGATGGAGGATGCTGATAAGCTGTTGCAGGAGAATACAAGGATCTTTGATCTCTTTCTATAGTCAAAGATATAGACTTTATATGTATAATATTTGTTTTAGCCTTTATTTCGTTTGATTTCACAGCGGTTGCGTTTGAACATGAAACTTTTCTACATAGACCGGGACGAACCGACGGTGCGCACATATTTTAAAACAGGTTCGATTGATGATGCCTAGCAACTATATCGTCTATATATATTACAAAGAACAAAAGAGGAATTCAACTTATTTGATATATAATGGCCATTTTGTATATGACCGCAGGTTGTGCAAAAACAAAATTCGATTATACAATTTTCAATTTCTTCCGCTTTTTTTTGGGTGTGTGTGTGTGTGTGTATGAGGCGGATCATCGTCGGACGCCTCCATTTGAAATGTCTCCCAATTTAGTTGTGAGATTTTCGATATATCTCTTTTTTTTTCATATCCCATTTTCTGGCTTTGATATAATTTATGTCCTGTCCAGTACACACAGGCCCCGCGATCGGCAGTTTAGAACATTTGGCGCTCTTCTTCTTTCTATTTTTATCGATTCGTTTCTCACCGTTGGGCAATCGTTGATATAACAACCCAAGTGACTGTGTTAAACTAACTCTTAGAGTGTGAACAATCGAGCGCAAAAGTTTCAACTCAATTGAATAATATATAACCACAAATTAATTCATATATTTATTTCAATATTCCTTTATATATACTACATAGGAGTTTTGTGTAATAACGGCCGATAGACGACCATCCAATTCCAAAAAAAAAAAAAAGAAATTGGAAAATCGGGGAAATATTGATTGCTTTTTGCTCTCTACATGTCCCATGAATACCAAAAGTATAGACACACACATGTGTGTGTGTGTGTGTAGATCTTCTTTTGTGCTGTATGGCCGGCCCGCTGCTGTACATATACTATAAGCTGCTGATGCGCACACATCGTTATTTGTGTTGTGTTGGACGAGAGGCCAGCCAGCCAGACTGATGGACGTGCGGTCCCCGTTATATATAAGAAGCTCTTGCTGGGGACTCTGCCAAATACATGGGGAGAAATGGATAGAATGCGCTGACCTCTTCTTTCTCTCGTTTGCTCTTTCCATCGTCGTATAGTCCCAACATCCTCCAAAGAAACTTTACTATATAGACCGAACAACTTGAAACATTTTGAATTAGTTAGGACCATAGAAGTGAATAATTTTTTTTTTCGGGACGGGTCAGCTATTCCATTGACAGCAAACATTATAGTATACCGGAATTTTGGAATTTAAATTCATTTTCAAATTTTCCCGCTTAAAAAAAACAAATTTTTTATTCGTCTTCTGATAATAAATCTAATACTCTCAGCATGTAAAATCCCTTTCGGCCGGGTTTATATGTACAGTAAGTTCTATATCTTCTTTTGATGTTGTATATTAAGACATGTCGTCATATATACAATAGCAGAAAAGGAAATGAGAGCCGACGACCATCTTGATACTAGTTTATAGGTTATATAAAAGCCGATAAATACTCAAATATAATAAGCCCGTAAACAGCAGTCGATATATAGCGGACCACAAATATATGATAATATATAGTCAAGACGGACATTCATATATATTTGTTTAAGGATTAATATATATATATATAGAACCATATTGATGCAGGAGCTTATATAATAAATGAACTCAATATTTCAACTAGTCGTCGACGAGTTGAAATGTTGAGCCAATCAAAAATGTCAAAAACGAATAAGAGCGCCCGGCTTTCTTTGATAATATCCGCGCACACACGATCGATGTTTTGCTGTTTGTGTGTGTGTGTGTGTACAGTGTGCAGAGATAAGAGACGGACGGATGCATTCAATGTCTGCGGCCTTTTGGGTTAGATTTTCCATCTGGCTGGATCTACAGCAGACTAGAGAGAGTTTGCAGCGAAGAGAAGAGAAAGTTGTCCATCCAAAGTTTCTATACTAGTCCCCCCGCCCGCCCCGCAGAGAGTCACAAGGCCAGAGCCCAGTCTCTCTGTCAGCCAAAGTTTTTCTGATCAAAAAGTTCTTTGCTGCTCCTCTTAAATAACAGGACGTTATTCTTTATCAAATATTATTATTTATCATTGAATTGTCTACTACGCCTTATACGCACACATAGTGTTGGATGTCCTTTTCCGCGTCCTGGCCGGTAATTGAATGTTCATCACAGCTCATTTTCTTTTTTTTTCTTCTTCTTCTATAGAAATTTGTGCTAGTGGAAGAGATGAAATCACATCAATGGACGAGGATGGACCTCGTTTCATCCAGGAACCTCCTGCATTGTTGGAATTCACAAATCAAACAGGAGCGACCGTTTGGTGTGCAGCGACTGGACATCCACAACCGACCGTCATGTGGATCTCAGCTTCCGAACTGGCAACGACGACGACGGCCGGGACGACTTTACTGATGGAAATGGCTGGATTGAGGCGGATGACAGGCGGAACATCACAGAACATTTCCTTAGTTTTCCCACCGTTTGCGGCTTCATCTTACAGACCGGATGTTCATTCGACAGCCTATCGATGCCGGGCCACTAGTCCTAGCGGAACGATATTGAGCCGTGAAATGAGACTCAGAGCTGGTAAATATAGAAAATCAATTTTTAAAAAAAATTCGAAATTTAAAAAAAAAAAAAAAAATTTTTAATTTTTTTAGTTTTAGTTCAATCGTACGAAATTCAAGCGTCGGGTGGATCAGCAATGAAAGGCGGTGTTGCCGTTCTTCGTTGTTCCATTCCGCCCGCCATCAAAAACGACATTATTGTGACGTCGTGGATACAAGAATTCACTGGATTGACCATTTACCCATCGCTACAAGGAGGTAATTAAAAAATATGGAAAGATTTTATATATAGCGCGGGTCCACTTCATACTTCGTCCAAAATTCCGGTCGGATGTAATGTAGCAATCATGACTTTTGACACGGACCGTTAATCACCGCCGCGTCTAATATATATCTAACCGGTTTTTTTCAAGTGGGTGGGTTTTAGATTAGAAAAGCGACGATGAACGATATATTTCTCCCTATAGCAGATAGTTTCAGGTTTTTCTGATATTTTATTGGCAAGTTGACTGCGACCATCAGAACATGTGACAAATGGTCCCCCATCCGCCCGACTTTAAGGCGCACCGATCGATAATTGATGCTGCCAGTCAGACTATATAAGAAGAAGAAAAAAAAACGATTTGTAGTGCAGCAGTTTAGACGTGATTGAACACAGCAGCAGATGGAACTATAAAAAACAATCATCATTTATTTATCCCAACAGATGGAAAACACCACATGTTACCAGGAGGATCGGGTGATCTTTATCTTTACGGTGTCGACAAGAATGACATCCGATCTGCTTATCGTTGTCGGACACAGCACAGATTACACGCCAAAGGTTATCAACACCAACTCAGTTCCAATTCGGCATCTATCGCTGTTTCCGGTGAAATTCATTTTTTTTTTGTGAAATTTCAAATTTCCCGCGTTTTTTAATAAAAACCAATTTTTTTTTTTTTTTTAAATAATTCACATCAGAACCTTTAAGTGTTGCCGGACCGAGTGTCAGCATGAAAATGGTCAGTTTTCAAGTTGCGTTGAACGACAATGTTGCCATTCCTTGTGTGGCACAAGGTTATCCAATTCCTGAAATAAGGTAATTATACAATTTTCATCTTGTGTGTTGCGCAAATGTATAAATGTCGATTGTACATATACATACGTGATAAATTGAGCCAATGTCTCTGCATGTACCAAGAGAAACTCTGAGAGGTATCCATCTCTTTGATGTCTGTCATGAATAATTGCGCACAACCATCAAAATCCTTTTTGGCCGATCGCTCCAATGATTTCAATGACTATCAAAACACACATACACACAACTCTATAATAACTTATGTACTATACCAGCATACATCAAAACGATGACAAGATTTTAAATAAAAAATAGAAAATACCAAATTTTTTTCAACCATCATCAGTTTAGCTCCACCCACCCCTCTTATGTGTGTAGACGGGGAGGGGGCGGGGGGGGATATGGGAAACCCTGTCGGCTTATACGGTGGCAAGCCACAGCAATAAAAATCGATAAAACGCGGGACATGTATATATCCTGCGTGAATGCGTTCATCGCACAGAACATCACGGATGCAGAATGGATCGTTATATAGAAAACGTTCATCAGACGAGAGCGCATCTCTGCTGTCTATACAGCTAAATATCAAATATTCTGGCCGTGTTTCTTTTCTATATAATAAATCCCGCAGTGACTTTTAATTAGCGCGTCTTGATTTGAATTGGCCCCGACGTTATAGGAATTGTGTGTTTTTTCCTTTTTATTATTATTATTAGATGGTATCGATTGGAAGTGGATAGTCCACCAACGCCGATGGACGAATCAACGGCCAGTTTTGGTGTTTTAATTCTAGAAAATGTCCAGCCGGAAGACGGTGCCACTTACCGTTGCACGGCAACAAATAGCGTCGGACAGAGTTTACCTTACGATGTCCGTGTTGATGTTGTTGAACCGCTCAAAGTTCAATTGAGACCCGAATCGGACAACAAGAATTTCATTAGAATCAATCACGGTCAAACGGCACAAATTGACTGCTCTTTCCAACTGGATCAGAAACATCCAAATAATAATAACGGACTGTCTGCTGGACATTCGTCCAATGTCCGTCCCGTTATCAAATGGCTTAAAAACGGACTAGCCATCAGTACGTCGTCGACAACAACAAATGTCAATTCTAAATATCAACATTCGGCCGTGATGATGTCCAAGCCGTCCGGCCAGCAGGAACAAATCTGGTCATTATCCATCAGCAATTTCCAGCGTGCCGATCAAGGAGTGTATCAATGTTTCGCCTACACCGAAAGAGAATCGACACAATCTTCCATCCGTTTATTATTAGGAGGTATAATATTTATAATGTAGTATACACACGCTGGAATTATAATTCAAAATTAAAAAAAAAAATGGGACTAAATAGAAGCGGCACCTCAAATGGTTCACACGTTTAACGAACAGACGATCGTTCCCGGTCCGTTTGTTACTTTGAAATGTTCGGCTATGGGCAATCCATCTCCGGATATTTCCTGGTTGCTCGACAGACAGCCAATAACATTTCAACAACAACAAATAAACAGCGTTAGGTATCGGGATTTGTAATTGCTTTAATTATAAAAATGAAAAAGATGAGAAAAACATGTTCGTTGGTTATTGTATAGAGTCACGCAGAATCAAGTGGTGTCTGTTGGCGGAGAGACAACGGGCCATTTGAACATCAGTAGCGCTCAAGTGGAGGATGGCGGTGAGTATACGTGCGTGGCGAAGAATTTGGCCGGCGAGACGAGTCATTCGTCACGCCTCAACGTTTACGGACTGCCTTACATACGTAACATGCCCAAAATGACGGCCGTCTCTGAAGCCGATGTTTCCATCAAGTGTCCAGTAGCTGGATATCCCATCATGGAAATCGCTTGGACTAGAGGTTTAAACATTATTTGAATTTAACGAATTTTTTTTTAAAGCGCTAAATTCAAAAATTTGCCAGGTGAAGAAATGTTGAGATCTGGTAATAAATACGCGCTAGATCATCAGACGGGTGTTCTCAACATCAAATCGGTGAGTCAAGCAAGTGATAAAGGTGTGTACACATGTACGGTTCGCGATCGACAAGGTCACACGGCCCGTCGTGATTTCACGCTCGACATTGTCGGTAAGTTAATAAATTCATCTCCTATTCATCATTCGATTAGGTCCAACTTATCAAATTTATATAAATAGAAATAAGTTTTTAAACAAATTAGTAGATATTTATATAAAAATGTCCCCCCCCCCCCCACTCAGTGGCACCCAAGATGACGCCATTCCAACAAACGGATCCTAGCGGATTGAAATTGGGCGAACGTTTGACGTTGACGTGCGCCGTGACCAAAGGCGATTTGCCATTGTCTTTTAGCTGGACAGTGGATGGTAGGCCGATAATAAACGGCGGATCAACTGGCATCAGTTCCGTCATCAAAACAGTTCAAATCGATCCTTACACGAATCTATTGAGCGTCGACTCGCTCCAGCCCGTTCACAGTGGCAACTACACTTGTACCGTTGACAATTTGGCCATCACAACAACGTCGACAAATAGCAGACAACATCAATCCCAACTGGTCCTCATTCAGGGTATTTTTCAATAAATCACCCAATTCAATGACAGCACATTTCACGGCACTTTGCGCATGTGAATTTCATTTGTTTATCATTTTTTTTTTGCACTGAGCACTTCGTAGTATATAGTTTAAGCGACCGTGTCTCTATAAAATAAGAAAAAACAAAAAAAAAAACGGCGCCAGAATTTGAATGCGCAAAAAAAGTTAGGTACGTAAAAAAGTCTCCGTTTTTTTGGTAGAAAAAAGTTTTGTGTTTATATAGGAAGCGGTTCACTTGTGAATATGTTAACACACACTGAAAGAGAGGAATCCAAGTTGAGAGAGATACTAAGATAGTGAACTAGCGACGAGAGAAACTTGATCATTAGGCGTCATTAACCGAGCAGTTGATATATGCATTCAAAAATCAAAAGTTAAAACAAAAAAGAAAGATTATGTGGTGGCCGTGTGACACGCAGTTCCGCCCAGGATGGACGCATTCGCTCAACGAGAAGAAGAGCAAATCTTGAAACAAGGAATCCGCACTCGATTGCTGTGCGGTGTGAGCCAGGGCGACAAACCGCTCGATTTCAGCTGGACAAAAGATGGCCAACCTTTGAGCAGTTTGTTTGCTGGTAGCCGAGGTGGAGTCAATGTCCGTGAAGTGGACGCCGATTCGAGTGCACTCACCTTCACCAACCTGAGCGCTGTCCATTCGGGTCGCTACGAATGTGCGGCTAGCAACGCGGCCGGTGTCGCTCGTCAATCCACTCAATTGTTTGTTCAAGGTATTCAAAAGTACCAAAATCATCACCCCTCCCATTCATCATCATAATCCAAAACTATTTAAAAAAAAAAAAAACCATTAAAATGGCGTGTTCAATACTACTCGAATTTTAAAAAATATTTAAAATCTAATTTTTTAAAAAATGAATTCAATTAACCAGCAAGGAAAAAATCCAATTGGGTGAGACGACGATGTACATAACGACCTATTTTCTATAGAAATCTAAAACACTTTTGCACTGAATGAAAAAAAACAGAAAAAAAAAAAAGTTGTTTTGCATCCCATTTCTAATAAAAAATTCTTCACTTTTCTTTTTTTCTGGGTGATGCGCACAAAATCAGAGCGGAAAATTTATATGTTTAAATGTCACACACACACAGACGCACACAACTTTGTCAGTAGTTTCACTAAAACGCACATATTTATGCAGTGGCTTATCATTTGTGCCACATCTTTAGACATGTTCCTTTTTTTTCCTTCTACTTCACTCTTTTAACTCTTTTCATTTCTGTTCTCCCAATCCATTATGCAAACAGCCGGGAAAACCATCAGAGAGAGAATGGGCACAATCCTCTTATTATGATGGCTATTTGCATATTGGAATTGACTGCTATTGCCAGTGATGTCACGCTCACTATATGTTATGCTCTCTCTCTGTGTGTGCGTTGCTGTGCGTTCCATCGATTTCTTCTTTTTTTTTTTTTTAAATTTTGTCCCCCCAATCCCGCTCGAATTGCATTCGATATTAATCTGTAAAATCGGGTGATGGTGGTGATATTTATTTTAGTTCCGCCATTTTGGAGCATCGAGCCAAGAGATGTCAGCGTCTTGGCTGGTCAACCATTGACTGTCCACTGTCAAGCCGATGGCTATCCGAAACCTAACGTGACATGGACGTGGATATCATCTGGTATAAACTTTTTTCTTTCTTTCACCCGCCAAATTGAAAAAAAAAAAAAAAAATGATTTATTATTATTATATTTTTCTGTCTTTTGATGATAAATCCAACCACAATAGCAGGAGGTTCTAATCAAGAAACGACGACGACAACGATTTCATCTTTTCATCCGTTAACTAACCGGACGTCGCCCGCCTTTCTACGGGTCATGGAGAATGGGACGTTGATCATCCGATCTGCCCGCAAAAGTCTTCAGGGACGCTATACATGTCGAGCCGTCAACCGCATCGGCCAGGATCTGACGGCCACCATTTCCATCACCGTTCACGGTATGTCTAATTGTCTATAGCCTGCAAAAAAAAGACCTTCACCACCAACACCAACAACAACAAAAGTATAAAAAGCGGGGGAGGAAATCAAATGTTTGAATTTTGGAAGAAGAAAAAAAAAAGTTGCCTCGAACATTTGAAAAGATCAAAAGATTTTTAAAAACCCTTTTTCTTATATACAAATTAGTTCTGGCCGTCCTTTTTTTTTTCTTTTTTTTCTTTGTGTTTTGCGCGTCGCTTGTCGAGTCCGCGCATCCGTGAAAGCTTGTTAGATGCATACACACACAGAGAGCAGACAGCACAATATTTCGGTTGGCTCCCGTAGCTCCCGGTAGAGAAAACCAGTCAGACAGATGATCCGTTTTGTTTCTTTCTTCTTCGTCCCGTTCATTCTCTTTGATGATGACGGCTTTGTCTTCCATTCGCTTGACTGATATTTTCTTCCGCACGGGCATCAAACAAAAAATTTTTTACCCCTTTTTCTTGATGATAATAATATAATGACAATCGATGAGAAAAGTAGCTGATTTTCAAAAAAAAAAAAATTTTGGATTCTTTTTTAAGTCGGTCCGAGATTTCGTGATTCTCTTAGCAGATTGGCCGTCAAACGAGACGTTCCAGCTTCATTACAATGTCGTGTCGATGGTGACAGTCCTTTGCATTTAGCCTGGAGACGTAGCTCATCATCAACTTCACTCCTCTCATCTAATTACAGGTTTTATAATTGAAATTTTTAATAATAGAATGAGGTGTCATGTATTAACGCACGATATATTGTGTGCAGGTTACGAATCCAGGAGAAGGATGCGCCTCCTAATGGAATGATTTCCACATTGACAATCGCCGCAACTCAAGTCGAAGATGTCAGTTGATTCTAATTAAGAAAATTTTAAAATTTCAAAAAAAAAATGACTGAAATTGACAAATTTCATTTCGTACTACAGACGGGAATTTACATCTGCATCGCATCCAACAGTCACGGCCAAGTAGAACGAGATTTCCAGCTCAACGTTTTAGGTTTGGCCGTCGCTTTTATTTAATATAAATTTCACGTAAAAATTATTTAAAAAAAAAACAAACAAATTTATTTGTTTATTTTCACATACAGAACCACCCGAACAGCCTCGTCATCTTCAAGTCCAGGTAAAAAGCAAGGCAAAATAAAAAAGATCAGAAAATCAGTTGAAGAATTGAATCAATTTGCGCCATTTTGTTATTAGGAGACATCCAGTCGTCGAGTGGCACTTTCCTGGTTAGCTCCTTCCAGCTCGAATGCTTATAATCCACTCATCGCTTACATTGTTCAGTACAGAGAAACCAAACGTCAGTGTGATAACGAAGCCCCCCGTCTTATATTATTAGAATCAAAAGAATTATTCAAATTATTACAGATGGCGGCACTTGGCAAGAAACGGAGAATTTGTCCGTTTACAATACCAACTACAGTCTGGAGGGTCTCCAACCATCAACATCATATCAAGCGCGAGTCGTGGTACAATTTCAAACTGATTTGCATTCAATTTTTATGTCCAACGAACAAAAAAACTATTAAACTATTTTTTTGATTTCTAAAAAAAATAGGCGGAAACGAGCGCCGGAAGAGGACCACCATCCGACCCTGTTGGTAAACGACTTTTTTTTTAACCAACCGATAATATAGAAATAAAAAAAAAAACTGTTTTTTTCTTTCTGATATTATCAAATGAAAAGCAATAACAACTTATGGCGAACCTCCTGGGACTAGTCCGTCTGACTTGCGCGCAGTTCCTGTTTCCTCGTCGAGTATCCGGTTGACGTGGACGGCAATCAACGGCAACAGCTGGCACAGCAGCTTGATAGGTTACCATTTGGGCTTCCGCCAAGACAAGTTAGTGCCCCCCCCCCCCCCCTACTTTGCTAGACGTGTAGAGACTTTTTGTGTCTATGACAGTATGTATTATTTTATATTTTGGATGCTTGTCTTTTCGTACTATTCAGCGCCATGTCGTACAACTTTACAACTGTGCCGTTGATGGACCAGCAATCGAATGGCCAGCTGGAACTGACATTGAGCCAGCTCCGCAAAGCCACCAAATTTCTAATCGTCGTTCCGAGCTTTCAATCGTTACGGAGAAGGACCTTTGTCTTCTCCTACATCGGCCATCACCTTTGAAGATGGTGAGGACTGTTATATTTATAGATATATTAAAAAGAAAGTATGATTGATAATTGTCTAATTGTGTGCTGTAATGTAATGGTCAAAGTTCCATCAGCCGGACCGCAATCTTTGAGATGTTCAACATCGTCGTCGCAGAGTATCGAAGTGACATGGCAATCGCCACCTGCGTCTGAACAGAATGGAATCATTCAGAATTATAAACTTCATTATGAAATGATGGCACCTGATGTCGTCATTAGCTCACCTCAAATCAAAACGGTGACAGATGGCGTTTATGCTACGTTAACTGGATTATCTGCCCATTCAGCGTATCGGATACGAATTGAAGCCGCTACTCGCATAGGAAATGGACCATTTTCAGCATCGGTCACTTGTTTAACTGATGAAACTGGTAACATTTCTTATGCATAACAAAACAAATGATGCGATGAATTCATTCATTTAAAATTGATTACAAAAGTTCCTAAAGCTCCGGCCGATGTCAAAGCTTTCAGTAGTGGTACCAACTCTGTTTCCATATGCTGGGCAATGCCATCGCAAACCAACGGCCAGATTCTTCATTACACCGTCAATATCAAGTAAAATAAATAAAATAACAAATCCTTCCATTTTAAGACACAAGGACATTGGATGATGATTCTGCGTATTAGAAGAACCACAAGATCCCCAAATAGCCTTTTTATTATTGATTTGTGTGTTTCATTACACACACACAGATAGACAGACAGAGACAACTAGACCAATCAGGGATGACAGCCAGCGCCAGAGACTAATTAATCACTATTGCGCGACATACGGTTCTCTCTCTCTCTCTCTAGCTGTACTCTGTCTAATGAACGGATTGAATCCGCATTGTGTCACTAGACTATCAAATATATAAATAGTGTACGCAGTTGGATACATAGAGAGAGACTGTATTATAGCGTATAGACGTGCTGCTGTGGTCGCTAGGGAGATTGAGAGCCACGTAGACATTGATTTGACGTTATCCGACTCTTCCTATACATCCAGGCCTCGAAAGGATTCCTCGTCGAATGAGAGACACTCGACGAATTCAATTGTGTTTTCTATGTTAGTATATATATATAGAGAGAGAGAATACAGATAGATCTCGAAAGAGAAAAGTCCTTTCTCTCGTCTCCCAAGTGGCGAAAGGATAGAAGGAAGGACTTTATTTATATTGGATTCAGGAAATGAAGCATTCCTGTTACATGTTCAAAGTTGATTTGCAGCTTCTAAATGTGTCTCTTCTTTTTAAATTAAAAAAAAAAAATAAATAAATATAAAACTTGGGTTTTCTTTTTTTAAAAAAAAAGGGCTGGCGGACAACACGGAGCTGCTGCAAACGTCCAGCGCCACACAGTGCCCGGAATTCAAACTCATTATCAAATGGAATCTTTGTCAACATCGACCCAGACGACTTTCTACGAAATCTGGGTGACTGCCACCAACAGGGCCGGCGTTGGTGACAAATCTAAAGTGTTGCGATTCTCTCCGAATTTCAAAGGTTTTGCATCTCTAACCGGTTTTGAAAAAATTGGGTTACAATTTTTTTCATTTCGTGTTTTTTGTTTATTTAGCTAACAATGTAGCGATTTGCTCTTTTCGGACGGAAAGTTGTCCAATTGTGGAGATCTAACATCGATCTACCCTGTCCGTCCAGGTTGGCAATCTCGGTCCAACCCAATTGGACGTATAACGGCAAATTGATGGACGATCAGAAACAATTTCAAAGTAACAACAAATCCAGTGGCTACATCAGTTTGTCCGACTTGAAAAGAAGCGATACGGGCAATTATACGTGTTCTGTCACAACCGGTTTCATTAGCGATTCAATTACTTATCAACTCGTCGTTCTGGGTATTGAAAAAAATATATTTTAATGAGGATATATAATCCCAGGTGGTTCTAATTAATGTATTGCAGTGCCTCCGGTTGCTCCGACTCTTCACGTTTTCCAGACAACTGTCCAGCAAATTCAAATGCAATGGAAAGTCGAAGATGATGGAGGTAGTCCCATTCGAGGATTCCTTTTACATTGGCGACTGGCAGAAGGTGGCGACTGGGAAGAACGTGAACTGGACAGACAATCCACAACCACTCAACTCGACGTAACTTATCAACACATCAAATAATAAATAAAGTAAAACGAGATGTACATTTGATTAAATTATGTATAGAACTTGAGGTGCGGAACGAGGTATCAGGTGTATTTGACGAGTCACAACGCCGTCGGCACTAGCGGACCAAGTAATTCGATAACGGCCAGGACCAAAGGAGATGCCCCACTTGCTCCGTCTACTATTTCAGCCGCTTTGAGTGCCAATTCATCGCACGTCACCGTCTTTTTAAACGGATGGCAAGAACGCGGATGTCCGATCCATTCATTCGGCGTCGATTTCAAAATGGACGGAGAACCTTATTGGATGACAGTGTCGGATGACATTCAAAATATGCCCGTCATTTTCATCGAAGACGTTCAACCGTCGACGGCTTACAATTTGAAAATTCGCGCCAAAACTAGCGGAGGAACAGTGGCCGTTGAATACGATGCGGTCACTTTAGATCACGCGGGTTTGACTCCGGCTCCCGATCGAATTAATCGCGCAGGACGTCAACTTGTCCAGCCTAGTAGCAGTAGCAACAATTCAACAGATAGCACTCACGTCGTTTTACCTTGGTGGCTCATCGGTGCCGTTAGGTAGGCGTAATTTAAAACGGAAATGAATTCAATAAATTTTATTGACAATTAAATGAAATTTATTTATTTTTAGCGCCGTGGGAACGGCTTCGCTTCTGGGTTTAGTTGTGGCTTGTTCTTGTCTATACAAAAGTAAGTTGAGATTTATTTTATTATCAAATTAAGAACGAAATTTTATTGCGAACCAAATTGAATTTCAGCGCGGAGTGAAAGTCGACGCCTGGTGGCTTCCGCTTTGCCGTCGGAATCGACTTTGGCCGACGGAATGAACAACGCCAACACATGGAACAAAACCCACAAATCCGGTTCGACGATGGCCGATCGCAATAGCTCAAAACGAAGTTCCACTTACGAACTTCAAAGTATGGCCGATAAAATGTCCAGTAAGATAATAACACGACCAGCGCATATTTTAATAACATTTAACTAATTAAAGAAAAAAATACTTAGATTATTCGGTGGATCAGCACGACGACATTTATCCGTACGCAACTTTCGAATTGCATCGAGATCATCATCCTCGGTCGCCTATTAAAATGCTCGACAATCCCCATGTAATGATTGCGCGCTGATATTTTAAAATGAAAGTTTTGAAAGTCGCGCGGTTTTTTCTTTAATGCCTTTCTCTTCTTTTATATATATATTTTTTCCCTTTGGTTTTAACCGCAACAGGATTTCACCCGACTGAACAAGTACGGGCATCACGGTGGTATCGGAACTCATTTGAAATTACCCCTTAGGCCGCCACCCAGTTGGTCCGAGCTGAGCACGATCGAAATCGAACGACACTTTCAAGGCTCGCCAACTGTTTCCGACTCGTAATTCTCATAAAATTTTGTTATTCAATCATTTGATTTGATTTTGTGAATCATCATTTAATTATTTTTTTTTTTTTTTTTAAAGTGATTTGGAGAGTCTTCCTATACCACCGGATTACATACACGACCGGACCGGTCAACGATCGTCCCGCCAGCCCGGCAGCAGTTTCGTGAATGGATCAACGGCCGCTCCAATGTCGACGCTCAATAAACGCTTCAGTAAAACTCTTTCATCATGAAATAAATATCATTTCGTCTACAATAGAAAAGCGTTTAAAATGATTGGGCAAAGATAATCATCTCGTCACAAATAGGCAGCAGCAAAGATGCAACTTCTTACTATTCCACAACCGTCACGTCAGCAGGATCGACAAAGGAATTCTCTCCAATTAGCGGCGGTGGCGGTGGCGGTGAGACGTTAAGCCTATTAGCGTCGCAGCGAATAATTGGCGCATCGGAGAAACAACATCAAAGACCCAGGTAGACTAAAAATTCATTTTTTAAAATTTTCAAAAAAAAATTTCAATAATAAATCAACTAAAAATTCAATCATACCTATAGTCATCCAGTGCCGAAAAAGTCTGTTCCTATACTCAGATTGGTGGTGGATCAATCCAATTTATGGAGCGGTCAACATCAGTTGGATAGCAGCGGATCTTGGACGAATTCCGATGAATCCACTCAACAAACTTTGCCCAATATCGTCCATCGTCCAAAAGCCAATCGAAACGGAGTAGTAATAACTAGCCAGCCGCCGCAGCAGCCAATCATCAATTCATCCAATACGGGCAACAACAATAAACAACGTCAACCGCAGCATCAGCGTTCAGAATCTTTGGATCATTCAATAGCCGTCTAATCTGTATATCGACCTCTTTTTTTTTTCTGAATGCGTCGTGAAGATCTCAATCCCTTTTTTTGGTGTGCGCCATATTTTTCCATATATCTCGTCTCCAGACTGTTATATAACTGTGTACATATATAATATGCATTACACACACACACAGCATAGCGATATATGCACTTTGACAAAATTGAAATATATCGATTTTATTTGCTGTTGTGCGCTCTCGCGGATTATAAAGGCCAAAGAAAAAAAAGACGTATACAATACAAACACACACGGACTGTTATACAATTTTCGTATGCTCTTATCCGTCCAGCATCCATCGCTTGACGTTATTCTATTCCATTTTTTTAAAATCTGTATAATACTATATAGAAAAAGAAAGAAGTTGGCAACCAGCAAATAAGAAAAGGATTTTTCTTATTGAATGCGTACCAAATGGGAGGGAAGCTTTTAAAAAAGTTTTGAATATAACTCGGACGAATTGAAAAAAAATGGCACGTTTTTAAAACAAAATAAAATTTTTTTTGAAAAATATCAATGGCCGACGTTGGAGTGGGTTGATGCGCACAGATTTTAAAAGCTTGGGCACGACTCGGCCATATTATTCCGGTGCTAGTTTGAAGTGCTGGAGAAGTTTTCGAGACGATAGGAAACACGCTCGAATGGCACACTCACGCGAGAACCATAGTTATATATGTATAGTTTGGAGAGGCAGATATGGGGTGGGAACATAGACACACACACACAAATATAATGGGTGGTTGGGGGGGGGAGAGAGGAGGTGGTGGTTGTCTGGGGAGGAGTGCTAACGAGATTAGACACGGAGGTGATTTGTGCAGTCCGCTAGTATATGACAACGTCGGAGCCGAATGGAATGTGGGAAACCGACTTGATTCTTTCAGGCCCGTTGGGATCGATTTTGAGACGCACACGCCGTTTTGAAAAACTAAAGCGCTGCCATCTAGTGGTCGATATTAGAACATGCTATTCCTTTTGTTTATTCTAATTTAATCATGATAAATAGATTGTAAAAATGAAATGTAAATGACTATAAATTTGTAATTTTGATTTTGAGAAAATAAAGCGAATTGACTATTTGTGAAAAAAAAAAAAAAATGAATGGAAATCGCAAATTTCCGGTTTCTGAAAAAGTTGAAGAATTCCACCGCCGAGCGGCTGCGTAAGGTGTACGAATAGTGCGATGGAATTTCATTAGTCGGCCCGAGTCTTTCGATACGAAAAACAGGTGCATTTTGTGTTTCATTCACTCCCGTGTGTTGGCTTTTTTGGGGAGGGCGCCCGATATCTTATGTTGGATTTAAGTCTATTTTTTTTTTCGTTTCTTTCCTTTGTCAACTAAGTTACTTTTCGTTTTAAGTTAAGTTCGTTTTGAAGGTAAGTTTATTGCGACTTGACTCGTTTTTTCAACGAGTTTTTTTATTAAATTCCTCGTTTGAATTGCGATTCAATTCGTTTTTTTTTATCTCTCAAGGTTTCACGGAGGTGAACAGCCGCCTTTATCAAAACGCTGTGGGAATGCCCGTAACTTCAGGTGAGCTTAACGAGTGTAATAACCATTATATAAAAGTAGGCTCATTTTCAAATCCTTTTTTTTCCTCCTCTGTCGTAGATGCCAAGAGGGCTCTGGCTCTTCTTGAGCGAGTTCAGCAAAAAGTTACAAACAACGATGCAGGAAATAGTGTGGCTTCCCAGGTTCAAACGGACTTGGATCTCCTCACAAGCCTACTGCAAAATCCCGTGCTGAGGAACATCCTCAAGTTGGAAGATTCCCTTGAGGAATTAAATCAACATCTTGTGCACCATCCATCACTGCTGCCAAGTGATTTTGATATTGACAAGACAGGAACTCTGGTTGTCAATCAAAACATCCTGCAGACTCACCGTACATCATTCAAGACCAAAGGGGGAAAGTCAAGCCCGGCCCTGAGCAACACTAGCTCGTCCAAGCAATCAACACTTTCAACAGTGTCACCAGAGACACACAAAAGAGATGTGGCCAAAACTGGAGCCGCCTTTCAACAGTCTGTCCTACAAGCAGCTGCCAAGAGAGAAATTATTGCAATTCAGGTAAAAAAAAAAAAAAATTGTTTACATCCTGTCAGCCATTTATTACCAAAATCTGGCAATACGCAATATTTTACTTTCATATCCGCCAAGTTTAATGTCCCTTGAACATTCGAGTGTTCTCCTCACGAGCGCTCTTGTGTTTGGTTAGTTGGCAAAGATTAACATAAAGTGAGTTGCAGCATTTTCATCTCCTTTTTTTTCCCCCTTTCCCTTTTTCGGTTGTGTAGTTGCGGTTTCGTACTAAATTAAAGGAGGAGCTCGTGCCTTTAGCTCGAAACATTGATCAGCAGAATTTGATCGAAACAGAGCGTGTAATTTGGTCTTTTGACGCGATGCGTGAAAAGAGTCCCCAGAGTTTGAAGTCAGATGAAGAGCACTCGATTCGTCCTTCTTGCCCTCGACCTCTTCCCTTCGCATTTCAATTGAATCAATAAGTCTTTCTTCTCTTTTCGCCTTTGTTCCCGCATCTTTTTTTCCCCGCTTTAAAAGCAGAACATGAACAATTTCCTTTTTTTGTGTCTCCCTATTTGTATTCTATCTCTTTTTTTCTTCTTTTATATAGCTGAACAAGCCGGAAGGACAAAGCTTGGGATTCAGCGTCGTTGGATTGAGATCAGATCACAAAGGAGACTTGGGTATCTTCGTTCAAGAGATACAACCATCCGGAATCGCTGGAAGGTAAGACTCTCCACTTCATCATACATTCACATCTACATATAGGCTGTCTCACTCTCTACTTTTTATTTTGTGTGTGTGTGTGTGTGTGTGGTGGGAGAGAGGTAGGGCTCACACACACATTCTTTTGATCCTCTTGACAACCCAAATTCCATTGCATATTTCTCAAGAATCACAACAAACTCTTCCACGTATCGGCGAGTGGTATATTTTTGTATCTCGTCTCTCTTTTTCATCGCTCGTATAAAGTAAAC
Source organism: Daphnia galeata (assembly GCA_030770115.1). Classification (NCBI taxonomy): domain Eukaryota; kingdom Metazoa; phylum Arthropoda; class Branchiopoda; order Diplostraca; family Daphniidae; genus Daphnia; species Daphnia galeata. The sequence continues at coordinate 2,288,861 of CM061114.1, forward strand.
ACGACGTTGTCTTATTTATTATTCTTTTCCGCGGGAAAAATAAGTTCTCCCCCCCAAAAATGTGAAGAGAGTGAAGAGCTACTGAGATACTCTCTCTCTCTGTGTGTGTGTGTGTATATTGACATTAGCTTTTTTGAGGTCGGGATCGAATTTATCCTTAGCGCACACACATTCAAGTTTGAAATCGTCCAATGCGGGGCGCTGAGGTCGGGATCTCTTTTGCAGGATCCGAATGGAGTTTCGTCTGTTTGTGATGGAAATGGGAGTGGGGGTGTTTACGAGTTTAGCAGTGGGAGGGATGGTCGTTATGGCGCAGACTCGTGGAACGCAGCCATCGGTTTGGATGGCAGTCGAGCTCCAAGTTCTTGAGCGATCGGGCTCTGCGATAGCGTCGACATGCCGACGCCCGCCGACGTCCTCGCACCGCTCACAGCTCAAGGATTGTTCCCCTAGTGACTTTGACATCGACGTCTTTAGCTGTGACTCTCTTCTCTTTCAACCGGGCCACGCAACACAAGGATTTATTTTCTATTTTTTAAGAAGAAGAAGAAGAAGAAACACATTGAGAAACTGTGGAGATCTCTTTGATCGTTTCCCTTCTTGACTCTTTTGTGTGGTGTTCGTCGAGAGAGTTGGGTGTTGTGTGTGTGTGACCATCTCGAGTGCAGTTTCATCTTCTCTTTTTTATAACAGGAGGCAGGAAAAAGAAAATTTGTTCGTCTGTTTGTGTGTCATTGTCGCGTCATCACCGTTGATAGCTGCGCCAAGTCTTCCAACAACCTCATCTCGTTCATCTATTGATCTCTCTCACGGCTTTTCTCTCTTCGTCTTACGGTCAATGGCGTTGAGAGAACATCGCCAGGCCCGTCGTCCTTAAATCCTCGGCCACTTTTCTCTCTTTTCGCTAGCAAAGACTAGAGAGAGAGAGAGAGAGAGAGATAGAGTTTCTCTAGGGGACCGTGGGAGATAGAACAGTCCTCGTCTTTTGTATTTATTTATTTTTTTGTTGTTGTTGAAAAATCCAACGCGTCGGCTGAATGCGACAGTGTCATCGTCGTCTACAAGAGAAAGAAACGCAAGTTTCTTCTTCTTCTTCCTATCCTTCCTTCAAAGTATTTAAAAACTCGTGTTCTGATCTGTGTCTGCCGGCCCCAACAACTGGTGGAAGGGCAGCAGCGCCAGAGCACCGATCGATAGGTATTTCTTTCTTTCTTCTTGTTGTTTTTCTTTTTCTGTTCAACCATTTGGGACCGGCTTTTGTTGTCTTGCGATGAAGAAGAAGAGCAAACTGGTACACACACACACACACGTTCTTATTTTCTTGCGTCGAGTTTGGAATTATATGTGTTAAATTCATCTCTCAACTTTGAATAAGTCCCTCGTCGTTTGAGCTCGTTGGTATTTATCGCAGACGAGTGCCATACGCTTGGCGACTGTTCGCGATGACAGTTGGCCTTTTTTGGAATTTTTTATTTTCATCGTTTCATTTTCCCTGTTTGTTGTAGTACTCGGGAGTGTTACGAACGCAGGCGCAAAATGAGAAAACAAACAGCCAAAACCAATCTACCCGATCCTATATTAAATAGTATAGAGTAACTAGCACTCTGTTATTTTTCTTTTATAGTCATTTTTTTCTTTTTTCTCTCTCTTTCAATATGATGGTTTATGGTCTACGTGGTTGTGTGTAAGGGGAGGGCATTGCTTTTAATATCAGGCTATATATTTTCATCTATTATTTTTCTTGTTTTTCTATTGAAAAAACAACAAAAATGGAAGAATGAGATGGTGGCGACCGCGATTGGCGCATGTTGTATCGTGGGAAAGCTTTTGGGGTAACACACACTGGTTTCCGCCATCGACGCTACAAGTTGTGAATCGATTTGTATAGCACCGTCGTGTGTGTGTGTAGAAAATCCGGTCTATGTGGGTCCGGCACATTTTCATTTGATTAGAAATTCTCTCCCGTTGAAAAAACCCAAAACAAAACCAAATGAAAGAAAATGAAAGAAAAATGGCATAAAGATGAGAATTCACTTTATTGATTACCATTTTCCTTTTTATTTCCTTTTCGATCCCGACCGGATGGTTCACATTGGCTGCGAAACGAACTCGTTGAACTGGAAAAGCCAAACGGACAATGCGCCTACGACCAATTCAAAGAAGAGATATAAATAATAATAAAAAGAAGAGGAGACCGAAATTCGGCGAAATTCGGTGGCTGATGATTTTCTTTAAAAATCAAAATGGGCCGGCTCAAGAGTCGAGGTTCTTACTGTTGTATATTGACTCTGTTCAATGATAGGAAGGTCCTACATATTTTTCAGCCGACTGAATGATCTAGCTATTCCGTTTGCTTGATCAATAACTCGCTAGTGTGGACTGTACATGGTCGTCTAGCTGTCTCCTTTTGTAGGATAGCCGTTTCTTCTATTTTTCATTCCTTTCCGGGGTCGGAGGATTGAGGGAGCAGCACTGCTACTATTAGGAGAAAGAGATTGACTCTTGTGTGTGTGTGTGTGGGTCGGTCTTGAAGCTACTAACGCCAAGAGAGAAATATAATGACCATTCGCCATATTTACAACAAGTCCTTTTGTTGTTTGCCCAGGGGATAGCAAAATGGCCGCCCCGCCGCCACCGTTGTTTTCTCTCTCTCTGAGTTGAGCTGAGCTGTATGTTATGTTCTGTTTCGAGTGGAATTGAATTACACTTGGAAATTGAATTTGATGCGCACACGATCCCTTTTTATAGACACACACACACAGAGTAGAGTTTAGAAGGAAAAACGCACAGAGGGAGATTGCCGGCAATGTTATTACCTTGTTGTATGAGTGAGTATCTGTGTGTGTGTGTGTGTATAGGAGAATCCCTCCCACCTTTTTCCTGGACTAAAAGAGAAGAAAAAAAAAATGAAAACCAAAAAATGGTTTAATAGTCATCTATTTATTGCCGGAAAGGACTCAACAAATATGTTGTTGGTTAATAACTGATCGATTTTATTTGCGGAGCGATTTAGTTTTCTCGACTATCGTCGTTTTTTTTCGAATTTCGGCCTCCATAAAATAAAAGATGGTAATGTATTCTTATATTTTGTTATCTATCCAGTTGAGGGGAAAGTATATACCCTTTTGGGAGTTTGATTGCTTGCTGCTGCTGCTGCTCTTTTTTCTTCTTCTTAATCATATCTATCATATTCTTTTTTCTGTTGTATAATAACTAGCTAGTCTACTAGCTTACTTTTCCCTCTTTTGTCGTCTTTATGTTTGCGCTTGCTCCTTTTCCTCCCTCAACTACTACCGTTGGTTGTATAGTAGCGCCGCATCGTCGATCGATATAGCCTCTCTCTTTCGTTCATCCTGCCCGGTAGTTGGTTGGGTAGTCGAGGCCTGCCACCCCAAAGAAGAAGAGGACGAAGATCAAAAAAAAGAAAAAATATATACAAGATGAACCAATGAAGAGTTAGAAAAGAGATCGTTCCCTTTTTTTATTTTATTTCTTTCTGGCCTTTGGGTTGCGTTCGTTTTCGTTCTACCTTATTTATGTTGCTGCTGGAGGAGGAGGAGGACAGAGAAGAAAGAAGGAAAAAGAGTGGATGAATAGATAGATGGATGGCGGGTGTATATAACTTGGCGTTGGCTTGAGGCTACCACTTTGAAAACCACTCGTGTTGCATGTAATAGTAGTAGTAGTAGTAGTATAGCTGAGTAGTAGGATATGTAATTGGATTTTCGGAGACTATAACGCCAGAGGTTCCTGCTTCTTCTTTCTTATACTATTACGTACTACTATTTTTCCTTTTCTACGATCTATTACTCAAAAGAAGTTTGAGAAAATATTTTCATTTGCCCATTTTCACCTGAATTGAGAGATTTCTCTGAGCTCCTGTTTGGCTGCCTTTATTTAGGGTTGTTTTTTTCTTTCTCTCTCTCTGTGTGTGTGTGTGTGTGTATATATATACAGTAGCCGCCGCCTATCGATCCGCCTCTGCTGTTGGGAGTAGGAGTTACCGCAATGAATCGATCCAGCGGCTCTTGGTCTCTCTATTTTTCTCTTTTTCAAACGAATGCTATAAAGTAGAAAGACAGAAGAGAGAGAGAATAACAATTGCAAGCCCATTTACTGATTGAAAAATGGGCTACTACTAGTTGTTGTTGTCTCCTCTTCCAACGTCCAGGATGGATGTGTGTAGCAGTCATTGTTTACCTTTTGCCTGTCGTTTCTGGTGGGAGGATTGAGAGGGCCAATGTGGAAGATGGATGACACGGGAACCACAAGCTCTTTTTCTCTTGTGTTAGTAGGATTGGCGATGTAATATGCTTCTCTTTTGATTGCTCTCATTCTGTCTCTTTTGATTTATCGACAAGTTTCACTAGAAGATTAAGAAGAGTAGAGAGAGATTCTCTCTTTTTCTATATACGATATTGTATATGCAATACATTGTTTGTTTTGGGTTTATTTCTTTGCTTTCGTATGCGCCACAACTCGTTCCTACAAAATATAGATGTATACAGCTTGTTTTGTGGGTGGAATGATCTCTCCATCGTCATTCTGGAAAATAGCGGAGCAAAAACTTTTTCCCATTTGACTTGATTACGACTCGTTGCAATTCGAAATGACGGACAAGTAGAATTACTGCGCTGTGAGGTTTCTAGAAATAGGGGGAAACGATTGGTCCTCCCTCCCCCCATTTCTCTCCCTAAAGGTCCTGCAGGATAAGAAAAAGAAAACGAGAATAGAACCGGATATTCCGCCATTTCCATTTTCTTTTTGGAAGGATGTGACATGATGCGATTTCGGAAGGATCCATCACGTCCCGATGGACCAAGAGGAATAGAGGATGGCAGAACAAAAAAAAAATGGGGTAAAAAAGAGGAAATAAACACAAGACGAAAATAATACCAAAGGGACCAAAAAATGGGAAAAATGTCCGATCCTCGCCCCCATCCACCCAAACAGCAATCGGAATGTTGATATAGAAGGGGAACCATTTTCTTTCTCCTTCCTTTTCTTATTGTTTGTCGCTTGCGCGAGGTTATTGTGTGTGCGGTCTACAAAAATGGAAGATGAACCTCGACGTGAGAGAATTACCACGTTCACACAAGACTTTTTCTCTTCTTTCTTTCTTTTCTTTTCTTTCTTTCTTTTCTTTTTACGATGGATGGCGGGAGGGATGGAGAAGCATTTGCGTCTAAGAAATCTGATCTGGTGTCGTTTCTATGTGTTTGTCTGTGTTTGGTCCCTTGGTCCCGAGGATCAAGAAGAAAAAGGACAGAAGAATATTTCGATCGTTTTTCTTTCTTTCTTTCTTTCTTCCGCCTTGTAGTCTAAGAGAGAAAAAAAAGCAAAGAACAACAAAATAACAGGATCGATAAGCCACTAGGGAGTGTCAAGGAGGTTTCAGGCAGGCAAGGATGTCTCTGTGTGTGTGTGTCTGCGTTGGTATACAAAGATGGGAGAGAGTTCGAAGACATGGCGAATGCAATAGACAATTATCTTGTCCTCTTTTTCTTGTTGACATGCAACTCTATAAACGTGACGGATCTATTTTTTGTTTTGTTTTTGTTTTATTGTTTATTGATTTGATTTTCTTGTTTCTTTCGACAGAGATGGTAGACTGGCCGAGGGTGATCAAATTCTGGCGATTGACGGACAAGTGCTGGAAGCGGCCATATCGCACCAGGCGGCCATTGGCATCTTGCAGCGGGCTCGTGGCGTCGTCGATTTGGTAGTGGCTCGTGGTGTCAACCCAGAAGTGCCGCACATCCCGCTCATCAGCCTACAACAGCAACAACAACAACAACAACCATCGTCTATCGTTGAATTTGCTCAGCAACAACAGCAACAGCAGCTATTGCACCAAGAAAAGAAGAAACAGCTGTCGTCGCCAGGCAGTAGCACTCGAAGTCGGAGTAGTCAAAGTAGTCAGCAAAGCGCTGGTGCTGCTTCGTCTTCTTCGCGATCGGCATCTCCTCAATCGCCGCAACAACAACAACATCAACAACAACCACCAACGTCGTCGTCGTCATCATCATCACCACGACTACAACCGGCTGTTTCTTTGTTGTCCGCTTCATCGTCCTCTTCTTCGTCAACCAGTACGATAACAACAACAACAACAAATCCAATCAAGAACAACAACGGTGTCGACGTGGTTGACATCATCACCACTGCCAATCTAGCAGCTCCTTCACTCGGCCGTTCACCTTCCGCCTTGAGTGACGGGTCCAAGACTGGAGGCGATATGGTGGTGTGTGCAATACTACTCTTGTTTTGTTTTCTTTTTCCTTCTTTCTTTTTAAAATCTAATCAATTTCCACTTGGAACCTCAACTATCCCAAAAAAAAAGGAAAGAAAAAGTTGTGGTCCCTTTAAAACTTTTTCTCTCCTTTTCATTTGAAGCTCGGGTAATTTGCTCAATTCCCTTTTGAGTCTGCGTCTTCTTGTCCTTTTCAAAAGAAGAGGAAACCTGGTGGCAGGAAAGGAAAACAAAGTTTCTTCTTAGTGCCGTCCTGAACGTGTTATGGAACTTTTTGTTCTTGTTTCGCTACAAAGAACGGGGCGTGATGTGAATTTTCTTCAATTGAAAGATGGAGGGATCGTTCGGGAGATAGGAGATGGGAGTATGTACCTACTTAACAGTGTCAGCTCGTTAGCTAATGAATGCATATTCATCTTTTAATTACAAGTTTTTGTTCAATCCCCCGAGCGCGTGTGAATTCTCTAATGCTCTCTTTCTTTTCAAAAAAAGGGAAAATAGTCTTGGCTGCTTTTTTGCTTGACAAATGACATTTATATGTATACGTACGTTGATCGATCCATCCGCTGGATGACATTTGTGTGCCATCGATACGAAAAATAGAAAGAAGCTCGGGTTGATATTTGTCGTTGGGAGGAGATTGTTGTCAATTGCGAATCCAGCTGGATCGTCTGTCGCCGTAAAATGTGTGGTTGCTATAGTAACCCTATCGGACCTTTTGTTTTTAATTTGATATCCACCCTTTTCCCCGTCTCTCTCTCTCACTGTGTGTTCATTGGGTTCCCCCCGAACGATTCGCATTGTCGCTTTCATCGTTCTCCTACCGTGGCAGTCACCATCCCTTCATCCACTTGAGGCACTTGCCAATGAAACAGATTAGTCACGCCTCATTGCTTTTCACATCTCTTTTCTTCGTCTGGCTGTACTGTAACTGTACAGTCTGAAACTGTTTCACTTGTCAACGATTTGGCTCTAGATCCTTCTTTTTTCTCTTCTTTCTAATATCTTGATTGTGTTTTTTGGGCGAGGGTGATCCGGTTTCCTTCTTCTTATTTTCTAATTTTTTTTTTCTTTTCCGTATTTTCAAATGATTTAATCGATTTTTTTTCTTTTCCATTGGCAGCTCAACACAGAATGGGCCCAGGTTGAGGTAGTCGATCTAATCAACGATGGATCCGGACTGGGTTTCGGTATCATTGGAGGGCGGAGTACTGGCGTTGTCGTTAAAACCATCGTTCCCGGCGGAGTTTCTGATCGGGTAACATTTTGTTGATAACGAATACGAAATTTCAATTGATTTCGGGGCGAGATTGGTGTTTGATTGAATTTTCATTTTGGTTTTCTGTCTTACAACAGGATGGACGATTACAGAGTGGAGATCATATCCTTCAGATTGGTGAAGTCAGTCTGCGAGGTATGGGCTCTGAGCAAGTGGCGGCCGTTTTGCGTCAGTCGGGAACTCAAGTCCGTTTGGTCGTTGCCCGGCCTATTGAACCCACATCACCCGATTATCAGGTATCAAACAAAAGTCTTTCACTATTTCATTTTATTTGATTTTTCCATCGCCGACCTTTAGAAAATGACAAAAAGAAGTTAAGAAAATCGTTGAATTCCGCTTTTATTTCACCCATTATTCGATGAAAGAATTGGATTTTTTATATTCGTAATGGGCCCGCTTCCAAATGTATTTCTTGAATCGTTTATTGTTACTCTTCCGCCGTAAGTTTCAAACGTTTCCGATGGTAGAGACACACTGACAGCTCAGTCTAGTTGAGTTGCGATAGGATTGCTGAGCTTCGGAGTATAGGAATCAGAGTGGGCGTGGGAGACTTGTTTAGATCAATACCAATGTGAATGATTCCATCGCCCATGTTTTAATCAATTTCTTTTCTTTTCTTTTGTGTCGTTAAACTTTGTGATGTTTCTCAGGGCATGAGCAGTAGCGCTCCGATCGTTCCCACTAAAGTGCTGGGCGATCCTGAAGAGCTTGAAAGACATTTAGCCATGCATCAAAACGGAGGCTTCCAAGTTGTGGATCCGTTCGTCGGCAATGCCAACGATTTGGACAATAACGCCGCCCTGCTAGGATCCATCGGAGCATTTGATGACCGGTTCATTTTCACTCCGCCGACGCTCGAATTGCAACAGTCGGACGTTCAACTCCATGCAAGTTTCTTTCACAACATTTTTTTTTTTTTTTTTTTTTCAAAAAGAGGAAGTTGCTCATTTGTGTGTTTATGGATTCAGGTTACTTCCAGTGTGCCTCGCGGTGAATCCGTGATCCAGTTGAGTGGATCTCACATGAGCGCTTCAACGACGGAAGAGACTACGGAAATGGAAACGACTCACTTGGTCATTAGTCAAACGCCTGACCTGACGGCTGAAATCAATCTTGATTACCTGCCGGAAGTTGAGAACTTTGAAGTGCAGCTCAAGAAAGATACACAAGGATTGGGCATCACTATTGCTGGATACGTTTGCGAAAGAGGTACACCCTTTTTTGTTTATAGTTTTTTTGTTTTGTTTTGTTTTTTTAATTTTTAAAATTGAAATTTTCGTTTATTTTGACGCAGAGGAACTATCTGGCATCTTTGTCAAAAGTATTAATCCGGGCAGCGTTGCCGATCTCTCTGGACGGATTCAAATCAACGATCAGATCGTCGAAGTTGACGGCCAATCTCTTCGAGGATTTAACAATCACCAGGCCGTCGAGGTGCTTCGCAGTACGGGTCAGGTCGTCTGTTTGACGTTGGCCCGTTATCTGCGCGGACCCAAATACGATCAACTTCAACAGGCCATGGCCGAGAGCACGATCGCTTCGGTTACACCCGCCGTTCCTTCTTATCGGCCTCCATCTCCGCCTCCGCCGTCACCACCTCCAACGATCCCTCGCTCTCCTCCGCCGGCCGTGCCAGTCGTCTTTCACGAACTCAAACCAGATGTTCCTTCCGTCTTTCTCAACGGACAGGAGGAGAAGCCGTCGCATCGTCACGAGCGCGTCGACAGTCTCGACGCCAGCCCTCGCCTACCCCAAGTGCCTGTACGTGTAGACTACATGACGTCATTTCAATATGCTCCGCAGTAGTTTGATGATAAATGTCTTGTCTCTTTTTTTCTTTTCCCTTCATTCCTTCATTCGATGGACATCGACAACTATGTAGGAACCCGAGTCTGACCAATTGATGGATCTAGATCGATTCGACCCACTCGCCTCGCCAAGTAACGCTCTGGATTATTCATCGCTGTCGCCGGAAGAGCTGGAAAAGCTCATCGATCACGTCTACTCTGCCCAACTTTCGTCGCAATGCGAGGCTGCCATTATCGGTAAGGTTTCTCTTTTCGTCTTTCTTCAATTTTCAATTGATTGAATTTCATCAAATCGAAAAGAACTGGAGGGCCAATTGAAGACAATTTCTCTTTTTGCGATTTCATTTCACATTTACGAATGCAAAGTTTTCTTTTTCACCCAACAGCCAAATGGCGATCGATGGTGGAAGAGGATGTGGACATTGTGGTGGCGCAGCTGTCCAAATTCCAGCCTTCCGGAGGATTGGGCATCAGCCTGGAAGGCACTGTCGATGTGGAGGAAGGCCGCGAAGTTCGGCCTCACCACTACATCCGCTCGATCCTGCCCGAAGGTCCCGTCGGCTCCAACGGTATCCTGCACAGCGGCGACGAGCTCCTCGAGGTCAACGGACGCAAACTGCTCGGTCTCAGCCACGTTGAAGTGGTTTCCATTCTCAAAGATCTTCCGCAGTCTGTGCGGATGGTTTGCGCCCGCCGCCAGACCCACTTGCTGCCCACCCAACTGCCTTCACGGCCAATCGATGCCACACAAGATCGAGCGGCCTTTGCCTCTAGGGTAAAATTAAAAAGAAACTACTTTTACGAGTGAAATTTGTGATCTAACCGTCTGGCGTGTACAGAATATCCTTGGAGGTAGCCTGCAGAGCCTGATTCCACCTGGCGACCGATTGGTGAAAGCCAAATCCGACGGTTCACTGGCTTCCACTTCGGTGTCACCGGCTGCTGACTCGCCGCTCTCAAAGAGCCATCGATCGCGCAGCTTGGAGCCGCTCAGCGGCCTCGCCACGTGGAGCTCTGAACCGCAGGTCATCGAACTCGTCAAAGGCGAACGTGGACTAGGATTCTCCATTCTAGACTATCAGGTACGGACGTGAATGGCCACCAACCCGCCCCCTCCATTCCACTGCTCTCTTCGAAACGTCTTTCCTTATATTCTTTGCTTATCGTCAATCCAGTCCGTCCGTCTCATCTTTTGGATTTGTCGACGTCATTCGTTCACACATTTCTTTACTTTTTTTTTCTCGTGTCGTCTGCAGGATCCCATGAATCCCAGCGAGACAATCATCGTCATCCGCAGCCTGGTGCCTGGCGGAGTTGCACAGCAAGACGGACGACTCATCCCTGGGGATCGGCTCCTCTTCGTCAATGACATCAACTTGGAGAACGCTTCACTTGACGAAGCCGTCCAGGTTTTGAAGGGCGCACCTCGAGGTCTCGTTCAGATTGGCGTTGCTAAACCGCATCCCGTCTCGCTCAACGAGAGCGCCTCCAACGCTGGGGCTGGCGGTCCAGGGGCTTCCGAGATGCAGGCAAGTTGAAACAAACAAAACAAAAATTCCCCCACTCCACCAACCAATCCACCAAGTTGTTGTTGTTGTTGTTGTTGCCGCGCGTTTTTGAAGATGCCGTATGTTTACTACTCATCCTGACCGCTAGAGTCCGCGCTTATTTGGTTTGGGGATTGAAAATCATTTTTTTATTTGTTTCATGTGTTTGTATCTTTTTTTTTTTGGAATTCTTTTTATCCTTTCATCCCCCGGTACAGGCTAATACGATCCTTAGTTGAGTAAGTCGATCCTAGTAGGTCAATTTGGCGCTCGTCTGCTGGTGTAGTCAAACGAAATATCGACAATTACTACTTCTACTTCCGCTACTACTACTACTACTCCTACTACTACCACTTCTACTACTACCACGTCCAGCCGTCTCAAACAACAATCAATCAAAATATCTTCCCTATTCTCACTTTCTCTCTGTCCTTCTTATCCTTATGAAACCCTGAAATCATTTTTATGTTTTTTTTGTTGTTGTCTCTTTCCTTCGCTCTCCTCGGCCTGCCCCTCAAAACTCAACCTCTTCTTCAACGATTTGGCTCTGTTGGTTGTTGAACTTTGTCACATCACCTCGCAGATAATTGACGAAGTGGAGCTGACGGAGGAAGACGTTGTCGAAGATGAAACCAATTCCGGCGTTGATGATGATGATGATGATGACGATGATGATGATGATGAGTTACTTGTCCCGAAAAGTCCCACTCCTGTCCAGGACGAGTTTTGCTCGTTTGACGACACGGACGACAACACGGACTTTGAAGATGTTGAAAGCGGAGCAGGAGGAGGAGGAGGAGTAGGAGGAGGAAGTTTAGGCGGCGGCGGTAGTGGTGGTGGTGGAATGAAGAAAGTGTTTGCATCCATCCTGGATGTCGAGTCACAAGAAGACGAAGACGACGATCAACCGCCTTCGCTTCCGCCTTCGTTGCCACCGGTGCTGATTGTCACCGACGACGCCGACGTTGTCGCCTCCTCCGCCACTGGCACCACTTGTCCCTCACCTCAGCCGTCCATCATCAGCCGTCCCATGTCTACGACGGGCGTCGTTCTCCACTCTTTGGTCTACGCTCCTCGTCCTTACTCTGCCCCCAAGAATATCAATCCCTTTTAAAAAAAAAAACGTTTCATTCAATTTTCAAATTTAAAAACTAATAATAATCGTAGTAGTCAATAGAAAAAAACAAAACAACAAAACAAAGGACCATTTCTTTTCTTAGAGCCATTACTATTACTACTTACTATAATTATTTTTTTTCTTTATTCTCCTTTTCTCTTTATTGTCCCGATTAATAATCATCCGGATGTTTCGTAGAAAAAAAAAATAAGATTTTCTTTTGTTTCTCTATAAGTTTGTCTCTCTATTACAAGAAATCAAAATGAGATAGAAAAAAACACATTTTCTTGTCGCTGAATTGAACCTATTCTCAATAGTTGGTCATCAAACTTGACGAAGACGACGACGTCAACAGACAAATTCAGAACATTTCAAAAGGAATCGATGGAGGAAAAAGAAAAAAAATGAATGAAATTTTGAAAACCCTCAAGAAAAACCGGTTCGATGGCATGGCGGAAGAGTTTTGTTGGTGTATAACATTTTGTGATATGAAAAAGAAAAAAAAAGACGGACCTCCGCCCACGGTTTTGTTGTGTTATTGCGTTCACCTTGACGCGAATTCGATACGCAGCATCTTCCGCCCACTTTTACAATCATCTAAAAAAGAAATCGAAACTCGTTATGGGTCGACGGGTCGTTGAATTTTTGTGGAAATCAGACAAATTTCACTTGAATGGGTCGTTTATTTGGACGACAACATTTGCAAAGAAGAAAATGAGAATTCTATTCAGACTTCGAGTGTATTGGATATGATATTGGATTCAACTTACTTTTTGATACGATTCCATATCTCTTCTTTATATTCTTCTTCCTTTTCTATTTACCGTTAAAATTAAAACAAAAAACAATGAGACACACAAAATGGTTGCAAGTGTATTTGTTTGTTGACGAGATTTGTCTTATTTTGAATTTTCATTTGAATTTTGTTTGTTTTGGTTTTCTCGACATTTTTTTTTTTCTTTTTTTCTTTTTTGAAAATAGAGACACGATATCAACCGTTCTTCCAGTAGTAGGAGTAGTGAAAGTAGTAGCAGCAGCAGCAGCCACAGCAGCCACAGCGAAGACGAGTACCTCTACCAAGTTCAGGTGAGCAGCTCATTTGTGTCTTCTCTCTTAAATTGTTAGTTTCTTCTTCTTCTATGACGTTTCGAAATCGACTGGCTCGTTATCCTCGGGACGTCCGTCTCACGGGTGTGTGTATGTCTTTCACACGATGGAATCAATTAAGGGAATCCAACAGTGACGATGCACGGCACACGCCAAAAGAGTCCATTCCCCTTAATAGACTCGCCATCGTCATCCGTCCGCCTTTCTATCCTGTTCAAAAAAAGACAAAAACAAAAAACTTTAATAATGAAATCAAAAGCTTTTTTTCTTATTGTTTGTATCCCCCTCTTTCAAAAGTATCGTCGACAACAACAATTCAACCCAAAAAAAGAAAGAAAAAAAACGAAAATAGAATCCTCAAAATAGAATTAGGAAGAACAAAATGCGAACAAGAGATAGAAGCGCAGGGGTAGAAAAAATGGGCGTGTGTTTGAAAAACGAGTAGAGAGAGAGAGAGAGGAAGCCATAGAGCATCGCCCCACACACATATACACACGACACGACTGCCGCATTTCCTGTTTTCTCTCTCCCGTCATTTTCCTCCGTGACTTTTTGATTTGTTTCTAATAACGTTAATAATGATGAACCAGGAAACCAATTATTTCTTTTCTTTTCTTTTTCGAAAGCTTGTTTCCCGTCATCATCAACGAGAATATTTCAAAAGAAAACAAGAGAGATAGGAAGTAAATAAATTGGATTTTTTTTTTTTTCGTTTGTTTCAACTGGCTCTTACTGGACAATCCGGTGTACATACAAAACAAAAATTAACTTGAAGAAACTGGAATGAAATGAAAAAAACAAAACAAATCGTGTTGTGTAATAATAATAATTATCTGTACAGCGTGGGAATTCGAGATTGGAATTGAAATTAATTGCCATAGGGTGGGTTTTGGGGTTTCCTTATTTTTTTGTGGGTGCCAAAATTTGATCGAAATGAGGTGAAATAACTACAATTCGATTATCTTTAAATATCGTATTTTTTTTTTAATAACGGGGGGAGTGCAGCAATTTTAAATTTAAAACATTTGATTCGTTTCTTTTTAATTTTTACCTGAATGCTTTGGTGTCGTTGTTGCGGGTCCCGTCCTTCCATTAGCGTCCGTCTAGTTCGACGTTCCAACTGGCAACTGCAACCCAAAAGATACGAAAATAAAACAAACGAACGAACAAATATTCCTCCCCTATTGTGTGTGTTCTCTTCTATTTTCCTGTGTGTGTCTGTTCAAGCTCTTGGGCCATGAATCCTTACTACTCCTACTACTACTAAACTACGAGACTACTTACTCAAAACGTATACAACAACACCCGACGCTGTGTACAACTATGAAGAGAATGCCAGTATAGTGTAGAAAGAGTATAGACTGTATATGTAATCCCGACTATGAGAGGGCGTTAGCCACAGTAATCCTAGCTGGAGGGCGAAATACCGTGTGTCTGGTTGAAGGCTCTCTGTCTCTCAACAATTGTGGGTGTCCTACATGTATATTGTATATATAATACATTCATTTTCCAGATAGAGAAGAGAGATGTGGATAGATGGATGGGCCTCCAAAAAAAAAAAAGACACAGCGTGTAGTAGTAGAACTAGTATAGGAACAACAGTTGTATGTCCGGATTTGAAAAAAAAACATTTCAAGGAGTGCACACCGATGGATGAGGTTCCGCCATCAGCGCCCTCACTGCTGTTGTCAAACAACAAATGACGGACGTGGTAGTAGTGGTCGTTTGGTTGTATATGTCATGGGAAAATGTTGGATTGGAATTTCTTTCTTTCTTTCTTTCTTTCTTATTATCTCGATAATGACGAAGACAGAAATAGAAACGAGTTCGTTCGTATTGTTATTGTTGCTCCGGTGTAGTGGTTCTCTCCCACCGCCACCACCACTAACCCGTAAGGCTCCAGTAATAAGAAAATGCATCCAGATTCTTATTCTTTCTTTCTTTCTTTCTTGTTGTTGTTGGTTGTTGCAAGTATAATAATTCTGTGATGTGTGGGAAACGTTCAACTCCAGCTGCTGCTTCTGCTGCTGTTGGCAATCTTCTTCTTTTGTGTGGTGCTGGTTATTATTGATGATGATGATGATGATGACGTCGTCGCCCTCCGTTTGAAGACGATGACTCAAAGTCCATCTTCTTCTTCTTGTTCGTTTTTTTTGTTGTTGTTGTTGTTGTTGGCTTATTTCAACCGGTTTTCACCTCACGTCCCCTGCGGGCCTGCATTAAAATAGCGGTGGTACAGTGGCGTCGCTTGCTACTTGCATCTGCCGCCAAAAGAATCTCCAAAAACGATTAGTAGTAGTAGTATACAATGACTGGAAAAACTGGGAAGGAAATCTTCTTCTTTCTTTTTTTTTATTTTTTGTTATGTGGATTATTACCGGTCCATCCGGAATCTTGTTTTGAAGAAAACTCACACTGATTTGTTAAAAACACATTCATTTATGTTGATGTTTGTTTCAGGATCCGTCGACTCTTTTGAATCTTCTTCCACCACCTCCATTGCCGCAGACGGAGCCTCCTGATACGGATTCGTCTGAATCGGAAATGCCCAATCCGCTTTTGGTGAACGTGGCCACGGAGCGTCTACTTCTCGGCTCGACGTCGTCAACATCCGGAGTTTTGGCATTTGATCACCACCACCACCACCACCATCATCCGGGTGGAGTGTCGGAAGGAGGTCCACTGCCATCGGCGTTGGAACGCACTGTCCGCATTAAGAAAGGCGGCGATCCTTTGGGCATCAACGTCGAAGTGGTGGACGGTGGAGCGAGCGGCGTCCTGGTGACTTCGGTGGCCAAAGGCGGTGCCGTCCACCGCGACGGTCGCATTCGCACAGGCGATTTTCTCGTTTCGGTCAATCACGAAACGATGAGGTTCGCTACCAACGCACAGGCACGCGCCATCTTGCGGCGAACGCAACTCGTTAGCACCGATGTCAGGTAAGATTTAAAAAATCTTATAAGAATGTATGAAAATGAAATTTAAATGAAACTGATTTGTGATTGGTTTCTTTTCAAAATGTGCAGTATCGTGTACATCCCGGCCGGCGACGCGGCCATCTATCGCCAAACGACGCTGATGACGCTACAGCTCGCACAAGACATGGATAGTAATGCCTCTGTTGTCAAACCCTCTTCCTCTTCCTTCACCACCACCACCACTATGACTAGGTAAATCAAACAAAATCAAAATCAAAACATCCTCTCTACCCAAGAATTTTCGTTTATTTTATTTTATTTCTTTTTTAAGTTGAAACTTTTATATTTAAAAAAATTTTTTTTATTCATTTTTTTATTTCCATCTTGATTATTTCATTATTTCTACTACTACTACTACTATTTCAACAACACCAAACACACTTGAAAAAATTTCATTCACGTTTCTCTTCTTCTTCTTCTTATTCTATTTCTTCTTCTTCTATATCAATTAAACACAATGATGCAAGTTAAATCAAAAATATGCAATAAAAAAGCAAACATCTGCACCGTCTTTCGGGGCGAATTGCCCGAAAAATCAAACATTCTACATTTTCACACCCTTATTTGATTTATCCATTTTCCCGAACATTTTGCACATTTTTAAAAAG
Source organism: Daphnia galeata (assembly GCA_030770115.1). Taxonomy (NCBI): domain Eukaryota; kingdom Metazoa; phylum Arthropoda; class Branchiopoda; order Diplostraca; family Daphniidae; genus Daphnia; species Daphnia galeata. Next base: position 2,305,558 of record CM061114.1, read on the forward strand.
AATTTTTCTATAATTCTTCTCTTTTCTTACTTGAGAGACTTTAAAAAAAAACAAAAAAATTAAAATCAACATTTGAAACATTTGCACGATATCATAAAAATCGAAAACGATATTGGTGTAGGAGACCCAGACCGTCAAAACCAAAACCAAAAATTCAAATGAATGTTGAAAGTAATGTAGATTTTAAATCATAGACAGATAGGACATTTAAATTAAAATTTAAAATTCAAAAAAAAATTACCAACTGCCGATCGCGTGAATATTGCGGTGAATAGTCGGTGTGTGCCTGTTGTGGGTCGATGTGTGTCTGTTCTCTCTCTATCTCTCTCCGGATCTAAATACTTGGATGTCTTATTTTATTTCTTTTTCACGCGTCTTTTTTTCTCTATTCTTATCCCTGTTCTTTCTTATTTTTCACGCAACTACACACACACACATGAATGGCAAACAAAAAATACAAATGTTATTCATTTTCATCCGGCTCTCTGGGGAAAAAAAAACCCAATTCAAAAGGATATACCCGCAATACTATCGGTAAGATGAAATGTGCACAAGGGCAGTTGAAAACAACAACAACAACAAAAAAAACGAAATAGCAAAAACGTCTCTTCGTTTATTGTTGCACTTTTGACTCTTTTGACTGGTCGTTTCGTCGCACGCGCATGTGTCTTTCCCTTATGTTTTTGCATGTCGAGATGGCGGGGAGGGAGGGGGGGGGGTTTGAAAGGTGGAATTTCTTTTGGTTCGTCACGGTCGCATGTTCGTCCCTATCGAACCCAACAATCACGAAAACTTTGCTGCGTTTTTCCTTATTCTCCTCTCCAAAAAGGTTAAAAATCATTTCACTTTTCTTTTTTATTTGGGTTGTTTTTTTTTATGGGAGAGGATCGCGATCAGAGCGCTTGCGCTCAATTGTACGGACATGACGACACACTGGTTTGTGTGTGTGTGTGTGTGTACTCTCACACACCCAATTCAATTATGAAAAAGAGAAGAGAGAGAAAGAAAGAGAGCCCTTAAAAAGGTCTAGTGAAAAAGAGGGAAACCCGGCGAAATACTTGGACGGAAGGCCCAGCAGTGTGTGTTTGCCATTTTGGTGGTCGAACATCAAGGCAGGGAAAGACACATTCAATATCAACTTTTTTGCCTTTTAAACAAAAAACCAAAAAAAAACTTGACACACACACACACACACACACACACGAGAGGAGAGAGTCTGTTTTCCTCCCCGTTCCTAGCGTTCATTTTCTTTCGCTGGCCGTTTGGCGACGGACGGACACGGACGGACGTCTCTTACCCACCATCAATGTGCATGTTATTGCCCTCCCTGTTTCGGTTGATTCTTCTTCTTCTACTACTCGTTTAAAGACGAACATTTCCGCTCGTTTCTTGTGTGTCTCGCCGTGTTTTGTTTCGACGATCCACGACTCTTCTTCTTCTTCTTCACACAAACGTCAGTGGAGACGTAAGGAGAGACTTTACACTTTATTCGCTGGCCGGCTTATAGTTTTTTGTTTTGTTTTGCTTAACGAGAAATACCACCACCACCGCAGCACAGGTGAAGTTGAAACTCTTACCCATTTGGTTTTTTTGGCGTTGAGGACAAATATTCGCTCCGTTTGATTTTGCTGTTTGAATTTTTTACAATTTTGTCAACGCTTTGAATTCATTTCGCTTTAAGTTTATATCCATTTTCTGTTCCACCCAATCCCCCCCAAAAAAAAGTTGGGGGGGGGGGGGAATGAAAAAACAAAAAACAGGAGAGATTGTAATCCAGTTACCTTTTTTTTATTATTATTATTAAATCCGTTTGCTACGAATAGCGCGATGAAAGCAAAAGAGAAAGAGAAGAGGAAGAAACCTTTCATGTTGTATCACTCTCTCTCTCTCTCTCTTTTTCTACACACTCCATTGGCTTATTATTACTATTTGTACGGATGTCAATATTTCTTTCCTTTTTTTTTTTATCGACTGGTTTTGTGTGTCCTGTCCACTTTATTTGTCTGTGTCTGTTCCCCACTTTGCGCTGGCTCTCACAACCGACTCACTCTTAAGCTATTTGCATCTCTTTCAATCCTACTACTATTACTACTTATCTTCTTGATTAAATTTAATTATTATTCGTTGTTGTTCGCTGTTGTTGCGCGTATTGTGTTTGATTTTTATTTTTCCACAAACTCTTTGTCTTTTAAAAAACAAAAAAACAAAAAAACAAAAACCAAAAACTGTCCTCCCTCTGTTCAGCTCGCCTTCGGTGACGGTGCCATCGCCGCGAATCGACCCGGAAGTTGAGGACATCAACGTCAAATCGACGCTGCCACCAGGAGGAGGTGTAGTAGGAGCCGTAGGATCAACAGCTCTCGACGAGTATCAGACGGACGGCGGCCAACTAGACGAGGAATTGACGTTGTCCGAAGAGACACACGAGTTGGGAGCAGCAGTGCAAGTAGGTGGAGACAGTCTTCCAGCGTCCAAACGCGTCGAGTCGCCTCAGCCGTTGCCTATCGATCCAGAAGTTCTCCAACAGGAACTGACCAACGTTTCGTCTACAAACTCAACGACCATCTCTCAGGTATAGAAATTCAATTCTATCTATTTCAATTTCAATTGAAAGAAAAAATAAGAATTTTTCAAACATGTTGATGGTGGGGGAAACAAATTAAAAAAAAAAAAAAAACATAGGTGGCAGCAAATCCCAGTGCGAAAGCGACGGGAAACGGGACCGCGACTGCCACAAACGGCACTAGCGGAATGATGGCAATCTATTCACGTCACTGGGGACCCGAGCGAAGTGTTGTCATTCTTCGCGACCCCGCTAAAAGTCTCGGCATCAGCATCGTAGGTGGAAAGGTAAACCAACAAAAAGAAAATGTTTTAAAATTTGATGATGATTTTTACAACAATTTCTCAAAATTTGACTCTGGGAAACCACGACCCACAACAACAACAACAAACAGGTCGATGTAGCATCAGGAAGTGGTGCACCTATTACCGGCATTTTCATCAAGAATGTTTTGCCTGAAAGCCCAGCCGGCCGCACTGGACAGTTGAGAGTAAGAGGCCCCAAACCACTCACCTTTTCCCTACGCTACACCTACCTACCTACGTTCACCTCCATCTAACACTCACACTAGTATTATCGATTATTGCATTTGTTATTTCACTTATCTTTTTTTCTTTTTCTTCTTTTTTTGCTTTGATTATTAAATCAATAGACGGGCGACCGGATTTTAGATGTGGACGGTGAAGACTTGCGTGAAGCCAGTCACGAAAGAGCCGTTGAAGTCATCCGCAAAGCCGGAAATCGCGTCACTTTCCTGGTTCAGTCTCTCGTCGATTTTGTAATCAGTTTTTTATTCTGCCCTTAAAGAAAGAAAGAAAAAAAAAATGTCAGAAAACGTTTCAACTTTTTCGTTTTATTTTTTGTTAAATAGGAACAAGATCAAAATGGTCTAACAGCCACCGGATCGCTGACTCCATCCGTCAACTCCCGTTATCAATCGGAAGGAGCTTTGACGCCGACGACGGATGCCGAACATCTGACGCCTTTACCTTCGCTCCTCAATGGAGACATGAGCCAAAGCAGCACGATAGAATTGCCCAAAGTGGCTCCTGGTGGACTTGAACCTTGCGAAACGCCTTTACCGGAAGTCATCCAGGTGAACATTCAAATTTTCCACTCAAAAACAAAGAAAATTGTTGACTTGAATTTTTTCTTGTGTAGACTGGATTCGTGCCCAAACCGGTCCCCACTCGCCAGATGACTGAAGACAACGAAGAAGAAGAAGATGACGACGACGGTGGAGACACTCAAGGACGGACCATGACTGCAGCCGGAATGGAGGTCTGTCTGACGTCAAACGATGAAATATGTTTCATCACATTCATTTTTTTTTTGTATATTTTTTATTTATCAAAGATTGAACGGGCAAGCGCCGGTAACGTCAAACTCAATTCGGCGGAAAGATCGTCTGATCCGGAGCAGCCGGATGATTTCGGTTACACGCAAAGTAAGTTGTTTGTTTTTTGTAAATATTTGTTTTTAAATTTGAAATGATTCCTCAATTGCCCTAGTGGTGCCAAAGAGGCGTTTAACTTATGAAATTGTCCAAGCACGTGGACGATTTAGTTCATGCCGGGCAGCAGCTTTTTTTAAATTGCAAATCTGTGACAGACTGTAGGGCAAACAAAATGATCAAACAAGACGATGAAGAGACTGTGCGCAGGCGCTGTTGTTTGTGGGGGCTACTAACTTTCTCTCTCTCTCTCTCTCTCTCTCTCTCTCTCTGTCCTCTTCTATACAAATGGTGAAATCTTCCGTCCGTTCAATACCGGAACGAACGCGGCACACAACTGCGATAGCCTTTGCCGACAGCAGCTGTGGGATGTTATTCACATGTTCTCTCTCTCTCATCTTTCTTTCATTTTCTTTCTTTCTTTCTTCGTTCGTTCTCTTCTTCTTTCCTCCTCTCTTCGTTCCATCCATCCAACCCGTAGAGACTTGGGCGATGTAGGGACGTCAGTTGGCCGGACTCTTTCCCGCCGTGCGGATGCAAACGCCCATCACTCCCGTCGTCAGTCCCGACCACATCTTCTCTTTGCCGTTTTTTAAACAGATTGTCCCTTGTTTGTCGTGACTGTGTCGATGTGTCGTGTCACCGGGTAGAAACAAATTTCAAATTCGTTTGTTTTTTTGGCGCCAATTTTGTGATATTTTCCAAACGGATGACGCAAGATCAAGAAGAAGAAAACAAACAAACAAACAAAACAAAAAAAAAAGGAATGCGGTGTGAATTTTTGGTTTTTCTTTCAACTAATTTGTCGATGAGTTGACGATCCATCACCACCCGTCGGGACTCCTCCCTTGACTTGGAGCTCCTCATTTGTGCCCGGAATCGTTTCAGCTTTTGCCAGTTTAGAATTTCGACACATTTTCGCGGTATTCGAAGACGCTCCTTCCCCCCCTTCGTTAGTCGCTTGGTTGGTTTGTCAATAATTAATTACAAACAATCCAGACACGTCCCTTCAAGTATCATCTCTCTCTGACTCCTTACATCATAACCAATTTCAACGTTCGTCAACGCACAAAACTAACTAAACTCTAACAAGAAAATAAAAAAATACCTCGTGAAATCTCCTGCTCTCCTATACAAGATAATCTCTCAGACTGTAATAGACGGTGACGTATGGTTGATGATTTAGTGCGCGTACAACCTATTCACGGGGGGAGAGTTATTTTAAGTGCGCGATCCTCGTCAATCGTCATGGAAACGATTTACGAAGCGCCCGAACGTGAAACAGGTACAACATTTTCATAATAATAAAAACAAACAAAAAAACCAAACAGTCAAAATTTTCTTTTTGGCTTTTTTTTTTTTTTTTGTGCAAATGGTTTAGGGAGAAGAAGAGGTTTGTGTGAGAGCGATGGAATCGGTCGTTACATAGTTTATAAAAACAGCTTTTATTTGTCTTTGTCGTCTACTTAAGAGGTGGTGCGTAGGGTTACAGCTCTCACCAGAGATAATCGAAAGTATTTCATCGTGGCAAAGGTTTTTCATCGTCGTGAATTCTTAACATGTCTCTCAGACAATGTCGAATAAGCTCGGCTTTTTTCGTTTTCTTTCTTTTGCGTGGTGGGTGGTTAGGAGAGTAAGTAGTGGAGTTGGATAAAGGATGAATCCATCCATCTATCTTCCTTTCTTTCTTTTCTTTGTGTGATCGATATAGTCGAGATTTTGGTCTGAATCGGCAGAGGTCTACTTACTACTACTAAACGTTTTGATTGGATTAAAAGGCTGGCCACTAAAAGAAAAAAATAAAAATAAAGAAATTAAATAGATGGATGGATAGATAGAGTTGCTCTCTATCATCACCTCTTGTGTAAGGGCGGGACGTTGAAACCATGTCCGAAGGTCTGGTCGAGTGTCTTGTGTGTGCCAAATGGTGGCGTTCAATCTTGACACGGACCGTCCGTCTTGTTTCCTCCTTTTATTTCCTTTTTCTTTTCTTCATTGCGGATGGGGGGGGGGGTGATTGGTGCCCCAGCTATGGGGTTAGACACAAAGCGTGATTGCCGCTCCTACTCCCGGTTTGACACACACGCACACGAACGAAAGAAAATAAACAAATTTTAAAAAAAGGGGGGGGGGGGTTTGACCGATTTCAAAGTTTTTCAAAGCGTCGACAACAGCGTCAGAGTTTCTTTTTTTTTCCCTTTTTTTTTATTGCGTTGCGTCTTTTTATATAACCCGAACTTCTTTCAGATGCTGCCAACCCCGCCCTACCGAATTTTCGTTATTTTCTTCTTCCTTTTTTTGTAGTGGGAGGGAGGAGGAGGAGGAAGAAGAAGATGATGATGTGTGTGTGTGTACCCCATTTCTTCCGTGTTTTATGAAGGGCTTCGTTCTTCTTCTTCCCGCCCCCTCTCTCCTTCGTCGACTCGTTATTCATTCCCGAGGAGGAGCGCACCCGACAACGACGACTCGTTTATTCTTTTTTCTTTTCTTTTCCTTATGTGTACAAATAGAAGAAAGAAAGAAGCTAGAGAGGTCGTTCTATTTTTTTTCCCCTCTTTTTATTCACTTGTTTATGTACACAAAATATGCTCCAGCTTTTTGCTGGATGCCGGCGGAAGAGTTGGTATACTATAACGTCAGTGTATCAGCGTCACTTTCTCTCTCTGTCTCTGTCTCTGCGTGGCTTTTCATTTCAACTCACGATGATTAGGTTTTTGTGTGGGTCGGTCGGTTCCGCCGATTCAATGCAACGTCGTTATTCATCGCTAACGGTCGATGATTAAACCTCATCATTTCTCTCTTTTCTTTCTTTTGGTTACCTTTCACCAAGGGTGAAAAAAAAGAAGAAGAAAAAACGAATTAAATTTAAATAGAATAGAAGAAGAAGAAGAAGAAGGAAAGATTATTCGAATTGGAAGAAGAGCACGTTTTTTTTTTTCTTTCTTTTGTCATGAAAAGTTTCTTTCTTCTACTTTGGGAGGTGGATATGGTGGAGGAGGTCTCAGCTGCTTCAACAACCGGGTGGTGCAGTACTACTAGTACGTAGTCTTTATCTAGCGAAAGATCGAGTTTTGCCACGCACTAACAACAAAAGACAGGAACAAAAAAAAAAACGAGGAGAGTTTTTTTTTTTTTTTTAAGATCGAAGATTGGGAGACGGACAATCAGCTTTTTTGTCCTTATGTAATATTTACTTTTTTCTCTTTATGGCTCTCTCGGTTACTTGCGATCCTTGCGTTTATTATTTGATTATACTCTTGTCGTCGCGTCGAGATTTAAAAACATTCGCTCGCTATCTCGACGCGTCTAAAGGTAATCACATCTCTCCCACGATCCCAGGATCTAGTTTGGTTTGGTTTTATTTTGACTTTTGACTTTGACTTTGGCTGAAATGAAACGAGGAAAACTTTGTGTTTTTCACTAGATATTGTTTGTCGATATTCATTTAATTTTCAAGAAATTTCAGAGATTGAAAAGAGATGTACCCTCGATTCCGCCAATAACAAATCAGATTTGATTTGTTTTTCTTTTTCGATTCGAGAGGGAAAACACCATTTTTAAGAGAGACTCTGTTTTCAATCTGAACGACTTTTGGACGATTTGACATCTGAAACAGAACTGGTGGATCTTTGGTTTGTGTTGACGTTCGGGATCGTTTCGATATTTTACTACCCACCGACGTCACATTTCAGTCGAAATGGGAAATCTTCACGTGAAATCCGGAAGAAAGAAAGAAATATGGAAAGTAATAGACTCTTGCGTGTGTGTGTTTGTGTGGATCGATCGGACTTGATTTCAAGGAGAGAAGAAAAGAAAAAAAAAAGTCAATCGAACTCTGAGTCAATCCTGGTGAATGGTGTACCTACTACTAGTCCGTCCTATATAATAGTAGACTTGAGGGTTTATATTAAAAATAGAAGTCTCTCCATTCTTTTGTTCCTGTGTTGAAAATCTCTTCTCAAACTCGTCTTCTTCTACAAACGTCGAAGAGATGAGAAACTAGAAGGAATCGATAATCGACATTCGGTTCAATGATCCTTTCCTTCTCCCTTCCTTTTTTTTCTCTGTGTATTTGTTGGCTAGGTCCCAACTTTGACGTCTTGATGTTACACATCTTTCCGTTTTGACTGGGCAATTTGTCTTAGTCCTCAGTAAACTACGACTAGCTACTACTACTACCTCCTCTAAACTACGCATAACGCATGGACGTTTTCAAGTTATAGTTTTTGATGGCCATCAAATTATGTTATATTTTGTTTTTCCTTTCAAAAAAAAAAAAAAAAGAAAGAAATAACCATTTGGAATAATAGCTAGCAACCGACGGGCAAGATCAGAGAGTGCTTGTGTCCAGCTGGACGATCGGTAGAAGAAGAAAAGCTTGGATGTTGTTTGTTTTGGATGTCCATTCCAATTTGATTTGATTTATTGTTTATTCTTCTTTTGTTTGTTTGTTTGTTTTGTTTTTGTTCATAGAGAAAATCCATAAAAGATGGGGAGATCTAAAAGGCGAAATTGTTCGCGTCGATTTGGATCGGACGTCGCCAGGTGGTGGTGCATTGTCGACGGTGAGTCTCGGCCTGAGTTTGGCCGGACACAAGGATCGTACCATCATGGCCGTTTTCATCTGCGGTCTTAATCCCAGTGGCATCGCCTTCAAGGACGGACGTCTCCAGGTCGGTGACGAACTGGTCGAAGTCAACGGCAACGTCTTGCACGGACGATGTCACCTCAACGCTTCGGCTATCATCAAATCCATCGGCGGAGCTCGTGTCACCATCATCGTCTTGCGAAGAGAAGGTGCCCTACAGGAAGTTGCCGTTCCGCCCATCACGCGATTTCCCATCAGCCTTGAGGAACAACCGCCGGAAGAACGATATTCAAGATTCAAAAACTTGCGCATCATCACCCTCAAAAAGGTTTTTTTTTTTTTTTTTTTTGAAACGATCCTTACGGACTATTATATCAAATGGATTGATTGATTTGATTCTTTTATGTGTTTTTATTCAGGGATCGGCTGGACTTGGTATCATGATCATCGAAGGTCGACACGCCGACGTCGGTAGTGGCATCTTCATTTCGGATATCCAACGGGAAAGCGTTGCGGAAGAGGTGAGTCCTATCCAATCAAAAGCAAAGACGATCCTTGATGAAATGATAACAACTCGAAAAAAAATAAAAATAATAATTTCCCAGGCCGGACTCGCCGTCGGTGATATGATTCTGTGCGTCAACAAAGACGAGCTTCTCGGCGCTGATTACGATACGGTAAGAAAAAGAAAGATGGCGCGGCTTTGATTGTTGATATTTTTTTTGGGACGTTTGTGTTGACTCTGGAAATCATTTCATTGATTAATTTAAAAGGCGGCCGGTGTCCTGAAGAAAGCCGAGGGTATCTTGACCATCATCGTGTCCAATCCGAAAGCCGGCGATCCTGCCGCCAAAAAGGAAGAAGCCAAGCCAAGTAAGCCGTTTGATTTCCTATTTTCTTGTCTTTGTTTCTGGTGATGTTTTGAATTAAAAAATCGACATCACGATCTCATCATCCGAGTGTTTGACTACAATTTCAAGTCATCAATGATACACTGTTTTGTTTGTTTTATACTTCTGTACCGCATGGATTTAACGATTCCATGTCGTGCATGGCCTTTTTCTCTCTCTCTCTCTTTGTCTTTCTTCGTCTTTTGTTTTCGCTCCTCTTCAAAATGTCTTGAATTTTGCACGAGAAATGCCTGGTGTTGGGGACCGTCACACTTTTTCACTTCTGATTTCTTACGTACTATCATCAACGTCCGTGGCCGCATGTGAGTACAACCAAAATGTGTGGAAGATACTGCTCTCCCGCCTTAGCCTTTAGTTGAACGTGGTAGATGTGGTGACACATAAAAAAACTCTTTTTTCATTTATTTATTTTAATGTTGAATGGATGATATGATTTTGCTGCTTGGCCATCGTGACGTGTTTATTCACTGGCCCGTTATGGGACTCTGGCCTCTTCTTCTATTTCTACTTGGTTCTTTAATTACTTTTGGCTTTAGCATCAACGTAGTGGCATCTTCTTGTTTTGCTCATCATCTCGTTGGTCGTTTCCTTTTTTTTTTTGTAATCAAAAGACGCACAGCTCTTGCGGCGTTCCCTTGTCGCTACCACGGACTTGTCCGCTCAATAACAAGTCAACCGTGAAACTAAATAGAACAGAAACACAAACATTCGCCTGTCTAGTTTCATTAGAGTAACTCTTTAGATTATTTATAGTAGCGTTAGATTATTTTTGATTCGTCTAACATTTAAAACAAAAAAAAATAATAATTTTATTTTGATTTGAATTCAATTTTGTTTAGAATTGCCACCGAAACCGGCGATTGCGCCCAAACCGGCGTCGGTCTCGTCCGTCCGTCTGGGATTGAATTCCAGTTCGGCGGCTCATAATGTGTCGTCGACGTCGTTGCCGTCGTCGACCGTCATGGCCGGTTTGGACGTGCATTCGACGACGGTGTCGAGCCAATCGGCCCCGCAGTCGCCGCTCAATGCGTCCGGCGTTTCCTCGTCCCGTCCCGTTTCCTCTTACTCACCGTCACAGTCACCGTCGCCGTCGATGGCCGCCATTTCGGCCTCGTCTCTTGACGCCGCCGTCGTCAGCGATTCTCTAACGTCGACGATGGCCACGGCGACGGCCACACCCGTCGATCCTTTACCTTCTCTATCCGCTTCCTCGTCCTCTTCCTCTTTTCTGCCGTCGGCTTCGTTGACCGCACCTGCCGTCGTCGTCGCCGGACGGCAACCGGGAGGATCGGTTGCCACTTCTTCCGGTGTCGGCGGCGGATTTAAGGGCGTCGTCACGGCCATGAGCGGCAGCGCTGGCGGCCACCAGGGCAAAGCAGTTCTCAGACAACACGGCGGTCCGTCATCGCATTCTAAATCTTCTCTTGGTGGCAATTTAGTTGCCAAAGTGCCGGACGAGCCGCTACCCGATCCGACCATTTGCGAAGTCAAACCGGGCAAGGAGACAACCATCGAAGTCAACAAGGACAAACTAGGACTCGGTTTAAGTATCGTCGGAGGATCCGACACTCTCTTGGTAAATCAACAAATTCGAATTTTCCCGCTCCGATCTGCATCAGTTATTTGTAACGTTAAAAAAAAACTTAAAAACAGGGAGCGATCCTGATCCACGAAGTGTATCCTGACGGCGCGGCCGCTAGGGACAAGCGCCTGAAACCGGGCGATCAGATCCTGGAAGTCAACGGCGAAAGTTTCCGCAACATCACCCACAGTCGAGCGTTGGCCGTTTTGAGGCAAACGCCGGCCAAAGTCCGCATGATGGTCTATCGTGACGAGACGTCTCTAAAGGACGACGACATGTTGGACATCATCGAAGTGGAATTGTTGAAGAAACCCGGACGTGGTCTCGGTCTCAGCATCGTCGGACGTCGCAACGGTCCCGGCGTTTACATTTCCGACGTGGTGAAAGGCGGTGCCGCCGAAGCTGACGGCCGATTGATGCAGGGCGATCAAATTCTGACAGTCAACGGCAACGATTTGCGAACGGCCTCTCAGGTTCTGAAATTTTATCTTTTCAATTGTGAAACGAATTGAATTCGAATTTGATTTTGATTGTTTCCTTTTTTTTTTTTTTTTTCAGGAACAAGCGGCAGCTATTCTGAAAACAGCCATGGGCAAGATTGATTTGAAGGTGGGCCGTCTGAAAGCCGGAGCCGCTAGTCCCCGTTCAGCCACTTCCGCCGAATCGTAAGTTTCCTACAGCCAATCATTTTCTCTCTTTCTATTTCTCATTCTGAGATGATGTCCTTGTCGTCCCCCTTTTTCTCATTTGATGAGACGGTGCAAAGTAACCAATAAACAAACAACAAGGAATCCCCTCCTACACTCCTTTCACTCTTCCTTATCTCTCTGTGTAGTGGAGATTGGATTCCTTTCTCGACTGATCCCCCCCCCCTCATCCGAGATGATTGCGTCTTTATATCTCTGCTATTTTACTTATCTAAACTCTTGAAATTTGATGATTTGAATTGATCGCTGCTCCAACGTGTCTACAAACAGGATTAATAATAAGAAATAGTCACCGAGGAAACAGAATTCCAAAATTCTGTCCCAGGTAAAATGCAAAATTATTCCGTCGTTTGGTTTGTTGTTTTGCGGGCTCGTGACCACAAGTGCGCATGGCTTTGTCGCGTCTGTTCGGTTCATTCTTTTTGTTTTATTTTCTATTGCATCGTCGCATTGTTGTTTTCTTTAATTATTTGTATTATTTAGACATTTTTGTTTTGTTCATTTGGCTTGATTGCATTATCGACTAGACTTCTAGACGTCCAACATATTCCCCTCTTTGTTCTAGTCGACGTTAAGACCCAATTTGACGCAGCAACTTCTGGCCAGCGTCGTTAATTAGTTACTTAACAACTCGGCTCTCTCTTTTGTTGCCTTCATTTGGGTTTTTTTTTTTTTTGCTGATGTGGCAGAAATGACGACTTGAAAACAAAAGAATGAACGCACTTTTTCCCCCTTTTTCTTTAAATTCATTTGTTTTCTATCTTTTTAAGCAAATATTGACAGTTGTCTCACCAACTAACCCACCCACCTCGTTGAGCGGTTTTGTAGCTTGTCAGTGTTGGTTGTTAGTCAGTCGTCCGGCTTGTTAATTGAATTTGCAATTGAGTTAAATTTGATTCTGACTAATGGCAAAAACTCTAATCTAACTGTGCATTTATATCTGTCGCATTGATGACGATCGTTTCTTTTCATTTTTTTTTTTTGTTCGGTATTTGGTTTTGACAGAAGTCCCGCCCCGTCCCACTTGCTCCCGCCAGCACCACCTATCCGTGAAGACAGTCTTCCCTCAATGTTGAACCATTCTGCTGCTGCCATTGATCCGCCATTGGTGCCGACGCCGACGACTCCGCCACCTCCGCCGCCACCTCCTCTACCGCCCGTCTTGCCCGTCTTGCCCGTCTCGCTGCTTCAGATGGACAGCTCTGTTGCAACTCTTCCAACGCTGCCGACGCCACTAGGAGCCGGAGCAGGTCCTTCTTCAACATCGTCGTCATCCACAGCTCCGCCAACATTTACGCGCATCGTCCTGGAACGAGGAGCCGACGGTTTGGGTTTCAGCATCGTCGGTGGACTGGGCAATCCTCAGGGTGACCTTCCCATCTTCGTCAAAACTGTCTTTGAGCGCGGAGCGGCCGCCCAGTCGAATTTGAGGCCGGGCGATCAGATCCACGCCGTTGATTCTACGCTGCTCGACGGCAAAACTCACCAGGAAGCCGTCGCTCTGCTCAAGAACGCCAAGGGAACTGTCACTCTCACCATCGTCTCTTGAGACGTCGTTTGATTCGCTCTTCTTTTTTCTTTTTATTCTATGCCCTTCCCCCCTTGCAGTTATTTTGGTTTCAAATTTCATCTTCACTTAACTCCCGCTCAACGTCATATCAAAAGGGGAATAACTAAACTGAAACTACTACTAAATACTACAACCAATTTTGAAGAGACGTGTTGAATTGCGATGCGGTGGTGGATGAGAGATTGAATTGAATTTTTTTTTGTTTTTGTTTTTTAAACTTTCTTCCTCCATGACACCTGACTTTTTTCTTCAAGAAACCCAAAGATTTTTTGTCTTTTTAAATTTGTCATGGCAGCGGAGGAGCGCCGTTATCTTTTCATTCCTTTTACCCCCTCCCGCATCCCATTAATATTTCTCTACCTGCTGGATCAGAAACGGGATTGTGTGAACGCTAGGCGGTTGTGGTTTTTTGTTTATGTTTTTCAAAAAAAAAAAAATTTTGCGGGAAATTCGAAAAAAAACAAACAACTAAACAAATGAAATGACTCGACATTTGAATTTAGGAAATTTCCGCATTCTAAAATTAGGATCCCCTTTATTGAGTCTTTGCTGCCACGTTGTTCTTCAGAAAATTTCAAAGATAAAACCCAATTGAAATTTTCAAATGTGCATTTTTTTCGGTTTAAGTTTTTCTTTATTGACGAAGACTCCTTCTACACCCATCCTACTCCTCAACACGCGGACTTACTGCAACAATGAAAAGTGTCGTTGAGTGTGCGCGTGTGTTTAAGTGTGTGCGTGTGTCCCTTTATTCCTCCACTACTCATCGAGTGACACGTTTCTGTTAATGGCCCCCCATCACCAAAATACCTGATTTTCTAAAAGAAAATTATCCTTTTGTCGTGTAGTAATATGACGACGGGATCTTTAGACGATTTGAACAAACAAAAAAAAGGTGGAGGTGTTTAAAATTGGAAATCGTCGGTGATTTCCTTTTTGAAAACGATTGGAAAAGATGAAAATAAGGCGAACAGGCATATGACAAATGATTATTTTTTAGGGAAAACAAAAAATTGACTAAAGATGATGATGTTTAAAAAAAAACAAGTATTTGTCTACCACGGCAAATTCTATGCAAAAGTGCCCCCCCCCTTACCCCTTCCTACTCCTTGATTATTAACCAATTATCATCATGACGCTCGTTCTCTCTCTCTCTCTCTCTCTCTCCTTTTGATGAAACTTATATAACTCCTCCCAGCTGTTGTATTGACTTAATCGATTGATAACATGTTACATGATATAATATTCCCGTGCACTATAATCTTTAATCTTTGATTTGCTCCCTCTATTCTCTTATATAAGCTCCACCGTATACATATAAACTTCCTCGTCTGCCTGTTATGAAAAATGGAATTTGTTTCCGCGATCGAATCCTCACACCTCTGTCCTTTTTTTTAGGTTTTGCATATACGTTTTTTTTATTATTTACAACAAAACCATGTCGAAATCTTCTCTTTTGTTTGTATAACCTTTTTTTTTTTTTCGATCTACTATACACATCTTTGACATCTTTATTATCCGCAAGGAAATAAAGAAAGAAAAAATTTAATTAAATAATTATGAAATCGTTTGTTTTTAAAAATTGCGTGGTTGCGCAATGATTTCGAATACAAAAATATGGGAGGGGATGGAATTCGAAAATTCGTGAATAAATTATGTTCTAGTGTTGGATGAATCGAATAAAAAACAAACAATATGATTATGACTTGAAGAAGAAAAAAAAAATGCGATATCGCTTGAACCATTCAAAACTCCTTTCTCTCTCTTCCTGATTAGAATTAAGTTTCAACAGCTAAGAGATATTGCTCGATCGTTATTATGTTTCCCTCTACTCTTTCTATCTCTTATCTCTTGCATTATTATTATTATTATGTAATGATTGAAAAATTGCCCTTTGATTTGGTACCTTTACTCATTGACACTACCGTGCATACTCACTGTAGCCTGTTAAAGAAATATATTTGCAATAACAAGAACGTTTCATCCTTTTTTTTATCTTCTTTAGTTGACACTATTCCGCAGTTCTACGACCCTGCTATTTTTAATGGATAAAACGGAAGTTTTTGTTTTTCCTTTGGCCCTCACTCTCTATACATCCTTTTGGTTAATGAATCCGAACCGGATAGAGAGTAAGGCAACAGCACAAATAAAAGTTTCCTTTGTATATAACAGACCATCACGCGTTGAAGATGGATGGGGTTACGAGAGAGATACTGGCCCCAATCCATCGGTCTTCCCGTGTTCACACAATATTCAAAGCCAAAAACAAAGCGGAAGAAGAACTTTCTCCCCATCCGTAGTTAGTGGGGGAAAAAAAAGTTGGATTCGACCCTTATTTTTCCCTGGGAATCGATACATCAGAATCTCTTCGGTTTAGATTTTCTTTTGATCCGCCGTACCCATCAGGAGGGGTGAGTGTCTAGTGGTCGACTATATCGTTTATTACACAAGTCCCTTTTCGAGATGGATAACCAAACAATGGGGGTGACCAATCACAACAAGGAGCGTGTAATATCACGTGGAATAATGGAAAAGACCGACAGGCTGAAATCCTGGTTTTCCTGAAATTCCGTTTGATTGGATCTTCTTCCCTCCTAGACACCAGACGTGTACAGAGGGTGGATACTGTATATATATATAGTCTCAATCCTCCTATCTTATTCCACAGCAAATAAAAGACACGCAGCAGAGAGGAGGAAAAAAAAAGAAACAATTGTATAAGACTCCCTCGACGCCTTAACGACTGTCAGGATCGCCGCCCTTTTCCATTTTCTTTTTTTTTCCTGTTTTTACTTCCTCTCCTCTGTATAGTCATTTAATCCGGATGGTCGTTATTTGGAGCCCCCAAACGGGCATTTAGTTGAGTCCCAGAATATATATATATACAATATAGATTTGTGGTTGGCAAGGATCGACGGATTACGTGAGACACACCATGAACTCTCCCCTTGGAACAAATGGAAACAGCAAATGGAGCGACACATAAATCTGCGAAAAACTTTTTTAAAGTTATACAATAGGAAAAACTGCGAAGGACATTTTCGGAACACTAAGAATCATCCAAGTCATACCACCATTAAACAGCCAACAATTATTAGAATCATTTCTTTCTTTCAAAAGCAGCAAAAAAATGGGCAATAGTAAAAGTTTTGCGGCGGGCGCGTATCGTCAAAGTTTTACCGAGTGGAATCGCAGATCATTACCACGGAGCGTGTGAAACTGCTGGATACGTCTCTCTCTCTCTCTCCATAACTTGAAAAATAAAGAAAGAAAATGCGCACTATCTCGACCATCATCACATCCGCTCGTATTCGTGGGTAATCATTCGAGATCGACAAGATTTGCCCTATTCAAGACGCTAGAGGGGGGCCGCTCTGCGCTCAATCTGGGAGTCAGCGACGATCATCTAACTAATGATGAATTGAATTTGGTCTGAAAACGAGAGTCAAATAGTGACTTGATGATCAATACCCTCGGTCCCCGTTGAGACTATATCGAAAGGAAATAAAAGAGTCACGGATGAGTGGATGAGGAAGGAAGAAAACTATGGCGCTCCCTGCGCTATACTAGTAGGAGTGGATATATGGTGAAAAGAGCAGAGAGCAGCAGGGGGAAATGCTCTTTGAAGATCCAAACGTGGTGCTGCTGGCTCTATGTGTTGGATGGATGGTTGGATGGATGCATCTAAAAGAAGAATCGATCGCGGCCAAGCAGTGTGGTACGTGAGTTCGCGTGCCTTTTGAGCTTTCTCATCACGCCACCACCGCATTAATAATACCCGAGTTTTTCGTCAATGACGTGAGCCCGTCATTGGATGGCCCCAACGATATTTATTCAGATCGCTCCCTCTTCTAAATCATTCCATTGATCGACGAGAAATAAAGGAATAGCTAGATAGATCATGGCCAGAGAAAATGAATCTAAAAAAAAAAACACCTTTCAATATTGTTTAGTAGAGTTTGAACTATCGTAGTATAAACCTCGTTGAACAACAATCCATCAATCAATGAGCTCGTCTTGTCTAGACGACGTTTGGTGTGTAGTAGATGAAAAAAATAAAAATGGCCAACACAATAGGAAATAAGAAGAAAACAAGGATGACGGAACCGGATCCCAACATTGCTGGCTCAGTCTATGTTGACGCTGCAAGAACAAGTGTTGTAATTCAATCGGACGTTTGGTTCGGTGGCACGCAACGTCCCTCACGACCCAGCCCAGCCCGGGCAGAAACACACACAACAACAGCAACGACGACGACTCTCTTTTAGCTGAGAGACTAATATATAGAGCAGCTCAGCAGAGAGACTAGGCACTGGAGTGGAGAGTGAATGTCGTGTTTCTCTCCTTTCTCTTTTATTCACTGGTAAAATATCATTTTTAAAAGGAAACGAAAACAAAAACAGTCTAAAAACGCTTTCGGAATCTTAATGGAATACAAGTAGCTTTTTTATTATTATTTGTAGGGTTTTGGGCGAAACCCGTGTCACCTGATCATATGAGAGAGAAATATAGACTAATTCCTTTATGGCTGGTTGAAGAATAAAAGTCAACATTGATAAATTTGTGTTTTCTACTGAGATAAAACGGAACGGCGTTTGTCTTGTCAGTTCCCCGTAAATAAGTGCTATATTAAACAAAAACAACAAAGCGGATTTGTTTGGGTTATCGTTGGGTTGGGGCATGTATGTATAATAAAACGAATGCGTGTTGGATTGTTTGGAAGGGAAGAATAAAGAGAGTAACGAGGCAACCGTTGAAATAATGCCCATAGGCCCTTGATAGGAGGCTATAAGACCTGATAGACATGCATGTCGTGTTTTAGATGTCAACGGAAACGAGTGGGATATATATTATTAAATTGTTTTTTTTTCTTTCATCTAATTGTTGGTATATTAGAAGAGAAGAAACAAAGGTTGCCATGGTTGCGAGCCGTTAACTACATAAATTTGTTATTTTTACAAATCAGGCAGCGTCGCTCTGTCAGAATTGACAGCGGATTATTTGGACACGAGAAATTCGATAAAATTTTGAATGATTCGTTGAGTCAATTAACATTAAACGGTTTTATTTGTTTTGACGTTTATCTGTGTTTTAAAGTTATCATTCGACCTTGATGTTTTACCCTTCTCGTACCAGTGTCTTTGCTTTTGTCGTACTCATTGCTGGCCTGTACGTCGCCCAACGTGTACGTACACGTTTTAACTACTTTTCCCTCAGATTGATCATTGATGGGCTGTATTTTGTGCTGTAAATTGATTGACATTTTCATTTGATCTTTATTGTAGAAAATCATAATGGAGGAAGACAAATTTACCATCAGTGTTGAATGGTATGATGAAATATCATCACTAGTGCGTCCATTCATCTTGTTTTACTACCCTTCTGACAGGACTGTTGAAATGGTAAACAACAATTAATTATGTGTAACAATTTCTAAATTATTTGTTAATCTCCTCTTAAATTAATAGTATGATAGCAAGCAGAAGAAAACATTTTTGAAGAGATCCTTTTGTGAAACAGTGACAGAAACTGACCTGTACATTGGAAACAAGATTACTGTATTCGGTAGAGAACTGAAACTAATTGAATACCTTGATAGTCTTACTAAAAACGAATTAATGAAGAAATCTGAAAGGTATGTCATTCTCAATTCAGGGACTTTGCCACTATAATTGTAAATGAAACTGTTAATGTTTTTAGGACTTATGCCATGCTCAAACCTGAAGTCATTGAACAGATGGGAAACATCTTGTCCTTTATGGAAGGAAAGGGATTCAGGTTCAATAAAATGATGTTGACCAAAATTGGTGCAAATAGAGCAGCAGAGTTCTATAAGGAACACCAGGGTCGAGCATTTTACGAGTGCGTGTAAAACCCACTTTTGCTTCATAAAATGAATTTACATTTATCCTCTCCATTGTCTGCACAGGAAGCTTGTTAATTACATATCATCCGGCCCTGTGCTCGCCATGGAACTGTTAGCACCGTCAGCTATTAGGTATTGGCGAGTAACTTTGGGACCCACCGATCCAGTTGTGGCTCGAAGCGATGCCCCTAATACAGTTCGAGCTCTCTTTGGAAAAGATACTACCTATAATGCTGCTCATGGATCGGATTCACCGGAAGCTGCTTCCAGAGTAAGCTGTTCATCAAATTCTGTGTGTCTATTCATGCCTCTTAATATTAAATAAGACATTTCTCTAACTTAGGAGCTTAACTTAATATTCAATAATTTGAATAGCCATTACGAACCTTCCTATGTCAAAACTTTGTGCCTTGTCAAGCCACACATTCTCCAAGAAGGTAAAATTCAAATTAAGTGTTTTGCGATTCACTAAAAAACCAACGATTAAATCTGCTTGTGCGAATTATTTCTTTTAAAGGAAAGTTAGGAGGACTGATCGCTGCTATTCAACAAAATAACTATCGAATTTCTAGTCTGAAGCTTCACAAAATGAGTTCAACTGAAGCTGAACATTTTTTTGCTGCTTACAAGGGAGTTTGGGATGATTATCCGGTACTTTAATTGAAATTACTTTTTTAATGTTATTAACTTGTTTTAACTGTAATCATAATGTTTCGGATTATCAGGCGCAAATCAAACATTTCATATCAGGATCAGTCGTGGCATTGGCTATAGATTCTGACGTCAACACCTTCAGAGAATTTGTTGGCTCATTCGATCCAGTAAGTTTCTTGAAATCCATTTCTTAGAAAATTCTATTTTCAGTACAGACACGTTCGTCAATTCATCTTCGCTTTATTATCAGAATACTGCACGGAAATTACTTCCTTCTTCCTTGCGTGCCCGATTCGGTCACGACACCGCCCACAACGCCATCCATTGCACCGACTTACCCGACGATGGAGTTCGAGAAGTATGAACCGAGAGCTATGAATTAAATGTACATACAATTTGTGATCTAAAGAAATGTTTTTTTTTATTTCAAATTCGTACAGGTTGAGTTCTTTTTCAAGGATGGGGGCGGTTTCCAGTAAATGATAAAGAACACACAATGCACTCGTGAACACCGAAATTGCTGGGTTTCGGAAGAGAGACAAGATTATGGAAGGAACTAAGCGGATGTTTTTGAACAGCTAAGTGGGTATTGAACTCATCCTATAAAATTTGGGGAAAAATACAGAAATAATAATAACAATTATTAGTCTCATCAATCTCCTGTAATGTGATTTAGGCTGTTGGTGAGCATTGTGACTCAAAGCATCAATCAAGCAAAAAGAGTGCGTAATCATGTTAGTGTAAAAAAAAAAGAGATAGAAAGCCCCCGCGACCAGTTTGTTAGCTTCTCTTTGTGCGCCACACACTTTCACGCAGCCTACCGAACCAACGATAAGAGGGAACCTCTTCGGTCTCGTAGTTTAGGCCATAAATATTTGTAAGCGGCGAAGGCCATGCCAGAGAAGAGCAGCGTCAAGAAGATAGTCACTAATTACAATGGTAAAGAAAATTAAATCAGATTAATCGCAAACTTAAATAATTGTTTTGCGACTCACAAAATACTGTTCCAGTAACGTTCGTTGTAGGGCAGTCCGTTGGGGTATCAGTGTCTGCGATAAATTTGACTCTTCCTTCGTTTCCGTAAGTCAGTGGAGTCAACTTTTTGATGTACTCTTTAAGAATGATTTCATCGCGGACGCCTACCGAGATTAATCAAAGTTTCAGCTTAGACATTAATAATAACCGAGAAGATAACGGATGATGCCAACTGACCAGTACTGTTACTCGGAACGTTTTCCATGAACTCAAATCTGCTGCCACCATTAGCGATGAACGAGGGCATACCAATTCGGTATAATTGGCCGTCTTGAAGAGGAGCCATCCCGCCGTAAAAATTACTTGTATCACGAATGTAGATGCTGGCCACACGTGATCCACTAGGTTTCGATAGATCATACTCGACTCGCATCCCTGACACGTGAAGAAACTCTCCGCGATTGGGTGTGATCGTATCGTTATAGAAACTGACCGATTCTTCGAACAACTTCCTGATTTGCAGACCGTACATTGCAGCATTTACCAAAACATTGGCATAGGGGAACATGGTCAAAATGTCTCCGAATGTGATAGGACCTTAAAATGAACGATTGTAGTTTTATTTCGAGCTAATTATTCAGAATATTACCTGCTCCAATGTCGAGATCGGTATCTGATAGCGCTCCTCCATGCCAGACAGTTGCGGCTACGGTATTGGCCCATTCGTTGCCGGAAGTCGTGTATTTTTCCAAATAGGCGCGAGCCGCATCGGCCATCAAAGCTGCACCCGTGCATTCGGTGTACCAACAAATTTTCCGATCGGATATAATCGGGATTTTAGAGTAACCAATCGTTTCATTCGCCTGAGCCAATACTTGTCGTTCCCATTCATCAACTTTGTATTGCAGATTAGGTTCTAAGGAATTAATGATGAATTCAGAGTTGAACCGATATAAAATGAAAGAGAAAAACTGTTGTATTACCCTTATTAACGGTCGAATCCAAGATAATTGGATTTGTTTGCACAAAGTCATAGATTCTACCCTCGTCGTTGATATCCATTTCAATTTTTCCCAAATATTTGCCATAACGAGATGTTTGAACGAAAAGTCTCTTCGTGCTTTGGCTGTAGCTCACCATTGGGTACGGTCCTACAACTTTCTCGCCAAGAGGCGCGTCGCCTGAAATGAAGAATCCCCAAAATTAAATAAATTTGTTTTTTAATTCTTAGAAATAAGTTACGTGTAACCGTTGTAGAGGAGAGTGTTACTGCCACCATTAACGAACAAGTCGACGTTATAGGCTTTGCTCATCCAAGTTTGGGCATTATCGAATCCAGCGCTACCCAGCGCAATGATGAAAAACACTTTTTGATTATACAGCGATGTGATCTCATTCTCAATAGCCTCAACTGGATCTGTAAAGACGATTTTTCCGGTATCCGCTAAGTACTAAAATTGAGTGTAAATTGAGTCTTAAGTGTGTTTTAAACTGAAATGTCTTTATAGTGAAATTGACTCACGTCCGCATCCTGACCAATGTAGCCGATAATACCAATTTTCCTGCCACCTATGTCAATAACCATCGATTTCTTAAACAGATCCTTCATCGAGGGTTCCCTAGAAACATCCATGTTAGCGCAGAGCACCGAGACATTGGCGTTTTTCAGCGCTTTAAGATACTCCACGGTTTGAGGTACACCTTCTTCGAAGTCGCGATAACCCAAAGCCTTTCAGTAAAAACCAAGATAAAATGTTACGATAGTTAATGACTAAAAAATGGCTTTGGCTGAGACCATGACTAAATGGCTGCGACCACAACTTTTTCATTAAACAACTAAATAAACACAGACAAACGATAGAGCCGTCAAAATAGCTGATACATCGGCATAGCTACGTCAAAGATAACAGTGAGCTATTTGAGCAAGTGCGAAAGATAAGGAATTGACTGTACCACCGCATTATAGTTGAGTGTTTTAATGGACTCGACTACCGGGCCTGATCCAAGGATTGGATACCAAATCAAGCCACCCAACATACCGCCAGCGTTCAAGTGCAGGAAAACTTTGTTTTTCGATTCGCTATCGCTCTTCAACTCTGTGACTTTCGTCAGGTGGCGAGGTACTCCACCGTAGCATGATCGAGGCGCTTTTGGACTTTCAGAGTCTGTATATTAACAACGAAAATATTTTAGAATGTTGTCGATCAATCGATTGAGTCTGTTAAGTTATTAAAAAATTAAGTATATCACAGAATCCAAGCAATATAAGCAATTTTAGATGGGGAGTCGCGACACATCACATTGAGCACACACACAGTTTTCATACCTTTAAAGCTGTTGACTCACTTGGCTTTGAGGTGGTAGTGCTTACAGTGTTAGATGTTACAGTAGAAGATTTTTTTTCGTATGTGGAAAGAGTAGTGACTGTGGTGGAATTTTCTTGATCAGCAAAGGATGGAATCGTCGAGTTCGTAGGGTCAGCAAAGTATGGAATAGTAGAGTTGGCCGTTTTAAAGCTATCATCATTCAACTTGATAGTTTGATTGATAGGTGGAGAATTAGTTGCTAGTTCTGTTTGACGAAGTTCTCGAACATTCGAGCGGGCCGTTTTCGTTAGTCTCATCGATGATGTAACAGGTTCTGTTAAAGGAAGACATTGAAAGCAAACATCAGACAAAGACAGGGGACTAAATATCAGACACGGGATAACAACGCTAAGAACTTTGAACGAGGATTAAGCTTCATAAAGCTTAATCACAAATAAACGACTGAACACAGACTGTCATTATGACAAACCATTACATCCAATAATGAAAATAAAATTACCTGAACTCGACCTTTTATTTCTGTTAAACTTTTTATCAGGTAAGACTTTAGGTGGTGTTGAAGGTGTTGTTGGTGGTGTTGAAGGTGTTGTTGGTGGTGTTGAAGGTGTTGTTGGTAGTGTTGTTGGTAGTGTTGTTGGTAGTGTTGTTGGTAGTGTTGTTGATAGTGTTGTTGATAGTGTTGTTGATAGTGTTGTTGGTAGTATTGTTGTTGGTGTTTCTGTAGTTGTAGTTGTTGTTGGTGTTTCTGCAGTTGTAGTTGTTGGTGGTGTTGTGGTAGTTGATTCTGTTGTTGAAGTGGACAGTGTTGTTGTTGTAAGTGGTGGCAAATCCTCGTAGCAAGGAGTATTGTCGCCCTGGATCTCGTCCAGTTGATACCATAAATCATTCGAGTGCGCTACAACTAAAGTCCAATCCGCAGAGGTACGTAAGGGAGCTTGCAGCATCAAAAGGACTAACGCAATACCCCACCATTGTGCCATTTTGCCACAATTCTTATCCTGTCTGAACCACGTGCACGATTTGGTAGTAATGCAACACGCCAGGCTTTTTTCTAATCTAAAAAAATTCAATGATATACTTATCTTCTTGTGATTTATATATAATTAAAACGATTTTTCCACAAAATTGTTTTATTTTATTTTAATTACCTGACGCTAACAAATTCAGTTCGTGACGAGAAGCTGCTAACCAAGTCCGAAGTGACTTGACTCCACCGGTGCTCTCACTCGACTGCGTTACCTGAGTGTTTCAATAGACGTAACAGAAACGAAAGCGATATAGTAGATCTGGTTGGCCCAGATTGCCCTTTGCCTGGTGACACATTTCATAGCGCACATGTTATCTATATACACACACCAAACACACGTCTGCTCTATCAATTCAGGCTTGATACAACTGTGCGTCTCCCTTTCTTTGTTCCACCTTTCATTTTTCTTTCATTCTCTACCTTTCTACCCGTCTCATTTTACACACCGTTTCAATGCCTCAGACCACAATTGCAAAACATTAGTCTGTACCAATCAAACATTGATATAACTCATGTTTATTGAAATGCACGACTTCTCATTTCATTCAGTTTAAGAAAAACCGATTTAAGTAGGTTAAAGTCTGCAATGAAGTAAATCGTAAAAGGATAATAATAAGGCAAATTTCAAGATTTTCTTTACGGAATTGGTGTAACCTCCACAGCGATCGATTCGATGCCACATTCGTCAACACCTAACATTTTAATAGGTAAATTAATGTTTTCTACTTCGATCTTTTTCTCAAATTTCTTTTATACGTACCGCGACGGATGCGGAAAAACCCATCTTCTCCCCATTTAGTACCCCAGCTGTTTTTCACCACCCAATATTTCTCTTTGGTTTGTGAGTCAGTTCCGTATCCGACCAAAAGAACCGCATGATTAGTCAGCTGCATAAATACAAAAAAACAAAACATTCATAACTGAATAATCTACAAAAATAAAGTTATCGATTACCTCAAAGGGATTGAATTCGTTAATTTTATTCAAGAGTCCGTCAGTGCGATGATAAACACCACCAGCATAGTGCATAAAGTCGGAGTAAACTTCGAACGAGACTGAAAGGGGACCGGATTCAACCAGAGACATCTTCATCAACTCTTCGTTGCAAGCGCCGTAGTATCCACCAACGTAACGATACTTGGCAACGTAACTGCGTTCGCACTTTTTAGCAGCACTGCAGACAGAATCTCGGCCAGTGTAGGGATAGCATTCCTCAGCTACAACGCCATGATCTTGAGCATATTTTCCAGCGATCAAATAAGGGAAACCACCTTCGCAGCCCTGGCTGTAGGCTGAACAGCTGACAATATCTTGGGGAGAGAGGTTCACTTGCAGCTGATTTTTAGTGGCAACTCGCAGACGTGACTCAAGCATGCCCATAGAAGAGAAAGCATAACAACTTCCACAGCTGCCTTGATTCCTACAATAATTGTTTCGATTATAGAAAACTATTTTTCTAATATTCGATAAAATCATACTTGACTTCGGGAACATAGTTGACTCCGCTGACATTGCGCCAGTCCCACTCTTCGGGAAGAAATTCTGCTTGACGGCGAACAAAAGGAGAAGCCGGTGCGACAGGTGGTCGGAAATGGATCTTTGATTTAATTCCACCGCGCATTCTCAGGAGGTCCTCGTGACTCATCTATCAATAAAACCATTTATATATTAATGACCAAAGCATATCATAAAATATTCACTTACACCCTCCATCCATGAGTAAGCTTTGGCAGTCCAGGATTTCTGCTTCTTGTTGAAGCTGTTGATTAATTCAGTGTTGCTTACATAGATTCCATTCTATTAAAACACAGAGATGGTTAGTTTATCACGAGAACTGTTCCTTAGTTTTTTTTTAATTTAAACAAAGACCTACCAGGTTCTGTCGCTCTTGGGTGTGGATTTTAGGGGCTTGCTGTACCATATGTTTTCCCTGGAAACAGGCCCAGTTGTGAGTCATTGTGTCATGGGACCAACCAGCCAAAGTTTTATCACAGTAACTTACAACTTCAGATCCATTCTATAGATAAGTAAGTGTTAAAATATATAATATGAGCTGAAAATCCTACACAACTAATTTACCTGAGCATAGCTTGAGAAAGCAAAGTAAACTCGCTGGTTCACTGTAATTTCAAAACCTTGATTATAGATCAAAGTCCAATGGCCTTTATTCCCATATTGGTCCACAGCAACATTAGGGCGGAGCAATTGCAATTGAATCTTTTTGACAGCATTTTCCTCTGTAGAACATAAATACAAATTAATACACTGTAATATAATTGACAAGAACACAAGCACACACACAATAACAAATGAAAAGCAATGGACTTTCCTTTGACAATATCGACAAAATTGCACCAATGCCAAGGTCACACTGTAAGGTGAACAACCTTTACGTAAAAAAGGGGGGCGTATTAGAAAATTGTCATTACTTACTGTTATTTAGACAGTCAATTGAATGATCTCCGTTTCGTGGTGTTTCATACAGAACCCAAGTGCCAGCGATGTCTTCGAAAGTACAATTTGCAGGAGTGTCAGAAAGAACTGGTGATGTAAAAAGACAAAAAACTGAAGCAAACAACAGTGCTCTTACAAGCACAACTTCATTTATTCCTGCCATCTTGAGTTGCTAACTCTACGAAGGCTAGAATTGCAATGTTCAAACTGAAAGGAGAGACGTATGAAGTCGACGAAGCAAGTGGAGGAGGGGTTTAAATAAAAACAAATCAATGTCAAACTAGTTGCTAAGCGACCAGTTTCGTCTGCTACACATTCAGAAAATAATAAGAGTTGTTTTTATGTTGTTTAAAAAAATCATGATTTCTTTACGAATTTTACTAGTTTGGCACTTTATTATAGGTAAGTTTAATATTTCAGCAAAAGAGAGCATATTTTTAACTTTCTTTCTCCAATTAAATGTACAGAAATATTTGTATTCGGGTCGGTGTGTGAAGCTGAAGTAATTGGAGATGGACTTGAATCTGTTATTAGTTCTGATGATAACAATGTTTCAGATCCAATTATCGAAAGTTTAAGTAATAGCATTCTGAATTCTTCACTGCTTACTGATCCTGTTGAAATTTCATCATCTGGGAATGATTCTATTACCAATGACACTACTATTTCTAATGCTACGCTGATAAAAAAGTTTACATGTCTTCTAGATGACACACCAGCTGAAGGAAATACAACATTTCAGGTTTGTGGATGCTTTGTAAGGATTACATAACTTTACTATATTAAAAATATATGATACTTAGATAGTCAACGGAACAACTTTATTGTCTGTTCTGAAACAAAATCAAAATGTCACTTCACGAACTCAACCAGCAACATGTCAAATAGTGGTGTTCTTCACTTCATGGTGTCCATTCAGTATACAGGCTGCTCCTCATCTGAATGCCCTGCCTCGAGGATTTCCCATGCTTTCTTTTTATGCAATAGATGCTTATACCTATAACAGGTAAGTCAAAACACTTTTCATAATAATGATAGTGAAAAGATTTTGGAAATGATTACAATTTTTTGAACAATCCTGTTTAGCCTAAGCACTATGCAAGGAGTGATGGCCATTCCAAGCTTTTTCTTGTTTCATAATGGTAAAGCAGCAGCAAGATATAATGAAACAGAATACAAAGTAGATCTGTTTGCCAGTTTTATCACACGCTATACAGGTAAGAACGGCTTTTTTATTTCGAGATATTAAACACATCATCACTTCTCATATATTTTTATATCGTTATATATTTTTAGGAATACTGCCAATTGGAATATTAAATCGCACAACAGCTGATTATCAAGGACCCTTACCTACTAGTATTTTAGAACAGACAGACCCTTGGTTGATTCTTGCATGGGTTGTACTTTTGCTTTCAGTGGTGTATTGGTTTACTAGATCGAATCTCTTCTGGACATTAATGGAAAATATTCGAAATACGTGGAGAGAGGCAGAAGCACAGCACCAGCATATCGATTAGTCTAGATATTTATGTTCTATTATGTGTTGTACTTTGTTTATAAAATTATTACACATTTAAAAAAATTCCAGCATGGATTCAAAATAATCAAATATATTATTGGTTTATTAAATTTAAGTACGAGTGCGTAAAATTAAGATATCTTTAATAAGCAATCATAAAGAAAAATCTATCGCATGTTTCAATTAATAATCCATAAACAAGTACATCCTCTTTATTTTTAAAACACACGTTTATATTGTCAATAATTAGGAACTACCTATATTGTTAAAAGAAAACAAGTCGATACAATCACCTAAAAGAATATTAAAATTGTAAAGTTGCGGATCCGGTTGATGGTGATAAGAGAATAAAATAAAATTAAGAAAACGAAAAACTTTTCTAAAAAATTTGTTGGCCCTGAAAAGGGCCGTTCATGTGAGAAGAGAGGTAAAACAATTTAAGCCTTAGCAGGCTTGTCAGTCTTCTTGGGCAAAAGAACGGCCTGGATGTTGGGCAATACACCACCCTGAGCGATGGTGACACCAGAGAGAAGTTTGTTCAATTCTTCGTCGTTACGGATGGCCAATTGCAAGTGACGAGGAATGATACGGGTCTTCTTGTTGTCACGGGCGGCGTTACCGGCCAACTCGAGAACCTCAGCGGCCAGGTACTCCATGACGGCAGCCAAGTAGACGGGAGCACCGGCACCGACACGTTCAGCGTACGAGCCCTTGCGGAGCATTCGGTGGATACGACCGACTGGGAATTGAAGTCCGGCCCTGCTGGAACGGGTCTTTGACTTTCCCTTGACTTTACCTCCTTTACCACGACCAGACATGTTGAGTTGAGTAGAGAGTAAACGCGGTTCCTAAAATCAAGGAACGAAATGATAAAGTTTGTGAAAGATGTTGATGCTTTTATACCCACGAGGATCGGATAGATGCGGAATCCAGAGGAGCAGAACCAATCAGAAGAGCAGTTGTAAAATCTTATTCCCCCTATTATTCCTTTTGTCCGAGGAGGAATTTTCGTTAAACCAGAAGCTCCTCCTCCCTTACGCTGGAACATGGAACATCTGCTCACAATGGAGTAGCCGATTGGTCCTCAGGTCAGAAGAATTGGCTACCATCATAAATGAGGGGGGACTAGAGTTAGTATAAATACGTTCAACAAACTAGCGACCGTCACTAGTATTTTTCCTAGTAATCTCAGATTTACTTCAAGTCTCAGAATGCCCCCCAAGGTCAGCGGAAAAGCAGCGAAGAAGGCCGGCAAGGCCCAGAAGAACATCGCCAAGGGAGACAAAAAGAAGAAGCGCAAGAGGAAGGAGAGCTACGCCATTTACATCTACAAAGTGTTGAAGCAGGTCCATCCCGACACTGGCATCTCCTCCAAAGCCATGACGATCATGAACAGCTTCGTCAACGACATTTTCGAGCGCATCGCTGGAGAGTCCTCTCGTCTTGCCCACTACAACAAGCGTTCTACCATCACTAGCCGGGAAATCCAGACGGCCGTCCGTCTGCTTTTGCCCGGTGAGTTGGCCAAGCACGCCGTGTCTGAAGGCACCAAGGCAGTGACCAAGTACACCAGCACCAAGTAGATTGTCTCTGTGGTCTTCTCTCTCGAACCAAACGGCCCTTTTCAGGGCCACCACAATTTAAAGAAACGAAAATCCTACCACTTTTATAACGTAGAGCTTCTTATTTAGGTTTCGTAATAGGTAGAGGCATCCTTATTTAACGAAATGTTTTATTTACAGATCGTTTTCTTTCACCTGAATACAGCGTGTACTTCGCAAAACTTTTTATATGTTGTATTTCAAGTTGGACAAATTTGGCACAATTAAGCCATAGGATCTCCTACCCTAAATTTATGTGATACAGACAACGATGTTACTAGAATTGAGTAGTATATGCACCATGTCAACTTTTCGAGTGAAGAAATGTTAGTTGGCGATTTAAAAAAATTGTCGCAAAATAAAGAAAGAACATAGCCGATGAATCCGTTAGTAATAGCCGTAGAACCTATTCTGTTAAAAGGTTCATAACTACTCGTTGGTTCCGAATTAAAATTTTAGAAGTTTATCGAATTGTTATTTCAATTCCTTTAAAATAGTCAGTTATAGTAACAAAGTTGTTTATTTACAGTAACAAACGAGCAAAGCAAACTAACAAATGAGTCAACGGCTCCCCTATCAACGCATTTTCTGTTTGTTTCAGTAAAATTTAATCTGGCTCTAGTCAGGAGATGAATACCCACAAATATTCAGGTAGTTAAAGAAGAAATGTATAACAAGTGGCTGAAGAATTCTCTTTCTTTAAATAAATGGTGGCCCTGAAAAGGGCCGATTGGATTGAAAGATCAGAGTCAGAATGAAAATCAAATTTAACCGCCGAAACCGTACAGAGTGCGGCCCTGG
This sequence comes from Daphnia galeata, assembly GCA_030770115.1. Taxonomy (NCBI): domain Eukaryota; kingdom Metazoa; phylum Arthropoda; class Branchiopoda; order Diplostraca; family Daphniidae; genus Daphnia; species Daphnia galeata. Next base: position 2,336,159 of record CM061114.1, read on the forward strand.
CGTTTCAATGCGTAAACGACATCCATGGCAGTCACAGTCTTCCTCTTGGCGTGTTCAGTGTAGGTGACAGCGTCACGAATCACGTTCTCAAGGAACACCTTCAACACACCACGGGTCTCTTCGTAGATGAGACCAGAGATACGTTTAACACCACCACGACGGGCAAGACGACGGATGGCCGGCTTGGTGATGCCCTGGATGTTGTCACGCAAAACTTTGCGATGACGTTTGGCGCCTCCTTTGCCGAGTCCTTTACCTCCTTTACCGCGACCAGTCATTTTGAAATGAGTTTCAGAGTTGGAGAAGAAAACTGAATGTCGAATGTCCTTACCTGAGTCTCTTTATAAACCCAACGGTCTTATGGGAAACCGATCCTCATTGGTTGAGCCACCCCAACTAGCAGTTTTAACAAAGAGGCTTTATTGTATTCCTCAACTTCCCTCCCTTTTTCCATCAACCACCTGGTGAAACGAAATCCCTTACATTCCTCAACGTCTCCCTGGACCCCTATATAAACCCAACTTCTCCCTCCTATTTCCTTATCTCAACTTTCAGTCGTTCGAAATGGCTCGTACTAAGCAGACCGCTCGTAAATCCACCGGTGGCAAGGCGCCCCGCAAACAGTTGGCCACCAAAGCCGCTCGCAAGAGTGCCCCGGCCACTGGAGGAGTCAAGAAACCCCATCGTTATCGTCCCGGTACTGTCGCTCTTCGTGAAATTCGTCGCTACCAAAAGTCGACCGAGCTTTTGATCCGCAAGTTGCCATTCCAGCGCTTGGTCAGAGAAATCGCCCAGGATTTCAAGACCGACTTGCGTTTCCAGAGCTCCGCCGTCATGGCTCTGCAAGAGGCTAGCGAGGCTTACTTGGTGGGTCTTTTCGAAGACACCAACTTGTGCGCCATTCACGCCAAGCGAGTCACTATCATGCCCAAAGACATCCAGCTTGCTCGACGTATCCGTGGCGAACGTGCTTAAGTTTCTCGATCCCCTTTCACCAACAAATCGGCCCTTTTCAGGGCCACCATTTCATAAAGAAAAGATAACTCTTCTGACTGCTTTCTTCTGAATTGAATAAGTTTCATTGCGATGCCGATCATAAAAAGATCCATTAGATTTTATGAAATTAAGCTAATAATATTTCACAATTTGTTCAAAGACACACTAACCATAATTGGCAAACCAATGTATGAACCACTGATATTTTATATATGCAATTCCGAGTATAAACTATGAAGCCAGCACAATCTTATATTTAAAATGATCTGATCATCCGAGCTTGAGTACTATAACTTGTCAATTTAATCCGTTTCACTCGCTTCGTAATTAAGATCAATTCACAATTCTCGAGTGATACATGTATGCTAGAAAACGAGCACGTATCTTCTTCTCTAAAACAAACGGCCATGTCCCAATTCAAATGTTTATCGGTTAGTACACGAAAGATTTTAAAAAAATAAACAAATTAAAAAATGACAAAATAAGATTGTCTACTTTGTTCAAGAGTTCGACTCTCAAAACGTTTTCTTAAACTTATTTCGAATAGGATAGAAATTATGTTTCCGTTGAGATTTCTTAAAAGAAACGACCAAATTATTTGGTAAAAATCATACTTGGTCAAAATTTTATTTTATTGTGAACGTTCAGTGAACTTTGATTGTACAATACGAGGTACAATATGTGTTAAGAGCAAGTATTAGTGATCTAGGTTTCAACTGATAAGCTTACAGCGATCAAACAGTTTAGAAAAGTATGAGACGAGGGGGATAATAGATTTAATTTCTTTGAGGCCAAGCGGGACGAGTTGAATTGTCCATCTCCCCAGCGTGTCTGTTGTCGCTGAGAATTTGATGGCGTGTACCTCCTATGCTGGCATGACATTCGTTGCAACGACTTTCAACCATTGCCCCACCACAATCGCCAATTGCGTAGATATGACCGTTGGGGCATTTAAACCAATGTCCTTGACCCATTCCCATTGCTTGAACGATCTCTTTTCGCTCCTTGTCGCTTATCCCGATTCCAGTTCTCAGTTTAACTCCCAACGTTTTAATCGCAGCTTTTATTTCAACTTTTTGTCCATCATCTAGTACGCGGATATTCTTCATCAGTTGACTCTGAATCAATAGGTTTTCAGGAGATGGCGATCCAACCACAGGAAAAGTGAGAGCACTTTGTAAAAGGAAATATGCACGAACAAAGTCTAATCGATCCAATTCACGAATGACAGCGCGATATTCATTTGTAGAAATGCGCACTCTCTCCGTAAGAGAGCGTAAGAGTTTTTGAAGAAATCCAAAGAATTCGTTTAAAACTTCCGGTTTCATTGTTTCAGCTGACGGATAAGAAGCGATTTGACGAAAAGTAATTTCCCAAACACTAAACGTTTTTTCAATTAATTCTAAAATTCGCTCGAAAACATCCAATTTGACTTCAATCTGAAAACGAGTATCTGATCCCAGTGAAGGATTGACGTTATTCCCTTTACCATTCTTCTTAGGTTTTAATTGGTGATCGATTACTCCCAAATTCTTGTCAATTGTTTCCACCAAGGAATTTTTTAGTCTCTGACATTTCATGACAAGATGTCTACATCTTGACAACTGTCCGCTAGTATTTTCAAAAAATACCAGCGGATTTCCTTTCAAATGCAAGATTTTCTTTTTCGCGTTGACAATGTCACCGAAGGCGTTCCTGATAATGTCACCATAACGCAGACAGATCTTAACAGGAGTTTTACAACGAGGACAGCATTTTGGTTGAATTTGACCGCCTCCATCCATATCCATCCACTGATCCATTCCTTCCACTTCGATGCAATGACCGCAATCCGGCAAGAAAATGAACCTAGTAGGTAAACAAATATCCTTTATTACACATTTTCGTTCCCCAAAAGTGGGATCAAATTATCATTGATGACTTACTTGGCGTCTTCTTCGTCTTCATTTCCGAGCAAAGTAAATTCAGTTAATTTATCCTTATCGCAAACGCGACACAGCGGCGGACATATTTCCCCACAGAGGCCAGCGCAGTTATGAGTACAAGGCAAAAATTCTCTTGCAGGGTTCATCGCACCTAGTACGATTACAGGGTTCACCGCATTTCTTCGTGCAAGTTTTATGCTCGCAGCTCCATTGACACAACTCCTACAAATCATCGAAATATGATTCAAAATTCAAATAGACAAGCAGAAATTCAGTTTACCTTGCATGGACTACAAGGTTCGCAGCACTTGTGCCGACATTTGCTGTGTGGGCAAGAGTATTCACATTTCTGCGAACACGGTGGGCAAGAGAGGCCGTACGTGGGCAGTTGACGTTGCAGATGTGTCCGCAAACCAGAGAACGGCCGCACTTTTCAGCACACGCACGGTGGACACGTCCATTGAAACATTCACCACAGGTCCCTTTGCAGAGATGCTCACAGTCAAGCGTGGCTTTACACGGTTCCAGACAGGTGTCAAGATGGGACTGAATTTGGTTCTCCGTAGGAATTCCGTTTACTACTCAATAAAAATAGAAATATTAATCTTATTAATTTGAATAACTAAACTACACTCAGAGAACTTGCCTTCGTGAAAGTTTTTACAGCTCAAAGTGACGTGATGGCCGCAGATGTTCACTTTAGTGGCGGTCAAGGGTTCTTCACATTGGGCTTGATTGCAAGGTTCGCTGCATTTTTTCTTGCATAAATGGCCACAAGGCAATATCGACGCACACATCTCTTTGCACAGAGCTCGAACGGGTTCAGTGGAACAAGCTAATTCAACTTTGTGTTCACATTCGGGAATTGTCTTCATCATCGATTTCCTATTAAGGAATTATTAAATTATTATTAGGCTCAAACTGAGTTCACAACTTAAGATTAGAAGTTTACTTACGAGCAGAAAATTTCGTCGTCGTTGCGATGGCATTCGATAAAAATGTCGTGTCCACACGGCAAAGTTCGTTTCCATTTCTCATTACAAAGGACGCATTCCTCGAAACATTTCTTCCCGCACCTGTGCTCCTTTTTGCATCCCTGCTTCATCCTTCCGCATTCTTTCTTGCATTGATAGTTTTCATGATCAGGATCTTTTTGGACGTGACACTTCAACGTGCAGGTGTGACCGCAATCAAGTCGCACATCGCAAGGTAATGAACATTTTCCTTCAGTTGGATCTTGACCGCAGGGAATGGTGGCTCGATGTCCGCACAAAGGCAGGACGCATTCTTTCGGGACGCGACATTTAACATTCGATGGATCCACAAAACATTCCATCGTAGTGGTGTGTCCACATTTGAATTCCCTTTTCATTCTGACGGAGCAGAGTCCACACGGTTCGAAGCATTTTTTTTTGCAAGAATGACCTTCTTCACACAGCAGCTTTTCGCACGGCTTCTTACATTTGTAGCCTTCCGTTGACTTGCCGCATTCAATCTCAACCGAATGTTCACAATTTGTGAGAACTTTGATGACTTTTAAGGTGCAATCGACATCTGCCAAATTCTGGCTGCAATTCACTTCACCCTGTAATTGACAAAGGATAGATGAATACAACTGACGAATTATATTTTCTATAAAATTGTTTACTTCGTGTCCGCAAGGCAGAAGTTTCTTCATTGGTGTGAAGCATTCGCCGCAGTCCTCAAAGCATTTCTTCTCACACGGATGTTGTTCAGGACACGTACGCTGGCAAGGTTGAGGACACTGGATTTTTTCATGGGAACTTCTTTTGTGGCAAGGAAGTGGGCAAGTGTGACCACAATCAAGGGTCATGCCACACATTTCAGGACACACAGCTTCAGAAACAGATGCGCCACAGAATAAATCCATCCCATGGCCGCAATCAGGCAGGATCTGTTGTAATTTTTAAACAATAAATTGTAATAATACATTTAGCAATATACCATAGATTAAAATATACCTTCCAAACCGACGTCTGACAAAATTCTGTGGCCGGATCTTTGTAACAAGATACCAGTTGTTCGTGTGTACAAGGAAGAAGCTTCTTATTCACTTTTTCCATACAAGGGTTACAATCGTTAAAACATTTTTTGGGGCAAGGATGTCCGACGGGACAAAAACGAGTGCAGCTTTCTTGGCACTTGAAGAGGATATGATCCCGATCACTCAAATGACAAATCTTGGGACAGATATGCCCGCAAGACATTTTAGATGAACATTTGTTCATACAACCTCCTTCCGGTGGGAAATCAGCCACTTTACGAGCCTAGAGCATTAAAACGTGGTTATTTATTACCAGAGACGACAAAAGAAAATTGTAAGTTGTTCAACCTTACTTTAATTTCAACATCGTGAATATCGCATCTCAAACCAATGTCCGGTCCTAGCTGTCCATCACATTCAAGGATCTGACTAATCCCTTTCCACAATTTGCTCTTTCCTTGGAGATTTTGCATGTTACCAATCATGTAGAAACCATGTTTGGCTCTCGACAAGGCGACGCAGATTCGATTTTCGATACGAAGAAATCCAATATTTTCATCCACATTGCTCCTCACAAGGGACAGAATAATGATGTCATTCTCTTCACCTTGAAAATTGTCCACGACGGAAATACGCACAGATTGGGCGGCAGAATGATTCCGGCGAATCTTGAAAAAATGGAGAAGCTGACCGGAATACGTAGTCAGAATGGTTATTTGTTTTGGGGAGTATCCCTGCATAATCAGGTGTCTGGCCAAAGCCAGGGAGAGTTCCGCTTCATACGGATTCAGATGGCTCTTTCCTTCGTGGTCTCCGATCTCTTCTTCCGTGTGGGTGAGGAAAAAAATGTTAGACGCCATGCCTCGTACGCCGGGATACTCTAGAACCGATGCGTGATTTTCTAATGTCGGGTAGATGGATGGGACGATCAGTCGAGCTATTTCCGGACGCATACGATGCTGAACGCCCAACACGCAAGGCTCCATTCCATTTTTAATCAGCCTCTCGAACAGAGAGACGTCGAGGAAGAAATCTTTGGCTAAGCGATGAACTGTTACGGGTGGTGTCACGAAAGTGAATTAATCGGAATTGATTACTACTCATTTTAAAAATTGGATTTGTTTCAAGCTTACCCTTCATATTCACGCAATTTATCTTGAATTTCATAAATCCAACTTCTCGTTTCCTGCTGGACATCACTTCGCCCTGAACGTTTTTTCCACGCCATTAATGAAAATGGCTTTAAGGCGGCACACTTGCTTTGGCTACCAATCCGTACGATTTGCTTAGTGAATTTTGCTATTCCCTCTAAAAACTGGTCTAAAGCATGGTTGGTGTAGCAAATGACAAGGATAGGCGATGATCGCGCCTTGGGGTCGACCCAGAAACGTTTGTTTTTCAATAAAGTTTGGACGATTCGAAGTCCTAAGTATGTTTTGCCAGTACCGGGCGGTCCCTGAATCACCGAAATCTTTTGCGTTAAGGCTGCGTACATAGCAGCGCATTGACTCGGATCAAGCCCCAGATCATTTGCATCTGGACGGCCATTTGGGTTAAGGATCTCAACTTGCTGAATGCGGAGCCGACTTTTTCCAGCCTCCCCTACACAAATAAATGAAGAAAAAATCAATTATAACTTTTTTGAAAACTAAAAAAAAATCAGATTTATTATTTACCAAAAGTACCAAATGTAAAAAAAAAAATGTAGTAATTTCTTCTAAGACCCTTTCTTCCAATTCATTATCTTCTTCGTCATTACTTGCTAAATTTGAAGAAGTTTTGTAAGTCAAATCATATATGGGCTGAATAAAGGAACAAATTTGATAGTTATTCTTCAAACAATTAAACAAATCTGTTTTTCCTTACAAACGCTTACCTTTTCTCTCTTTAACAGGTAGTCAGGCATTTCAGGTGTGTTTTTTCGACCCAAGATGTAGTCCTCTAAAGGAAAATTAGTTGGGCTGATTCGTTGTAAAGTCGTGAGAATGGTTCGGTAGGATTCGAAAAACACGGTCGATTTCGCCATGATGAATATCTTCTTTTTTAGCTCTGCCGATAAAGTTCTTCCTTCAAATTTGACTTTTATTTTGCCGTCGAGTAGATGTGTAGGATTATTATCCACCACGGTGAAGAGATGTAGTGACGCAAAATGATCCGATGATAAACAAAGCAAGGATCCAAAGAGAAAACGCTTGCTGTTCTCCCAGTTAATTTTTTTCAAATGGGAATTCGAGAACTGAATGGTGTACGTGTCACCCTGCATATCGTATTCCAGAATTTGCACTCCGTAGTACAGCCGAATGTTGTCCGAATTCTGCATTCTTGAATGTTTTCCATCCTTCTGAATTTTATAAGCCAATAAGCCAAGACGCAATGGATAAAAGAAATCCTCGCGAAGAAGACGAAACTGAATATCCAAGTACGTCGTTACGTCAGGATATACTCCCTTGACGATATTTGGGCGAATGAAAGGCTCCACATCTACACATACATCCTCCCAGGTTGGCATAACATTCAGAGTGCGGAAATTATTTGGCGGATCCTGAAGCACCAAATCGTGCCTGTATTCATCCATACGACTACGTTGATTTTCCTTCTTGATTTCCACGGGGATATGTTGACTCCATGCAGTCTATAAAAATCAATTAAATTTAAAAATTAACCAGACAATATAGCCAGTTTGAAAATTGCAAATGCTTACCTGCAACTGTTGAATCCCATCCTCAAAAATATCGAAAGCATCAGCAGTAATTAAATTTTTAATAGTTGGCATAGCTTTCAGCGAAATAATATCAGTAAAAAAATGTTGTCCCAAACATTGACAGGCCAGGGCGGGCATCATCACCAAAATTTCTGTCGCCAGGTGAAATACGGCCGTTATCAACCGTTTCAAACGCTCTTCCTTGGCGGGCAAGTTCGCTGCACGAGATATTGGTATGTTGATAATCATCGTCGTAATGTGTGGAAAAATATTTTGGGCCGCTAAAATTTTGACAACGGCAACGAAACTTTCACTGAACTGAGAGGTCCCATTTTTCTTGCAGAATAATCCAAGCGCAACTATGATGAGCTCCAAATACTCGACGTTTACCAAGTTTTCCTCGAGTTGTTTGCCTAAATCATTTTCAGGATCGCCAAGACATCGGATCACTTCCGACGGTTCAACGTTGTCACCGGCCAACCTCACCAGATATTGAAAATCCAATCTTTGGTGACTGGATTGTCTTCGCTGTTGACTTGAGGAGTGATTCTGATATCCACGGAAAGGTTGGGATGTTGATGAAGATGATGGGCGATCTCTCCATGCTCCCTGGTTCGACGACGTATAATTTTGTGAAGTTGCTCCTAACCGGCCACTACCTGCTCGATAAGTTCCCGTTAAGCCACGTCCTCTTGCCGTTGAGTTATTCTCCATTGTATTACTCTCAACTGGATTGAAATTTAGAAGTGTAAGCAAATAGTGAGTGATACACAGAAACACATGTAGGCTACAGTCAAGCATAGATTTCGGTTACACTTTCTTTGGTGTAATACGAAACGAATGAATTTATCGAATTGTGTAAGCGGAGCAGTTGTGAAAGACGAGTTAGGCATTGCTCAACGATGTTTGAGTAGTCAATTTTAAATAACGATTTCGTCATATTTCGACAATTTGAAACGACTTACAGTTTAGGAATTGGTTATCTCGCTTATGACCTAAATATATACTTCACACATGAATTTTGTCCAATAAATCATCACAAATGCTGAAAAACTAGATTATTATGGTGTGGTTTTATAGCATACATGCGGGTCGATTAACCGGATTAACTGTTAAGCAGCAAGAAGTCACTTTATTGAATGTCGTAAAAAGATATAGATAATAGTGATTACTTTCCTTGGAAAGAACACGAAACTGAATTTGACCAACAAGTTACAAGTTTAACTTTGGATACTAGTAATATAATAAATAAAACGGAGGGTTTATGGCTGAATATAGTAGGCTCAATTAATGGAAAGTTCTAGTATTTCGCTAATGCTAAAGGCTTTGCGTGCTGCCCACTAAACTAATACACATACGCTCGATAAACGAAATTGTAGCACAATAAAATTGCAATTTACAAGTAGTATAAATATACAAGACCATTAAAACTATGTGTGAATTCCGGTGAATTCTTACCTGTTTCCTTGCGTATGGTTTACACAACGCACAACTCCATTAATCATACTTTAAATGAAATAATTGAGGAAAAAATCGTATCAGGACTTGAAGAACTGAACAACGTCAACTTACTTCTCCGACTGAAGACTGAGCAGTGAGCATTTGAGCAACGTTCGTTATCGAGCATGTCTCGTATATCATACCCGAGGGCCATATTGCAAAATTGCGTCAACCTTGTATGGCATTGAAAATTGTAGAAACGAACGAAGAATAATCATTCGAGGATTTGACGGGTACGTATTTATATAGATAAGTGTCTTTTCGAGTGATTTCCCTATCGATAAATTTTTCAACGACTCTTGAATGCGCACCGGCATTTGTTTGGGGTGATGGGTGCTTATTGATGCGTTATCAATAAGCAAGGTGTGTCTGTTACGTAGGCAGTCTGGAGAAGAGTGGGAGTGGAATTTGAGTAGCTAAACGACAACAGTACGAAGCCCAAAATTAAAAATAAGAAAAAGTTAAAAACACAAAAACATACTATAAAACAAAAATAAATAAACCGTATCAATTAACAAGCAAGATGGGGAAAATCACTGTCCTTTCTCTTCCTCTCAGTTCCAATAGATATAAATTGATGAATTGAAATATCTCCAGTGGCGCAGTTGGTTAGCGCATGGTACTTATAAGACAGTAATTTCAATCGACACCAACTATAATTAGAAGTAATGCCGAGGTCGCGAGTTCGAGCCTCGCCTGGAGAAATGTAAAAGTAACTATCCTTATTCATTATAAACGTAGAAATAATAATTTTCATATTGCGGAGAAATATTCATTTATTTATTGATTCAGAGCTATAAACCCTATTAAGGTCTGGCTGATTGATTGTATTATACCGAATTACCGGTTGTATAAACAATGAATCGAAAAATTCCAATGAATTTGAAAAAGAAGATTGGAAGCCAAAAGAATAAAATATATAAATTTAAAAAAAACCCGGCCGCTCACCCGGTTCACGCTTTCAGATTACAAGTAATTCTGCAACCCTGTGTTTTTTTTTTTAAAAAGAAAACAATTAAAATATAAGGTCGTCGTCTGCTTAATCATCTCAATCAAGTGATCAAGTGATCAACTTCGTGTACGTTCATGCGTGTGTGAATGTTTTCACGAGGTTTCATTGCACCTTTTTCTGAGCATGCACAGTTACAGTTATACATAATTACGTGTGATACCAATCGAAACTTGAGTCAGTAATCAAGGTAAATCAAAAGTTTTTGCTACATTGGATTTTTCCTTAACAGTTTTGACTTTTGATAGTGGCTGTAAATGTTTTAGTAGCTTCTTCTGCTTTATGCTAGAGACTTTGAGTAAAATTGTCTTTCTGTCTTTTTTAATTTTTTTGATAATAGGTTGACTTGGGTATATGAAGGAAAATGCAACTTGCAACTAATTTGACGTAGCAACCAGACCTTTTGTCATTTGGAATCCTCGACAACCAATCCCACTGAGAGACTCAATCCTGGAATGGGTCAGGTTAGACAATCTACATTTACTTGTAAAGCACACTTTTTGCTCCATGGCATCGTGACCAAGGCAGTTTCGTGTAGATTTCAGTTGGTTCAACTAAATCAAGGTGATGAAGGAATGGGAAGGGGTCTGTCGGTCTAATGGATGTGGATTAATAGCTGCTTCAATTATTAAAATTATTTGATAGCAGCTCAAATGCGCCAAGTTGACGTTTGTAAAACAAAAGGCATCGCTTGCTGCTCCGACATCTTCTCCGTCTTCTTCTTTATTTGGTTACCCAATTATTGTTTTGTCATTCGTTTTATCTAAGCATTACCGTGAAATGCCTATCGTAATCTTTTCCTTCCGGTAATTCTAAAGAAAGAATTTATTCTAAAGAAGAGTTTATTGATTTTTTCTCTTAATTGATAAAATAAGCATCAAACGAAAACTATTATCATTACTGAAATCAATATCAGGTTCCTGGTTTCTCCATCGTTAACTATCCATTCCCGTTTCATCATTTAGCTGCAGAGCTCGAGCTATTTTAACTGATATCTGCATCAATCATTACTAATTCAGATATTATTTGTTCAGATTGTTTTTCGTAAATTGTAATCTATCTACGTATGTAATTACTTTCTGCAGCGCAGTACTTGAAAGTCGTTAGTAGGTCCCCGGTTAATTTAAAAAAGGAACAAGTAAGAGTCGATAATATGTTTTATTTAAATTTTGTATTAAGTGCTGATCAAGGTTACAAAAGAATTGGATCAAATGAATTCGTACAGACAGAAAAATTAATTTGAAGAGCTAATTGCTTCTCTATCTTATATTCCATGAGTATTTGGTTGTCTTGTATACTTCCGCATCGGCGTCACCGGCGTCACTGGAAAATGTGATTCCATTTACTTCTTTTTCAAAGTCAGGATGAGTGATCACTATTTTTTCATCATTTTTGGAAGACGCTATTCCTGTGATGGTTGGATGTATATCCACAGTTAACGTTTCATCCTTGTTAATAGAATCACTGATGATGACGTTCCCAATCCCGTTCACTTTCTTCTCAATATCCAAAGAAACGGTTTCATTTCCATCAAATGAAGCGGCCGAAGAAGCGATTCCGTCTATCTCCTTGTAGATGACCAATGCGAATATTTCATCGTCTTTGGTAGATGATCCGATTCCGGTCAAGAGTTCCGTTTCATCGCCGGTGACAGAGGGTTGAATTTTACTTTTACCAACAATTTTTCGCGATGGTTTCTCAACATTTATGTTACTATTCGTCTCACGATTACGTTTTTCTATTAATGAGGTAAAGGTGTTAAAAACATCTTGAATCACAAAGGGGTCTGTCTCTTGTTCAATCATTGACGAGGAGATGTTATTTATCATGAGCTTGGTCATTTCGGTCGAATCGATGATTTCGGGGACTTGGGGTTCTCCAGAAATCGACTCGGACTCGAGAGTTCTTTTTTCCGTCTCGTTATTTGACATAATTTTTGTGGATTGGTCTGATACGGAATCATCGTTGGTGTAATCGCCTGTTTCGGGAAGACGATATCCTATAGGATTGCGTTGGACGAAATCTGGTAGTTTATCTGGCGAATCGTAAATATCGGTCATCATTATCGCGTTTTCAGATTGTTCGACGACGTTGACGTCTTCCAGAGTGGGAACAACATGTGTAGGAGTGATCGTATTCGGAAAATGGATATCCGGTATGACGTTTCCCGGTTGGTTTTGGGAACATTCAACTTCCTGTGGACACGTTGAACTGTTGTAAATGGCCGCCATCACTACCAATCCTGTCAAGCACCCGAAGGCAACGATCGAGATAACAAAGGCAAGACATTTTGCTAGGTTAAGTTTTCTTGGCATCTCCATTTTTGTCTGTTTAGAAATTCAAGACTGTTTGATTTTCTTCCAAACCGACCCCCTACTTATAGGCTTTCCCTGGCTTTCCCTGCCTCAGACGGTAACACGACTACTCGTGATTTTAAGTTATTTTGTAAAAACTAAACGAAAAACAAACGTATGTTGTTTTAATTCTGTTAATTGTATATTTTCACACATTGTTCATTATACAGATAAATTTGATAAAAATTTTTGTATTATTTTAAATCTTTTTCAATGGCGCTGAATCGGAGATTTTCGCTTAGCTGCTGTCTCTAGTCTTTGGCATGTGACACCCTCTTTTGGTTTCCAAATTCTTAAGGATCAGATTGATTAGATTAAAGTTTATCAACTAGCTTTCGTTTTTCATTCGGTAATCATTTAAATTTCCTCGATTTTTTCCCGTTTTAAGAGTAAAAAACATTATTAAACATTAATATTTAAATTTAAGAATTTTTGTTGAAATTTGTTTATAGATAATATAAGGTAGGAAATTATAAACATAATAAGAGAATTAAGAGAATTGAATCTACAGTAGCACTCAAATTCAATTAATTACCGGGTCCCTATGGAGTATTGGTTGTCGCGTTAGACTACCATGTAATCATTGCGAGAGGCCCTGGGTTCAAATCTTCAAGAATTCAACAAATGGGGTGATTTAAAATCCTCATACCTGGGAGGGTTCTTATCACAGGGAGGGTTCAAGTTAGATAAATAGGGACCCCATTTTTTTCCATAAAAATTCTTTAAAATTTTCAAAAAACTTTTCTCGAAAAATTCAAAGGATAATCGAGAAATTTGAAGATATTACATATTATTACAATTACGATTATACTACGCAATTATTAAAATGTAACAATTCTTTTTGAATTTGTAGGAAATTATAAACATAATAAAAAATTGCATGTATGAGTAGCTCTTAAATTCAATTTATTAACAGATCCCGGGAGTGGGATGGCTATCGTAGCAAACTGCCGTGCTGAAGTTCCTAAGGTTTATTTCTTTGATTTTCCAACTGATGAGTGGGACTTGTTGGCGGGGTATGTAGAAAGATGGTAGAAATAATATGGATGATGGTGATGGATGATGATATGGATGGATGATTGTATGGTAGAAAGATAGGGACCTACTCTATTTTGTATTTTCTAAAAATTCTAGAAAATTTTCAGTAAACTTTTCTAAAAAAGTTCCTCGCCTCTTGCAAGAGACTAGCGAGTGCGCCATTCACGTCAAGCGAGTCACCATCATGCCAAAATATATCCAGCTGGCTCGTCGTATTCTTGGAGAACGTGCCTAAGTGAAAGTGCCTTAATTCCTTAAACTTAAAAACCGGTCCTTTTCAGGGCCACCCCAAAACTGTATTGATGAGAGAATCAAAACCGTCCCATCATTCATTTAATTGTGTCCTTCAATGTTTAAGATCAAAATGATTCAATGGCACCGATTGAATTGACTATGGCTTGTTAAAAGAAAAACAGCAGGCGTAGTGTACAGTCAAGCCCGACTTTTACTATTTCTTTTGTTGATTCTGTGTTCCACGTAATGCATTAGGATTCTAATATCGATGTTGTTTGTTTGTCGACGTCTTGATACAACATCTCTTTCATTATTGCTTTCTCTTCATTTAAACCTGCATCGTTGTAATGACTAATTACGCGTCGAAATAATTCGCTATTGCCGAAATTTAAAAGAAGAACTCGAATCGAATTCATTTCAATTTGATCAAATTTTCGCTCGAGGCAGTCAAACAGGGTGAAAAACAAATTCATATTTGCTTTGCGGAGAGGTAACAATGATTGGATTCCGGTGTAATAGAAGAGCGCATCGATGATGACATTCTTGTCATTTTATGATCATCGATGTGAATTGAATTGAAAAATTTCTTTCGTTTTGTTTGGCTCTATCCTTTTGTCCATCATCATCAAATATTAATAGCCGGCGGATTTGCCAATGTCGAAATACAATTTGATGGATTTTTACGGGAGCAACTGGGTCAGCAAGATACCGGAGGATAAGTATTTATTGTCTCTTTCTGATTGCACCGTAGGTAAATTTGATGATGAAGAGGATCGAGAAAGAAGATTCAATTTGATTTATTGCTTGATGTTGTTGTCCATCATAGAATACGCCAACGACAAGAAATTGCAGTAAGACCATCGCAGCATTTAACCGGCAGATAAAAATCTTCCCTATCAATTAGATCATCCTGAAAGGATCGATTAGTCGGACGGACAAGCCAAGGATATACGAAATATTTTGAAAAATAAAGTAAGTCATATAAGCTAATCATTAAATAATTCATTGGACTGCATGATTTTATGATATGACTAGACCAACGGCTTTTTCCTCGAGTCTGGCGGGTTCGATGGCGAATTCTTGTCCAACACTTTGTAAATGGAACGATATCTCGATTGGAGTGGATTGCTCATCGAAGCCGATAAGAATTCCTTCGCTAAACTCATTTCTCGCAACCGAAAGGCCTTCACTTTACCGAATTGCTGCATCAGCATCAAACCTTATCCAATTCAAGTCCATTTTATTTAGCGCATCCATATGATGAATGTTATTATAAATATATGTCAACTGATTATGTGTGTAATATAGGTTTTCTTTAACGGGCCAAATGATGCTGGCGGTTCAATCCTTGAAACAGTGCTGGCAACAAAATCTACCAGCAATAACCAGCAGAATCCTATGACTAAAGAGAGCGTCTATATTCTGTCCAGTGTTTCCCTTTCTATTCGATTTTACTTGCCGTTGGTAGAACAGATGTCGAATATTTCGGATTGGACGTCGAAGGTGCCGAAAAAAAAATTCTAGAAACCATTCCTTGGCACAAAGTCAACATTAAAGTAATAATATTATTAATTATTTTTAGTCTATCAGCATATAATTCAAATAATAATCGGATAAATACATTAGATGATGACGCTGAAATGGAATCACATCCCGGAAGGAGATCCAGCTTTTACACGTCTGATGGAGAGGTTCAATTTCAAAAAATCTCATATGATTTCATTATATTATAGTCTGGAAGTAGTCTGTCTATGTTCACCAATCGCTCAATAATAATGTCACCATCAAATAATGTTGAAAGTTATTATAACTATTACTGTATATATCTGTCAGCTCTTGAAACTTTCTAAATTTGATGGAATACAATTGAATATATACATATACAATGCATGGCCTATATAGAATCAGTGCTGAATAGCGGTCAATAAACATAAAATTGGATCTTTATATCGTCCGCAACATATAGAGATTTGGACTAACTTCAATATTAAAGCCCTTTACCAACAATAATAATGAGCTAAATATCAATAAAATATGGAATAAACCAGTCGTTTTAGCTCCGCCTTGAGTGAGCGAGTCATCAATAAGGGAGGATCTTCTCAGCAGCGGGGACCGACCCATTCCCCAGCCCCTACAATGATTCCCAGATAAAAAAAAAATAAATCAGCCGCGCCCTTTTATCTTATTTCAGCTACTAACTGTTGGCTGTATTATTTTCAATATATGCTGATAAAAAAAAAAACACAAAAAAACTAGCGCGTTTATTTGGTTTCGTTTGAAACTTGCGGCCGGCCCGTCATGAATCCGTTGTCCTCCCGTTTCAAACGTTGGAATAGAGCACATTTCCTCATCACATTTACCGTTTTGCTAATAGTGGTCATGTGTAGTTCGTTCTATTTCATCCATTTCGTCCAGCCGGCAACGGAAAATTATCAACAGGTAACGAAATTTCGGTCCCGCAATGATTTTACCTGTTGATATCATGTCTTGTATGATGTACGCACTAAATCGTATGGAATGACGTTAATTCTCATAATCAATGTAGCCTTTTAAATATAATAGCTGCAAATTTGAAATGATTAATTTAAGTATACTTAATCACATAAATCATATTCGCAGGGTAATCAACAGCTGCGCCCTTTAACGAATGTGACGACATCGTCAGGAGTAAACTGCCAGCAGATGAGCATCAATAACACCAGCACAATAATAACAGACACGCAAAATGTTTCATTTCAAGTTTGCCAAAATGAGATGATCAATTTGAGCATCTCACTGGAAACTGAGAAAGAAAGTCATCGGAAAACGAATGCGACGCTCATCGAACAAATTAAACTCTGCCAACTACAACAACAAAAGAATCAAACGGATAGTCTTCGCAAGAATAACAGCAACAATAGCACAACAATAACATCATTTGATCGAAAATTATTCAATTACACCCAACCAAAAATCTGAGGCAATTAATTGCCTAAGTGTACAATAAATTGCGTACTTTCACGATTAATTGTGTGTTAACATGATTTTATCATATGTTAACACGATTTTATCATGTTATCATGAACTAAAGTATGCACTAAAAATATTATTGTACAATTTATTGCATGTTTAAAATTAATGCGCAATAATTTTAAAATCAATCGCGTACTACGCAATTAATCATATGTTTTACATGATTTATCATATACTAAATTACTTATCATGCAATTAATTGGATACTTAAAAATAATGCGCAATAATTTTTAAATAAATCACGTACTAAGAAATTAATCGAATGTTGACACGATTTATCATACACTAAACTACTTATCATGCAATTAATTGTATACTTAAAAATATTGTGGTCTAATTTTCGTTTTGCAATCCTACTTCCACCTAAATTTTTACACAATTTCATAAGTTTTCAATTGGATATCAAGCTGATTTCTCATAACTTGTTAACAAAGAGTGGTTTAACACTCCATGGCAAAGTTTACAGGATGTAAGGGTAATACTATTTTGAAAAAAGTCGGACTTTAAAAAAGCCTCTGAATACATCGTACACGTCATTTTGAATATTCAAACCCAGTTTTATGAGGGGTTAAAACTCAAAATAAAATGTACGCTAGACGAACTTTTCAAATTCCGAAAATTATCGGATTATAATTAAAGACATTTTCAATGTTCGGATAACGAACGATTAGATAGACGTATACATGCTCAGTATACAGGAAAAAGTCATAAAGAATCTCAACAGTTGAAATATGAAGAATTATTTAGGAATTTTTAATGTACGGCGAACGCTACTGCGGATATTGTAAAGAAAAATGTCTAAGTCCCAATTTGCAATAAAGTATTATATTTTAAAACAAAACCGCTTACAATTTATAATGTAAGTATAATTGCAAATTATAATTGTAAGTAGCTCAGCTGTTAGCGGTGTGTCCTGTGGAACTGAAGAGCAATGGTTCGAAAATGTGAAGTGAGTTCGAAGCCAAGTCCGGGTAGATTTCTTTGTGAAATTTAATTTAATTATTCGATTCAATTTATCGCGCAATTTATTGTCGTTGGCTGGAAATTATTTTTTAAATTTTAAGCATGATAAATCACACAATTTTAGGAAATTGTTTCAAAATAACTGCATGTTAAAATACACAATTAATTGCCCAAAAACATGCAATTAATTGCCTCGGATTTTTGGTTGGGCATGTCCACTTTTTTGCACGACACGACTTATCCCGGAGTGGAGAATTACACCCGTTACACAGTGGCCCGTTTGGGCATGTCACATTTAGCCGGAATCGAGCCACTCAAACCGGAATACGGTCCGGTTTGCAATGACGTCACTTTATTGCGTTATCCATTAACTATTTCGCCTTGTCAGAATGGAAACGTTTCCATTAAACAAAATTCTGTTTTCATCGCCGTCATTTCTGCCCCTGGCAATTTCGATAAACGAATAACAATCCGGCAGACGTGGCGGAATCATTTGAAAGTCAACTATCACAACAGTTCCATGAGATTGGCCGGTTTCGCTTTCATTCTGGGACTGACGGACCACAACGAAACGCAAATTAAAATTAAAGAAGAGGCTACAACATACGGGGACGTGATTCAAATTGAAATGGCCGATTTCTATCGGAATTTATCTCTGAAAGTGGCTGGCCTCTTTAATTGGTTGTACGAATATTGTCATCACAAAACAGATTTCCTATTCAAAGTAGACGACGACGTCTACGTCAACGTTCGTAATCTCGTCCAGTTCGTCAAGTCACACAATCGCTTCGATCAGAGTATTTTTGGATTATCAGCTGTGAACTTGTTTCCTACGCGAGGTAATTTAAAATAGTTTTCAAATGAGAGCGTCATCCTATATTGTATCGGTTTATTATTATACACAACCATCAGGTGGCAAATGGGGTGTGACAATGGAGGAATGGCCATGGAGAGATTATCCGCGTTATTTTTACGGACCGGCTGTCATATTTCCTGGTAAAACGATCCTGCCTTTATTAGCCGCATTTCAAACGACTCCGTTGATGCCCATCGACGACCTTTACTACAGTGGCATCTGCACAGAAAAGGCCAACGTCACAATTCGTTGTTCCATCAACTCAACTAGGTTTCCATTATCAAATTGACTAATTGATTATTTGCTCTCTTCTTATATAATGATGTCATTAAATGCCAGTGTCTTTACAATGGAGCCACCCGTGGCGTGTAATGTCCGCTTTTACGTTTCGTGGCTGACATCATCGGCGAATCAAATGAACCATTCCCATTGGAACACCGAAGATTTTTACCATAACCGGACCCAGTGTATAATTGATGCGGGAACCAACGGTAATTCAAACATGACCATCGATCCCAATGAGCCTGTCAATTTCTACTTTGAATAAATAAACTGGCTATTATTATTCAGCACTATAAGCGGAGCAGTTGTGAAAGACGAGTTAGGCATTGCTCAACGATGTTTGAGTAATCAATTTTAAATAACGATTTCGTCATATTTCGACAATTTGAAACGACTTACAGTTTAGGAATTGGTTATCTCGCTTATGACCTAAATATATACGGTACTTCACACATGAATTTCGTCCAATAAATCACAAATGCTGAAAAACTAAATTTATTATGGTGTGGTTTTATAGCATACATGTGGGTCAATTAACCGGATTAACTGTTAAGCAGCAAGAAGTCACTTTATCAAATGTCGTAAAAAGATATAGACAATAGTGATTACTCACCTTGGAAAGAACACGAAACTGAATTTGACCAACAAGTTACAAGTTTAACTTTGGATACTTTTAGTGTAATAAATAAAACGGAGGGTTTATGGCAGAATAATAAAGTAGGCTAAATTAATGGAAAGTTCTAGTATTTTGCTAATGCTTAAGGCTTTGCGTGCTGCCTACTATACTAATACGCTCGATAAACGAAATTGTAGCACAAATTGAAATTTGCAAATAGTATAAATATACAAGGCCATTAATACTATGTGTGAATTCTTACCTGTTTCCTTGCGTATGGTTTACACAACGCACAACTCCATTAATCACACTTTAAATGAAATAATTGAGGAAAAAATCGTATCAGGACTTGGGGAACTGAACAACGCCAACTTACTTCTCCGACTGAAGACTGAGCAGTGAGCATTTGAGCAACGTTCGTTGATTGAGCATGTCTCGTTTATCATACTCGAGGGCCATATTACAAAATTGCGTCAACCTTGTACGACATTGAAAATTGTAGAAACGAAAGAAGAAGAATTATTCGAGGATTTGACGGGTACGTATTTATATAGATAAGTGTATTTTCGAGTGATTTCCCTATCGATCATTTTTTCAACGGGATTTTGACATATTTTTCAAACTCTTGAATGCGCACCGGCATTTGTTTGGGGTGATGATGCGTTATCAATAAGCCGTAAGCAAGGTGTGTCTGTTACGTTGGCAGTTTGGAGAAGAGTCATCAAAATGGGAGTGGAGTTTGAGTAGCTAAACGTCAACAGTACGAAGCCCAAAATTAAAAATAAGAAAAAGGTAAAAACACCCAAAAATACTAAAACAAAAATGAATAAACCATATCAATTAACAAGCAAGATATGGATATGGGGAAAATCACTGTTCTCTCTCTTCCTCTCAGTTCCACGGAGAAAATTTCACGCGTCAATTTCAAATAGATATTAATTGATGGATTGAAATATCTCCAGTGGTTCAGTTGGTTAGCGCATGGTACTTATAAGACAGTAATTTCAATCGACACCAACTGTAATTAGAAGTAATAATTAGAAGTAATGCCGAGGTCGCGAGTTCGATCCTCGCCTGGAGAAAAGTGAAAGCAATTAACCTTATTCAAATTATAAATGTAGAAATAATGATTTTCCTATTGCGGAGAAATATTCATTTATTTATTGATTCAGAGTTATAGACCCTTATTAAGGTCTGGCTGATTGATTGTATTATACCGAATTACCGGTTGTATAAACAATGAATCGAAAAATCTAATAAATTTGAAAAAGACGATTGGAAGTCAAAAGAATAAAATATATAAATTTTAAAAAAATCCCGCCCGCTCTCACCCGGTCTTTTAAATTTGCCAATGTAGAATTGTAGACAGCAGAGTGTCTTTCGTGTTCTTTGATAGCCTATTTGATTACTGAAATCAATATCAGGTTCCTGGTTCCTCCATCGTTAACTATCCATTCCCGTTTCATCATTTAGCTGCAGAGTTCGAGCTATTTTAACTGATATCTGCATCAATCATTACTAATTCAGATATTTTTTGTTCAGATTGTTTTTCGTAAATAATTGTAATCTATCTATGTAATTACTTTCTGCAGCGCAGTACTTGAAAGTCGTTAGTAGATCCCCGGTTAATTTAAAAAAGGAACAAGTAAGAGTCGATAAAATGTTTTATTTAAATTTTGTATTAAGTGCTGATCAAGGTTACAAAAAAATTGGATCAAATGAATTCGTACAGACAGAAAAATTAATTTGAAGAGCTAATTGCTTCTCTATCTTATATTCCATGAGTATTTGGTTGTCTTGTATACTTCCGCATCGGCGTCACCGGCGTCACTGGAAAATGTGATTCCATTTACTTCTTTTTCAAAGTCAGGATGAGTGATCACTATTTTATCATCATTTTTGGAAGACGCTATTCCTGTGATGGTTGGATGTATATCCACAGTTAACGTTTCATCCTTGTTAATAGAATCACTGATGATGACGTTCCCAATCCCGTTCACTTTCTTCTCAATATCCAAAGAAACGGTTTCATTTCCATCAAATGAAGCGGCCGAAGAAGCGATTCCGTCTATCTCCTTGTAGATGACCAATGCGAATTTTTCATCTTCTTTGGTAGATGATGCGATTCCGGTCAAGAGTTCCGTTTCATCGCCGGTGACAGAGGGTTGAATTTTATTTTTACCAACAATTTTCCGCGATGGTTTCTCAACATTTATGTTACTATTCGTCTTACGATTACGTTTTTCTATTAATGAGGTAAAGGTGTTAAAAACATCTTGAATCACAAAGGGGTCTGTCTCTTGTTCAATCATTGACGAGGAGATGTTATTTATCATGAGCTTGGTCATTTCGGTCGAATCGATGATTTCGGGGACTTGGGGTTCTCCAGAAATCGACTCGGACTCGAGAGTTCTTTTTTCCGTCTCGTTATTTGACATAATTTTTGTGGATTGGTCTGATACGGAATCATCGTTGGTGTAATCGCCTGTTTCGGGAAGACGATATCCTATAGGAATGCGTTGGACGAAATCTGGTAGTTTATCTGGCGAATCGTAAATATCGGCCATCATTATCGCGTTTTCAGATTGTTCGACGACGTTAACATCTTCCAGACTGGTAACAACATGTGTAGGAGTGATCGTATTCGGAAAATGGATTTCCGGTATGACGTTTCCCGGTTGGTTTTGGGAACATTCAACTTCCGGTGGACACGTTGTACTGTTGTAAATGGCCGCCATCACTACCAATCCTGTCAAGCACCCGAAGGCAACGATCGAGATAACAAATGCAAGGCATTTTGCTAGGTTAAGTCTTCTTGGCATCTCCATTTTTTTCTCTTTAGAAATTCAAGACTGTTTGATTTTCTTTCAAACCGACCCCCTACTTATAGGTGTTCCCTACCTCAGACGGGGTAACACGACTACTCGGGATTTTAAGTTATTTTGTAAAAACTAAACGAAAAACAAACGTATGTTGTTTAAATTCTGTTTATTACATATTTTCACACATTGTTCATTATAGATTAGATAAATTTGATAAAAATTTTTATATTGTTTTGAATCTTTTTCAATGGCGCTGAATCGGGCATTGTCGCTTAGCTGCTGTGTCTAGTCTTTGGCATGTGACACCCTCTTTTGGCTTCTAAATTCTTTAGGATTAGATGATTAGATTAAAGTTTAGCAACTAGCTTTCGTTTTTCATTCGGTAATCATTTAAATTTTCTCGATTTTTTCCCGTTTAAAGAGTAAAAAACATTATTAAACATTAATATTTAAATTTAAGAATTTTTGTTGAAATTTTTTTATAGATAATATAAGGTAGGAAATTATAAACATAATAAGAGAATTAAGAGAATTGAATCTACAGTAGCTCTTAAATTCCTTTAATTAACGGGTCCCTATGGGGTATTGGTTGTCGGGAGTGGGATGGCTATCTTAGCAAACTACCGTGCTGAAGTTCCTATAGGTTTATTTCTTTGATTTTCCAACTAATTCCATTCTTTCCAATTTGATCAAATTTTCGCTCGAGGCAGTCAAACAGGGTGAAAAAACAAATTCATATTTGCTCTGCGGAGAGTAACAATTATTGGATTCCGGTGTAATGGAAGAGCGCATCGATGATGACATCCCGCATTTCTTATATTGAAGTGACATGATAGCAAGGCCACTTTTTTCGCCAAGTGGTCATAGAAGACAACATGGTAGAATGTTGAATAATCTAACCCCGTTGTTTGCGAGGTTAATTTGGTTATAATTAAATTTTTAATCACCAATTTATTGAAATTCTGATTGATTATTGTCGGTTTAAATATTCTCTCGCAATATTTCCAACAATTCTACTTTAAGGAGATTTGTTTTTTTAAATATGAGACTTAAAAGTTGAAAGATGCGGATCAAGGTTACAGACCAGCATCTATATAAGGAGGTTAGAGGCTATAGTTTAAATTAATCCAAACTTAATCGCCTCAGAAAAGTTTACAATGG
Source organism: Daphnia galeata (assembly GCA_030770115.1). NCBI lineage: Eukaryota > Metazoa > Arthropoda > Branchiopoda > Diplostraca > Daphniidae > Daphnia > Daphnia galeata. The sequence goes on from CM061114.1 coordinate 2,359,633, forward strand.
CATCCAATAAGCAAAGATTTAATGGAAATTTCAAGAATTTGGGTTGGGGGAAAAGTAAGGACGCCCTTAACAAACCTGTTACTGAAGAAATGTCGAAGGATTTAAACCCGAGCTCCTCCCATAAGGTGTCGACACCGGATCCTGAACGTATAAAGAACAAGAAATTGGGTCGAGATGATTCAACGAAGAAAGAGTCAGTTGATCAATTGAGTTCGTACAGGAAACCGGCTGGATTTGCTATGAAGCCTGATAAAATAAAAGACGTTTTGGATGACGGTGAATCTTCAAGCGTAAAGTTTCTCAAGTTCCGCAAACTTCCCGCTGATGAAATCGAGTTCCGTCCGGAAGTGCAACTGGATTTGTATCAAGACTATCCAATAGAAGGCAAGAAATGGAATCGGCTGCTGGGTGGGAAAAAGAGCTTTAAACCCAACACACCTGCTAAGACTCCGAAGAAATCGCCAAATGTTGCACTTTTTAAGTTTCACTATTATAGCGAGATGGAACTGGAGACCACACAAGTCCCAATTCACAAGGCAGAGAAAACCAAATCCAGTAATAAAGTCAGTGAATTTCTCTTTAAAACCGGATTTTTGTTGGAGAAACCTCAGTGGTAGCTGCTTATCAACACTCAAAACCATAAAAACATTAGCCCCTTTGAGCTTCTATCCTTAATTTAATGTTTTCATTCTAATCGCTGTTCTGTCGGTGAAATAAACAAAAATCTTTTAAAATTCATTTTCTTTGTGTATTTTCAATTTATTTCTTATTGATTTAAAATCAAGAATGAAAAGGTATATTACGTCTATGTAAACACCTTCAAAACAAATGACTTTATTCTGCAGCACGCAGCGTCTTCAAATAGATCTCGATATCTTCGGATGACTTGCGCCGTTTGCGCGCAATAACAGTGTCAACGATTCTTAGTAATCTTATAATAGATTATCCCCCCCCCCTCAAAGTTGGCGAAAAAGCTGCAAAAAATGCCGGCAAGGCTACAAGAACATCACCAAAGGCAAAGGACAAAATCAATGACATCTTTTTGTATTTTTGCACTCTGTTACAATCCAGTTTGATGTAGATTTTGCAATATTTACAGGGTAACTGTTTATCTTTCTTTTCTGTAACAAAGAAACGATGAAGTTCTATTATATTAATTCAATGATGAATCTAAACATATTTTTACCTTGGGAGCAGCCAACTCTTTAGAGCGCTCTTGAAAAAACATACACGGATGCTCCGCCAAAGCGCATCTGTTGCATTTCAAACAGTGGGTCCAAGTTGGCTTCACACATCGTTGACATTTGACGCAATGTACATAGGTCCTTCCATCCTAATTAAATAATTTCAATAGATACAAGCGCTTTAATTTGTACCTTAGTATATAGTTACCTTAGACGTACACGAATTACAGCTGGAGCAATGCTTGTTTTCGGGACTTGTCCATTTTTTACAGAGACTGCAATAACGATATCCTTCACTGGCAGGTAATTGAAGTTTCTGCAAGTTGACATTTGTAAATATTCGGACAGGAGATCCTTGCTTTCTTCCTTTAGGACCTTTAAAAATATAAATGTAAGGAGGTTTAAAAATATTCACGATCACCAAACTATGCTAACTAAAACATATACCTTTCTGAAATTGACCGTGATTGGTGTACTCAATTTTGTAGTCCAGCATCGCAAATTTTGGCATTGTATTGAGTATTTGAGGTTCCATGAAATAGGGGAATATCCAGAAATCTGCAGAAAAGAAGCTTAATAAGTGAAATCATAAAATTTAAATTATGAAAAACTTACTCGAGATCTCCGATGAAGTAACTCCATTCAGACGTTTGTACTCTTTATCGATTTTCTGCAAGGTGTGCGCGATAATTTCCACCTTACCTCCGAACGGTGGATCCATTACCACAGCCAAATTATTTTTACCTTCTTTCAAAAACTGTTCATAAATAGAAACGCCTTCAACTCCATTGAAAAAGTGGTGATTGAACATGTTGTAGAGTAAATATTCCTGCTGCGCATAAAACTGGCGCTAGAGAAAATAAAAAAATAATTAACTAAAATATAAGGTATTTAATTTTATTCTTTAACTTACAAATCGAATATCAATATCAAGCATCAAGCATTTTTTGGAACCATCTTTCTTCAGTCTTTCAAAGATTGTTGGGCAAGCAATGCACAGTACATGACTAGCTTTAGCATCTTGAAGCAGTCCCAATATTACATTAATTGAATTTTCAGAGAAAAAAAACTGTGCTTCCTTTTTGGAGTGATCTAAAGGATCTAAGAACTTGAATTAAAAATCTGTGATTAATACAGAGCAATAAATCATAAATAAAATTTTTTTCTTATTATTACCTCAGAAGGCTTGACTAGCAACTCTTCAGAAATTCCCTTTGTAATTTTGTGATTTAAATGTTGTTGGTGCTGGTCATCAACAAAAAGTTCTCCACAAGAATGACAATAGCTTTTAAACTTTACAGATGAATTGTGCTTGCACAATATGTTTTCTCTAATGTATTCAAGTTCCCTTGATCTTAAGAGAAGTTGACTTTCCTTTATTATTTTTCGTCCCTTATCATTTTTCCAATCAGCTTCCAAAACATAGGCAGAACACAACTTTCGATCCCGATAAGCCGAACAAGCGAAAAATCTTCTGTCCACATTAGAATTTCTTTCAAATAGTAGCATCGGACCTACCATGTAGAAAATTGTAGAGTAAACAACGCTAATACATATCTACATAGCATACAAGGTTTCAAGTCATTTTTCAAAAATATCCTTACCATGGTCACAAGAAGGTCGTTCTCCTAAAAAATCCAGCTTAATCTGTACGGAATCTCTGGATCCGTGGTCACATTGATCGTGATTCATGGCAATTATTTTTATAAAAACAATTTAAACTTAGTTTTTTTAAAACTGTCACTTTTTAAACTGCCTGCTGTCTAGGAAACGTCACACGTGGAAAACAGCAGACTAACTAACTTAATGCGTCGTCTGCTAGTCAATAACAGTCGGCTGATCGGCTCAATCGCGAGTATTTGGAATGATGTCTTGCCCAAATTCATTGATTTTGCAGCATTTATTTAGGAATGCGAGGTAGAAGTCTTATTATTTTATTCTTGAACGAGCGTTTCATATATTTTATCTTTTTTTATTAAATTTCAAGACTACATTCTGTATGGAAATCTGGTCGGCCGGTACTCACGAACAGACAATCTTTTAGTTCTGAGGCAAAAGAGATTGTAATTCCTAAATATATTCCTAGGGGCCCCACAGATATATTAGAGGTATTAAAAGTAAATCAGTGTCCTGTATTGTTCCATATACTTTGCATTTTGAATGTTTAGGCTTTGGCATCAACAATCAAAAGAGACCCTACAGGTCCTCACTACAAGTTCCATGATGATCCGTATTTGATACCTACATCAAATCATGCAAAGCGTACATATGCGCTAGCTCAGGAAGCAGGAAGGAAAGCTGCAAACTGGATTAAACAGGAGCATGCTGATTTATTTAATCAAAGGAATGCTGAGCCTTTCATTGAAGCATTTGCCCCAGCTGAAAAGCTTACTGAAACTACCCCAATGACCGAAGACTTGTTAAAGAAGTATATTAAAACTTCACAAGTTGCAAATGCTATCCATGTTTATGGAAAGCTTGATTCATCAGGTAATTTGTGGCCTTAGAAAATGGAAAGCAAAACACTTTAAAAACTGTTTATTTTTTATCTAGCCATTAGTTCAGCTACTAGACAATCATTTTTGGAGTTTGTCTCATTTTATAATGAAGAAGATCAATTAAGTGAAGATTTGATTGAAGAAAGGTGGTTCAGAAGTGGGATGAAAGGCATGAAAGACCAAATAAAGATTACGTGGAGGTTAGTATACATCCACTATCAATAAAAAAAAGAACTGGAAATAATGTAAGTTAATGATCTGGCATAATTAGGAACAATGGACTGGCCGAAAAAGTTTTCAATGATATGGAAACCAAAACTCTAGAGGCTTATTGTGCTCTGATTTGTGGAATGGTAAAGCATGGGCAAGCTGTTGGTGCCTGGGAGTACTTTAATCAAATGCTAGGTATCAATGTTAAACTTGATTTTCCAAAAAGTTATTGTAAATATGTTTTTTTCCCCATTTTTAATAGCTGAAGGTTTTCAACCGGATATAGTGACTTATAATAGCATTTTGAAAATAGCTGGAACCATCAGAGAGGATGGAGAATTTATAATTCAGTTGATTGATGTGAGGATAAGTCTTGAATTACATAATTTCATCATTTTTAATTTTAAAAAATATTCATTTTCTGCTCAGGAAACTCTAATGAATATGGCTCACGCTGGAATAAAGCCAAACGTTCGTAGTTTGAATGCCACTTTGCAGTCTGTTTCTCGTATACCTATAAGCCGAGTGGCTCGTGAAAAGGCGTTAAAATTGATGTCAGATTTTAAGTCTATCGGAGTAAACCCTTCTCTAGGCACTTACTTCTTCCTGCTCAAGATTTTCTGTCGAGAGAGTAAGTCACAAAAATTTACAGTTGATTTTAGTGGCGCATTATTTGTTCAATTTCTTTCGAACAGAGGGGCCAATGAGTAACATTCTTATCGACATTATTCACAGAATTGAAGAAGAAATGCCACCACTCCAAGTGAGTAATTTCAGTTTTTAAAAAAAATGCATAATTGATATACAAGAATGTGTTGAATGTTCCAGGATGTTGAAGACGTCGCTTTCTTTTCCGAAGCAATGAAAAATTGCAATTATCATCTAGACGACGTGCAATTGGCAAAAAGACTACACAGTCTTGTTTCCTTACCTCAGAACCAAGTTTTCATAGGAGATTCTTACAAAGAGTCTATTTACTAGTATGAATTTAAAGGAAAAAAACAACATCCTTTTGTTTTTAATTGACGTTTTTTTTTCTACCATTTAGTCGCTCCTTTTTACTTCTCCTCAGCCGAGCCGAAACTCCTGAAGCTTTGATGGAATCGTATCGCCATCTGGTCCCCAATATTTACACCCCTGAACAGAGCGTGTTGGAGGTAGGATTTCTGTTACATTTTCACCACCTATGCATTGGTGTGCGGATAATAAAATGTAATCTTAATCTTCAAATAGAGTATCATCAAATCCATATCCAATGCCTCGGCCATAGAATATGTTCCTGAGCTGTGGAGTGACGCTCTTTACATGGATTTGGCTGGAAGAGATTCAATTATCGAGTGTCTTCTAGAGGCTTTGACTATCGGTTCAGGACCCAACTCAAAAATCGTTGCAGATGAAGAAGACGTCGATCCTGTTTTAGCCACAGCTAGGGCGATTATGTCTCACGTTAATGAAGTTATTAAAGTAGCGGAAGAAAAAGACCGAACAATCAATTTGCGGTACACTCCTGATCAGGATTTTTATTCATTTACTTACAGCGTTAACGGCTAATTTATGTTACATTCATAGGTGGACTGGCTCTATGCTTGGCAATTTGGCGAAAGTTTTCCTCCAACACGACGACGTAGACTCTGCCAATGAAGTGATAATGAAAGTTCACACACTGAAGAATCAATTATCCACCTACTTTCCTGTAGCAACGTTAACCACCTATATTGATAAATGTATCGAGTGCCAGAATTCCGCAATGGCTTTGGTATGTAATCTTTTTAATATCCATACGTCTCTATTTGAAAACTGACAACACCATCAATTTCATTCGGAAAATAGATGGCGATTGACTACGCCGCCGAAATGGGATACGAAAACGTTTCGTCTATGGCGCAGAAAGTCAGTGAACAATTAAAACTCGACGAAAAGCAGCAAATGAAGCTTAGCAGCATTATTAGTAACGCCCCCACTTCATTAGAAGCATCTTAACAAATTTCGTTGGCAGGTCTATCAATACAAATGAGGTCGTAGCGTGTTAAGTCTGCGGTTCCTTCTTATTCTTCGTTGGAAAACAAGTACTAATCTGAGTCGCTGGATAAATGATGCAGGGAAGTACTTCACTGAAAACTAGGTAGGAAAGCTTTTTAATATGACTATATTAGCATCATTATTTTCAGTATGTTCTTCGGTCGCCTTTATTCGTTATCGTTTGTTCATTGGAGAGTACTTTTTGATTAGGACTCGAAGATAATGGTTCTTAGAATCGAAAGAGCAAAACAAATGGACTTTAAAGCCTTTTGAGTTAGATACACTGAAACTGTGGGGGGTTTAGAGTTTAAATTTTTGTTTCGACCATTCATAACCTTCGTTTACACAGTCCCAACCGAACTAGTTGTAAACATTTTCACAAACTTGTGACATTTACATTGGAGACGTTTTCCATTGGTACATGGTTGTGGAATAAAAGATGAACCCAGCGGGCACTTTTATAACGCCACCGCATCACTCCCGAATAAAAGGTGAATACATTCAAACCAAACTTTTTGTTTTTGTGAATGAACATCCTTTTTTATGTTTTATCAATCGGAAATAGCTTTTTCGTGTATCACAAGTCAACACAAGTTATCCTGCTTTGATAATGTATGCAGTCGCAACATTTTATGTCGAGGTTCAAGCGTTCAGATGAGGCAAAAAAAAAATGTTCAGAGAAATGGATATTGATGGAAGCAAAGCAGCCTAACATACTACGTGAGTAAAAAGCAAGTGCGTGGGGAAAATACTACAAAATGGCAAGGATATTTCTAGGTGGTTATTTTTGTTCAACATTGACGTCGGATATGTATTAAATAAGACTCCCTTCTCTCATTGAATGTTTTCGATATATTCATATGTTGAAATTATCAGCAGATATTAACGCAATTCATGAATGATGTTAGGAGAACATAGTTTTTAGTTGTTGTTGTTGTTTTTTGGCAATATTTAAAAATTCTGAAATCGGGGAAACAGGTAAAGAGAAAATGGATAATTAAAGACTCGGTTTAGGATATGGCCGTCAATCATTTTTTTTTTTCATGGATCGGCTCTCATTGACGATGAATCGTTTTGTTTTCTTTTGCTTCTTCTTTAAAATTACTTTCCAAGCCCAAAATTGTAGACTGGTAGCCGTTTTCCGAGATTTGGAAGATCGTTTGTTGATCCAGCCTGTTGATTGATAGTGCGTGACTTGCCAAGTCCGGCAATGATTCGATGGTTCATCTTGCCCATGTTAGGCAATATCGCTCCACCATAGAAAGCCGATTGCAAGTGGCTAGGGAAGAAGGCCTGTTGTTGTTGTTGGCCCGTTGTTATTTGAGATCTTTTATTGATATCCATGACCTCTTGAGAATCCTCTTCTTTATCTTCGATTTCATCCTCCGTGTCGTCGAATTGCAAGTATTCTTCATCGTTTAGCCACTGATCCAAATCGTCTTCCTTCAAGTTGCGTTTGCCCAAGCCGAAAGCGAATCTACCGCGTGAATACAAAACGTGAGAGCTACAAATGAGAGAACCATTTGTCAAATTAGAAACGTATTTACCTGTCAGGTCGTTTTCCCAATCCGAAATTGTACTTGGTAGGATTCCTTTTTCCCAATCCGAATGAATACGGATTCTGGGGATAACTTTTGGCGTTGCCGCCTCGTTTACCAAGTCCAAATGAATAAGGATTGATCGAGTAGCTTCTGCTTGTCCTTTTGCCAAGTCCAAACGAGTAGATGTTTAGATTGGGATCTCCGTTGCCGCCAAAGGATTTGAAGTAGCGAGATCGTGTCGCCTTTCCATCAGAGGACAAAGCCGACAGCTTGCCCTGTCCGTCTTCGACTGAGGCGAGACTTTCAGCCAAGAGCGTCGAAGCTGCTTTATCCTGAGAGTCACCACCAACGGCTTCGATTACCGACGAATCGTTGTTAACGTCCGTGCATTGTGTAGACTGAAATAGAGCCAGAAGCAGGAACAAGGCCGTCGGTAGGAACAACATTTCGTATTTCGGCCGCATGATTTTGAATCTGTGATAAATCAAGAGTTTTTACATTATTGTATTTGGACCTCTTTTGTTCTTTCCATTCATTCATTGGACGTCCAGAGAGACGTTTTTGGAAGCTTATTTTGGAATTCTTATACAAAAGAATCCTCCTACACTCCCCCGTTTGTCAGTCTTGTAAGCTCGTCAAAGACTGATGAGTTGGTGAGCAGGCACTAATGAGAAGTATAGAATCATCAATACTGCTTGTCACGTCTAAGGTTAGCAATGAGGACCTTCCCTATTCTCCCCCCCCCCATCTTTGATAAACGAACCTGTATTGTCGAAAACAGGAATGTCTTCTCTAAAATATACCCGGCAATCAAAACTTGTTTGTCCGTCTTAGAGCTCTATAATACGTATCAATTTATCACAAATCTTGTAGGCTCAAACGGAGGAATCGCTTACATACAACTCAAAATGTCTTACCGTGAATCAACGATGACACGAAGATTGCAATCACTTTTTATTTATTTCTTGTCAGAAAAGAAACGAGAGAGAGATAAACGATGCCGAAATTCCTTGATTTTTTTTTGACACGCTTATATGTAGCTGCTAGGATGGATGCGGAAGAACGACTCGGCTGTCTCATGCCCACATCGCCAGCTTTTATACCAAGAGTCCGGCAGAGTGTACAACACTAGAGAGAGATACGCCTCTATCGGGAAGATTTCCCGCGAGTCCAACCTGCGCGTTAAGCGTCCCTCCACATCGTCAGTGTCTTTCTTGGACGTTTAATTGCCGGTGACGACGAGAGAGAGAGAGGCAAACTGCTGTATCGCGCCCAAAAAGAATTGCGCTTTTCTTTGTTGAAAAGTGGAATTGCGTGTTCGTGGTCCCGTAGTTGGATTTACTTGACTGTCAGACACTTTTCTTTTTGAATCGATTATACGTCCCACACAAAAAGACTTTTCGCCTCCTTTTATTTTACGTATCTAACATCATTCATCTCACTTAGGTAACAAATTAACGCGTACTTCTTTCTGTTATCCCTTTCAAAGTTTATAATTTTCTATTTTTGAAACGATCAATGTTCTGGTTGTAGAGGTTGCAATCCTGAACGAATATCACTTTCAGTGTATATGTACCGCTTTGAACTTTTTCACTGGTCAATAGAAACTGGCCATTGCCGAATGGAGACAGCAGTTCAATGTTGTTAAGGATCAGAGAACTCTGAGAGATTGTTTGGCCGGAAACTCTCTACGCTATAGAAAAGAGACGAATAGTACGGATTACAAACGATGAAAAATGCATAGATTATAGCTAGAAATTTCCATGCCGGAGAAAACGTGCCGACTGAGTCAACATCATCGGATGATGACGCGCAGTCATAGGACAGCAGCAGTTCCCTTTTTTTTTGCCTCTTCCTAATATCCATTATTTGTCGATTGATTTAATACGCCAATATCTTGGTGGAATTCTTGTGTATCACGAAACGTCCGTTGATATGACATTAGCTAATAATCGGATGTCACGTAGCCTACTGAATAATAAGTGAATAGGCAGACGAGACACTTGCCCAGCAACACGCTGGTCGCTCACCGTTTTCTGCCAATTAAGATGATCGGCTGATGCGTTGCTGCTAGATGCATTTCAGAATAATGCAAATCAATTTTCTCTCCAGCGGCATGTAATACGATCAATAAAAAACTGACTGACTTTGATTAACACACAATATGGCCGTTGTTAAGTCGACGTTTATTACTTGAACGAGATAGTTGAAATTGACACGACTCTTATATACTTATTATATAGCAGCAGCAGCGGCCACCTAGAGCTCTTTGACACTATAGCAGCCGTAAAACGTTAACAAATTCTATTGACTAATATACGCGCCCAGCGTTTTGATCCGTCTCCCCGACGGGGTCATAAATCGGTGAATAATAAGGTTTCGCAGCTGGCCCTCTTTTTTTTTTGGTTTTCTGGCCTGTATGTTTCATCAAAATGCAATCCGCGAGAAAGAGTTTTTAAGAATTTCACGAATCTTCTTCTTCACACACAATATCGTGTTTTTCTTATATGACCCATGTAAGTTTTGTTTTCGGCCCATCAACAGCAAACATCCGCCTCTGCGTGTGAACTGCAGTTTGATAGGCATCAGGGGATTGTTTTTTTTACAGTTTTTCATCCGGCAAGAGTGAAAAAGAGGAGAACAAAATGCAATTGTGTCGCGCACCTCACGACAGATTTAAAAAAAAAAGTGCGATCGAATCAAATTCACTCACAGCAGCACTTTTCTAGCTGCTTTCGTTCTTGTTTGAAAAGAAGTGAAACTCGTTGAACATTGAAAGAGATGACGTTGGACCCATCACACAAAAAGTTGTACGTACACATACTGTAGGCTACTTTCCAGGTACGCTGAACCATTTTATGTCTTCACACACCGTGATCTCTATATGCACGCAACTTTTGCTGAGACATTAATTTGTCGAAATATTCTGCCAGACTGTGATATAGGAGATGGTGCAGCATCTAGAGAAAGAACTGCTGATGTTTCTACTTAAAACATAAAATTGGTGGTCTCTAGTCGAAGTTGTATATAATGTCGAGTGAAACTTCGTGACATGTTGAATACAGGCGTATCACTCTAGAGTCGTCAAGTTGTCGTTAAGAGGCTCCACGATTATGACGAAAACTTTTGAATACAAGACACAACGTCTCACACTATACGTACACATGGCTGACCTTTTACTCTGCTACTCGAATTCCCTTGTTGAACAACATTTTCTGAAATTTTGCGGTGTGTGTTGACACATGACGTATGAGTTTGTCTGTGCAGCAGCAAACTTCCAAAAAGCTTTTCAACCTACAGATATATAATAGGCCTGTGTTGGAATTTAAATGATTGTATTTATCTTGTTGTGGATCGACACTAAAATGATCTAATTGAAGACGAATGTAATTCACTTTGAAGCTATTGCAGTCACGATTTTTTTTACAAATTATCGATATATCTATTGACCTCGCCCATCACATTCGCTAGTAATTCAATACTTGTCCGCGGACCTTTTGACATGCGGTATCGACGTCAACCAACAGCCGACCGCGCATTTTTGCTGTCGTCTTCAACGACAGATGAAACAAATGACATTACAAAGGCGCAGCGTTCTGTTGGATGATATACGTCACTTGTTGTTCGCCTAGACCCTCTTGATTCAGCTAAATGACGTCACACACGCTTGCTGAATATCCAATCATGACTGGTCCGACAGCTTTTGTTTAAAAAGACGGTTTAGTTCTCGTTCGTTTATTATCAATAGATTTTAACCCCCTAAATTTAAAAGACGTTTCGCATTCTAAGCTGATTCATCTCTTCAAGAAACGATGCGCTTGTATCCATTTGTTTTAAAATGATTTCAAAGCCTCGGCTGACATGCCGCCATTTAATCCGCTTAAGACAATTATAGTCTTGGGAAACGTGACGTGAACGATTCGTCGTCAAGTCCCGATGAAATAATTTATTCATGTAAATCTGTTTTTGACACCCACGCAAAAAGTCATCCGCTTCTAAAATTATAGTATTCCGCGAAAAATGCACGCTTCAATTATTTGTTTTAAATATTGGATGATGTATCGAGTTCTGGGTCAATTGCTCTAGAAAATGTGGCATTGAAAACAAAATTGCCATAGTACAAGTGCAGTATATGGTTGCAGTGTATCTGATATACTGTACTTGTTATTTAGACCATACCATATCATCATCGTATCACAAGGTATATAAATATTGAAAATTGAATCTCGCTGTGGCATTTATTTTGATTAACTTTGGATCTAGTGCCCTCATAAGACGACTGTAACAGAACTCACGGTGTCAAAACAACATCTATTCAGAGACGTGTATAAAGTTATATGACATTAAAATGAATAATTAGTCGTATAAATAGTTGAGATTGCGTCAGTAGGCCTACGTCTGCTGATGTCACAGATTGAATTGAGATCGACCTATATGTCTAGGTTAAATCTTTAAAATAAATGAATCTTTTACCGCCCATCTAGTGCGAAATTTTTTCTCGGCGTTGAAGTTTGTTACACAATTTTCTCATCGTCAAATTTCCCTTGATTGCTCACATGGAATGAACTAGTCCTTATATACTGAAATTGCAATTAATTTGAAGCGTTGAATATATATGGCGATGGTTGAGTCTTGTCGTCGAAGACAGTTGATAATAGTTTCCAGTTGAAGGTTAAGAAGTTGTTGATAAATTACTGAGTCACGCCAAATTGTCGACGTCATTATAAACGCAAAAAATTGTTTCGTTTCCGGTTGATTTCGAAGGGTTCGTTATTATAGATACGAGTTATATAAGGCAAGCTGAAGGAAAATGTATTTCATAAGTAATATATGAGTAGATCTACGACGAACGTTATTATAGAGGTGCACAGCAGATGAAAGCAACAAAGCACATGACGTGTATTGATCGATTTCCAGGCGGACTAATTTGTCCTGATAGCGGCGTGGTTAAATTATTATTCAAAACTGAGTCCTATGCATATGACGACAGTCGACAATTAGGTATATCAGTTGCGGTGACGTTAATGAAATCGGTTAGGGAAGTTGAAAAGCCTTTGAAGATGAATCAACGAAAAGTCCGTCATTTGAGCGCCAAATTAGAAATCAGGGAACATTTCAAACCAAAAAACGCGATACGGCAGAACGTTGGTCGTGGAACAGAATGGTATTAGTATTACTGTATGTACATTTCAAACTGGGATTGAGTGTATACATTTCTATATATTTTTTTTTTAACTAGAAAGTTCACATTTATTTGGCTATTTTTAAAATTTAGTTCAATTTACTGCGAATCGTCGTATTTTAGTGTCGATTTTACTCTTTGAAAACCTTGTTAGGGCTCGATAGCAATGTTACTCACGCACGCGAGAAGGAAGGTGTGCAATTGTCTATTGTGCATGCATTCAGCATCCATCGATCGTATATCGAAACTAACACCAATTTGCATTAATAGAAAAAGTACAAGAAAATATTCAATGGAAAGCGCGATCCAAGTTGCAAATTGTTTGGTTAAAGTTCAATCAATTTAAATTTAATTGAGATGAACATTAAGTATATACGTATGTCTATTCAAAATAACTGGATGATGAATAGCTAATCAAGGTTGCCGATTCCTATCGTAAAATATGGAGCAATAAAATGAATGTAGTCTTGAAAAAGCGCCCACAGGAATCACAATAACCCCGATCTGATTTACTTCCATAAAGATCATGGAGGACGGCATGACTGCATGTTGAGAAGAAGATGCAAAAAATATTGTTGTAATCTTTCTGAAAGTAAGATACCTAAATTGATTATAGGGCAACAATACGCATAATAAATTATAGAGCATGGAGTACGAACCCACTGGCCGGCAGACCTTGTGCACTGGAGAAAGCTATTGCCAATTTTTGTCTGGATTATATAGATTCAGGATGTATTTCTAAGATCACCAAGGATCACCCTGATCAGTCAGCCAATACATCATCAATGTAGCAATGTTATTTTTTTTTAAACTTCAAAAAGGACAATCATTTTTTTGCTCGAGCAGACGACGTTTTATTCATTTGAATTGGCGTTTGATTGGACTGTTGTTGTTTCACTGCTGATCCTCTTTCGTTCAGAGATTTTTGAGCTTCTTTCACACACTTTTTGTTTTGCTATCAACACCAGTTGTAAAAACTGTAGTCCTCATATTTTTTTTTTTACAAATGGAACTGACTAAGTTGTGTGCCCAATACTTCGATTGCTGCAATCTCTATGATGTTTTAGGTGTCGACAAAACCACAGATAAAAAAGCACGTAAGAAAATCATTTCTTTACTCAATTATCATTAATGCCTCGTGTGCACACCGAAAGCTTATGTAAACATGGTATTTTCTGTTGCAGTCAAAAGAGCCTATTTCAAACGGTCTCTAGCATTCCATCCAAACAGCACCAGCGAGAAAAGCAAAACTGATGAAGGCTTTGAGAAGTTTAAGACACTTTTTAAAGTATATTCCATTTTAAATGATAAAGAGAGGAAATGGGTGTATGATAAAACTGGTAAAAATTTTTATAATTTCTATTTTTAATTAATGTACATTGTAAATTTGACAATTTTGCATAAATATATTCTAGGCTGTGTATGGTTAGATGAAGAAATGATGGAAGACAGCTTTAGCTGGGTAGGCCATTGGGCACTTACGTTCAAGAATAAAGCAAACGATACAGTTATCAACTCATTCCTGAACCGCTACAGAGGATCAGAAGAAGAAGCTGCCGATATTAAACAACTTTATAGCCTTTATCAAGGAGAAATGTCTAAAATAATGAATATGATTCTGTTTCTTACTGAAGAAGATGAAGCCAGAATTCGGGGCAGTATACAGTACATGATCAATAGTGATCGAAATCCTTGCTCAGTTAGAAATTTTTTCAAAAAACCTTCTAAGCGCAATATGAGCGGTGATAATAAGCCTCGAAGTAAGAAAGCAAAAGAAACCTTTCAAGAAGAAGGGCATTTACAAACTTGTGAGGGTAGGATTCAAATATTTTATTCGAGTAAAAATTAGTGGTTAATTCGAGTGGTTTTTAGATTGCAAAAACAAATAATATTTCATTGAACATTCGCGATTGTAAACCAGTGGGACGAAGAACGAACCTAGTTAACACCCCACAAATGAAGTCCTTGTTCTTTAAGAAGAAAAAGCAATGGATTCTGTGATTAATTGTAAAATACGTTAAATTTTGCATGTAAGTTATTTTTCGACTTATATTTTACTGAATCTTTTCTTTACCAAATCCTTCATAACTTTGTTCAATTATCAGAAATGAAAATCATTCTGCTTCCAAAATTTTGAGCTACTGTCACCTTTTTAAAACGCACCGCGCACGCACGCAATTTCCACTTCCACCCTGCAACGAATTTGTGCCTCTTGAATCTTGATGGAGACAGAATGTACTTCGAATTTTTTAATAAATCGAATTTCGAAAATTTATCTATGATTTGTAGTCTAAATGAATTTAGTCAATTTAGTTTTTAAATTTAGCTTTTGGGCTTTTCTTTAAAAACTTGCGAAAAATCGTCAAACCAAAATTCCAATCTGGCAATGCCTATTGTATTTGGCGGTGTTAATTGTTGAACAGACGTCAAGTCGTAAACGTAATGTAGAAATCTGCTGCTGTTGAAATTTTTTTAAAAATAATTGTGAATTGTATTTATAGCATTTGGATAAATTGGCAGTAATATCATCTTGTGTTTTATCATGACAAGCCTAACTAAATTGTGTGACAAGCATTTTAACTGCTCTTCTCTTTATGGAGTTTTGGGGTTGGACAAACATGTTGATGAAGCAGCAGGTAGGCATTGTCACAAACAGAATTATCAGCTGGTGATACAGCATTTGTAAATAACTACTTTTGATTGAAAATTTAGTGAAAAGGGCTTACTATAAACAGTCCCTAAAAGTCCATCCTGATAGAGTCAGTGAAGAAGAGAAAGAAAATGCCACAGAGAAGTTTCAAACTCTCGGTAAAGTCTACTCAATCTTGAGCGATAAAGAGAAACGAAAAATATATGATGAGACAGGCAAGTAGAAAATCCCCTTGATAATAGCACTGAAGCTAATCAGATATAATTTACAGGATGTGTTGATGATGATGATTTTTCAAAGGGTGACATGGACTGGGAAGACTATTGGAGGTTGCTTTTCAAAAAAGTAACCGAGCAAGATATTAGAGAGTTTGAAAATAAATATAAAGGCTCAGAAGAAGAAATGTCAGATATCAAACAGCTTTACGAGCGTTTTGAGGTATAGTACAGGCTTACTGTACTATCAACAGTAATTAGGCTTTTGTCATAATCACATTTATATATAGGGGGATATGGACATGATAATGAGTTCAGTTATGTGTGCCACTGCCGATGATGAACCGCGAATACGAGAAATTATTCAGAAGATGGTAGACAACAAGGAGGTATCCAGCTTTAAATCTTTTACTTCTGAATCAAAGAAAAAACAAGTCGCCAGGAAGAAGAAGGCTGATCGCGAAGCTAAAATGGCAGAAAAAATGGCTGAAGAGATGGGACTGAAGAATTCCGCAGATGGGTAACAATTATTAATTTCTGTTTCTTTGCTGTAAATAAGATATCCAGATTGTCTTATTTCTAATGTATAACTCAATCTTTTTTAGGAGTGAAGACAGTCTTCGAGCATTAATCCAAAAACGGCACAATGACAGAGCCGCAACAGCTGACAATTTCTTTAGTGCTCTAGAGGCCAAGTACGGGGGTAAAGCGTCCAAGGAACGTTCCACTAAGAAGAGGAAGCAAAAGAAAGAAAGTGACGATGAAGACGATTCGGATAGTGAAGATGCAAAGCCCAAACGTGGAAAGAAAGGAAGGACTGGAAAGAAATAAACCAATTGATATTTCTTTCATTGCATCCAATACACAAATACTTCTCACTGTGGGTATTGGGTAATGTACTACAACTCATGTAACCAAGAATTTATGTTCTACCTAATTACATGTAAAATCGTGATAACCTTAATTGGTAGTCTTGTGTATTTACTCAAATGTAATTTCAGCCCACATGTACAAATTAGTTCCAGGATTTCGAACCAACACGCGAGATAAAGGTATTTGTGAAATGGCATGAATGACTATAAATCCACGACCAATACCTTTTCCTTCGCTAAGACCAAAATCTCCTTGAGTAATAAAGCCCATGACCGGCCGAGCAAACGAAGTTTTTAAATTGCAGGAAGAAGGCAGCCACAACGAGCGCATTTTTTCTTTGTGGATAGCTATTGCTGTGGCGCTGGAGAAGTCCTCAGTCTTATCTTCTTTATCCCGAAATTCTTTCCTCTTTTTAGCAAGATTCTTCAAAAGGGAACTGTGCTGTTGACGCAACACTTTTCTTTCCTTGGCACAGGGATCTTGGTGAATAGGTTCGTTAATTATTGAATTAACTTTGTCATCGGCGCTCGGTAAGCAGATCATTGAAAATTCTTGAGGTGATCCGTGTTTCACTCGGACTGTCACGGGCACTAAATATGGTTGAGATAGGACGACATCAGGTAGTACGTTCTGTTTCTTTTCACATAATGTGCTTAGCATCTTCTTGTCACGTAATACAGTGAAACCCGACTCCGATTCACCGATCCAATCAATTGAAAGACGATCCCAATCGACGCTGAACGGGAAAGGTGTGGCTAACTTGATAAAGTTGGTCCTAGTTTTAGGCGGTTTACGAAAATATTCTTCCATCAATTTCATTTTTCTTTCAATGGCAGTAGCTTTTCCTGCTTCACTGTCGATTTCTAAGCAGAGGTCACGACAAATTCCGTATTCAAAGTTCATGCTACCTGCATCTTTCAAACCTCCAGCGTGCCCTCCACTATAAATCAGTGCAAGCCAGAAAGATGTGGCCCATCCAGCTGGAAAAATGACATCACAACCAGGAACAAAATCTTAAGAAGGAAAAGGAAGGCAATTTAAAAGAGTAATCATAATGAATTCTGACATGTATTCACTTACCACTACTCTCGTGAGATGCATTCACAATTAGGATTGGAATGGGGATTTCTTCTGGTTGGACGGGTAATTCGGAGCCAGGAACAAGTAATTGACTGCGACGGTTGTTGATGATGTGATCGGGTAAAGTTGTTCGCACACAAGTTATTTGATCTCGAACGCTAGTATCCCACAATTTACTTTGGCTCAGTCCTACAATCTCACCACTTCCTCCTATAGAACGGCACTGTTTGTTTCGGGATTGTGCGAGTATCATGCGAGGATCTCTGACTTCAACATTGGTAACAAACCCAGGTGATTGTGATAGACTTGATGTGCTCCGAGTTTTTTCATCAAATAACGACGATACAACTGAATGTGCGTTGGGCCCTCGTAATCTGAATCGATTAAGCTTTCCTTTGTTTAAGGTAATTTTAACTCCAACATGCTGACTTAACGATTCGGTATCGGATTCAAAAATGGAATTCAGCTCACAAAGAAACTGTTCGTAGAAAGCAGGATGGCTCCATATCCACAAAGTCCGCATATCAGGAGTCCCTCCATTGCACCACAAAAACGTAACCAAGCCGATGGGGCCATTCGAAAAACTATTTCGCTTGTAAACAATCACTCTTCCTTCACGATTACCTTTAAGAAAGGCAGAAGCGCCAAAAGTTGGGCCGTTTTTGGGATCACAGAGTGAGATAAGACCATGAACGATCTCATCCTGGGGACCTTGAATTTCAACACAACATAAGTATGATATGTCCTTAAAAAGATAAAATAATTAAAACATGTATGATCATCAAAGTTTAGAATTAATACCATCAGCAAGCAATGCTCAGCTACTGAGCGGTAGCAGAATCTGTGACTCCGAGCGCAAGATCTTTCAGGGAGACGATATCCCCACTTTATTGTCATGTGAAACCTACATGGTAAAAAAAGCTAAAATCTCCTTGATGAAAAAAAAACAATAATAATAATGAAACCAGACCTTTTAGCATGCCACAAGTGTGTTTCTAGCCAAGAGACTTTATTGGACCGTTTTTTATACTCTTCCAGTAACCTGCTAGGTCTGCGTCTATATTTCCTTCTAGGCCTCTTAGGTTGAGTTGCTGGACCACTCTTTGCCATCTGAATCCTCACAGATACATTTTTTTAAATTAGTGTTACACTACATTTTATAAAGCTAACTTACTTGGGCTTTATGAGCTTCTCTTAAGGCTCTTGGCATTCTGTTTGGATTATGACTCATTGCTCTTCTTCTCATATGACATGGCAACTTTTGAAAAATTAACTTGGTGGTTTGGGGATTTTCTTAATTCAAACAACATATTATTAGCAAATGCTGATATAAAATTTACAAAAATCCTCACCTATCATTTTTGTAAGAGCAACAATTTCCTGGGCTCTAACAGATGAAAATCGAACGATTGATAAATCACTAGGAACATTTCCTATCATTTTGTTTTTCTCTTCATTCATCTTACAACTGATGATTTGATTGTTTCTTTCTAGTGAATAACGGAAAATAAATCAAGATATGTGTGTTTGAATTATCAAGTTATCAACATCACATGCGTGTCCAATATTTTTTTTTCGTCTGCTGTTTTGTTCTGTCAAAAAGTTGTCAAATTTGCCACGAACTATTTTACACAGTTTTAAAGACTTTGAATTTTCCAAAATATTTACCTTTTATTTAGTCTTTAAAAACAAACAAAATTTAATTAAATAGAAATTTTGATTTTTAGTGCAGCTTTGAGCCTTTGACACACTTAGAGTGTTATTCATCTTGCGCCTAGCGGCCTCAGGCCTCACGCATGGCACAATACTACTCCCGTTCATTTTCTTATCTCCAATCCGCAATCCCCGAATTTCTATCTAATTTGTACTGTTTAAGTTAATTCTCCGAATTCTTCAGCGTAGAATTGTCGTTTATGTTCGTCTTTTAAAATTTAGGTCATGATACTTTACGTTAGCAATCAGCCACACGCAAGATTTAACCTAGCCTTTAAAGAGCACGGTGCGATTGATCGCTTCCAAAAGATTATGGATTGAGTTATGACTGCTGTACGGCACTAATTTGAATTTGTCGCTGGCTGAACGCTGAACCATCGTTAGTTGATTCTTGATTGGTTTCATGAAGTACATTACACACCCGACAAAGGCGCTGCCCAATTTATTTTCGTCCCACTTCCACGACCCATGATTCCACGAACCACGTGTCGAGCAACCTTTTTGGCGCGAGTCGGGAATCGAGATACATAGAACATAGTCAATTAGTCATTGTTTAGTCTGTTTCGATTAGCAAAGTAAAGCAAAGTTTAACATGTCTGAGAGTGAAGATGAGAATGAAGTAGATAATGAGACTGGCCAATTAAAGACTGAAGAGGAAGTTGTCAAAACAAGTAGGATGAAATTATTTTTAGTTCTTGGTTATTCTTATTCATTTTTCTTAATTTTTTTGTTTTTCTTCATTTTTGCAGTGCTATCACAGTCCATGGTCCAGTTAAAGAACTTGATACCAAATAGCCCATTAAAATCAGAAAGTGCTTTGAAAGTAGGACTTTGGATTCTCTCTAGCCACTCTAAGAAGAAGAGCTCTACAAGCATCATGCAGCGTATTAGATGGTTGACTGCTGTTGTTCAGTATGGCATTGTTGATTCTCTAACTGATCTTGAAAAGCTGTTCAACCCATTGATCCAGTTGATCTTCATTTCTCAATATGTATTTAATTCTGCTTGACTCGTAGTGATTGATGGAATTTTTTTGAAATATTCTTACTTATCCTTGATAAAGCATGCATCAATCTGTCACCTACTCTATATGATTGCAACTCCAAATTTGTACAAATTTCAAGTGGAAAGGATCACAAAGAATGCCAACATTATGGGGCTCACAAATCCATTGGGTATTAAATTATATAAATTTATGAATAATAGTCCTTATAAGGAATTTGCTAAAGAATTTGCATAACATCTACTTTAATCTGTGCAGTTGGTCTTATGAGTCGTCTAAAATCCCTTCGCCCAGATCTAGTCCCGCAAACAATCCCACACCAAAGCAATGCTATTTCATTTCCTAAAGCGCCAATATCCATCCGTAATGGCTTTTACGCGCTTTCAGAACGTATAAAGGATTGCTACAAATTACCAAATCGGATCACTTTTTCCATTGAAATTGAACGAAAGAGGGTAAATTATTCTTAGAGATTTAAATTGAACAAACCTAATAATATTTATGATTTCTTAGGCAACCAAAAAGATGAAACTAGACATTATTCCAAGAGTTGAACACATTAATTTGAAATCGTCATTTGAAATCGATTTCCGGAAGATGGTCCTGCTGTCTCAGTTGCAGACGTAATTTACAGTTTAGAAAATAACTTAATAACTGATAGTTATTGTTACAAGTTAATTTCTTTTTGTACATGAATCGCATATTTTCCAGGTTTGATGATGTATTAAAGAAGATAACCACAGTTGCATTGCCCAATCATGTTGGTTCACTACTGAACAAGAGAGAATATCATTATGTCCTGTCTTTGAACTTTACGCCACGCATGGAAGCGCTGCTATCTCAATGGCTTTATCTCACACTGTTCCACGGTATTTTTTGGTATTGTAATTAAGTTTTTATCTGTTTGTTTTGAAAATTCTAAATAATACCGCGCAGAGTTTATGGAAAAACGTCAGAATCAAGGTAGAGAAGAAAAAACTTTACTGCTTAACAGAATCATAGAGTTCCAGGAATCTACGGGTCGGAAGCTTATGGTAATTCTCGCCGATTTATGAAATTTGCCCTAAGCCTTAAGCATGTCTCCAGCAGTGTTTATTTATTAGGTAGTTTACGATTTTCTCGCCGAGTATCTTCCTACATGGGATGGACTTCAGTATGGTGATCAGATCTTTCGACTGTTGTCAGGAATTCCTTTTCTTCCGTCCTCGGGTGCGTGACGCGTGAAGTTTTGAATTATCAAAAATTTTATTTATACAAAATATTTTCTCTAGATCTGCTCATTTTCTTGCGGATACTTGAAAACTTATTAAAATTCTCCCCAACTTCCCAAAAAATGAAAATTATCGATTGTTGTCGAAAGCTCATTTATAATTTGGTAAATTTATTATAACCTACCTTAAGCTGACCCTGGAGTCTTATAAATGATTACAACTATAATTCATTTTTTTTTCATTTAGCTGCTTCAGCAGTTTGGGCCTGCCGACCAAGCCAAACTATTATTCCAGTCCTCAAATAAAACATCTTCTCTGGGTTAATGTTGAATTTCTGCATCCTTTTCAGTCTCAATAATTTACGGATTTGTTTTAAATTATTCCAGAAGAGAAAACAAAAATAGTGGAGGGGATTTACGTCATCAGCGAAATTATCCGTTTTACCAAACGCCTTTGGAATTCAGCTCTAACGTCTTCAATCAATATTGCGCTGATTCTCAATTCCCTTTTGTTTCATTTGTGGGTAAACTCATAATGCTTTGATTAAATTTAAATAACAACTTAAAAATTGAGCATTTTCTTTGTACTACGAAGCTCATGGACGTCGAAAGCGAGTTCGACTTACCTTTTCGGACAATGTGTCAACCAATCACCGTTTATGCGGCTTTATTTTCACCGGCCCCAGTGGCCGTTTCACTTTTGTGTCAACTTCTGTGCAAGTAATAGAATAAGTTTCAGTCCCAAAATATTCCTCTAGAAAAAAAAAATGTTTTTAAAATTATTAGGTTCAAAGAATCAGGATTAAGTCAGCTGATAGCCAAGACTACTCTTGTGGAGTTGACAGATTTTCTTCAAGAATCACTCCAAGATGCTTCTTTGTTGAATCGTTACGTTGCTGATACTTCAAGTTGTTTGATCTATCAGAAGGTAAATTCTTTATTACTTTGGCCAACTAAATATTTTGACCTAGTTTTTTTAAGCAGGCTTTTCATGGAAATTCGCTGTTGTCTCGATTGCCTCCAGGAAACATAAAAAAATTGTCACAGTTGGGCTATCTCAAGGTAGCATTTGATTTGAAAAAACATCCTGCTTTTACTGGTACGATTTCTTTAGTACAAATTGCGTTTATTAAATTTAAATTTTACCTTCTTATGCCAAGGCATTGCTCGTCGATGGATAAAGTCTAAGTCGATCCGCTCTGACGACGACTCTCTAGATGTGTTTCAAGAAATTGATAATGATTCGGTATGTCGCAAATTAAACCTAGAAAAATTTGCTTGTGACTTAATCACCATTTTGTTGCAGGATGGTTACATCCGATTTCTTTTTTGTTGTTTCCCTGCGATACGAGATTACATTCAACAGTTTCATCGAGATTAATTGAATTTGAAAAAGGCTCCGGTTGTATTAATATATTGAACCTTATTTCACAGATTAATTAAACAAAAATTTCAAGCGAACTCAACCTGGTTTTGCGTAGCTTTAGTACGAGAATATATAGTACACATTACATTATTATTGTACATTTCATTTACGTTACCCATTGAATTTTAAATAATTAAGTTTTTTAAATTTCCGTTTTTGATGGATATCTGCAATTTTAAATTAAGTAGGCCTAATGAGTTAAGAAACCTTTATATTGGTTAAACGTTCCACATTGAAACTTAAGAAAAAGAGAAGGGTGCCAGGTAACACGTCAATTTTTTTACCACCAGACATTTGAAAATTGAAAACTGATCGAAAAGTAATCAAGTAAAGAAAACTGAATCCATTACTTTGTGACCAATTATAGAATGTACCAGCATGTTGTGAAGGATAAGTCACTCAAACCTCTAATGCATTCTTTTCTTTGGTTTCCCTTATAAAAGCGGAGACAGAAACCGGTTTCACATTAGGGTTTTCGAGGAGTCGCGCCAACTAGAAATGGGGATGAGCTTGAAACTTTTGCCACCAGGTGAGAATGTTTTGTTTAGTTCGTCGACTCGTCCTGGCCTGTATGTGATCTTGACTAGTGATACGTAACGTTTAGAAAGGTTTATTTAGAAAATGTTTAACTTTCCGTGAACTCGGGACGTGTTTTGAGACCAAATAATGTAAAACGGAATGAGAAAACTTTTCTTTTAGGAATTCTCACTTTTACTGTGACTGAATATTTTCTATTCGTTGTGCTTGCTTTAACTGCTAACTCAAAGCGTTTTTTTTTAATAGTAGAAATGAAATTAAAAATTGTTGAATGGAAACTTCTGCTGGGTATTGAGTTTAAATTTAAAATAACCAGTAGTACACATTAAAATTCAGCTTGCAAAACGACTGATCAATGGTTCCTGTTCCTCATTCGTAGATTCCTCTAGACAAAGAAGTGCACACAGCAGGAAGGTTAAGGACCACAATAATTCATCACTTGCATCATGAAAGGTACTGGAAAGTCTTTTCTTTATTAAATGGTGGCCCTGAAAAGGGCCGATTTGATGGTGAAAGAGGATCGAAAAACTTAAGCACGTTCGCCACGAATACGACGAGCAAGCTGGATGTCTTTGGGCATGATGGTAACTCGCTTGGCGTGGATGGCACACAAGTTGGTGTCTTCGAAAAGACCCACCAAGTAAGCCTCGCTAGCCTCTTGCAGAGCCATGACGGCCGAGCTCTGGAAACGCAAGTCGGTCTTGAAATCCTGGGCGATTTCTCTGACCAAACGTTGGAATGGCAACTTGCGGATCAGAAGTTCAGTCGACTTTTGGTAGCGACGAATTTCACGAAGAGCGACAGTACCGGGACGATAACGATGGGGTTTCTTGACTCCTCCAGTGGCCGGGGCACTCTTGCGAGCGGCTTTGGTGGCCAGCTGTTTGCGAGGCGCCTTTCCACCGGTGGATTTACGAGCGGTCTGCTTAGTACGAGCCATTTCGTTGTCGGAAAATTTTCGAATAAGTTGTTTGTGAGAAGGTAGTTGGAATATGTAGCGAGATAACGGACGTTGAAGAACTAACAGAAGTCCCTGACTAGCGATTGGTTCATTCAGAAATGGGAGGGAAAAGAAATTGATAACGGAAATTCCCTTTGTTGCTGTTAAGGGGAAATTCGAATTAACCAATGAGCGTTGAGCTTGAGAGGGATCAAGAGCAGTATATAAACCGGCAACTCGTTCCATTTTATTCATTCAAGGATTTTTGAACTTAGAAAACTCATTTCAAAATGACTGGTCGCGGTAAAGGAGGTAAAGGACTCGGCAAAGGAGGCGCCAAACGTCATCGCAAAGTTTTGCGTGACAACATCCAGGGCATCACCAAGCCGGCCATCCGTCGTCTTGCCCGTCGTGGTGGTGTTAAACGTATCTCTGGTCTCATCTACGAAGAGACCCGTGGTGTGTTGAAGGTGTTCCTTGAGAACGTGATTCGTGACGCTGTCACCTACACTGAACACGCCAAGAGGAAGACTGTGACTGCCATGGATGTCGTTTACGCATTGAAACGCCAGGGCCGCACTCTGTACGGTTTCGGCGGTTAAATTTGATTTTCATTCCGACTCATCTTTAAATCCAATCGGCCCTTTTCAGGGCCACCATTTACTTAAAGAAAGATTTCCTTGGCCACTTTTTTGTCTTCTCAAATTACTGAACATTTCCAAATGTTCAATTCCCCATACTACAGCCAGATCAAATTTTTCTAGGCCTATAACAAACAGAAAATGCCTTGGTAGGGGGCCGTTGACTCCTTTGATAGTTTGCTGTTACTCGTTTGTAAATAACTAGTCTGTACCTTGCTACTGTAACTGACTAGTTTAAAGTAATTAAAATAACAATTCGATGAACTTCTACAATTTTAATTCGGAACCAACGAATAGTTCTCTGAACATTTAACAGAATAGGTTCTACGGCTATTACTAACGGATTCATCGGCTTTATTCTTCCTTTATTTTGCAAAAAATTTTGAAATCGCCAACCAGTATTTCTTCACTCGACAAGTTACATGTTGCATAAACTACTCAATTCTAGTAACATCGTTGTCTATATCACATGACTTTAGGGTAGGAGAATGACCAACTTGAAATAAAACAGTGTATAACAAGTTCAACAATTTTGCAAAGTACACCCCGTACTCAGGTAAAAGAAAACGATCTGTAAATTAAACATTTTATTAAATAAGGATGCCTCTACGTACTATGATCTCCAAATAAGAAAACCTTCGGTGTAAAGTGGTATGATTTTCGTTTCTTTAAAACTTGGTGGCCCTGAAAAGGGCCGTTTGGTTTGAGAGAAGACCACAGGTACAATCTACTTGGTGCTGGTATACTTGGTCACTGCCTTGGTGCCTTCAGACACGGCGTGCTTGGCCAACTCACCGGGCAAAAGCAGACGGACGGCCGTCTGGATTTCCCGGCTAGTGATGGTAGAACGCTTGTTGTAATGGGCAAGACGAGAGGACTCTCCAGCAATGCGCTCGAAAATGTCGTTGACGAAGCTGTTCATGATCGTCATGGCTTTGGAGGAGATGCCAGTGTCGGGATGGACCTGCTTCAACACTTTGTAGATGTAAATGGCGTAGCTCTCCTTCCTCTTGCGCTTCTTCTTCTTGTCTCCCTTGGCGATGTTCTTCTGGGCCTTGCCGGCCTTCTTCGCTGCTTTTCCGCTGACCTTGGGGGGCATTTCTAAGTGAGTCGAGTTAAACTGGGAAAGTGACGAACGTTGATCCAAGTTTTCATTTTATACCAAAAGTGGCTCCCCCTCCGCCAGCTGTTGGTAGCCACAACTCTCGTCTACAGGGAGTTTTTTGTGTTCACTTCGGGGCGGAGCTAGCAATCCGCTGAGGGGCAAAGAGAGAGATGAATACTTACTGATTGGCTACCAGAGTTGGGATGTAAATCCAACTGTAAGTCTGTATATAAAGCAAGAGTTTTCGTATTTTCATCATCATTCGTTCCTTGATTTTAGGAACCGCGTTAACATACTCCCAATTTTAACATGTCTGGCCGTGGTAAAGGAGGCAAAGTCAAGGGAAAATCAAAGACCCGTTCCAGCAGGGCCGGACTTCAATTCCCCGTCGGTCGTATCCACAGAATGCTCCGCAAGGGCTCGTACGCTGAACGTGTTGGTGCTGGTGCTCCCGTCTATTTGGCTGCCGTCATGGAGTACCTAGCTGCTGAGGTTCTCGAGTTGGCAGGTAACGCCGCCCGTGACAACAAGAAGACCCGCATCATTCCTCGTCACTTGCAATTGGCAATCCGCAATGACGAAGAGTTGAACAAACTTCTCTCTGGTGTCACCATTGCTCAGGGTGGTGTATTGCCCAACATCCAGGCCGTTCTATTGCCGAAGAAGACCGACAAACCGGCCAAAGCTTAAATTTCCCTCCCGACTTTAAACAAACGGCCCTTTTCAGGGCCACCAAATATTTATGAAAAGTTTCTGTCTACTCGTTTGGTTTTTCCAATCATTGCATGTCATTTTTCTGAGCCGAACAATTCATGTATGTTATGCTGTGAATCGCTATCATACCTACAAATTATGTTGTGCTGCACTATAGAATCCCGATTTATTATTTGATATTGTTATTTCATTCAAATTGCTACCACAAGATGGCGTTCAGGAATAATTGTTTGGATTCATGTCGTCTGTTTTCAAGTGTTACTTATTTGATTAGCTGTAGCAAAACTTTCTAACTGACGGCTTTTCTGTTTCATCAAGGAGTTAAAACAAACAAAAAATTAAAAGGAAACAAAAAATACAGAGGTAATACATCGATCGATTCCATTGTTTAATTATTTTAAATTTAGATTCGAGATCCGTTTTTAAGAAACCAGAATTGCACTGTCGTTATCAATATTAATTTGTTACGTTTTCTAGGTCATATCATTTCGATTATTACTGAAATAGCTAAACGAAACAAGATTCGAATTAGATATACATGTTACTAAGAATTACATAAAGTAATAAACTAATAACAATCGGGTTTTTTAGGCTGTACCAACTGGTGAACTAGAAGTGAGTCAGGTCTGTTGAATCTGTCAGAACACAGGCATACACAGCCTTATCATTCATTTCTCTTCCGTTTTACTAAACACTTGGTTGAAAGGATTTATTTAGATTTGCAGAACTAGTGAACTAACGTTATTTTTGAAGAATCCGCCAACTCGCATCCATCACTGTCATCTAGTAGGCGAATTGTGTACTACTCTGTGAAATCCAGTCTGTTTCAGTGTGTGTCAGTTGATTCTCGTGTGAGGACAGAGTTAGAGGCGATGTTAATATTTCTCATTCGTGTTGACTGAAATGCAATTCAAGTAAGTGATCAATTACTATTTTTTCTGGAAAAAAGTTTAAATTGCCACATTTTGTGTATCTAGATAGTGAACTTCAATATTAAATGTTTGGCTAAAACCTCTTTTTGGTTTTCTTAGACTTTGGTGACATCAACATAGTGGGGAATAAGGCAATGATCCATCTTTTGGCAGAGTAAATGGCAGAGAACTTAACTCCTATTAAGTTGGATGAGATGAGGCCAGGATTATTCCGCATTCACTGGACATCATTCATGGAAATCCAGAAGAATTTGAGCATCTACACAGAAGAATTTCAACTTTCTGGTAGCCAGGCAGGATGTAAGTTCAAAATCACTTACCATCTTAAGTCCTTTCCATCTCCGGAAAATAATAGTAACAATTGTGATTACACTGTCATAATTGATGAGATCCCTTGCAATGATGACTCACATGGTCCTGTGTCAAATGTAGTTAATTTGGGGAGTTAGATCATCATTGCAAGGTATCTCCTTGCTTGCTTAGCATAATTCTTCAGCCAAGCATAATTCTTCTGACTGCCAAAACTTTTATTCAACTTTCTT
This sequence comes from Daphnia galeata, assembly GCA_030770115.1. Taxonomy (NCBI): domain Eukaryota; kingdom Metazoa; phylum Arthropoda; class Branchiopoda; order Diplostraca; family Daphniidae; genus Daphnia; species Daphnia galeata. The sequence goes on from CM061114.1 coordinate 2,387,848, forward strand.
TGATTTTCTTTTAGTTTACTAACTGTGCTTTTGTAATTTTAGCCCTGATTTGCAATTTGAATCTGCATGGGGTTCTCGCTAACATTACCTCATGCATGTCTGACCAGACCAAAGCTGTTGTGAGTGCTGGAACTGTGGATGGATTCATTTGAACATACCTGACACTTGGGTAAATTAAATTGATTACTTTATTCATTCTTTTGAAAACAATTTTCTAACTTTTTCTTTTTGATGTCATTGTTTGGTAGTTTTGCTCGTAACGTGACTTTGACTTCTGGGTTGCTGCTAGAATTCTCCTGTGTTATTTCTGTCCGGCAGTTGCTTCCTGGCTACATTTCCGCTCACATTCTTGTTGTCGTTAATCTTCTAAATTCCTTGTCGTAATTTGTTTGTTTTATTTGTTCTTTAATTTGTTGTCGGTATTATTTTCTAATTGTCATTGTATTTATTTATTTTAGAAACTGCATTATACAAATTAAAATATATTATCATTATCATCATAGCATTATAATTATTAAAGACAATAAACAACAATCTATGTTTATTAGTTATATCAAGGACCCCCCACACGGGGGGCCCTGTTGCTTTCTCAACCGCGATAATAACATATCGGTTATTATTTGTTTGGCGCAGAAAGCTGTTTGATCTAGCAGTTATCGATTGCATCACTCCTATGAGATCATGTAGGATCAGGTTGCGCAATCGTGTACTGCATTAGAAGTCAACTAAGACAGGGAAGATAGACCCTGCCAAAATTGACTTCCAGTAGGCCAGGGAGATTACCTGGCCCAAGAAAAGGGGACAAGAGTGATGAAGGGCTAAGTTTTTTCGAGAGAGATAGTCATACCTAAGATTCCTGCTTAGCCCCACGACCCTCCAAAAGATATCATTGAATCGTGAGGCTTGCAAGTCCCCGTTCGACCAGTGCTACTCCCAACCACAAGCTGCTGATCACAGTGGAAGAATGACCAACCACGGGCACATGTATGCAAGGGGAAACGGGGCCACAGAAAAAGGGAGCCCAAATATGCACATCACTTTTTAAAAATTTATAAAATTAAGTTAACGCCAATCTTGATCGTCGACTCCTTCCGTTCGGTTTCCATAGAATGCGACTTTGTTGGGACCACGAAGACCTCCACATCCTCGTTTGATTGCAACACTCCAGCACCAATACCAATCACTGAAGATGGAACAAAGTAGACTCCATTTTAAATGACTCCGCCAAACGCTCCACTTCCTGAAGTCTTGTCAGCAATATCTGAAAATAAATCAATGGAAAATAATTGAAAGTTTTTCAAAAGTTGTGCTAAAATCGTTTCGCAATGTCACAATTGCAATAGATAATTAACAGAAGTTGCCGATTCTTATATTCCTCCAATTTAGCTGCATAGATGTTGTCTTTTCTTCTCGTAAACACTGATATACCCACCCTATTTTTTATGCCTGGGACAATAATGGATAGTGAACTCTTTTCCTTCTTTCAGCTCTTACGGGATTATACCAAACAACATCGGCTTATTACAAGTCAAGGGGAAACAGGACTTCAGAAAAGAAGGGAGCTCAGATATCCACTAATTTTAAACATTGAATCTAAAGAAAACTTGTTATGAAATAATTGAAACTATTGTTATAAAAGGAGAAGTGCCAGAAAAGCCAGCCAAAAAATTTAACTAAGAAAAATAAATATCAAAATAACAATAAGATGATCCACTATTGCAACTCAGAGATGCCAACATCCCTCAGCCCAGCAAGCAAGGAGATACCTTGCAATGATGATCTAACTCCCCAAATTAACTACATTTGACACAGGACCATGTGAGTCATCATTGCAAGGGATCTCATCAATTATGACAGTGTAATCACAATTGTTACTATTATTTTCCGGAGATGGAAAGGACTTAAGATGGTAAGTGATTTTGAACTTACATCCTGCCTGGCTACCAGAAAGTTGAAATTCTTCTGTGTAGATGCTCAAATTCTTCTGGATTTCCATGAATGATGTCCAGTGAATGCGGAATAATCCTGGCCTCATCTCATCCAACTTAATAGGAGTTAAGTTCTCTGCCATTTACTCTGCCAAAAGATGGATCATTGCCTTATTCCCCACTATGTTGATGTCACCAAAGTCTAAGAAAACCAAAAAGAGGTTTTAGCCAAACATTTAATATTGAAGTTCACTATCTAGATACACAAAATGTGGCAATTTAAACTTTTTTCCAGAAAAAATAGTAATTGATCACTTACTTGAATTGCATTTCAGTCAACACGAATGAGAAATATTAACATCGCCTCTAACTCTGTCCTCACACGAGAATCAACTGACACACACTGAAACAGACTGGATTTCACAGAGTAGTACACAATTCGCCTACTAGATGACAGTGATGGATGCGAGTTGGCGGATTCTTCAAAAATAACGTTAGTTCACTAGTTCTGCAAATCTAAATAAATCCTTTCAACCAAGTGTTTAGTAAAACGGAAGAGAAATGAATGATAAGGCTGTGTATGCCTGTGTTCTGACAGATTCAACAGACCTGACTCACTTCTAGTTCACCAGTTGGTACAGCCTAAAAAACCCGATTGTTATTAGTTTATTACTTTATGTAATTCTTAGTAACATGTATATCTAATTCGAATCTTGTTTCGTTTAGCTATTTCAGTAATAATCGAAATGATATGACCTAGAAAACGTAACAAATTAATATTGATAACGACAGTGCAATTCTGGTTTCTTAAAAACGGATCTCGAATCTAAATTTAAAATAATTAAACAATGGAATCGATCGATGTATTACCTCTGTATTTTTTGTTTCCTTTTAATTTTTTGTTTGTTTTAACTCCTTGATGAAACAGAAAAGCCGTCAGTTAGAAAGTTTTGCTACAGCTAATCAAATAAGTAACACTTGAAAACAGACGACATGAATCCAAACAATTATTCCTGAACGCCATCTTGTGGTAGCAATTTGAATGAAATAACAATATCAAATAATAAATCGGGATTCTATAGTGCAGCACAACATAATTTGTAGGTATGATAGCGATTCACAGCATAACATACATGAATTGTTCGGCTCAGAAAAATGACATGCAATGATTGGAAAAACCAAACGAGTAGACAGAAACTTTTCATAAATATTTGGTGGCCCTGAAAAGGGCCGTTTGTTTAAAGTCGGGAGGGAAATTTAAGCTTTGGCCGGTTTGTCGGTCTTCTTCGGCAATAGAACGGCCTGGATGTTGGGCAATACACCACCCTGAGCAATGGTGACACCAGAGAGAAGTTTGTTCAACTCTTCGTCATTGCGGATTGCCAATTGCAAGTGACGAGGAATGATGCGGGTCTTCTTGTTGTCACGGGCGGCGTTACCTGCCAACTCGAGAACCTCAGCAGCTAGGTACTCCATGACGGCAGCCAAATAGACGGGAGCACCAGCACCAACACGTTCAGCGTACGAGCCCTTGCGGAGCATTCTGTGGATACGACCGACGGGGAATTGAAGTCCGGCCCTGCTGGAACGGGTCTTTGATTTTCCCTTGACTTTGCCTCCTTTACCACGGCCAGACATGTTAAAATTGGGAGTATGTTAACGCGGTTCCTAAAATCAAGGAACGAATGATGATGAAAATACGAAAACTCTTGCTTTATATACAGACTTACAGTTGGATTTACATCCCAACTCTGGTAGCCAATCAGTAAGTATTCATCTCTCTCTTTGCCCCTCAGCGGATTGCTAGCTCCGCCCCGAAGTGAACACAAAAAACTCCCTGTAGACGAGAGTTGTGGCTACCAACAGCTGGCGGAGGGGGAGCCACTTTTGGTATAAAATGAAAACTTGGATCAACGTTCGTCACTTTCCCAGTTTAACTCGACTCACTTAGAAATGCCCCCCAAGGTCAGCGGAAAAGCAGCGAAGAAGGCCGGCAAGGCCCAGAAGAACATCGCCAAGGGAGACAAGAAGAAGAAGCGCAAGAGGAAGGAGAGCTACGCCATTTACATCTACAAAGTGTTGAAGCAGGTCCATCCCGACACTGGCATCTCCTCCAAAGCCATGACGATCATGAACAGCTTCGTCAACGACATTTTCGAGCGCATTGCTGGAGAGTCCTCTCGTCTTGCCCATTACAACAAGCGTTCTACCATCACTAGCCGGGAAATCCAGACGGCCGTCCGTCTGCTTTTGCCCGGTGAGTTGGCCAAGCACGCCGTGTCTGAAGGCACCAAGGCAGTGACCAAGTATACCAGCACCAAGTAGATTGTACCTGTGGTCTTCTCTCAAACCAAACGGCCCTTTTCAGGGCCACCAAGTTTTAAAGAAACGAAAATCATACCACTTTACACCGAAGGTTTTCTTATTTGGAGATCATAGTACGTAGAGGCATCCTTATTTAATAAAATGTTTAATTTACAGATCGTTTTCTTTTACCTGAGTACGGGGTGTACTTTGCAAAATTGTTGAACTTGTTATACACTGTTTTATTTCAAGTTGGTCATTCTCCTACCCTAAAGTCATGTGATATAGACAACGATGTTACTAGAATTGAGTAGTTTATGCAACATGTAACTTGTCGAGTGAAGAAATACTGGTTGGCGATTTCAAAATTTTTTGCAAAATAAAGGAAGAATAAAGCCGATGAATCCGTTAGTAATAGCCGTAGAACCTATTCTGTTAAATGTTCAGAGAACTATTCGTTGGTTCCGAATTAAAATTGTAGAAGTTCATCGAATTGTTATTTTAATTACTTTAAACTAGTCAGTTACAGTAGCAAGGTACAGACTAGTTATTTACAAACGAGTAACAGCAAACTATCAAAGGAGTCAACGGCCCCCTACCAAGGCATTTTCTGTTTGTTATAGGCCTAGAAAAATTTGATCTGGCTGTAGTATGGGGAATTGAACATTTGGAAATGTTCAGTAATTTGAGAAGACAAAAAAGTGGCCAAGGAAATCTTTCTTTAAGTAAATGGTGGCCCTGAAAAGGGCCGATTGGATTTAAAGATGAGTCGGAATGAAAATCAAATTTAACCGCCGAAACCGTACAGAGTGCGGCCCTGGCGTTTCAATGCGTAAACGACATCCATGGCAGTCACAGTCTTCCTCTTGGCGTGTTCAGTGTAGGTGACAGCGTCACGAATCACGTTCTCAAGGAACACCTTCAACACACCACGGGTCTCTTCGTAGATGAGACCAGAGATACGTTTAACACCACCACGACGGGCAAGACGACGGATGGCCGGCTTGGTGATGCCCTGGATGTTGTCACGCAAAACTTTGCGATGACGTTTGGCGCCTCCTTTGCCGAGTCCTTTACCTCCTTTACCGCGACCAGTCATTTTGAAATGAGTTTTCTAAGTTCAAAAATCCTTGAATGAATAAAATGGAACGAGTTGCCGGTTTATATACTGCTCTTGATCCCTCTCAAGCTCAACGCTCATTGGTTAATTCGAATTTCCCCTTAACAGCAACAAAGGGAATTTCCGTTATCAATTTCTTTTCCCTCCCATTTCTGAATGAACCAATCGCTAGTCAGGGACTTCTGTTAGTTCTTCAACGTCCGTTATCTCGCTACATATTCCAACTACCTTCTCACAAACAACTTATTCGAAAATTTTCCGACAACGAAATGGCTCGTACTAAGCAGACCGCTCGTAAATCCACCGGTGGAAAGGCGCCTCGCAAACAGCTGGCCACCAAAGCCGCTCGCAAGAGTGCCCCGGCCACTGGAGGAGTCAAGAAACCCCATCGTTATCGTCCCGGTACTGTCGCTCTTCGTGAAATTCGTCGCTACCAAAAGTCGACTGAACTTCTGATCCGCAAGTTGCCATTCCAACGTTTGGTCAGAGAAATCGCCCAGGATTTCAAGACCGACTTGCGTTTCCAGAGCTCGGCCGTCATGGCTCTGCAAGAGGCTAGCGAGGCTTACTTGGTGGGTCTTTTCGAAGACACCAACTTGTGTGCCATCCACGCCAAGCGAGTTACCATCATGCCCAAAGACATCCAGCTTGCTCGTCGTATTCGTGGCGAACGTGCTTAAGTTTTTCGATCCTCTTTCACCATCAAATCGGCCCTTTTCAGGGCCACCATTTAATAAAGAAAAGACTTTCCAGTACCTTTCATGATGCAAGTGATGAATTATTGTGGTCCTTAACCTTCCTGCTGTGTGCACTTCTTTGTCTAGAGGAATCTACGAATGAGGAACAGGAACCATTGATCAGTCGTTTTGCAAGCTGAATTTTAATGTGTACTACTGGTTATTTTAAATTTAAACTCAATACCCAGCAGAAGTTTCCATTCAACAATTTTTAATTTCATTTCTACTATTAAAAAAAAACGCTTTGAGTTAGCAGTTAAAGCAAGCACAACGAATAGAAAATATTCAGTCACAGTAAAAGTGAGAATTCCTAAAAGAAAAGTTTTCTCATTCCGTTTTACATTATTTGGTCTCAAAACACGTCCCGAGTTCACGGAAAGTTAAACATTTTCTAAATAAACCTTTCTAAACGTTACGTATCACTAGTCAAGATCACATACAGGCCAGGACGAGTCGACGAACTAAACAAAACATTCTCACCTGGTGGCAAAAGTTTCAAGCTCATCCCCATTTCTAGTTGGCGCGACTCCTCGAAAACCCTAATGTGAAACCGGTTTCTGTCTCCGCTTTTATAAGGGAAACCAAAGAAAAGAATGCATTAGAGGTTTGAGTGACTTATCCTTCACAACATGCTGGTACATTCTATAATTGGTCACAAAGTAATGGATTCAGTTTTCTTTACTTGATTACTTTTCGATCAGTTTTCAATTTTCAAATGTCTGGTGGTAAAAAAATTGACGTGTTACCTGGCACCCTTCTCTTTTTCTTAAGTTTCAATGTGGAACGTTTAACCAATATAAAGGTTTCTTAACTCATTAGGCCTACTTAATTTAAAATTGCAGATATCCATCAAAAACGGAAATTTAAAAAACTTAATTATTTAAAATTCAATGGGTAACGTAAATGTACTAAAGCTACGCAAAACCAGGTTGAGTTCGCTTGAAATTTTTGTTTAATTAATCTGTGAAATAAGGTTCAATATATTAATACAACCGGAGCCTTTTTCAAATTCAATTAATCTCGATGAAACTGTTGAATGTAATCTCGTATCGCAGGGAAACAACAAAAAAGAAATCGGGTATTACGAAAAGATGCAAAATGAGATAGAATTTAGACTCGGGAAAACCAATTTAAATTAACTTGGGGAATTACACGGGCGTCAAAATAGGATATAACTATTATATAGTGGCCCGGCCACCCCATATTTGTATATGCTAAGTAAAGGAGAGATTTATAACTTAATCGTTTTAGTGCTTAGATTCAAAAATCAGTCAGTTAACTAAAAAAACTTTTCCAAATTTTATTTCAAAAAGCTTTAAATTTCGAATTGTTTAAGGACTGAATGATAACCAAATTTAATGGTTTATCAAATCAACATTTTAACGAATTGTGACACAAAATTCTTTAAGAGGATTGTGTTTTGCAAGTAAAACATTAATTTCACGTTCCGAAACCGCGTTGCATCTTTGTAGATCCAATTTTTTTAGTTTTTCAAAACCATGATAGTTGGCTGCCTTTTGTAAGACTTCATTAGTTAATGTTTTACAATAGGAAAAGCAAATGTCTTGGAGTAAAGGAGAAGACAACAAAAAATGCAGGATATGGGATGGAAATCTATAGTGACAAGAAAGAAAAGTTAATTGCCTAAATATAGGCAATTTCTTTTCCAATTTAAAAAAGTTTCCTTCATCTTCAAGCCAGTTTCTGTCGTTGCTTATGTGGAGTTCAGTTAAATTTGGACAAAACTTAGCTATCTCCGAAATTCTGACATAATCAAAACAATAAAAGGAAAGATTCTTCAGCGATTTTCCAATTACCTTGAGAAGTGGTAATAAACCCCCTTTAAAAGTGATTCCAATATTATAATTATACTTGGGAGACGAGAAGATTTTCAATCCACGGAGCGTCTTAATAGACATTAAACACAGAAGGTCGTTGTCGATAAATCCCTTAGTTGTGTAGATGTAGATCAGAGTAATTGAATCGCACATAGAGAGTGCTAATTGAAGACTACCATTTACATAAGGCTTATCACAAAGGGAGCAGAGGGTAGATAAAGATAACTTATCCATATTACAACGACCGCGCCTTGAATTTAATTGTGCCAATACTACCAATGTTTCAAAAGTATTCTCATGCTCAATTATTTGTAGGCAAAGTAAATACTTGAGCGCCATTTGAATTCCTCGCTGTGTAACACTTGTAGAAGAGATATTCAGTTTTTGAAGAGTCCTACAAAGTTTTGCTTTTCCATTTCCTAATTCACGATATTCAGCCCCACCAAAAAGACATTGAATTCCATCGTCTGTCACGTTAGCGCACTTTTCCAGATTCAGCAATCTATTTTTTGAAAGTAGTAAACAAGACATAAATAATTTCATTCAACAATGTGAATATTAGAAGGTAACACACCTTAATTTGGAACAATAAATCCCAATGCTTTTTAAACAGTCAAATCCTATTTCGGTGTTGTCAAAGTTAAGTTCTAGCAAATTCTCTAATTTGGGAAATAAACTCAAGTAAGTGTCGGAGTAAACAGAAAATGATAAACGTTGGCGCTGTGAGGTGATGAGATGATCAAGCATTATAATATTGACAGGCTTTTTACTCCTAGTGAAACATTCGACAATTTCTTCCAAAAGATTATGGGCTAAAAAAAATGAAGATAAATTTATAACTTAAAGCATACTTAAAGAAATAAATGTGTGGCCAACTTACGTAAGTGCCGAAATGGTTCAAACTTTTTGTGTACTGAATTGAAACTGAGATTGATCGCATTATCCTTTATCAAATTAAATGCTGATAGATCAAATTTCCTGTTTTCAATCGTTTGTTTAATGTAGCTGGAACCAAGTTTAACAAAACATTCAACTTGATAAAAATAAGAAAATGGAAATTATAAATTAATGCTCACATTTGAAAATTATTTGATTTTTGGTCAAATTTATACCTAATTTATGAAATGGATTGCTGATCCATTCAGAATCGATGTTGATCGTATTTCCCTCTCTTTCCGTTGATGATTGTTTCGACGCAAATTTACCATACAGTCCATATTCAATCGTTTTTTTGCAAACAAATTATACCGAGACCAATAAGACTGATCATTAAATGGGCTACCACTTGAATATATGAACAAATAAGATAACTCGTATTTAAATTAAAGAATAAAGAAGTATAAATTATTGGCCAACTTACAGGGATCCGGAAATGCCGACAAATCAGATGCAAATTTACTAGTTTGAATCGTTTTTGCAATAGAGCTCGCACAGAGTTTAACAAGAGATTTGACTTCATTTTTGGGCATTTTTATTTATTGAAAGGCACGTAATAGAAATAGTCTGGATGTAATCAACTCAAAGGACGCTAAAAGACTAAGTTGGAAATACCAAAATGGCCGTTAAAGACTCCACTGGAAAGTGATTAGTCGATTTCGTGGAATTAGAAAATAGGAGGAAGGTAAAAGAATTTCCTAAATATCAACTTACCCAAAGCAATAGGATCGTCGATTCGTCGTTAATGGAAAACACTCGAGAAAACAGGCCGACTGAATGTAGAAATGGCAACAAAAACACAGGTCTCAATTCCTATCATTTAAATCATGTGTGTCATTTTTAAAAAGAATCAATCTCATCTAGGTTCAGCTTCAAAATCTTGATCGGGAGCATTGCAGCTACTTGACGGTGAGTAGCGCTCCAAAGAGGCATCCGTACTATCGGCCATTTTACCGCTTGACGCCGATGAACCGGAAGAACCTGACGCTGTTGTAGTCGTCGTCGTCGTTGTAGCGGCCGCATCCGCAGCCGTAGCCATTCGGTGGCGTAGCAACGAAATATTTTTGATGCTTTTGAGCTCAATCAGGTCGTCAGTTTAATCGCTCAACAATTTGATCAGCTATTTTAACACCAAGAAAGTGAAAATAGGCGCAACCATAAAGAGTTGACACGAACAGGCAAATTAATCCCCTACCGAATACTACTGGAACGGAACTTTATTTTTCTAAGTTTTGCCCTAATTGTCAATGATTAAAGTTACATGAGAAAAACCTTGCACAATACGCAAGAGAATCTAAAACACAATCTGAATTAGGCTTCAAGTTCCAACGCCATACCAATTTTGTGTCCTCCCTGGTTGAAATTTTTCAAATCAACCAATGAAGATAAGGTAAGGGTAACACCTGAAAGTAAAACAGTTGCAAGAAACACGTAAATAAACTGAAACTCCATGTTTTGGTGTATAACAATACCTTGGCGAAGTTTCTGCTGGTGACTCAAACCAAGCTGGGAAGCATTGTTGATCTTAGCGCGGACTGCACTGTCATCATCTAACTGGTACTTGCAACCCAAACCGAATCGGGTGGTATTGGATCCGGCGGTGGTATATTTGGTACAAACAAACTGGAAAGCAGTTTCAAGATTTGAATTGACTTTCTGGTACAAGGTTCCTCCAAATTCTTGTCCATTGTTACTGTAAAAAAAAATCCAATTATTGTAAAATGTCTTCTCTATGAAAAATTATCAATCCAGTAATAATCATACGTGTAGGAGTGGAGTGCATATTCTTTTGCGACATAAGCGAAAGATAAATTGTTCCGTGTCAATTGGGACTTGGACATGTCAAAGGACATTTGGTAACCAGCTAGCCAGCCCAAGTAACCGCAATAAACAGCAGAACCATTGATGGTTGGGCCAACGTTGAGGTCAACATCAGCGTTCAAAGAGGCTGTGTCGTGCTTGAATTCGGCTTTGACGATTCCGCTTTTTTTGCTGTTTTAGATAGAAGGGAATCAAAGTAATCAAATTCTTTTATGAAGAAAAATATATTTTCTTATGAAAAATTACCCAGTTTGGAGAGCAACGGTGGATTCAAAAGTGAGTTTCAGACCCTGGGCAATTTTGTCCTGGATGGCGATTTCACCTCTAAGGATATTGTCAGTGTTCAACTTATCAGTGATGGTTACACCTGTTAAATAATGAAACTTTAATATTTTTAAAAGAACATGAAATTACTAACTGAATTCATATACTGTCATATCCTCTAATCTTGTATTTGGTCTCCAAGTTTCCAACCACTTTGCCACTGTCAAGGGTCGATGATCTTGGTTTATAACCGTCACTCTGTTGTGTTTCCCCACCACTAGATGGTGTGTGCTGTCATTTTGTCTCCCCCCTCACGGCCTACTCTTTATGAGTGTTGCAGACGAACTCTCTCTCTCCTCAAAAGTCAAAGACACACGTCATGTCACTTCTTTCTCTGTAACAAATAAGTATTGAATACAAAACCTAATCTGTGACTCAAGATAACCAATGTTCATATTAAAGAATATCCAACAGGTTATGGGCCCAGGTATAACGTAAAAACCGTTCTTAGATTCATAATATGTTCATTCTTAGACTCAAGGTTGAAAGCATGGTTTACAGTGCCAAAAAGATAAGTCAAATTAAAAAAATTTAATGGAATTGATTTTACATTTTGGAAAGAGCAAGTTTTTATTGTACTTAAAGTACATAAGTTGAACAGGGTCGTTGATGGAACTTCCATTTGTCCCATTCAAGAGATAGGTATCGGTGGCCAGCCACTACTAAACGAAGAAGGTCTTCCAACACAGCAAGTGACCATTCAAGAATGGAACGACAAAGACATACAAGCACAAGACTTGTTTTTCAGCACAATTTATCCAGGTATTATCCCACAGGGATATATGTTACGGGTAAAAATGGCCTAGCCTATACACTGTAATAGTGATTATCATTTTACAATCTAGAGATTCCACCATTCTATTCCCATAGGTATATATGTTACGAGTCAAAAAGGCCTAGCCTACACTGTAATAATAGTGATTATCATTTTACAATCTCATAGAGATTTCACCATTCTATTCCCATGGTATTTCTGTTATGAGTAACATAGGCATAGCCTTTACACTGTCATAGTGATTTTGATTTTACAATCTCATAGAGATTTCAACTCTGTTACGAGTAACAAAGGCCTAGCCTACACTACCATAGTGATTTGAATTTTACAATCTCATAGAGATTTCATCATTAATTTCCCATAGGGATATCTGAAACAAATGAAAAGGCCTAGCCTACACTGTTTTAATGATTTTAATTTTACAATCTAATAGATTCCACCAATCTTTTCCCATAGGGATTAAATTCGCATACAATTAATTGTTTTTAGCGAACAGAGAGAGTAATTATAAATATTTATCATTCGCATTAGATGTTCGCAAAATCCTTCTGGAATGCAACACATCACATGAAATGTGAACCAGACACGCACAGCAATGCGAGCAAAGCGCTGCTGAGAATCTTTTGTTTTAATTGAACGTTACTACCAGTATACACATGCTGGAAATGACAACATGATGACACATCTTGCAAAGATTGAAGGAATGGTGTGAGATGACACTACCACCACGATATTTAATATTCGGGCTTGCTATCTAATGCAGCCAAAACTAAAACATAAACCTGATTTCCAAATTATTGCTGTCAGAATTCATTGATGGAACCTAGAACAAATCAAGAGGTGGTTATCCGAAATCAAGAACAAGATGCGATGGTTGGTAGCAAATTCAAGATATCTCCGAGGTCAAGAAAGAAATACCGGATGTCCTAAGATGTGGTGTTCAATCAGACACTCGAATAGCAACAAATAAGTAAATTGTATGCCACACACGTCAGAGACACGAAAGAGAGGCACAAGCTCAACGTGACAAAGAAAAGAAAGATTCTGTGGCCCATCTAAGAATCAATCAACAGGATAAAAAGAAATTCCTAGCAAAAGGGTTTTTGACATCGAAAATGCTTTTACTGCATTTAATCTCGGACAATTAAATTTAAATAAATATGTGTCTATTTTTGGTCAATCAATTTATCATTATCCAAAAGATGGTATTTATCTCATTGTGTTTATGGGTAGATGACGGAATATTAGTGTATAACACAGCCGTACTTGTTTTAATCTCTTATTCCTATCTCCAAACCAATCTCGAAATCAAACCTGAAATAGCTAATCTTTTCGTTCGACTTCAGATTACTAGTGACCGTGTGAACCATATGTGTATCAACCATCATATGTTGGAAATATTTGGTCCGCATTTAATATGCAAAAATGTGATCCACTTAACACCACAGCTGACTCAAATAGTCGCTTATCTGCTACTCAACATCCTTTGGATTCTTTAATTAAATCCCCTTATCGTAACTCAATATCTGTGACTGTGTTTTAAATTCCAGGGCCAACTTATTCAACAGACTAAAATTTAGCATCGCCAGCAATCTGAGAAGTCCTAGTGCCTGAATGAAGAACTCAAAATAAATTAATCAAACTAATTTTTGTTCATCCTCGTTTCCGGTTAAGGGGAAGTCTTGGTTTATAACCGTCACTCTGTTGTGTTTCCCCACCACTAGATGGTGTGTGCTGTCATTTTGTCTCCCCCCTCACGGCCTACTCTTTATGAGTGTTGCAGACGAACTCTCTCTCTCCTCAAAAGTCAAAGACACACGTCATGTCACTTCTTTCTCTGTAACAAATAAGTATTGAATACAAAACCTAATCTGTGACTCAAGATAACCAATGTTCATATTAAAGAATATCCAACAGATGAAACACCCGTGGTGAATTCAGCTCCATCGGAGGTCGTATTTTTGCATTCGAGCTTGAGCAGGCTGAAGTGATAGCCTTTGCCAAATACGTCGCGAGAAGATTTGCCAAGATCAGCATATACGGGAGGAGCCATGACTGCGCCGATTTGAGGTATCTACAATAGAATAAAAGATAAATTACCCATGCCAAATCTAAATAGTGATTGGCATCATGATTGCTGTCAACATTCTTATTCCCTTAATAACTAGCAACATAATAATAGAATAAAACACAGCAAGTGCGTTAGTCAGCCATTTTCTCCACGTTACCGAACCGGTTAAATCAAGTACATACAATAATACGACAGAATTTCAGGAACTGTCTTTCGAATTAAAAAAAAACTCAAACGCTAGCGTATTAGAAATAGCCTGGATGTATTCAACTCAAAGGACGCTAAGAGACTAAGTTGTAAACATCAAAATGGTCGTTACAGACTCCACAGGATAGTGATTAGTCAATTTCGTAGAATCAGAAAATAGGAGGAAGGTAAAAGAATTTTCTAAATATCAACTCAGCCACATCAAATAGGATCGTCGATCAGTCGTTAATAGAGAATAGGCTGACGGCCTTGATTAATGCAGAAATGGCAACAAAAACAAAGGTCACAATTCCTATCATTTAAATTATGTGTATACTTTATAAATGTATACTTTATAAAAGAATCAATCTCATCTAGCGTACGTTTTGGTTAATAAGATATTGACAATAATAAAACCATAGTCTAGTAAAATGCCCGAATGAACTTTACCGTTTGTTTATAGAATTGTAGTTTCCCAACGGTAATCTTCCTGTATCCAGCTTTACACAACTATTCACACTCGAATGTCACACTATATCAAATGTCACATCTTAACTAATCACACTCTGAATGTCTTGACAGTTTCTAGGTCAATTGAAAAAGAGTAGCTTCCGAAAATTGAATTTGGCAATCGTTTTCAAAACAAAAATCATGTTTCAATGTTTTTTTAACGTTTCAAAAAACTTTATTTACATGAAATGTATTGATTCCAACAACCACACAAAGAAAAAAAACAACAAATAGCACTTGGATAATTGGTTTCTCATTTTTTAATCTCCACAGAATATTACTTTGTTTTCCATCGACACGTACAACCAACAAAAGAAACCGGCATAAAGTGTTTTTACTTCCTATCCAAATTATCCCTGCACACTTTTGCCATGTCAACAAATAATTTCAATTTTTTTTTCGTCTGCATCCAAACATTTCTGAATATATTCACGAAAGACAAAATTTAGAAAAAAAAAATGCAAATATTTTTGAACTGAAAAATTGAACTTGGGAGGGGGGGGGGTCTCTCTTTATGTTGGGGGAGCACAAAAATTCAAATCATATGAGCGAAAATGGGGGGCACTATAACTCTGAAGCAAGGGGGGTGGGAGGCAATAATCTTTCAGCTCTAAAAAAATTACAATTTATTATTGCCATCAATAGTGAAGGGAACCAACAAAAAATAAGAAACATTTACGCCGATACACAAAAGATATTTACGTTTTGTGGGAAAGAATTATCCAAACAAAGAGGGGGGATATAATTGCGATTGAGTCCAAATTACATTCACAATGCACATTGAAAAAAACAGACGTTGTTTATTAATCTCTCATTACTACTTCTGCCTTCGTTGCTTGAGAGTTGTTTTGAATCATCGGATAGTTAATTAATAATATCACCTCGAAATACAAATATGGGGTGAGTGAGTTAAGAGGGGGGTGGTGGGTGAGGGGGAATGAACAAATTTGTGTTTCAATGAAAAAAAAATCTAGCAATCGATTTTTTTTTGGAAGTCGATGATATCGTTCACATCACAGGAGAGTGGGAAAAAATTTGTTTATAAAAACTAAAAAAAATTATAAATTGTCGTTGTCTTTTCTCAGAAATCCCATTCATTAGGGGGTGGTGGGTGGGTTTTACAATTGAATCGAGACAAATTTCGGTGTGAGTTCAATCTTATTTTAACGAGTCTGAGCAGAGCATTTTGAGGATACAGGGTAGAGTTTTCACAAATAATTACTTTTATATATAATCGACACAAAACTTGCAAATGAAAAGTAAATTAATTGTAATTCGTCGTGTTTTTTTTTCATTTTTTTTACTGTAATTTTTAACGATTGGATGAAACGAAAGTGGCTCCACAGAAACCTACTAACGCCACTGGCACGTCGTTGGTCAAATTTTCTAACTCTCCATAACAATATTTTGTAAATTTCAAATTGGATTTCTCAATCAGGAAAGACGCCACAACTAATTTCTCTGGGTCCTTCTCCCAAAAAATCTTTTGGAATATCATCAATGGTAAATTATTGAATTCAAAGTTTTAGTCCTTAATTTTTTTGTTGCTTGCTGGCCGTCTTGAGTTGTTTTTAAGGCACTGTGATTGCACACACACACACACTAAACAACTAATGTCCTACTTTCAAAAAAATTGGTTGATGTAATCACGAGGCCATGTTTTCCGTCTTGATTGACGTCAGGTAAGGATTGGTACCGTTGATTCCACGTCGCTCCATACTCAAATCGGTAGGCATGTCGCAATCGTTGTCTTCAGGATCCTGTTCGTTATTGTTGTTGTTAGCAAATCGTCGAGGTTCAGCTTCAAAATCTTGATCGGGAGCATTGCAGCTACTTGACGGTGAGTAGCGCTCCAAAGAGGCATCCGTACTATCGGCCATTTTACCGCTTGACGCCGATGAACCGGAAGAACCTGACGCTGTTGTAGTCGTCGTCGTCGTTGTAGCGGCCGCAGCCGCCGCCGCAGCCATTTGGTGGCGTAGCAACGAAATATTTTTGATGCTTTTAAGCTCAATTGGATTTCGGAGAAATCTAAGAAGAAAAGGAGAAATTTAATAACAATTCCGCTGGATTTTAAATGAGAAAAAAAACCTACTGGTAGCAATGACGCTCTCCCTGGACTTTGCGCAAAATATTGACGCGGTAATAATAGCGCAGGGCGCGAGACATCTTGTCATAATTCATGGACGGGTGATTCTTTTGAATGCCCCAAAGACGGGCTAGTCCAGCAGGGTCGGTAATCTTAAAAACACCCGTTTCTCGGTTTTTCCACGCGATATAGTGCGAATAGCGCTGAGACGGATCATTGAGCAGCTGCTGAAGAAAGTCCCAAAGTAGGCGGCCATTCGATCCCGAATCCAGTCCATCACCTCCTCCACCATTCCGTTCAGAAATTGGCGTCGTTGCCAGAGGGTCTTTTTCCATATTTTTGGACGAAGCTGCAGAGCTAAACGTCGTGGCAAGTGGGGACATTGGCGGTGGAACCAAATGAATAGGAGTCGAAGGAGCCGGTGAACGAGCCGGGCTATTATCCTGGACGCTATCGTTCTCTTCTGAATCCGATTGGCTCCCAGAATTGGATCCAGCTTGATTGTGGTGGTGGTGGGCGCTGTTAGCGGCAGCCGCTTGAGCCTGATTGTGCGCCTGGGCAAGTGCCTGCGTGTAGAAATTGATATGAGCCTGAGCGGCCATGGCGGCGGCCGCTGCTGCAGCAGCTGCAGATTGTTCAGCGTGAGACG